>OW240914.1:213081336-213824837 GCA_933207985.1 Pelobates cultripes | reverse complement strand
CACAGCACCCCTCACACACACAGCAGCCCTCATACACACACACACAACACCCCTCACACACACACACAGCACCCCTCACACACACAGCAACCCTCAGACACACACAACAACCCTCAGACACACACAGCACCCCTCACACACACAGCACCCCTCACACACAGCACCCCTCATACACAGCACACACAGCACCCCACACACAAATATATACACTACACCCCTGAATGCAGTATGTGTGTGTATTCAGCAGTCTGTGTGTGTGTGTGTGTGTGTGTGTGTGTACTCAGCAGTGTGTGTGTGTGCTCAGCAGTCTGTGTGTGTGTGCTCAGCAGTCTATCTGTATGTGTATTCAGAAGACTGTGTGTGTGTGTGTGTGTGTATTCATCAGTCTCTGTATTCAGCAGTCTTGTGTGTGTGTATTCAGCAGACTGTGTGTATGTATTCAGCAGTCTGTGTGTGTATGTATTGCATTTGTTGGAGATACTAATAAATATAAGCTTAATTTTATCTATTTATATCATTATTTAAAATTTGTATCATTGAACTCTCTGTTGTTGTGTTCTTATAAAACAAAAGTTGTTAATTAGTTCGGACAACAGTACGAGTTGTTTTTTTCTAAACTTAAACCTCAGTATTGAGGTTTAATTGCTGTGTTGGCACTTTAAGGGAAAAAAAGTTGGCATGTATTGCAGTTTGGGCACTCGGGCTCAAAAAGGTTCGCCATCACTGTTCTAGGGTCATTGACCAAGTGGAATTTCATAGAAAATTCACTGAATGCTTACTCAAATTGCTCACCTCATGAGTTCCTAAGAGCTGAGTCCCTGATGAAATCAGCTAAGCACTAGTTGTTTTTTTTCTAGAAGTTTGGTTGTGCTCTGCTTCCAGAGACACAGTCTTTCTCTTGCTCACCATCAAATGTTTTCCCAAAAAGGTGTAGGCACCAAATACCTGAAGAACCCAGCTTTAAGAGGGAGAATGTAATAATCAGCTTCCCCAAGAACCAAGCTACAAGTCAGACCAAGGAAGACTTATCTGTGGCAGGAACTCTGATGTCCAAATCCATATGCTAGATAACCAGGACTGCACCTTGATCTCTTAACCA
This sequence comes from Pelobates cultripes, assembly GCA_933207985.1. Taxonomy (NCBI): domain Eukaryota; kingdom Metazoa; phylum Chordata; class Amphibia; order Anura; family Pelobatidae; genus Pelobates; species Pelobates cultripes. The sequence continues at coordinate 213,823,738 of OW240914.1, read as the reverse complement.
CACAGATAAATAGATGTCACCTCTTAAAAGGAGTCTTAATTTTTAACGTTGGCTTCCATTTAACATATTTCCTGCTTCTCATGTGGAGTGATTAAAGAAGAAAGGAGAAAAATACTTTTTAAAGAAACAGGGTTTGGTAGTGAAATGAAGTGTACGTCAATATACAACGAGCTGGAGAACGTTTCCAACTCATCTATATAACTCCTCATTTTACCTAATTTTCATAGTTACACTGCATTTCAGTTATACAAATTAATAAATACATACACAGGCAAAAAAAAAAAAAATTATATATATTCCACATCTGAATCCAGGGACAATTAATATGTCTAGCCGTTGTTATCATCTTGATATGCCTGAGGACCTGTAACTCCCAGCATGCTTTGTTGTACCCTTTGTTAAATAGACTGTTTACCCAGCATGCTCATTTCAGTACTTTGGAGCCTAGAGTGACATTTCACAGAATAATCATCAGGCAGCTGTCAAAGTGTTGGGAGCTGTGTTACTAAATGGACTTTAGTAAATCAATATTAACTTGTGAATTCACAGCTTGGAATCTGCCTCTTTACATCAATGTAATCAACCCAATTAATAAAAAAACAAGTACAAATTCTTGGTACACTGGAATTACATCACTCTGGGTATTAACACTTTTTGTGCCATGAGAGATCACAAGACAATTTATTAACCATGGTCCACATTGTATTTCATCAGGGTAGACTTGAGCGTAGGTTTTCAAAGACAGTTCTTGACGAGGGAGGTTTACCAAGGTTGCGCGTGTCTGTTTTATTATCACACCTGGTCTGTCAAGATGACCAACCAAATAATTAATCTACTTGTATTTATCTGTGTTCTTCACTGCCGAAGTGAGTGAGATGAATTTGAGCTTTCATGGGTTAATGGCTCAATGTTTTGCAGCTCCCTCATAATTGTCAGATTAGGAGTAAAGTACATAGCTGAAATTAAAGTATACTGAGTTGCTCTGCTGGTCTGTATCATGGAGATTTACTTTAGGTTGATTTGCAAGATATGTACAAAGTCTCATTACACCTATGTGTTAATGGATCTGTGCAGAAATTTGCTTGTCTGGTTTGTCCAAATTAATTGCCTTTTAATCTATGCCTGGATGAATCGAGCAGTCTAGAATCTACCTCTGGAGTCTTATTTAAGTAAATATTCAATCACCCGTTGTACAGCGCTACAGAATTTGCTGGTGCTATATAAATAAAATAATAATAATTTGATTTGTTCAGATATGGACTAACTGGACAAACTAGTATGAACAAAGTCTAGTTTTTATGGAGTCAAGCAATGAGCATATTGTCCTCCAATGTTTTTGTAGAGGGTAAACAATTTGTCATCATCCCTCTATTGTCTTATATAATCTAGTAAAACAGAGGCCTGTGCTTTGACCAGCACAGACCTCTTGGTGTTCTCCCTTGTAGTCCATCAGGGTTATAAATATGATAATCCAACTTGAATTTCAACTTTAAAGTCAAAATAGCTGAACTGGAAAAATTCTCTGACGTAGCTATGCTTTCAGTTTCGTTACTCTGGTCTTACATTTGAAATTCACCATGAATTCACTTTAGTAAATACCTCTGCATGTGTAGCTTAACAAAGATGGAAATAAAGAAGCACGATAAAGAGGATGAATCACAGACTTTTAGTCCCCTAAAAACAGGCATCTGGATATAAACTACCAATGAGGGCACGTCTCTTGATCTTTTCTGTGGATGCCCATAGACCTGAGCTAAAGTAACTTAGAAATATTAAACATGGTATAATGTAGTGCTGTACAAAAGTGTTTTAATGAACTCAACCAAGGTACAATGGTGTAGCCAGGTAGCTGACCTAGAACAAAAGCATGCCCATGAGCCCCTATTGAAGGACACTCCCTATTTTGGGCCCAAATCCCTCTGTCCCTCTTTTCTATCCTTATTTCCTCTTTTCTAGGAGCTCCATATTATTGGTGTTTTTGAGTGTATAACAGAGCTCCACAGCAATAATACTCACAGTAATGTGTCTTTAAACTTCAATAAATGTCCCGGGTACCAAGCGCTGGGTGGACTTGGAACACGACATCCTGGGCTGGGACCAACCTTCCTCGTACATGTGGGTGCCGCGCATACATCGACCACTCCCCCCACCAACTTCACCGGCAATCACCCACACTCTAACTCTCTGGGACAAGCTCAACCCAAAATATGACCTATCCTCCTTCCTCTCCCCGGTAACACCGATATACCGCAACAAACTCTTTCCCCCCGGGATGACGGCGAAACACTTCCTAGCGTTTGACCAGCGAGACATCTCGAGGCTACCCCATCTGTACCGTCAGGGGGAAATATTCAGGTATGACGAACTTCCCCATGCGGAAACGCTGAACACGGCGGATCACTTCCGGTACATACAGCTACGGGACCTGGCGCAACAGCCCATGATCAAACAAGCGGGCACCTCACCACCGACGGCGTTTGAAAAACAGTGCTTCGACGCGCCCCTGCAACCGGGGCAAATCTCCATTATCTACAATACACTGACGACTCACGCTTCCCAAGTCAACCTCAAGTATATCGCCGCATGGGAACGGGACCTGGGACCACCAGAGAACCCGAGTGACTGGGCCGAAATTTGGGAGGCGACAAACTCCCTTACGGTCTGCGTCACACATAAGGAACAGGCCTACAAGACGATGCTACGCTGGTACCTGACACCACACAGACTCTACAAAATGGGCCAAAAACCCGATGACGAATGCTGGAAAAGGTGCGGAGCCACTGGATCCTACCTCCACTGCTGGTGGACATGTCCCAAACTCAAACCGCTTTGGGTCAAAGTAAACAATCTCATTGAAACAATCCTACACAAGCCGGTCACTGCACAACCGTGGGCTATGCTTCTCAACAAACCGCAAGACTCCCTCACCAGGAGCGAAAATAAACTGGCAGCCCGGATCAACCTCGCAGCGCGGAGAGCGGTAGCGGAACTGTGGGCAGATCCAAAAATTCCTACGACCTCCACCATAATACGAAAAAATACAGAATCCCGGGACCTGGACGAACTCACGGCACAAATAAACGACACGTACAAAGCGTTCCATCGCATATGGGACCCCTGGGATATGAATCATGTGAAACTGAACGAGGATCAGACGACCTAATGGAATCCAAGAAGTAAGAGCATCCATATTCGACAACACCCCGAGCCACACGAACGTCACCACCAACAAAGCGGCTATGCACCAGCTAGGAGGAGCACTGGCACGTTCCTGCAACCTTCCTGCCCCTCCCCTACCCCCCCTCCCTATCTTCTCCTAACCCATCCTGTAGGGGCCCCGTCCGCGCGGGCGGAGAACAACTGCCCAACGCCAAAACACCACATCAGTAACACCAGATGGACCCTCAAGAGCGACCCTGCGCACTCACCCAATCCCCCCCCTCCCCAGCTACCCAACCAGACTCCCCTGCGCCCTTCCCTCGACTCGAATCCCTCCCCTGACTCGCTGACCCAGAGATAAGACAGATGTTCAACACAGCACAACACGGGCAAAGTGACCGATGAGAGAGATAACCGGGAACAAATCACCACATGGATCACAATAGGTGACGGTACCTCCACTCCCGGGAAGCCTCAGGCCTCACAACCCCCTAACCACAGGGACTTTCAAACTGCAGAACTTCTCTACACAAACACACCACCAGAACGTCACACAAAAGGGTAACCTACACCCCTCCATCTACTTCCGCACCCCATCCCACACCCACGGTTACACAAGTTGAATGTTAAATTGACGGTAATATGTGTTTCCAGACAATTGATATTAATTGCATCTGCTGACAAATGTCCAAGGTATGCATCTATGAAGCAATGCAGAAACAATGTACATTCTGCAAACACTGTACCACAAGCTTTAACCCACCACTTTCAATTCTGTACCCCTACCCCATGAACCAACAAAAACCTTTCAAAAATAAAGAATTTACAAAAAAAAAAAACTTCAATACATGTGTTTTTAAAAAACAGACTGTGTAAATAAGATACATTGTTCTGGTTCTAAAATACATTTGTAGTTGCACAAATTGTTATTAGTAAGTCATAAAATATCTCAGCTCAGTCCTGCCCCTGTTCACATCCCTACTCACAGCCCTGAAATGTTGAAATCTTGGAGGTGTGGTCTCATGCTCCTCCATTTGAAATGTTGAGAGGTATGGTCTCATGCTATGGTCTCATGCTCCTCGAGTTGAAATGTTGGGAGGTATGGTCTCATGCTCTTCCTCCTCAGTCATGTACGGTGAGGGAAAATATGTACTTGATCCCCTACTGATTTTGAACGTTTGCCCACTGACAAAGAAATAATCAGTCTATAATTTTATTGGTAGGTGTATTTTAACAGTGAGAGACAGAATAAAATTTTAAAAATCGCATGTCAAAAAAGTTATAAATTGATTTGCAGGTCAATAAATGAAATACGTATTTGACCACTTTGACTTAGTACTTGGTTGCAAAACCCTTGTTGTCAGACGTTTCTTGTAGTTGGCCACCATATTTGCACACATCTCAGGAGGGATTTTGTCCCACTCCTCTTTGCAGATCTTCTCCAAGTCATTAAAGGGACACTATAGTCACCAGTGCAACTACATGTATTCCTAACCCTATAGTGTTAACATGACCATCTAGCCCCCCTGGGCCCCTCATGCCTCCATAAATATAGTAAAAATCTTACTGTATTCAAGCCAGAAGCTGTAAAGCTGCATGCTGAGACTCAGGAAAAACAAGCAGTCTGCTGACATGTGATAGCCTGATCCAATCACAGTGCTTCCCCGTAGGATTGGCTGAGACTGACAAGGAGGCAGATCAGGAGCAGAGCCAGTATGATTCAAACACAGCCCTGGCCAATCAGCATCTCCTCATAGAGATGAATTGAATCAATTAATCTCTTTGAGGAAAGTTGAGGGTCTGCATGCAGTGGGAGGAGATACTAAATCACAGGATGCTTGTGCACCGCAGATCTGAGTGGATGGAGGCATATTATGCCTCAATCAACTCAGAAATCCCTCTGGTTCACTCTGAGTGACTGCAACTGGAGGTGTTCCTAGCTTTCAATGTAAACACTGTATTTTATGAAAAAATACAGTGTTTACATGAGAAAGGCTGCAGGGAGCTATAGTTCTCATCTCATTAAGCTGAAGTTGTTCAGGTGACTATAGTATCCCTTTAAGGTTTTGAGGCTGACTTTGGCAACTCGAACCTTCAGCTCCCTCCTTAGATTTTCTATGGGATTAAGGTCTAGAGACTGGCTAGGCCAAGATTTGACGGTACATGGCCCCATCCATCGTCCCTCTGATACGGTGCAATTGTTCTGTCCCCTTAGCAGAAAAACACCCCCAAAGCATAATGTTTCCACCTCCATGTTTGATGGTGGGGATGGTGTTCTTGGGGTCAAAGATAGCATTCCTCCTCCTCCAAACACGGCGAGTTGAGCTGATGCCAAAAAACTCACTTTTGGTCTCATCTGACCACAACACTTTCACATGAATCATTCAGATGTTCCTGTGAATCATTCAAATGTTCGTTGGCAAACTTCAGACGGGCCTGTACATGTGCTTTCTTGAGCAGGGGGACCTTTCGGGCACTGTGGGATTTCAGTCCTTCACGGTGTAGTATGTTACCAATTGTTTTCTTGGTGACTATGGTCTCAGTTGCCTTGAGATCCTCCCGTGTAGTTCTCGGCTGATTCCTTACCATTCTCATGATCACTGAAAGTCCACAAGGTGGGATCTTGCATGGAACACCATACTGAGGGAGACTGACAGTTATTTTGTGTTTCTTGGATTTGCAAATAAATGCACCAACCGTTGTCACCTTCTGACCTAGCAGCTTGGCGATGGTCTTGTAGCCCATTCCAGCCTTGTGTAGGTCTACAATCTTGTCCCTGACATCCTTGGATCGCTCTTTGGTCTTGGCCATGGTGGAGAGTTTGGAATCTAATTGATTGCTTATTTGCACAGGTGTCTTTTATACAGGTAACGCGCTGAGATTAGGAGCACTCCCTTTAAGAGAGATTGCAAACATACAATCTCTGATATTAAAATATTCAGAAGATATGTAAATATAAAATATCTTACAGTATACTAGTGGAATATCATAGGCTATTTATTTTGTAATCGTTGGGATATCTTGTGTAAACTGTATACAACATTGGTTGTTTTTTTTTTAACAATTTGATAGTTTTTATTATAAATCAATTATCTGTTTTTTTAATTTTTAAGCCTATACATTTCAATTTATCATTTACAGTTTGATTCATAAATATTCAGAAAATATCAAATTATATCAAATTATAGTCCCTTTAAGAGAGTGCTCCTAATCTCACCATATAAAACACACCTGGGAGCCAGAAATCTTGCGGATTGATAGGGGATCAAATACGTATTCCACTCATTGTCATGCAAATCAATTTATAACTTTTTTGACGTCTTTCTGGATTTTTTTGTTATTCTGTCTCTCACTGCTAAAATACACGTACCATTAAATTTATAGACTGATCATTTCTTTGTCAGTGGGCAAATGTTTAAAGTCAGCAGGGGATCAAATACTTTTTTCCCCACACTGTATTTTGTCCCCTGCTGATTATGGTAGCCATTTTATTCCTCTTCTCCCAAGACATCTATGCATGCCCCTCATATTCTTCCCCATCTCCCCAGCCTGCAACCGTCTTGCTCTATAAGAGGCACAGTCCTTGTTTTTTATTGAAGTATATCTCATTTCTTAGAGCTCAATATTTTAGTGAATATCGGTTAGCTGTGCTAAAAATTAATGGGCAGCTATGCAAAGATTTTTTTGCCTGCTGAATAAGTTTTTCAAAACATTATTCTTTTTCTCTTTCTCAAGATTGAAAGCTGAAAGAGTGAACAATGAATCTAAATAGATCAAGATATGCCGGCTCTCATTTCTCTTTCATGAGTGTAACATCACCATATGTGTGCAGGTGAATACTAAAACAATATTTCAGTAGTGCAGTGATTTTCTCGTTTCCTGATCCCCTACACCTTTGATGGGGGGCTGCGTTAAGTGTATTGCGGAGCTGAGCCTTTTAGGGACCAATGTTGGTCTGTCGTCATCATAATCTGTTCTTTAAATATCTTACTCCAAAATAAAATATCGACTCAGTTAACTGTAGGACTGCGTGGAGCTTCAAAAGTCGGATAATCAGAGTATTCTATGCTGGTATAAGGTATTTTGGAATCAGTTGGGATGACAGCATAAATTAACATTTGGTCCAAAAGGAATTAAAGGCGAACTGTCAGCAAGGATTTTTAATGATGTGTTTGCTTTTCCTCTATATTTATCAAATTCCTTTTTCTGAGGCATAAAAATAAAATTAAACATAGGAATCTACACTGCTGTATTTACCTCTACTCTGGAACTAAATGCCACTACCTTGATTAGCTGTCAGTCGTTGTAAGCTCTGCTATTTACACCTCTCAGTGGACTTAAATAGAGCATATAAAATACATATTAAACACACTGTGCATACGGGAAGCTAAAACAATGTTGACTCTTTTTCACAAAGTGTAAAGAGAGATTGTATTAGTCTCAGCCAAGGCAGGTTTAGCAGAAACAAAGTGATTTAACTCCTAAATGGCAAAAGAATTAAAGAGTGAGACTGCAAAAACCACCAAAACCACCTAATGAAGCTAAAATAGTTTTGGTGCTTCGAGTGCCCCTTAAAGGTGTATCACAAAGTTGAGCTAAGATGTGCTGGGGAGCTATGTTATTGTGTATTGCAGATCTAAGCTTACCGTGGGGCTATGTTGATATATACCACAAAGCTGCGTTTAGCTGTATTCAGGACCTGAGGTACCGCCTGTCATAAGAGTTAAACAGTTCAAACAATACAAATTGCATACACTCTAACAGTGAGGTTACCGTGCCACAGCCTGCAGGTTACATTGCCAGTGATTCGGTGCCTAGAAAACAATGTTCAAGAGCCAGCTGCCATATATCTGGCGGTAAATAGTTTGAATCTTTTCTAGTCTGCTAAATCCTGCTCACATTCCTGGGACTTGTTGAATTGCACATAGGACAAATGGAATCCACTTCACTCACATTTCACCAACAGGTGGAGGTTATAATTAGACAGATGTGCACCACGAGTCCATCGGTGGATGTCATTAGCATGTCTAATCCTGCCCCTAGTGCTTCCATTGGTCAGCTTTTACTACACCACATCTCAGCAGGAAGTCTAAAGATTCCTAAAATGGTACTCACATTTTTAAGAAGGTTTGGACCTCTTTTTTTTTTTTTTTTTAACAACACATGGCCCTTCCTGACTCATAACATATTTAATGTACATTTCTATGGACTCTAATAACTCATTATATATTCATGAATGAGTTTTGTAGGTGACTTTCTTTCATTACATATTCATGTACAATATGCTGTGCCCCATTACACATGCATTCCTAATGCCATGTGCTCTGAGCTGGCATGATAGGATTTACCAGTTTTCAGATTAAATTAGGGATGCAACTTTGCCTGTATTTTTCCCGACAGCAAACTAAATATTTTATGAACCGTCTATAACAATTCTATAACCGTGACAAAAGGCAAATGTATTTTATGTAGGAAGGTTATAACCCATCTAAGGTATTCTAAACGTAGAGTATATGGTCACTTTAAAAGAGCCAGACTCCACCTTACATCTAAAGTCTAGAAGTGGGTTATGACGAGCCTCTTTTGTTTCACCATTCATATGTATGAATGTACAACCGTTCATTTTGTACATCTACATACCCAAACCCAATGCCAAAAGATGTAACAACATCCACTTGAACATTATGTACATGCTCCCTTTAAAAATGTCCCACTAGTGCCCCATCAGCTCAAAAGTGTTATGTTGTTTTATAAAATAATGTGACATATTGTTGTAACCTAATGATGTTCTCTGAAATGTTGTGACATAATGTTGGCTTTTAGACAGTCGTGACATAATGTTAGTTCTGTAGAATGTTGAGACGTTGTTGGTTCTATTGGTTCTGTAGAATATTAAGACATCATTTTGTTTCTATAAGATAGTGTGACATTTTAGCTCTTTGAAATGCTGTGACTTGATACTTCTGAGTATTGTAAGAATGCTTTTTAGAATGTTGCAACTAGGCATGGGCAAAAAATCATTTAAAGCAATTCATGGTAACCGTCGAACAAATTGATTTTAAATTGTTTATATTGTTTACTTGTGGAGTCTACAGATGAGGTTAAGTCGGAATCGATTACCATAAATTTTATCTGGACAAATTGCTTTTTTGCACAGCCTGTGACATAATGTTGCCTCTCTAGAATGTACTCACTAATGATTCTGTAGAATGTTGTTACATAATATTGGTTCTGTGGAATTTTGGGACATAATGATGGTTCTGTAGAATGTTGTTGTATAATTTTTGTGTGGAATGTTGTGATATGATATTGGTTAATAGAACTTTATGAAATGAAGTTGAATCTGTAGAATATTGTAATTTAATTTTGGTTTGGCATAACAATGTGACATCATTTAGTTTTTTGTAGAATTTTGTGCCATAATTTTGGTTCTTTAGTTTATTGTGATTTACAGAGATAATATAAAATAACTTTAGCTTACTGAAGTAGTTTTTGTGCGTAGATTATAACCCTTCAGTCTAACTGATCAATTTGCTGCCATTTGGGAGCCACACCTCTGCCACACCCCTGCATTTGACCTACAAAGTCTCCTTACACATTTCTTGTAAGACAGATCTAATGTTTAAACTTCCTTCATTGAACAGTCTGTTTAATTTAGAATTTCTCATCTACTGCTCTGTTAATAGCATGCTAGTACCTGCAGTGACCATTTGTGTGTGATCAAAGCTCATTTACAGAGCAGGGGATAGATATGAGCTTCAAAAGTAAACAAAGGGCAGATCAAGAGCCTAATCTTTGAAGGGGCAATGCAAGATTATTTAATTCTAATATATATATATATATATATATATATATTTCCGGACCTAACTGTGTATATATATATATATATATATATATACATACATAGATCTGGAAGTGTTTGGACACTAACACAGATTTAGTTTTGTCGGTTTACTAAAATAAATTCAAAGTTACAGTTAAATAGTGAATATGATTGTAGATCATTTCCATGGTAAAGACAAAAACCCTCACAACATTCAAGCAAGTAAAGAGCACTCTCCAGGAGGTAGGCTTATCATTATCCAAGTCTACCATAACAAGAAGACTTCACAAGAGCAAGGTCAAATCATTCATAAGCCTCAAGAATAAAAAGGCCTGATTAGACATTGCCAAAAACCATCTTAAAAGACAGCCCAATTCTAGAACAGCATTCTTTGGACAGATGAAACTGAGATAAAGATTTATCAGAGTAATGGAAAGAAAAAGTATGGAGAAGGCTTGGATGATCTGAAGCATACCACATCTCTGTAAAACACGTTGAAAGAAGTGTGATGGCATGGGCATGCATGGCTTCCAGGGGCACTGGGTTACTAGGGATTATTGATAGTGTGACAGAAGCAGCCGGATGAATTCTGCATTGCATAGGGATACATTGTCTGCTCATATTCAGCCAAATTCAGCGAAGTTGTTTGTACGGCACTTCACTTTACAGATGGACAATGACTCAAAACATACTGCAAAAATAACCAATAATTCTTTATTTTTGCTTTGATAATGGACACAGTATACATGGGCTTACGCAAAAGCCAAACAGTGGTACATAGCGGTTGACATACAAGAACTGTTGCCGTGGCACAGCATCATATCACATATATATGGCCTTGTATAAAGTGTTCCCATCGTCAGTGGTTTTCAGTTCAGTTACACTGTGTTTATTTAACACCTTTAACCTTTAACATAAACAATAATTAAAACTATGCTGCTTAGTATGTCTGTCCCCATACACTAGGTAGGCCCCAAGACTGTGTTGTCTGTGTCATATTGTTACAACAAATCCCACACCTTGTAGAAGGACCTAGAGGAGTTGCAGACCACTGAGGTCAGCCTATCCATTAGGCAATTGTCTTTGATCTTGTGATGGACTAGTGAGAGAGGGGGCACCTCCGGGCACATCCATTTTGGTGCTAGTGGTCTGCGGGCAGCTAGATCGATCATATTAAGTAAGATTTGTTCGTGCCTGGTCAGGCCGTCTGTGGGTCTGGACACGAGACATGCCCACAGGTTGAGTTCAACCCGTCTCTGTAAGATTTTGGAGCTCAAGTCTACCACTCCTTTCCAGACCTCCCTGATCCTGGGACAACCTGAAGAGTGTTTTAAAAGATTGTTCTTGCATAGTCACGAATACAGAGGATCGTGCGCTAGCCTCCCATATATCCTCCTATTCCACTCCTTCCAGCACCTCTCTCAGGTCGGCCTCCCATAGGTCTGTATACCTCAGCCCTCTCCTGTCTTTTCTGGTCGAGCTTAGGTTGTGGTACAATGTCGATAGTAGCCCCTTCGGAGGTGACTCTTTAAAGCACAGCCTCTCAAAGAACGTCATGAGGGTAGTCGCCGCTGCCCTAATGTCTTTCTTTTGTGCGAAATCCCTTATTTTATATATATCGTAAGTAGTCTCTGGTCTGTAGGGGCGCAAGCTCTTTCAAGTGGTCGTAAGTCACTATGGTGTTGTCTATGTACAAATGGACATATCTTTGCAGTCCTGTGTATTCTAAACCCCGAAAGTCTCTTGGTGTCATACCTGGTGGGGAAGCTCTGTTCCAGAGTATTGGGGTCATTGGTGAAGTGGGGCTACTAAGGGTGTATTTGGAGGCTGTCAGATCCCATATCTGAATGGAGTTGAGAATGTCCAGACAGCCCGCTTCAGTAATGCTCTGTGTCCTTTTGGGTCCCACATAAAGAAATGGGAGGAGATCTTCTCCCGTCAGGAGGGACTCAATATTCACCCAAAACCTAACTTCTGGTGGAGAGTGCCAGTGTGCAATCTGGGTTAGCTGTGCAGCAAGATAATAGATGTATAGGTGTGGTAGAACCAGGCCGCCCTACCTCCGTGGTCTGGATAGTGTAGCCCATGCTATTCTGGGTCGTCTGTTTTGCCAAATTAACCTGTCTATAGTGTGTTGCAGGCCTGCCAAATTGCTCAGTGCAATTTTCACCGGCAGTGTCTGAAACAAAAACAACAGTCTTGGAAGCACGTTAGTTTTTATTGAGTGTAATCTGCCTATCCATGAGATAGGCTTGTCCATCCAGTGTTCTATGTCATGTGTGAGGGTTTGGATCAGTGGCAGATAGTTCTGGTCATACATTTGAGTGTGGTCCGCGGTTAGGCGGACACCCAGGTATGTGAGGGCTGTGTTAGATATTTGTAGCTTAAAAGCGCTTCGCAGTTGTGCCATGCCCGGGGCCAAGAGGTGGAATGGCATGGCCATAGATTTTTTAGGTTAGATTTTTTAGAGTAGGTTAACTCTGCAACCCAAGAGATCGCCATAGCGGGCTAGCAGCGTTGTTAGGTGTTCCATCAATCTTATTGGATCTGAAAGGGTGAGTAGGACGTCATCTTTATATTGTTTATCTGCTATCGTTACTCCCTGGATTTGTTGGTGGGTTCTAATGGCATGGAGCAACGGTTCCAATGTATAGGGATAGCGGGTAGACCTGTCTCGTGCCATTCCCCAGTGGGAATGGGGATGATTGTGCCCCAGTGATTATGGTTTGTGCCTGAATGTTTGTGTAGAGGGCCTGTATCGCTGTAATAAATGGTTCCGGAAAACTGAAGGTCCGGAGTACCCCAAACAGATACGGCCATTGCACCCTGTCAGAGGCCTTCTCGGCGTCCAACGAGATCGCCAGAGAAGGTCTCCCTGTCACCACCATACGCCAGGTCAACACTGCCCCTCGACGGGTGTTATCATATAATTGTCTACCTGGCATAAAGCCCACCTGATCTGGGTGGATCAGACGTGTTAGGAGAGGTGTTAGTCTAGCCGCTAGTACTTTAGCGAATATCTTCATGTCCAAGTTAATGAGGGAGATGGGCCTTTAATTAGGTGCGTATGTGTCATCCCTACCTGGTTTGGGTATGAGGATTATGTTGGCTAGTGCCATGTCCACGTCAGGAATACCACCCTGCACAAAATGGTTGCATAAATTAGTGAGATGGGGAATGAGTACTTTACGGAATGTTTTGTAATCTCTGACATCATAGCCGTCAGGTCCTGGGGCTTTATTCCCCTTAAGTGCTGTAATAGCCACGTCTACTTCGGTTTGTATTATGGGAGCCTAAAGGCCCTCCACATCTTCCCCCGTCATTCCCGGCAAGGCCAAGTTTTTCAGGAAGTCATCCACTTCCATGATGTAGGGTACGTTGTTGCTATTTAGGTGGGGGAAGTGATTATATAGGTCTGTGTAAAATTCAGTAAACACTTTGTTGATTGTTGGGGTGTGGTGGCCATTTTTCCTCTCGGGCTGTGTATTTTCGTGATCGGCTTGTAGCTGCCTCTGGGCCTAAGAGTTCTGGCTAATAGGGTGTTCATTTTGTTCACCTTCTCATAGAACAAACATTTGGACCATGTAAGGGAGTGAGCAACTCCCTCCAGTGCCAGTTCTTTAATAGAATGTCTAAGTGCATTTATTTCTGTGAGTTTGGAGTGTGTGGGGTTAGATTTGTGCTATTGTTCAGCTCTACGTAGAGCTGTTTGTAGATTTGTTAAGAGTTCTGTTTTACGCTTTTTCCGGTATGTGGCCTCTTTAATAAGGTGCCCACGCACCACTGCTCTATGGGCTGCCCATACTGCTGTTGGGCTCACCTCTGGTGTGTCATTTAGTGTGAAGTAATCCTTGAGGATTAAGTCAGTCTTGCTGCAAATTTATTTGTCGTCAAGGAGGGAGGTGTTCAGTTTCGACGACCAGGTTGTCAAGTATTTGAGCCCACCGAGAGTGACGGAGATGTCTGCATGATCTGACCATGTTATGTTATTGATGTTCGACTGTAGGACCTTGGTTATCCCGTGTCCGTTTAGCTGTAAATTATCGATCCTTGAGTATGTGTCATGTGGTGCAGAGTAGAATGTATAATTCCACATGTCGGGGTGTTGGATCAACCACGCGTCTAGTAGTCCAATACGAGAAAGGAACGTCTGTGGACTAGGATGGTCACCCCTGCTCTCTTTCTTAGTGCACATGCTTCGTATGTCCTAGTGTACGTCCTGTTTTGTAGTCTTACCAGTGCCGAACTGAGGAGGTGCATTTCTTGTATGAGCGCTATATCTGCTTTCTTAGCTTTGAGTTCCCTCAGCAATAAGCGGCGATTATTTGGGTTATTAGGGCCCTTTACGTTCATAGATATTACCTTCAGATTCATGGGAATGGGGTTGTGCTTCGTGGGTGTGGTCTATGGTGTGTTCAATATTCAAGGCCCCCCAGTGCCGCGGGGACAAAGCAGCAATGTATAAACCATTCAAACAGTACATATACAAAATAATATATAACTCAAAACAAAAAAGTCTGGTCTTACACCTTGCCAGAGCAGTCTGGGGTGCAAGCCACCCCCCACCCCCAACGACTCCAAGATCCTCGCCAAGGGAGGTGGCCCCCATCCCCCAATCTGCAGTGCGCAGTACCCATGGTCATCACTCAGTTCACCTTCCTGTACAACTAGGAAGTACCATATCTCCCCCCAGCATCAGATCCCCCCAGATCATGTTAGTCATGACCTTTGTGAGCAGTCCTCTATCCGGGTTATGTGGGGCCCTGCTCTTCACTGGAATACCCTCACTCCATGTGCCCTCCGGGGCAGTATCTAGGGTACACTGTCAAGCCTAATATGCTCGGTGTAAAGGTGTCTGTGTCTTCCTGGTAGGTGCCAGTGTGGGTTGAGTGAAGCGCCCACCCCGTTTAGCTCTGTCTCCTCCCTTAGAGTATAGGTTTAGGGTAACTATGTACATTTGATAACATGTATAAAAGCAAGATAAAGGCATAAGGGTTATCCCCGCTTGCGCAACGACCTCGCACATTAGTGTTACATGTGTAGGGCTCACCACTCCAACCCCCTCCCCCATCGCTATCACCACCTATCTTGTGTGTGTGGCCAAACACTTATCTGAGCCATGGTGCTTCAGGAGTCCTGATAACGGTAAGGGTTAGGCAGTATATCAGTGAGAAAGCAGTGAATGCTGTGAGAGTTCAGGAGGGGCTTTCAGTTGCGTCGGCTCGATTCTTCTACTACGTCGTACCGTGGCAGGGGGAACAATTTGGGCCTCGGTGCTTTGCGCACTGTAGAGCCTGGCGGAATTGTGACGGACAGTCCCCGAAGGAAGGGGTCTGGCTAAAGGTAATGGTACTTTCCAGCTCAGAAGGCCACCAATTTGAAGGGGTGACCCCAGGTATAACGAATGTTGTTCTGACGGAGCAGTTCCACTACCGGTTTCCATTCCTTTCGACGCTGTAAGGTGGCTGGGAATAGATCCTGGTATACAGTTATTTCCGTATTCCTGTACTGCAGTGTATTGTCCCTGCTATATTTCACAGTAGCCTCCTTGGTTGCGTAGTAGTGAAAGCAGATAATGACGTCACCGGGAGTGGCACCTTCAGCTCTCCTGGCCTTTAGCGCTCTGTGGGCCCTATCTATCACCCATCTTTCTTTGGGTATGTCAGGAAGAAGGTGTTTAAAATAGTCATGCATTGCCTCTGCCAGGGGCCCCTCATTGGGGGTTTTGAGGAGGCCTCTCAAGGTTGTTGCGTCTTGAGCAGTTCAATAAATCCTCCACTATCAGTTTGAGGCTGTCTATCTGGTGTGCCATGGCTTCAGAATGGATCACCACTCCGTTATGGGCCTCAACTATGGTTTCCACACGTTGCTCCAGATCTGCCGTCTGGGCCCCCAAGGCCTGTATCTCTGATTTTACCTCTTTGGTGTTCCGTGTCATTTCCCCCGCCAGATAAGTTTTTACTTCTGTGAGTTTGTGGAGGATTTGTGCTGCGACCTCATGCTGTAGGTCTGGGTTTTCTCTCTCTGCCACAATGCCGGGGAAAGCGGACGCAAATAGCTCCATGGCTGAGGGCACTGATTCCCCTCACTCCCCACGCTTCCTCCGTGGCTGTTTAGCTCCTTAGCGCGTACCAGACATTTCCAGGTTCGTTTGGGATGACCACGAGTCCTGGTGCTGCTGGCAATTGGTAGTTTTGTGGCGGTTGAGCAGGAGCTCTGAGATTAGGCAGCCATTAAGGTCGACGTCCAGACTATGCCCCTCATAACCCAGGAGTTTTTAGGGCAAAGAAGTGGAATTTTCTGCAAAGCCAAGTCAATCATTTGACCCCAACTCGATTGAGCATGCATTTCACTTGCTGAAGACAAAATTTAAAGCAGTAAGACCCACTGTAACGGACCGTTTCGCTCACAAGGGGATAAAAACCATTTAGGCGATAATCCCCTTCCAGATAGACCAGCAGCTACTGCAATCACCAACCTCCCGAACTCCAACTTGCACGTATTCACCAACTCTCGAACAGCAGACACACGAACCCTGGAAGCAGCCGAACAGGAAAAGCCCTACGAACCGCTTACACTCCTGGCAATCGGCATACAGTCAAATTCCCCCCAAGAATGAGACGACACTTCACTTTGAGGGTTAAACAGGAACAACCCTGCTGGCACACCCAGCCTGTTTTTTATTACAGTCTTGCACATACAGGACCGCCCACAGGGAGGTATAAAATAGTTACATAGTTACTGTAGCGTTACTTACCTTAACCGGGGGCCGGTCGCGGTCCTCTCTTCAAGCCGCGCGCGGTCCTGCGGCTGCACGAGCCGCGCGCGGCTCATCCAACTACTTCGGATGGACGGCGGGCAGTGACCGCGTGAGGCGGTCACGTGTCCCGCCTGAATCTAAGAGCGCGCCGCGAGTTTCTCGGTATTTTTGGTGGGATTCCTTACGAAAGGATGTCACTGACTATATAAGTGCTTGTACTACTTGTGCCTGTATGAAATCCTCCCGTAGAGTTCCTTGTGGGCTGTTGCATCCGTTACCCGTTCCGAGAGACCTTGGTCTAACCTGTCCATGGATTTTATTGTTGAATTACCCCCTTCAAATGGTAACACAGTGATCCTGATGATAGTGGATCGGTTCTCCAAAATGGCTCACTTCGTGTCTCTTCGCAAGTTGCCCACATCTAAGGAACTGGCTCATATCTTCGCTAGAGAAGTATTTCGATTACATGGGATTCCCGTATCTATTGTATCCGATAGGGGTAGCCAATTTATTTCCAGGTTCTGGAGGGCCTTTTGTTCAGAAATGGGTATTTCTCTCTCATTTTCTTCCGCTTATCATCCCCAGTCTAATGGGGCTGCTGAACGTGCCAACCAGTCTCTGGAGCAATACCTCCGTTGTTTTGTGTCTCACCATCAGGATAATTGGTCTGACCTGCTTCCTTGGGCTGAATTTGCTCGGAATAACGCCACTCATGATTCTTCCGGCAAGAGCCCTTTTTACGTTGTCTATGGCCAGCATCCCGTTGTTCTTCCGGCTGCATTCTCCTCACAGGGCATGCCAGTTCTGGATGAGCATTTGGCTGGTTTGCGTAATACTTGGGAGCAGGTTCAGCGTTCTTTGGTGGACTCTGCTACTCGCCAGAAGGCTCAGGCTGACAAGCATCGCAGAGCAGCTCCGTCCTATGTTGTGGGGGACAGGGTTTTGCTTTCCACGCGGAATATTCGTCTCCGGGTGCCTTCTATGAAATTGGCTCCCCGCTTCATTGGACCTTATCGTATTATACATAAGGTTAATCCTGTTTCTTATGCCTTAGGCCTGCCTAAGAATCTACGTATTCCTAATGTTTTTCACACCTCATTGTTGAAACCTTTCGTACGCAACCGCTATACCCGGCATACTCCTCCTCCCCCTCCTATCTCGGTGGAGGGTCATGAGGAGTTTGAAGTGTCTGCTGTTCTTGACTCTCGTTTCCTTAGGGGTCGACTTCAATACTTGGTACATTGGAAGGGTTATGGGCCTGAGGAGCACAGTTGGATTTCGGCCGATGCTGTCCATGCTCCCCGTCTTGTGCGCTCTTTCCATTCACGTTTTCCTGCCAGGCCTGGTCCTACCCGCCCGGGGGGCGTGTCCTCAGGGGGGGGTACTGTAGCGTTACTTACCTTAACCGGGGGCCGGTCGCGGTCCTCTCTTCAAGCCGCGCGCGGTCCTGCGGCTGCACGAGCCGCGCGCGGCTCATCCAACTACTTCGGATGGAGGGCGGGCAGTGACCGCGTGAGGCGGTCACGTGTCCCGCCTGAAACTAAGAGCGCGCCGCGAGTCTCGGGCGCGCTCTTAAAGGGACAGTGGGTGCCTAAATTGGAAAAGGCATCCCATTGGTCCCTGTCATGCCACACTCCCCATACACTTACCTTTTGGGGGCGTGGATGTGACAGGGACCAATCAAATTAGATGTTTAGGTATTTATACTCACCTTCTTCCCTTTGTTCCTTGCCCTATCGTGGTTTCTGTTTCAGTTCCCTTTAGCGCTTGTGGTGTTCAGTTGTGTTTTCTCGTATTGACTTTGGCTTCGTATTCTGACTTCGTTTTCGCTTTATCCTTATCTGTACTGTTTGCCGGCTTGCTGTTTTCCGTGTACCAGACCCCGGCTTGTCCTAGTTTACGCTGTCTCTCTGTGCCCTTGACCTCGGTTTGTTCCTGGCTCTGTCTTCTCTCATATACGTCAAGTCCGGCCATTCTAAGGTCCGGTAGACGTATCTCTCCTCTGTATTTGCCTCTGTTTAGCTGGATCCTGCGTGTAGGGGTATATTCTCGTTACAGTTACATAGTTGAAAAGAGACTTGCGTCCATCAAGTTCAGCCTACCTCACATTTGTTTTTTGCTGTTGATCCAAAAGAAGGCAAAAAAACCCAGTTTGAAGCACAATTTTGCAACAAGCTAGGAAAAAAATTCCTTCTTGACCCCAGAATGGCAGTCAGATTTATCCTTGGATCAAGCAGTTATTACCCTACATTGAAAGATTATATCCTTGAATATTCTGCTCTTGCAAGTATGCATCTAGTAGCCGTTTGAACATCTGTATGGACTCTGATAAAACCACTTCCTCAGGCAGAGAATTCCACATCCTGATTGTTCTTACAGTAAAAAAACCTTTCCTTTGCCTTAGACGAAATCTTCTTTCTTCCAGTCTAAACGCATGGCCTCGTGTCCTATGTAAAGTCCGGTTTGTGAATAGATTTCCACACAATGGTTTGTATTGGTCCTGAATATATTTGTATAATGTTATCATATCCCCTCTCAGGCGACGTTTTTCTAAACTAAATAGGTTTAAATTTGTTAACCTTTCTTCATAGCCGATATGTTCCATTCCTTTTATTAATTTTGTAGCCCGCCTCTGCACTTTTTCTAGTGCCATAATATCCTTCTTTAGAACAGGTGCCCAAAATTGCACAGCATATTCAATATGGCGTCTTACCAGTGATTTATAAAGAGGCAAAATTATATTCTTGTCCCGAGAATGAATGCCCTTTTTCATGCATGACAATACCTTACTGGCCTTGGCCACTGCTGATTGACATTGCACATTGTTGCATAGTTTGTTGTCTATAACAATTCCCAAGTCCTTTTCATGTGTTGTTATCCCTAATTCGCTTCCATTAAGGGTATACGTTGCTTGTGTATTCTTTACGCCGAAGTGCATAACTTTGCATTTTTCAACATTAAATTTCATCTGCCATTTGAGTGCCCAGTCCCCCAGTCTATCTAAATCCCTCTGCAGCAAAGTAATATCTTGCTCACATTGTATTGTTTTACAAAGTTTGGTGTCATCTGCAAACACTGAAACATGACTTTCAATGCGGTCTTCAAGATCATTTATAAACATGTTAAATAGAAGGGGTCCCAGAACAGACCCCTGAGGGACACCACTTGCCACCTCTGTCCAGCTTGAAAATTTACCATTAATGACAACTCTTTGTACTCTGTTTTTAAGCCAATGTTCTACCCAAGAACAAGCATTTTCATCTAGACCGATTTCCTTGAGTTTGAACACTAATCTATTGTGTGGAACTGTATCAAATACCTTGGCAAAATCCAAATAGATCACATCCACGGCAACACCCTGATCTATACTTCTACTTACTTCTTCGTAGAACGCAATCAAGTTAGTTTGAAATAACCAATCAAATAACAGTTACAACCCACAATGCATCACAATCCCTCCTCCCTGGCCTGGAGATAATTGGAGAAGTAATACAATTATCTCCAAGGACAGAGGCAAACTCCATTACACACATGGCAGACAAAAGACAGTAAAATACAATAAAATACACAAGGTTACATTTATACATAAAATACAGACATTCTACCTATCCCCAGATAGCTTAGATCTGAGCGCACGTTATTACCGGATGGCGCTCAGATCACATACATACAGTTCAATCGCCATGGAGCCAAAGTCTTTCATACAGTCTTTCAGTATACGGCTGGGCTCCATGACATAGCTATCTGGGGTAGCATGGCTTTAACAGTCCGCAGAAAGGCACAAACCAGGGAAAAAGAACAGGGGCCATAGTCTAAAGGTAAGAGGCGGGCAAGCAGCCCCCTCCAAGGACAGGTGGCAAGGTCGGTTTCGCCACACTTCTCCCCTTTACCCCCCAGACTAACAGGGTATCTGACCTCCTGCCGGTCAGTGCCCTGGTTAGTCCAGCAACCCACCCATGAAGCACAAACAGCAGTACCTCCCACCCACAATAAATGTTTACTCCACCTGGATAAAGTAGCAGCTTGTCCAGGTCCAGGTTCCTCATCACGGCTGTGCGGGGAGCTGGTAGACTGCCTTGGTGGGTTGCTGAGTGGGCAGAGACCAGCGGTACTCTGCCCTGGTGCCAGCGCTACCACTGAAGTAGCCTGGTTGGAGCCTGGTTGTGGGAGGGGGAGACCGACCGTCTCCCCTCTGGATACACAGCTCTGGGGCTGGGGGACAGGACCGACCGTCCCTACCCCTTGTGCTGCAAGTGCAAAGACTACGGTCCCATCTGCACTGTTGGGGGGTGTAACATCTCCCCTTGGTGGGTTAGGCTGCCGCTGGAGAGAGGGTGTAACAAGCTCCTCTCTCTGAACTGTAACCTGCCGCTGGGGAGAGGGGGTAGCAGGCTCCTCTCCCTGACACTCTCTCTGCTGGTGGTGAGGGGGACCAGCTGTCTCCCCTTTCAATATTTTGTCCTGCTGCTGGGGTGTGAGACTGACGGTCTCTGCTCCCTGCAGGACACTCTGCCGCTGGGGAGGAAGGACGGCACCTTCTGCTCCCTGGGACTCACTTGACCGCTGGGGAGATGGACCAACTGTCTCCTCTCCTAAGAACCCACACTGCCGCTGGGGAGGAAGGACGACACCTCCAGCTCCCTGGGATACAATCTGCCGCTGGGGAGGAAGGACGACACCTTCAGCTCCCTGGGGCTCACTTGACCGCTGGGGAGAGTGACCAACTGTCTCCTCTCCTAAAAACACACACTGCCGCTGGGGAGGAAGGACAACACCTTCAGCTCCCTGGGATACACACTGCCGCTGGGGAGGAAGGACTGCACCTTCAGCTCCCTGGGATACACACTGCCGCTGGGGAGGAAGGACTGCACCTTCAGCTCCTTGGGATACACACTGCCACTGGGGAGGAAGGACTGCACCTTCAGCTCCCTGGGATACACACTGCCGCTGGGGATGAAGGACGACACCTTCAGCTCCCTGGGGTACACCTTTGAGTCCCCGTAACGCACTCTGCCACCGGATAGGGCGGCCAATACCTTTGGCTGGATCTGCCATGAACTGCAGGTACTCGTCTACCTGGCTCCTTACGAACTGCATGAATTCCTCAGAGGGGACAAATGTAACGAGAGCCAGCCGTGAGGCACACTCTTTGTCAAATGTCTCCTGCGTGTAGCGGGGTGCCATGCTTGCTCTGTCGAAGTTGGTTCCTTTGTACATAGGGTCGCTGTACGTGTACTAGCGTTGCTCTCAATTGTAATCCAGGCACTGGTGTTGTCTTGTAGCTGTCCTTCTGGTTGTAGGAACGATCCCGCTGCTTGCCACCAATTGTAACGGACCGTTTCGCTCACATGGGGATAAAAACCATTTAGGCGATAATCCCCTTCCAAATAGACCAGCAGCTACTGCAATCACCAACCTCCCGAACTCCAAATTGCACGTATTCACCAACTCTCGAACAGCAGACACACGAACCCTGGAAGCAGCCGAACAGGAAAAGCCCTACAAACAGCTTACACTCCTGGCAATCGGCATACAGTCAAATTCCCCCAAGAATGAGACGACACTTCACTTTGAGGGTTAAACAGGAACAACCCTGCTGGCACACCCAGCCTGTTTTTTATTACAGTCTTGCACATACAGGACCGCCCACAGGGAGGTATAAAATAACCAATCAAATAACAGTTACAACCCACAATGCATCATAATCCCTCCTCCCTGGCCTGGAGATAATTGGAGAAGTAATCCAATTATCTCCAAGGACAGAGGCAAACTCCATTACACACATGGCAGACAAAAGACAGTAAAATACAATAAAATACACAAGGTTACATTTATACATAAAATACAGACATTCTACCTACCCCCAGATAGCTTAGATCTGAGCGCACGTTATTACCCGATGGCGCTCAGATCACATACATACAGTTCAATCGCCATGGAGCCAAAGTCTTTCATACAGTCTTTCAGTATACGGCTGGGCTCCATGGCATATCTATCTGGGGTAGTATGGCTTTAACAGTCCGCAGAAAGGCACAAACCAGGGAAAAAGAACAGGGGCCATAGTCTAAAGGTAAGAAGCGGGCAAGCAGCCCCCTCCAAGGACAGGTGGCAAGGTCGGTTTCGCCACACCCACGAACAAACAAATGAAGATAGCTGCAGTAAAGGCCTGGCAAAGCATCACAAAGGAGGAAAACCAGTGTTTGGTGATGTCCATGCATTTCAGACTTCAAACTCTCAAATCCCTCAAAAGGAGTCGACATATTAGTATTACAAATTAACATTTTATTCATGATTGTGTTAATTTGTCCAATTACATTTGAGCCACTAACATAAGGGGACTGTGAATGAAAATGGTTGCCATTCCTAAACATTTCATACAATATTTTTGTTCAGCCTCTTAACTAAACTACCTCTTAATTAAAGCTGTAAGTCTGCACTTCAATTGCATTTGAGTTGTTTTATTTCAAATCTATTGTTGGAGCATACAGAGTCAAAATTATGAAAATTGGGTCAATGGACACACACACACTTTGTTTTTGCCCCCATTATTCATGAGCTGAACTCAAAGATCTAAGACTTTTTCTATGTACACAAAAGGCCTATTTCTCTCAAATATTGTTCACAAATCTGTGTTACTGAGCACTTCTCATTTGCTGAGCTAATCCATCTACCTTACAGGTGTGGCATATCAAGATGCTGATTAGACAGCATGCATATTGCACAGGTGTAACCACAATAAAAGGCCACTCTAAAATGTGCAGTTTTGTCGCACAGCACAATGCCAGAGATGTCGCATAGGGAGCGTACAATTGGCCTGCTGGCTGCAGGAATGTTCACCATTGCTGTTGCCCATAAATTGAATGTTCATTTCTCTACCATAAGCCACCTCCAAAGGCGTTTCAGAGAATTTGGCAGTACATCCAAATGGCCTCACAACCGCAGACCACGTGTAACCACACCAGCCCAGGACCTCCACATTCAGCATCTTCTCCTCCAAGATCGTTTGAGAGCAGCCACCTGGACAGCTGCTGCAATAATCGGTTTGCATAACCAAAGAATTTCTGCACAAACTGTCAGAAACCGTCTCAGGGAAGCTCATCTGCATGCTCGTCGTCCTCATCTGAGTCTTGACCTGACTGCAGTTCGTTGTCGTAACCGACTTGAGTGGGCAAATGCTCACATTCGATAACAACTGTCACTTTGGAGAGCTGTTCGTTTCACAGATGAATCCCGGTTTTCACTGTACAAAGCAGATGGCAGACATCGTGTATCACATCGTGTGGTTGAGTGGTTTGTTGATGTCAACATTGTGGATCGAGTGTCCCATGGTGGCGGTGGGATTATGGTATGGGCAGGCGTATGTTATGAAAAATGAACACAGGTGCATTTTATTGATGGCATTTTGAATGCACAGAGATACCATGACGAGATCCTAAGGCCCATTGTTGTGCCATTCATCCATGACCATCACTTCATGTTACCAGCATGATAATGCAAAGCCCCATGTTGCAAGGATCTGTACACAATTCCTGGAAGCTGAAAACATCCCAGTTCTTGCATGGCCAGCATACTCACCACACAGGAGATTGTTGCACTTTGTGAGGCAAATGGCTTACACTGTCTTTTATATTGTTCAGCAGTGAATTCCTCCATGTTAGTAGTTTTTTAGTACTTTTATCCCCCCTTCACTTATATCTTCTGGCTTTTGTATTAGCTGATATACACAGTTTACACGTAACTTAGTAACCACATTTTTCCCGCAGTACGTCATGACGCTGTGACGTCACGTGCGGCTTCCCGACACTTCCGGGTTTTAAATCAGTCTGAAGGTGGGGGGAGTAATACACAATTGTTTTACACATCGGATTGGTAAGTGATCACACACACTCTATTTTTATTTTATTTTTTTATTCTTTTATCACATCGTATCAACAAGACAAATAGTTTTAAACGTTCAAAAGTATCATTATAATAAATTGTTATACAAAAATATAATACAAAACAGTACAATACATTATTCGCTGAGATTAACCCTAGTAATGTCTTAGTCGTTTATAGAGGAGTAATTCAAATTTAAGCCTATCGAGTTATCTACTATGCACTAAAACTCCTCTTACAGAGACAACATCGTACTCAGTGAAACACATAACAATTCCCATGCCGACGGGATTGCTGGGAGGCCAATTCTTTAGCTCATAAATTTCCGCGGTCGTTTTTATATTATATGCATGAGACTCCCTCAAAAAGAGGTTATCTCATGCAAAGCTATACACTCAGGTTCTGCCTAACCCTCTCCTTACATTTTCTCCAACCAGAAGGCATTGTATACCTTCTTTGGATCTCTTCCTTGTATCTTATCAAGCTGACCTTCCATTCCGAGTTGAAACTTAACTTGAGATGTCACCCTATCCAGGGAAAATAGAGAAGAGCTCTTCCAGTTGCGTGCTATAATCAACTTGGCCGCTATCATAAAATGAATATAAATTACCTTATCTTTTTGTAGTAGTAGGTCAATATTAAGGTGTAGTAGGGCATTTTCAGGTAGTTTTGGAATAGACACACATAACAGATTCTCTAAATAATTAAATATTTCCTGCCACAGTTTAACTACGATCTCACATTCCCACCAGATATGCAAGAAGGAGCCCAAGTTCTTCTTACATCTCCAGCATATCGGTGAACTTGAACTATACATTCTAGCTATTCTTGTGGGAACGAGGTACCATCTATTGATAACTTTAAACAAGGTTTCCAATAAGTTCAAACAATGAATAGTTTCACAAGCACAGGATAATATTGCACACCACATTTCTTTATCTATTGTAATATTTAAATCTTTCTCCCATTTTTGTTTTGCAATAATAACCTTGGGAGCCTCCAATTTCAGTATAGCATTCAATGCCTTGGAAGAAACCCTCTCTACTTTTTTATAATTTAGAAGTGTACAGATCAATTTGGTTCCTTCTTGGGGGTGTCTTATAATGTTTTGGGTTAAATAGTTTTTCACTCTCAAGAATGTAAATAGTTCCTTGTTTGACAATTGAAATTCTTGCATTAATTGTGAGAAGGTTTTAATTTTTTCATTGTTATACAAATATTCTATTTGAGTTATCCCTTTTTGGACCCAACTTCTAATATTTAAATCCTTAATGTAATATGGAAGTAGTTCCACTTTAAGATTGTTTGAAATTTTGTTCTCTATATTAGCTTTTCTTCTTATTACTTTCCAAAATTCTAATATTGAGTCTATACATAAGTTAGATTGCCTAATAATCCGTAGTTTCGGGTCTGCATACCTGTGCCAAAAAATAGAACTCAAATCCCTTACTTGACAACTCTCACTTTCCAAGATGTACCATCCTTCCCTTGTTACACTATCCAATTGAGTTCTATATTTGTGTAAGGGGCAAAATAGCCGTATATGGAGTAAGGCTCCAGCATAAGCTTAGGATAGTGTAAAGGGAGCAAGTCGGTTGTGGTGTGCCGATACCGACGATACGGTAGGCCTGTAAATAAAGAGGGCCCACCAAGGAGTAAGAAAGTAAAGTAAATGGAAAGAAAAGAGAAAGTGTTGAAATGAGGAGTGGGTGGGAGGGTCATTCTGATGCTGACCTCAAGCGATATGAGTCAGGTAAGGGGTGTCCCTTATATAGGGGAGTGAATTAATTTAAGCCCCTCCCACAAATACAGGCACAACTGCCTTAATACTTGTGTAAGGGGCAAAATAGCCGTATATGGAGTAAGGCTCCAGCATAAGCTTAGGATAGTGTAAAGGGAGCAAGTCGGTTGTGGTGTGCCGATACCGACGATACGGTAGGCCTGTAAATAAAGAGGGCAAAAATGAATAATCAAAGATTTAATACAGTCAACAAATATATACAAATTAACCAGACATTTCCTTAAATGCATTACAGTATTTAATTCCTGAAAGGATTTTGAAGGTAGGAATCTAGGACCGAAAGTGGGCACCATTTGTTGTGGGTAGGATAGTATGTTATCTCTACTGTTGGTGCATGTTGACTCATTTCGGAATGTGGTAGAGCCAATAGGTAATGATATATGTGTTTACGTACGTGGGATCGTTGAAGACAATGATCTGTCTGAGTGGTGGTGATGGTAGTGGATTCTCTGGCCTGAGAAAGGCATAAAAGGCAATGTGCATGGCTGGTAATGGCCGACTTGGTAGTATAATTGAATGGTTGTAGATCTAATAGGTCCGATAAGGATGAAAAGTTGGATGGCTATTGGTAATCTCTGAGAGGAACGTGGGGGAATGGATTCCTGAAAACCTCTGAGTATATTCTTTTCTGGTATGATAACATGAAGTTTATGGTAGTTTTGGCCATAGGTTATCCTGTGTTGTTGAATGCTTGTAAAATATATCATTAATGGTGTATGAGATAGTTTAAGTTTAAGTTTAAGGTGGCAAAAATAAGCAAAACTTAGGAGAAATTTTGTGACACAGGTTGAGCTATGTCGTGTTCCAATGAGATTCTTTAAGCCAGGTGAAAAGCTGTGTTATGCGTTCTACAAGTATGGGACGAAAGTGCTAGGTGGGATAGTGCATGCTATGCTGCATGAGTATGTCTAATCCATGATTTTGTCTCTGGAATGAAAGAGTGGACGTGACTGTATGGGCGGCTGTAGGAAGCGTATGATGAACATGCCTGGAATATAAATGAGACAGTTGTCGGCAGGGATGTATACCCCCGTCTGGTACATGAAAGTGAAATGTGATAAGTGGCCAACCAAGTGAGTTCCCCAGAAACATCATGAACTTATGGATGAGTAGTGGCGTTTGTTGATGATATGATATGTGCTTAGTTGTCTGAGTAACAACGGATTGATGACCCTGACCATGATTTACCCCATGCCACAGCAGCTGCTACAATGGGGTAGATCTCCCAAAGGGGCTGAAGTGGTGGAAAAATGTCCAAACCTGGATGCCATGGCCAACAGCTCCAAAGCAATTGTTCCCGGTAGATCGCTGCCAAACCAGTGGTATACGCTGCGTCTGACCATCTGGTTGGAGAAGTGTCAGACAATCCTGGAAGGAACATGCTTTTACCATGCCAAGTGGTTAATAAATCCCCCCCCATGTGCAGGTCTGCTGTTGCTGAGGTGTCTAGGCACCTCCTCTGATCGTCATGTTGGAAGTGTGGAAAAAAGGGGAAAGTACTCTGGATGTGAAAGCGTGGTTTTGTGGTATAATTGGCATGGCAAAATTAAGGAACCTGGTAGGGATTGTAGTTCCTTGTAGTTGTAAGTACTAAGCAGGAGGTAGTGATTGATTTTAGTTGAGAATGTTCCCTATTTGTCTTGTGGTAACTTGCGTGTATGGATGCCGACTCAAGTCATATGCCCAGTAATGTGATGATAGTGTCTGCGCCTTCTGTTTCTTATGGGGTACTGGGACGCCCAAGTGGTCAACCAGACTAAGCTGCCACGAGGCCTCTAGTGAAAAATATGCTTTCTTTGAGCAACAAGAAGTCTTCTAGATAGTGTATGACTGTAATGCCTCTGGATATGTTATCATAACCAGCACAGAGTATCTGTGAATATCGATAGTAGGCTAATCTGTAGCTCGAAACTTGAGCGGGGAAAGGATTGCCCAATTTATGCCATGTAAGTGCCAGTGTGTAGGGTAGATGGTAGCCGTTTACAGCGTTGATGATATTGGTCTTACTTAACCAAGCTTTAACCCTTGAGTGATAGCTGTAAAGGTAGATCAATGGTGTTGTATAGTAAGAAAAATCCTCGGAGGGTATGAGGGAGTTGAGACTTGGGGTAGCGGAGGTGTGTGGTGCCAATAAGTCTATGGTTAGTCTTTGTTTAAGAGAAGATTCCTTGTGACAATACCAATGTGTTTGTGTTTGGTGCCATGCTGTAAATGGTGGAGATTGGAAGACCCCTCTGCAAATCTTGGCTATGAGTGTGTTTTCAGCCAATGGTTTTGTTGTGCTGACTGTAAGTGAGGGCATGCTATATTCCTTGAAGGTGTGTTTATGATACCTGTATGAGAGCCCTTTGAAGCTCCAGAGCTTTAGTAAATCTACTACAAGTCTGGAAGGGTGATGAGTCAGTAGTGTTGAAAATGCATTGGTGTGTACAGATGGTGAGTACGTTATTTGTAAGTTGTATTGGGCCACATGGTTTGTCATGTGCCCTGAACCATTTGAACATATATGCAACAGTCTATATGCAATGCAACTACTCATATCAATGGTCTCTGGTAGTTCAGAGGTGCTGGAGCCTGAGAGTGCTCATCCATTTGTTTGGGACAGAATCCCTTCTGTATGGGTACCTGCACAAATAAACATCTCTACATATTCCAAATACCAACCCATCCAAGAGATGGTCAGTTCCCGATTTACCTGGAATCCCTGGATCTGACCATCACAGATACATCATCATACATATATATGCCTTGCTTCCCCAATGTGCTGGGATCATACGTGCAGGGTTAACATCTTGTGTGTCATAAGAATTGATTGTACCAGGTAACAGAGTTTCGGTTGGTGCTGGTTGTACAGTAACGTGAGGCCCAGCCTTGTGAGGGCTGTGGTGACCAACTCGAGATTGCCAGTCTGTCATAAATTTTTTGGCTCATGAGTTTATGAGTGAGGCTAGCATAGCCTGGGTGTCACCTGAGTTGATGTAGCTGGGCCTTCCCCTGCCTCCGTGTTGTCAGTTGATGTATGGAGGAGTTTCAATAACTCTGCTTTCCTTGCTGTAGCAGGGTAGGGGATTTGTCACCTCCTTAGGTCGGTGGTAATGTGTGGGATCGTCCAGGATCTGATTGCTGCTGGACTAGCAACATCTCCTCTGCTTGAAGGTGTATCAATTCTAGCCGGGGTGCTAGGAAGAGGTGATTCTTCACCATCTTTTTGAGAAATACTTAAATAACAATAAAGATTGCAATTATTTGTACCCAGGGTTCTTGTACTGGCTTGCTAGCTAAGCCGTAAGGCGAAACGATTAGGCTTGGTGTTTTTTGGTGACTGGTGAGGCCCTGCTAGTTGCCAAGTGGCTTGAGAGGCTCTATCTATGCTTGGCGCGAGGGGATTTTGTGTGGCCACCGAACGTTGTGGCAGGATGTTGGCCTCTCGGTGACAGTAACCAGAAAATAGGAAGGGGAGTGACAGGTGAGGCCCTCTCTATGATACAATGCGAGGCGGCTAGCTCACGAGTGGCCCGAGGGGTGTATGCCTCCGAGTGTGAGGCGGGGTGTTGGCCTCGCGGGACCACTAACCGAAGCATAATGCAGAGAAAAAAGGGGGTAATACCTATTGGGCCCTAGAACCCTAATTGCCAGTACACTATTACTATTCCAGGGAAGGTAAGAGATGGATAACTACGTGAGCAGGTGTATGTACCTGGTAGTATGGTATTGAACCTGACAATCCGTATAGGTTTTTTAGTAGTAACTGTAACCTGAATGGATAAAACCGTATGGCATAAGGAAATATGGCATAGACCAAGCTTATCTTAATACGTACAGTATATGTGAAAAGTAAAGTGCCATGATGTGTAAATATTAAACATCGTAGCCATACTGGTTAAATATGTATCAATCTTAACCCATTAAGTGCCGTATGTACAAGTGAAAATGTGGTCTGTCCCCACCTTGTATGTTGTATGTCCCCTTGCTAGGGGAAAGTCTGTTGCGTGAGCAGCGTGCTGTGAAAAATGTATGTGAACTATATTACCAGTTACGTATATACAGACGCGTCTGCTACTGTGTAATAATATATGTATTTATACCTGATGTTGATATAGTGCTTGCTATGTGAATTGTTGTATGTCTTATTGAATGGTAGGGGTCAGTGAACATGGTGTTGCAAAATGCAAGTGCACTGGAGATCTGCCGAGTGCCCTATAGGTGGCAGTGTAGTTGGATACTGATTGGTATGTGAAATGTTGTTTGTCTGTTGACCTATAGGTGTAAGTGTTTTGGTGTTTGTAAAACCCCATGAAAATTGTCAATGTACTTGACAGACCTGTAGGTGGCAGTGTTGATAGAACCACTGTTGGTCTTGATGTGAAATGTTAATTATTGTGAATTAGACCTGAATTTGAGCCCGTGCTGGAGTTTCATTATGGTTTATGGTTATGTTTAACCCCTAAAGGACCAAACTTCTGGAATAAAAGGGAATCATGACATGTCACACATGTCTTGTGTCCTTAAGGGGTTAAAACAATCTTATGTGTAATTTATATTGGCTGGTAAATTGTATATGACATGTGAAGACAGTTTTGCTGTTGACCAGTAGGGGTCATAAATGCTGATTGTATGGTAAAATACCCTTTAACCCCTTAAGGACCAAACTTCTGGAATAAAAGGGAATCATGACATGTCACACATGCCATGTGTCCTTAAGGGGTTAATCCTACCGTTTGACAGATAGGAGTCAGTATAAAAGCGAAAATGCTGTAGTTAGTTTGTTTGCTTATGAAGTGAAATAAAGTCTGAGAAGACTGTAGTATACCGATTGACCGGTAGGGGTCAGCATGTAGGCGAAAATGCTGTGGTTCGTTGGTTTGTACATGAAATGCAATAATGTCTGAGAAGCCTGTAGTACACTGAATGACCGGTAGGTGTCAGTGTGTAGGTAAAAATGCAGTGGTTTATTGTTTTGTACACTAAAAGCAATAATGTCTAAGAAGCCTGTAGTACACCGAATGACTGATAGGGGTCAGTATGTAGGTGAAAAATGCAGTGGTTTGTTGGTTTGTACATAAAATGCAATAATGTCTGAGAAGCCTGTAGTACACAGAATGACTGGTAGGTGTCAGTGTGTAGGTGAAAATGCAGTGGTTTATTGTTTTGTACATGAAAAGCAATAATGTCTAAGAAGCCTGTAGTACACCGAATGACTGATAGGGGTCAGTGTGTAGGTGAAAAATGCAGTGGTTTGTTGGTTTGTACATAAAATGCAATAATGTCTGAGAAGCCTGTAGTACACAGAATGACTGGTAGGTGTCAGTGTGTAGGTGAAAATGCAGTGGTTTATTGTTTTGTACATGAAAAGCAATGTCTAAGAAGCCTGTAGTACACCGAATGACTGATAGGGGTCAGTGTGTAGGTGAAAAATTAAGTGGTTTGTACATGAAATGCAATAATGTCGGTGAAGCCTGTAGTACACAGAATGACCGGTAGGGGTCAGTGTGTAGGCGCAAATGCAGTGGTTCGTTGATTTGTACATGAAATGCGATAATGTCTAAGAAGCCTGTAGTCCACCGAAAGACCAGTAGGGGTCAGTGTGTAGGTGAAAATGCAGTGGTTTATTGGTTTGTACATGAAAATGCAAACAACGCCTAAGAAGCCTGTAGTACACCGAATGACCAATAGGGGTCAGTGTGTAGGTGAAAAATGCGGTGGTTCGTTGGTTTGTACATGAAATGCAATAATGTCTGAGAAGCCTGTAGTACACCGAATGACCGGTAGGGGTCAGTGTGTAGGCAAAAATGCAGTGGTTCGTTGGTTTGTACATGAAATGCGATAATGTCTAAGAAGTCTGTAGTACACCCAAAGACCGGTAGGGGGTTTAAACGAATGATATGCATGAACATGCAATGGTTTTAGAACAGACTTAGACAAAATGCAGCAGTAAAGTGAGGACCTGACCCTTGCATGGTGCCGTGGGACTGATGCCTGGCGTAACGGGTAGGTCGACTTACGGTTTGTGAGTCACTTGGACACCATCCACAGCGATAGATTGAAGAAAGAAGGTGGTAGGCCGGAAAAGCCTGTGGCTGGATTCCTGACACAGCTCAGCTTAGAAAACCTCATGGAGTAATCAGGTAAAATGGCGTCTGGATGACCCGGAAGTGGAAATCATTCTGATGCTGACCTCAAGCGATATGAGTCAGGTAAGGGGTGTCCCTTATATAGGGGAGTGAATTAATTTAAGCCCCTCCCACAAATACAGGCACAACTGCCTTAATACATATGAAAAAATTCATTTGCTAGGTAAATATCATTAATACCTGGAAAACCCAGGCCTCCATCTTTAATTTTTTGAGCCAAGAGAGTTTTGTTAATTCTCGGTCTCTTATTCTTCCAGATGAAGTTATTAATCATATTTTAAATCATATTCAACCATGGTCTGGGGATTTTTAAAGGGATCATTCGAAACATATATGCCCATTTGGGTAAAAGATAGGCTTTTATAAGGTTCATTCTTCCCCACCATGTGATTTCAGTTTGTTTCCATTTATTCAATGCATTCATCATTTTTCTAAAACAGCTTAAAAAATGAACCTGCACTAGATCTGAGACTTTCTTTGTCAGCAGTATTCCCAAATATGGAATGCTAGTACTGACCCAATTGAATTTATAATTGTCCCTTATATGATTTCTACTTGCTGTATCTAAGTTAATATCTAGAATTATAGATTTATTTTCATTTAATTTATAGTTCGAAACTTCACTAAACCTCTTAACAGTTTCCATAAAAGCAGTAATAGATGTAATTGGCTTAGTTAGGGTTAGTATCAGATCATCTGCATATAGTTTTAATTTCAGCTCTCTCTGTTTCGTAATGATTCCACTTATTAGATTATTTGATCTTATATTTATCGCCAGAATCTCCATAGATATAATATATAGGATTGGAGAGAGCGGACACCCCTGTCTTGTCCCATTATGGAGATTAAACCAGTCAGTACATATGTTAGGGCCTACTGTCTTAGCCGAGGGGCCAGAGTACAGGGACATTATGGCTCTATGAATCCAACCCTGGTAACCAAATTTCAACAAAGATTTACTCATAAATTCCCAGTCGACCCTATCAAAAGCCTTTTCTGCATCGACAGTTAGAATTGTCATAGGTATTTCTGTTCTATTAGCTAAATCTATAATATCTATTATACATCTTGTATTATCTGAAGAAATTCTTCCCGGGACGAACCATATTTGGTCAGGGTCGATTATATTAACTAAAGTCGGTTTTATTCTGTTTGCTATTATTGCAGAAAAAATCTTTACATCAGTGTTTATGAGGGAAATTGGCCTGTAATTTTCCACTTCTCCCTGGTCTTTATTCTGTTTTGGAATAGGTAGTATGTTTGCCCTCAACATTTCCTTTGGGAATTGTCCCCTATCTACAATATTATTAAATAGATCTACCAGTTGTTTTATAAGTAAATCTCCAAAAGTTTTATAAAATAGATTTGAAAATCCATCTGGATCACACACACTCTAAACACTCAAGCATGTTAGTCACAATTCTGCATTTGGGATTTGTCACTGCCTATACAATCCTTTGCCCCTCACCCCCACCCCCACACTTGTGTCACTCTGCTCTTATGCCCCTTCGCATACTTCTCACTCTGCAAATATCCCCCTTTCCCATAGTTCTCACAATCCCCACTCCCACTTCCCAAAGTTCTCTCAATGGAAGACACCCACCTCATTTGTTGTGGTTGGCCAAATGTATACTTTACTCATCCACCTCCTTCTCCTTTCCTTGCCCCTCCTAGAAGTAAATCCATTTACCTGAGTCTGATGTTCATTCCTGTCCAGAGGCCTGCTTCCTTCCACCTATCCATCTAACAGAGAAAAAAAAGAAACAATTTTCACTAAGCATTACCCACCCTGCTACCCCTCCTCCTCCAACCCTTGTTCCTTACTTTATAACATGCTTCACCAGTTGCTTGAGGTCACCCTCAGAATCTCCGCATTCCCTTCCAGTGACTACAATTATCTTTAAATTCTCTTTGGCCATCACCTCCATATTCCCCCACATTACCTCTTGCCTGAACTCCCCATTTTAATCCTTAGTTTTTAAGCTCACGGCTGTCTAGCTAAGTACCTTGAATAAATGAGCTTCAATGGCTAGACCTTAGTTCATGTACAGGGCCCTCTTTACCTTTTGTATTGGCCTGTGTATATTGTACAGTCTTTTCCCCTATAGTATAGTACTTTACCATGTTGGCGCTTTAAAACCGCCAGTAATTATTTTAACAATCTGTCAATCCATACAGCTATCTACATGAGTTGTTTGGGTTCCACCAGTTGTTAATACATCATATTTTTGCCTTGAAACATTACCCAAGTTTTATTGTTTTCTAACAGCCAATTAATACCCTGCCTATGATTGATTTGCAAATGTTGATGTATGGCAACTAAAAATATGTTTTAAAAACATGTTTTCAATTTAAATATATATTTGTGGATTAAGAATATAAAGTTAACTGTCTGGTGGTGTACAGACAGCCAGGTCTCTCTTGATGATGTCTTGAAGCTATGAATGGATTTGTCTTTGTAAATGCTCTGACTCTTACAAAATGCCTATTGCAGCATGTGGACAGGTAGCGTTGCCATCTGGTGATGAAAACAGGCCTTTCATCCAAGGTGTATACTTGTTTATAGATTGGATAGAAGACAGGTGAGGTAGGTAAATTGATAGACAGACAGATAGTGTATGGACAGACATGCATATAGCTGTACACACAGCTGGATACACAGATAGATGGATAACTAGTAATGGCAGAGAAAGTAAGGTATGTTTTTCATGATGAGTATACAGGTCTCTCTTTTTCACATGGCAAAGATAGAAGAAGTCCTCCGGAAAGCACTCCATATACCTCAACAACTCCATACACCTCCCTCTGCATGCACTGAGGCTTATACCCAAATAATTAAAAGAGATCTCTTAAAAATGTAAAATAGAATGTCAATTTTTTTCATCATATAGTATAGCATGTGTTATATAGTACCCAATCTATGAGCAACCTCTATGTAGATTGCTTATAAACGGTTCTGTTTTATGTTTCTGTAGGGAAGATGCGTGCATTGTCAAAGGCTTGCAAAGTTTTCTGTGAATTGTAAATGAGCCAGGGGAAATAATATCTACTGTCATCGGTGCCTCTGAGCTGTTTTACCCTTTCAGTTATAGCCTAATATTAGTACAAACATGCAGTATAGTCATATTCAAGACAAATTTCAGTAAATGCCTAAAACATCTGAGAAAATTCTGAGACCCAGTTGGTTTAGATCTGAGTCAGGGTCAATTTTGATTGAATGTCAGAACGCAGTTTACAAGTTCTTTTTAAAAGTCACCCTGCTCATAATGTGATTTTAATCATTCTTTATATTATTTTCCAGCGAACCTGTCTCTTTGTAGTTCACACACAACAAACAAAAAATATAAGACAACGGTAAGACCGACATTGGCCGGGACTCTTTAATATGTGGTGAACAATTTCTTACTTTTTTTTTTTTAACAAACTTAGCCCTCCACTTGAACTTTTAAAACAGATTGTCCTCATTAAATGTCCTATTTAAAACTGATTAAATACGTAATTATAAGACTTTGTTTCTGCAATTATCATTCTTTCTGTGCAGCTGCAGACAATCCCATTTGTAACGTATGATTGTATTAATGCCTTTTGCCCTACATTGGGTACATGAAGATTAAGGGGTAAATGTCAGGGGCATAAAGAGAGTGACCAGTAATAAGAATGGTAATCAAGGCATGGCTTGATTGCAAGAATTAAAACAAAAAAGTAATGTGAAAAAGGAATACAGAGCCAGATTTTTAAATTAGGACTTCAACCTTAAAACGTGGCTCCATTGTATTCATTTATTTGTAACAGCTTGTTTAGGTGGATTGAATAAGAGGATGCTGCAGCCTCTGTTTTTATTTTAGTGCACAGGGAACATATGTAGGGTACATCCATAATGTTGGACATTCTTACCAAGAACAGCTTTAGGGAAAAGGAATCTCTTGGGCTTCTGAAGTCATCTGTGTTCCTTCACAATGTTGACATAACCAGGAAGGCACATGCCTGGGAAAATTATACTTTATTATCCTGGAGGTTCCAGGTATAATAGATTATTGCTATGATTTTATCACATTTCGGGGGGGAGCTGGGCAAAATACACCAGGATCACTACATAAAACTATTTAAAATACCACACTGCTATTTTACAGAAGTGCCTCTAGTAGCTGTCATATTGATAGGCATTAGAGGCAGGTTAACCTTGAAAAGAAACTATTAATTCAGCAATTACAGGGCATTTCATGGGCTCCATTGAGATGAAGTGGTTGGGGTGCCTTTAATATCCCTTAACTTCTGGGGCTACCAGCAATGCCAGATACATTTTCCCAAAGCCACCTCCACTCTGCCTCTATAGGAATGATTAGCATCTCCAGTTTAGAGGAATAATAAATATCTTATGTGTGGCAGGGCATAACCAGCAAGATTGGGGTCTGATTATCTAACCCTTGTACCCTGACTGAAAGCTGTCCTGGATCTTACGTATAATGCAATCTTTCTGTGGTCATCAAATGCATCTTCATGGGTAGTAGGTGTTGCAGCACATTAACAACTTTTGCCGGTTATTTAACCTTGTTCTTATGTATTTCTTCAAGAAACCCCATTGAAATGTATTGTCTGGCAAGATCACAATAACAAATCTTCCTTCAATTTGACTGTAAACCAGTCAAACAGAAAATAATTTTTTTGGCATTTAAATCTATGATCAAATGATTTCCTCTTAATAAGACAATACTATGTTAATATTATTGCGATATCACAGAAACACACAACGGTGACATAACATCATATTAAAGAGTCACATATAATAGCATATTAATATGATATTGCTTACACATCCCTCACCATTTTCCATTATCGGCGCAGAGCATTTATATTGCTATAATTTCTGTTACATGAATGAAACAATAGATGTGTATGAGAGAGGCTGTTTTTTTGTTTTCTTAGTCTATTTTTTCCATATATAGTTATTTGCCTGCAAAATTCAATATAACATTACACACTACAGGCGGGATTTAAAAACATGTAAAAATAGTTAGCATCTTATTTTGCACTTTTCTATTGTTAAACACTTTTAACAATCCATTACAGAATTAAGAGCAGATGGTAAATTAATACTGGCATTTTTTTTTTTTTACATTTGTGCTATTGCTGTTTATTTTCTCACCATCTTATTCTTTCCTTGGTATCAGTTCTTGTAATTATTAGAAGCAGTATGCAACTTATTTTATGGAAAATTAAAAAAAAATTCTTTAGTCATTTTCACGGGAAAGAAAATCTCAAATTAATTCTCACTAACATTTTTTTTACAATCTTTTTTTCTTTTAGTTACTTCCTCGTATACAGACAAGGGGTATATTCACTAAGCACAGAGTCATGCTAAAAATACATCCAAAAAAAGATTGTCCGGTTTTAAAATTTAAAAAACAAAAACAATTAACAAATAACACTCTGCTTAGTGCATATGTCCCTTTGTTATATAAATAATGCTCCCAGATGTTTTATTTCACTGAAACAGGCGAGGTACTAATGGTCATAACCTAAAGTGGCTTAAGAGTAGCTCTACTATCGATTGACGCTAAGACGGAATTACAATGACCGATCAGAGGCACCTGTTTTGTCAAAACGGCACATAGTCTACTATGCCATGCTATGGCAATTAACATGCTCAACAATCAAGTTTGACTGCAGATCATTGTGTTGAAACAGATTGCTGGTTTACAAGAAACTATGAACAATTGTACAGCGCTGCGGAATCTGTGTGCGCTTTATAAATAGCAATAATAAATAAATAAACAAAACAACGAAACACATGCTTCTGTTTCAGCTTTGGCTTTTGCAGTACAATATATCACGTTTTCAAACAGAATCCAGTCTGGATATAATTCCAGCTTTAGTTTTGTGAATTAAGTTAGTTTATCGGGGGTTATTCTACCAATGTGAATTGGCAGTGAATTTTGTAAATTGTGGACCATGAAATTCAAGGTCAGGGTTTTTTGTCCTAAAAGTAGAACTGTCAAGAATACAAAAGGAAATTAAAGAAAATGTTTAAATTTTAGACCAAAATAGCTGTTTCCTTTATTTGGGTGTTTAAGGTGAAATTCACTTTGAATAGAATTCCCTGCAATTCTCACTTTAATAAAAAAAACCCTATTTGAAACCATTCTGAATTCTCAGCAAGTTACACTTTAACGAACAACTGTGAGATTTATCTTAAATATAGAACAAACTATAATTTCAGAAATCCTAAAACTCTTTCAAGATTTCAGTCTTTGTGAATTTTTATAGAGCAACAGCCTTGGCTCTTCAGCTGCTATTGGACTTCATTTCCCATATTACTCAGAATTTTGAAAACTGCAGTATTACAGCTGGATCACCTCTCATCTAGAGTCACTTTATTGTGTCTTAAACCAATTATATGGTTTTGTTAATCTAATCTGCTGAGATTTTTCAGAGACATCAACACACAATATATATTAATATGCACAGTAAAGGAGGAGAGTATATTTAAAAGAAGAAAAACTACCACAACAACAGGACATAGTCTTAAATTAGAGGGGGAAATGTTTAAAAATAATATCAGGAAGTATTACTTTACTGAGAGGGTAGTGGATACATAGAATAGCCTTCCAGCTAAGGTGGTAGAGGTTAACACCTGATATAAGATAAGGCCAGGGATAAATTTGAGTATTTAGAAAATAGGGCAGACTAGATTGGCTGAATGGTTATTATCTGCCGTCACATTCTATATTTCTATGTAAAGTTTTCCGATGTAGAATTAGACCACTTTGCTTTCTAGTTTAGATGTTTTAATTCATATGTTTACTTCCGATGTGCCTCCATTCATTATGTCTCAGAGGAAGTAATGCATTATTCACTACTGCGACTGTCTGTTCTTTCACCAGAATCAATTGAAGCCATTTAGATACGGGCAGTGTATTGACAACACAAGACATGGTACTCATATTTAAACTTCTTTATAATATTTGCCCTGTTAAATTAACATCGTACAAGAATTTTTTTTTTATAAAAACATTAGGCTGACTATCCTTAGCCATGTGTCAAACTATCAGAAAAAAGGGAATACAGCTGACTGAGCTGCAATAAAAAAAATAAAAAAATAGCAATAACATATATATATTTAAAT
Organism: Pelobates cultripes; assembly: GCA_933207985.1. NCBI lineage: Eukaryota > Metazoa > Chordata > Amphibia > Anura > Pelobatidae > Pelobates > Pelobates cultripes. The sequence goes on along the minus strand of OW240914.1, from coordinate 213,784,063 downwards.
AAATTAAACACTGTGCAGCAGGAAGTATTCTTGGAATGCAAACGTCATTTCTGCTGAATGGGAATGGTCGCATTGGAAGTGACGCTGCAAATTAATTACAGCGGAAGAAGAAATCGAACCCAGGAAAACCAGGCAAAATTAGATCAGCTGGAAGATTTGTTTCTTTGTTTTTATTTATTTTATTTAATAAAGCATTCTTTTTTTATACCCTTCCTGAGTCCAAGGACATCTTTGATGTGGAGTCCATTAAAGAGACATAAACAGGATATAGCTGGTTAGCCCCCCCCCCCCCCAAACAATCTAAGGGGAGGCACCCAAAGGAGATTTTGTTATTATCTATCATGTGAGTACTTCCAGCTGTGCAGTGTTTTAATTTATTTAAACTGTATCACACTATGTTATTGCAAATTTTATAACATGACAGGAGGCTTCATATTTGCATTAACTTTCTTTACTAGCTCCATAGCAGCAAAGAAAAAAACTCTTAAAGAAAAGAACCAATCAGAATGAAACAGAGGATATATAAACCCATACATATCCCATCATTCCCTCTTTCTTTGCTGCTCCATCACAAGTACAGGTCAGAGTACTACTTCTGTTTACTATTGTTTAATTTTCATTATTTACGGTTTTAGATAACTGATTGTGGTATTTGTAGTGGGGGTAGTGAGGGCTCCTTTAATTGAGGGCTCCTTTAATTAAGGGCTCCTTTCATGCTTGAGGGCTCCTTTAATTAGGGGCTCCTTCACTGTTGTGGGGCAGATTAGTTCCTTGAGGGTATCCCCCCTCTCTCCCCACAACCCACTCCCCTCCCTCCCCCCAGTGGCAACGTTCGCCACCTTTGTCTACCGCCCGGCTCACACTGCTGTGTGCACGGAGCCGGGCAGGCTGAGGCAGCATACACACGGAGGGCTGCCTCTATACAGCCGCCCTCCCAGTGCTGCCTCTTCTCCGTTCGCGCACTACTGAGCGCGAACGGAGGTTGTACTTCCCGCCCTGCTGTCAGTCAGGGCTCGAGGGAGGTCCAGGGCTGCCTCCGTTCGCGCTTTACAAAGCGCGAACGGAAGCCTTCTCCCTCTCCTTACTGACTCCTCTCCGTTCGCGCAATACATAGCGCGAACGGAGGTTTTGTTTCACCCAGTGCTGCCTCCGTTCGCGCTTTAACACAAAGCGCGAACGGAAGCCTTCTTCCCATTGTGGACTCCTCCGTTCGCATTTCAGCGCGAACGGAGGTGTATGTGCACATACCTGCATTCGGCAGTTTATTCGAATAAACTTGCCGAACGCACTTTTGCCTCCATTTAGCCCTGCACAATTTTCCCGGGCTTTTAAAGGGCCAGACATCGCGAGAATCACGGGGGCCATTTTGTGGGTGCTGTGTTGCTGTGGAATGAGCCTGTGTTCTGGAGAGCTCCTGGGTTTGCCTGCTAAATCTGCTGCAAAAGTGAGTTTTACTGTTAGAGCCTTAAAGGGGACCTGTATATTTTGGGTTTGTTAACCCTTTGGGAGTGGATTTGCCAGTCAGTTTTGTACTAGTAACCTGGCACGGGGTGAGCCCCCACATCAGTGCTGCTTACGGGAATTTGTTAAAGCAACTTCCCTCTTTGCTGGGTGAGCCCCAGTGCGAGTCCGACTTTCACGCTACTAAGCGTTATACCCTAACCGGCCGCCGGCCTCTTATTCATACCCTCCCATACCGTCCCCATACCTCTCCGCCCTGTGCCGGCCAGCTAATTCATAACATGGAAAAGGAGACACAGATTTCCGCGGACCAGATGCAAGCCATGATTAATGCGGCGGTAGCCGCATCACTGGAAAAGGCCATGGCACTGGTACTCCCGACGGCCTCTGACACCCTCAAGCCGCCTGGCAAGTCTAGTCGCCCCAGGGACGAGTCCGGTGACTCCGATGACTCCTCCCCAGAGAGGCACCGCCCGACGAAACGCCACTGGAAGGGCGAAGGGTCTCGGAAAGCCCCAAAAAAGGGCAAGGCGCCTCTCAAGCGCCATGCACCGATAACACCCGTGCCTACAACATTTCCCGACGCCTCCTCGGAGGAGGAAGGTGAGATGCCCCATACCCTGTCCGTCCTGGATGAGTGGCAGGCAGAGGCGTCGGATTCGGACGACGGCGATTGGGGATCCAACGCCTATGTCACAGAAACATTCCTGGGTGAGCCCCAGAAGACAGGATTGGCAGAGTCTTCCACGACATCTGCTAGCCAGGAGCAAGAGACATTCCTGGATACTACGGGACAACGCATGTTCGATCCCAGGAACATCCGCCACCCCCGCTGCGGGGAGTGGGCTCCACCCGACCACCTGGTGAAGTTCATGCACTTCTGGATTCGGAAACCGCTCGAGAAGCACGTCCGCAAGAGGATGCGGGCTGAGTGCCCTAGACCTTCCCTGCCAGACAAAGTGGCGTTTACGCCAGAGTTTGACCAGCTAATGCTGACGTTTATGGAACGGGGTGGTCGCGATCCACGCAGGGGGATCGAACGGAGCTTTAAAGGGGCACAAGACAAGCTCCTAGATGCGATGGGGCCGCTGGCCCGAGTGATGTATTTGGCTGATGACGCCTATACCAGAGCGGACTCGTTTACCGCGGACATGGTGCGCACCTGGGCGCATGATATTAGAGAGTGGACCCAGCGGGGCTTCTGCTTCCTGGGGAATACGAATGCGGCCCTTTCAACAGAACGGCGCCGCGCAGCACTGTTTCGAATTGACCCGAAGCTGGCCGACCTTGGGATAAAAGAATTAGGCCCCCTGGCACAGGGCAAACTTTTCGGAGAGGCGTTTATGAAGGAGCTCAATAAACACGTGAACGTGTTCACGTCCCTAAACAAGGCTCGTACCTCTATGAGAAAGGTCTTCAGGGGCAACCCCTCCAGGGGTGTTTTTTCAAGGGCTGGTCGGCAGCGGGGCCGTGCCACCAGCCGCTTCTGGCCATCGGGCCCCGCACTGGACCTCCGCAACAGTTTTACCCTCAACTGTCCTACCCGGATTCCGGAACGAGGCAGTCTTACTCCCACTTCCAAAGGGGAACAGATAGAGGCCGGGGAGCCCGCGGACGTACCCGCGCACGATTTCCCACAGGTAAGGAAACCAAATACACCTATGTCTTTCATAACCATGACTGCCGGCCGTGTTTCTCTTTTTTCCCAGAATTGGGCAGGTCTCACCACGGACGCATGGGTGTTGCAAACGGTCGGGGGCTATCACATCGAACTGCAGTCGCGCCCCGTGCAACACGGGCCTCCACGGCCCCTATGCCTCACCACCACGGACTCCCAACTCATCGAGTTGGAACTGGACGAACTCCTCAGGAAGGGGGCGATACAACCCGCACATTTCCCGGGGGTTATTTCAGCAACATGTTCCTCGTGCGAAAAAAGACCGGAGACTTCCGACCGGTGATCAATTTACGAGACCTGAATGCCCATGTGGTCTACCGCCATTTCAAGATGGAAGGCATTCACCTTCTAAGGGACTTGCTACAAGAAAGGGACTGGTTTACGCGTCTGGACCTCAAAGACGCATACCTATCGATTCCTATTCACATAGACAGCCGGCCACTACTTCGTTTCCTCTGGCACGGATCCCCGTGGCAATTCACCTGCCTCCCTTTCGGCCTCAGCTCAGCCCCCTGGTGCTTCACGAAAATGCTGAAACCAGTGGTAGCTCACCTCAGGGCTCGAGGCATCAGATGTATCATCTATTTGGACGATATACTCATCTTCTGCAACACGAGCGACAAAGCGTCACGTCACACCGAATACACGATCCAATTGATAGAATCGCTGGGATTTATTGTCAACAGAGAGAAATCTGCACTGACTCCCAAACGCACGGTTCAATTCCTGGGCTTCGACATAGACTCCAGATCCTGCACTCTGCATTTGCCGAGGACCAAAGTAACGGCCATCAGAAAAGAGATACGCAACGTCCTCAAACTCGAGTCCATTCCCCTCCGCCAGCTAGCACGGATTGTGGGTCTGCTATCCTCCTCCATCCAGGCCATCTTTCCAGGACCACTACATTATCGGGCCATGCAACGGTTGAAAGCCCGCTTCCTCAGGCAGAACCCCACATACAACCAGCCGGTTCCCCTGACGGACGAGGTCCGCCAGGAACTCGAATGGTGGCTCAACTGCATGCAGGCATGGAATGGTCGAGCCATTTTTGGCAGCCACCCGGACTTCATTCTGGAATCCGATGCGAGCCGATGGGGATGGGGCGCCACGGATGGATCTACGTCCACAGGCGGGATCTGGACGAACCAGGAACTCACCATGCACATCAACGGTTTGGAGTTACTAGCTGGATCCTTCGCCATTCGCAGCCTGACAAAAGGACAATCCAACTGCTGTATCCTCTTGCGGATGGACAACTTTTCCGCAGTACGCTACATCAACCATCTAGGAGGGACTCGCTCACAAACATTAGCCAACCTGACGAAGGAGATCTTCGACTACTGCCTCCCACGCAACATCTCGATCAAGGCCGAGCACCTACCAGGGGAATCGAATTTGACCGCGGATTGGTACTCACGACATTGGAGAGACGCCAGCGACTGGCGATTGAACCCCAAGATATTCGCACAACTGAACGAACAGAGGGGACCATTCACCCTCGACCTCTTTGCGTCACGCAGCAACCGTCAACTACCGAGATTTTACAGCTGGCTCCCGGACCCGGAGTGCATAGCGGTGGACGCATTCACTCAACACTGGCCAAGTCAAGGGGCGTATGCCTTCCCTCCATTCGCACTGATTGCGAGAGTACTTCATCACGTTCAACAACGGGGAGTGATGCTAACACTATTGACGCCATTATGGCAGAGCCAGCCCTGGTTCCCCGACCTACTCGAATTATCGTGCAACGACCCACTCCTCCTACCGAACGATCCATACCTGCTCAAGGATCCACTGGGCAACCCACACCCCATGCTTCTGGACGATCACCTACAGCTGGTAGCCTGGACGCTTTCAGGGGCGCATGGGACACCCACGGATTATCGGCGGCAGCTAGGGACCTACTGTGGGATTCATGGGCCCCGGGAACTAGGAGAAACTACCTATCGGCATGGAGAACTTGGTCCAATTGGTGCGTGGGACGGAGTTTGGATCCCTTTACGGCTCCTGTACCCGAGATATTGAATTTTCTCTCATCCATCTTCGCAGAAGGTAAATCGTATCGCACCATCAACGTCCTCCGGTCAGCCATATCTGCAGCTCACGTTCCGTCACAGGGGAGAGCAATCGGACAAGACCCTTTGGTTTGTCGTCTGTTACGGGGGATTAAAATGAGACGCCCTCCGACACCAAAATATCACCATCTCTGGGATGTGGAGGTGGTGCTCCGGTTCCTGAAGGAATGGCCTTCAAATGAACACTTATCCTTGAAACAGCTGACGGCGAAATTCACCTTCCTCCTGAGCCTGGTTTCATTTCGCCGTGTCTCAGATATACGGGCGTTTGATGCTGATGCCTTTTCTATTGGCCCAGATGGGGTTACATTCCAACTCTCCCGGAGAACCAAGACCGATTCGAAGTCGGTATTTTACCCGTTCTTTACATCGGAACCCCAACTATGTGTGGTTAGGGCATTGAGAACATATATAGAGACAACGGGGTCGCTACGACGACCAAACTCCCGACAACTACTGATATCATATGTGAAACCTCATGGTCCAGTGTCGACCACCACACTATCCAGATGGATTAGATGGATCCTCACCCTGGCGGGGGTGGAATCGTCCTTCGGAGCGCACTCCGTACGAGGTGCGGCGGCGTCTTCAGCTTTTTTGGCAGGGGCATCGTTGGCGGATATTCTCCAAGCAGCGGACTGGTCACGCGAAACGACATTCCGGACCTTTTACTTCCGACAGTCGACTAATGCCGCATTCTCCCTTCTGCCTAAGCTTTAAAAATGCAAATATGAAGCCTCCTGTCATGTTATAAAATTGAAGATTATGCTAGCGCAGTGTACTGATAATCTTAATTTTAATAATGACAGGAGGCGAATATTTTCCCACCCTTTCTCTTGATGTTCCCACCCAAACGACGAGGTAAGTTATGATCCATAGGGATAATGGTAACCGTTGTTGCATTTGGGTTTCAAGGGCTGTAGAATAGAGAGTGTGGTTATCTAGATATTGTAGTTCAATTAGATCACGGGTATTGTAGGATGAGACGTATTGGAATGACGGAGAATTTACACTTCTAATCAGATATTTGGGGTCTACGGTTAATTCCGTATCACTGATACTAGTCTCTCTTTCCTTTCAGTTTAACAAGCTTCATGGAGGACGGAGTGACTGAAAATCCTTCCCATTCTCAACAATGAAATAACTACGTCAAGCTGGAACAAGTTGGATTTGACACGTTTGTCATATTTCTTTGGGACTTGTGATGTCGCATTACTCAAGAGGGAATGATGGGATATGTATGGGTTTATATATCCTCTGTTTCATTCTGATTGGTTCTTTTCTTTAAGAGTTTTTTTCTTTGCTGCTATGGAGCTAGTAAAGAAAGTTAATGCAAATATTCGCCTCCTGTCATTATTAAAATTAAGATTATCAGTACACTGCGCTAGCATAATCTTCAATTTTTGTAGATCAGTCAGTTGTATTCCTTTTTTCCCCCTGATATTGTGGATGTTGTATAAGGGGACATATGCTGGGATACCCCTTAGGAAAAGCTGTACATAACAATATTGTCAAAGATAGGTGCACTTATTCCACAACTGACACTCAGAGTGAGGTTGTGGGTTGGTGTTTGTATATGTTATGTGTCAATCAAAGCAGTTGACCATAGGCTATCTGGATAATTACATATTTGATTAGCATATGCAAGCATGAAAGGGCAGATGGAAGAAAGCCCATTGGAAAACCTATTTTAAAGAGTCTGATATTCAGAGTTATCAACTTATTGAATTTAATGTGTAGGGAATATAGTGTGGGTGGAATTTGGATGTAATGTGTTTAGGGAATATAGTGTGGGTGGGATAGGGGTGTAGTGTGTAGAGAACATAGTGTGGGGTGGGATAGGGATGTAGTGTATATAGGGAACATAGTGTGGGGTGGGATAGGGATGTAGTGCAGTGGTGTATCCTGGTTTTGTGCTGCCCTAGGCAGGACAAAACTCAGGCACCTCCCTCCCCCCGCGCCACCCCCACCCAACCCTTCCCCCCGCCCCACCTTCTAAATACACACACACACAGTCAGACACAAACACACACACACAGTCAGACACAAACACACAGTCAGACACATACACAGACAAACACAGTCAGACACAAACACACACACAGTCGAACACAAACACACACACAGTCAGACACACACACACAGTCAGACACACACACACGTCAGACACAGAAGCACACACACACACACAGTCCAGACACACACACACACACACACAGTCGAAGACACACACACACACAGTCAGACACACACACACACAGTCAGACACAAGCACACACACACAGTCAGACACACGAACACAGAAACACACACACACTCACAAACACACACAAACACAGACACAAACACACACAGTCAGACACATACACACACAGTCAGACACACACACACACACACACACACACACACACAGACACAAACACAGTCAGACACACACACACAGTCAGACACAGACACAAACACAGTCAGACACAAACACACACACATACACAGTCAGACACACACTCACAAACACACACAGTCAGACACATACACAGACACACAGTCAGACACATACACATACACACAGACACATACACAGACACAAACACAGTCAGACACAAACACACACAGTCAGACACACAGTCAGACACAAACACACACACACACACACACACACACTCACAAACACACAAACACAGTCAGACACACACACAAATTAACTTTTTTTTTTAATTTAAATCCCCCCCAACCTCCTTACCTTTGGGAGTGCTGGGGGGGGTGGTCTCTCTCCCTGGTGGTCCAGTGGCAGGTTGGTGGCTGGCAGTGGCCCGGTGCTGTGAGAGCACTTCCTATGAGCTGACTGCTCCAGCTCCCTAGCGCCCGGCTGCAGAGTATGAGGCTGGGAGCCGAATATGGCGGTATCTTCCGGCTCCCAGCCTCACTCTGCTTGTGAGAAACCGAGCAGAGAGCTCGCAAGGCCTACACTGCTCCCTCCCGAGGCTGTCTGTTAGCCGCAAAGGCTAACTAGGCATTGCCCTGGGCATTTGGGGGGCGGCGTTTTTTGCCGCCCCCTGAAAAATGCCGCCCAAGGCAAATGCCTTGTTTGCCTCGCGGCTAATACGCCCCTGATGTACTGTGTATAGGGAACATAGTGTGGGGTGGGATAGGGATATAGTGTGTATAGGGAACATAGTGTGGGGTGGGATAGGGATATAGTGTGTATAGGGAACATAGTGTGGGGTGGGATAGGGATGTAGTGTGTATAGGGAACATAGTGTGGGGTGGGATAGGGATGTAGTGTGTATAGGGAACATAGTGTGGGGTGGGATAGGGATGTAGTGTGTATAGGGAACATAGTGTGGGGTGGGATAGGGATGTAGTGTGTATAGGGAACATAGTGTGGGTGGGATAGGGATGTAGTGTGTATAGGGAACATAGTGTGGGGTGGGGTAGGGATGTAGTGTATATAGGGAACATAGTGTGGTGTGGGGTAGGGATGTAGTGTGTATAGGGAACATAGTGTGGGGTGGGATAGGGATGTAGTGTGTATAGGGAACATAGTGTGGGGTGGAGTAGGGATGTAGTGTGTATAGGGAACATAGTGTGGGGTGGGATAGGGATGTAGTGTGTAGGGAACATAGTGTGGGGTGGGATAGGGATGTAGTGTGTAGGGAACATAGTGTGGGGTGGGGTAGGGATGTAGTGAGTATAGGGAACAGTGTGGGTGGGATTGGGATGTAGTGTGTAGGGAGCATAGGGAGGGGTTGGGGTAGTGTAGAGATGTAGTGTGTGTTACAGGGGGTGACATAGGGCTTCAAAGCAGGGGGTAGAAAAGCTTTTTTTTATTATTAATTTTACTTTTTAATATAAATTAAAGTTTATTCCCTCTGTACCTTTTCTGGATGCAGAGCAGGAGCCTTCCTCTTGAGTTCCTCTCTAATTGTTTTAGAGCGTTGCCGTGGAAACCTGCCGCACGCTCTGAATGCCGAGCTCGCAAGACATGCTCAGTATCTATGCCTGGGGAAGGTGAAGAGATGAAGCACTCTGGGCCCCCTCCTTCCCATATTGCAGACAAAGGGCCGGTGTGGGAGGTACTCAATCTCCTCACCAGCCAATAAAGAGGCATAGCTCCCTCTATAAGGGTAAGCCAGCTGGCCGAGGAGCTATCTCACCCCTAACAAGGCGCTCTAAGGTAGGGCATCCTCGGGCTGTTGTGACCTGTGTTTGCTGCTCAGTGCCCCTGTTGGCATGGCGCCATGTGCGGCCACACAGCTCACACACCCTTAAAGCTGGCCTTAGACAGATAGACAGATCTCTGACATGCAAGACAAAAATATCTAATGTATTTTATTAAAGTACATCTATGAAAATGTGTGTTTTCCCCTTCTTATTCACACTTAATGAATAGTTATGTTTAAATAAAATATCAATAGAAGCTCTATCTTTCCTTACATAAATCAGTACATAATAAATGTGTTTATACTAAATGAGAGAAGAAAATTATAGTGGAAAAGCAGGTTTATAAAATGACAAAAATTCTATTTACTGTAATATATAGCAATATGAAAGAAAACATGGAAAAGACAGGGCCCTACTCCAAATATATACAATTGCAAGCTGAATCTCCATTGAAGGGACCCTATTTCAACACATAGTTATACATGCTCTATATAAAAGATGGCTATATGGTTACCTCTCACATATAGCCACACCATCCCAGATCCGTATCGTTCTAGCATCAAATTGACCAGGATTGCCACTCGTCTTCCTACCTACAACATTTCAGAGTCATTTATGACACTGAATGCTCAAAACCTGGACCTTTTTATGGGTCCCATGCTTTGTGTGAAAATTACGACGCAGGACAGCCTTCACAATGAACGTGCATGTTCTGGACGTACAAGACTGCGTAAGAAAGCCATCATGGCATAAATCACTATAAAAGCCCCTTTACACCTGGAGCACGTCACCCTGTTGTGGTTATCTAGTAATCCCAAAAGCAAATTTCTTGTGATTTATTTTGGGTTTTGACGCAGCTTAGACTCTCCTGATCCCTAGTATTTCTAGCACGACTTGTCTCTCTGATTTTGATCCCTCAGTCTTGGCTTATTGTGGACTAGTCTTTCTTTATGCTTTGATAGCTTTAAAGGGACACTATAGTCACCAAGGTATAAACAGAAATATTTCGAACAATTTTATTTTGCTCGCTATTACAAATGATACAGGATCTTTTAAGGTTGCTTTGTATATATCATTAGCTGTTGTATAACAGCTGTTCTATGTTAGATACAGATGCATAATCTGTACTTATATTACTTTTCCTTAATTATTCCCTTCCCCTTACAATTTTGTATTTCCCCTTTGTTGTATTTTTGAATATGTTTTGAAATATATATTATGTAATTTTGTAAAAACTGTTTAAGCTTTAAATAAAATAATTTTTAAATTTATCTTTAATTACATACAGGAGACTCCTTCAGGGTCTAGCAAACTATTAATAGAGCAGGAGATAAGTTCTAAATGAAACAAAATTTGCAATAAAGGAAGTGTAAATATTAGATGACTCTTTACAGGAAGTGTTTAGGAAAGCTGTTTAAGTCATATACAGGGAGGTGTTCCTGGGACTGCATAAACAATGTGATTTAACTGCTAAATGGCAGAAAATTAAGCAGTGAAACTGCAGGGGCATGATCTATACACCAAAAGCTAAAGTTGTTGACTATAGTGCCCCTTTAAGACTGTCAATTTTAAGGACCACTTCTATCTTTCTATAGATATTTAGATTATGTTGGTTCTAGGACCTCATGTTGTGGTATACTGTATCATGACATTAAAATCTTGAACAGATTGTACATTATCTTTAATTGTTTTAAAGTCTTCCCTATTGGATCTACATCATGTCTCTATTTAACAGACAATCAATTGGTAAATAAGGCAATAACCCTGTTTGCGCCTCACCGAAAATTGAACTTGAACAAATCTAGTTTAGTCTTGCCAATGACCACTCATGGTCATTATCTTAATCTCTGGGCCGAATGGCCATTGGGTCATTGGTGTGAATGTGCATGGATTCTTAGGATCTCAATGTGAGAGGGAAGATTCTATGGGTGACTCATATTGGTGGATTCTCATAGCAAATGGGCAGATTCTATGGATGAATAACAAAACTTGCAAAATTATCAGAACAAACAATATGACCATGTTCCTCACAGGTCACAGCAGAATCTCTATATTCTCAGAATCCCTGGGTAAAATTGCCAGTTCTCAGCATGGATCAATGACTCATTTTAGGAGTAAACAATGTGAATTTCAGCATGAGCAAGTGAGTACATCAAGCATATTGTAAGACAACAGCGCATTAGAGCTGTACAGACCTAGGACTGTATGGCTAATACAACTGGCAATCTGCTGTATATGAGCTTTGCAATGTACTGGTAAAGGGTTAATAATTCCCTTTTTTCAATCTGGGTCATAGTGTTCCCTGATATAGCATGCACTTCAAAGTAGTGTAACATTGCAAACCTGCTAAATCTGTATTGAAGTATCCGGCGGTTTCTGCCTGTCTGTTTTCCTAGCACCAGTTTATAGGTTACTGGCTTCTGTCATCAGCTGTAGTGATAAGTTACAATATGCATGTGTATATAGTTATGGTACATGTCTTATTTGTCCCTGCTGGGGATCTTCATCTGATCTCTTTATTGCTTCATACACATACTTGTATTGTCTATGTCTGTCATCTCTTCATTAACTTCATTATCTTTTTTTTTTTATTATTATCAGTTTCGAAAATGTAATCAGTTACACAGAACATGCACATTCCATAAAATATTAACTATGAACTACATTACGGGGAAAAAAACAACCTAAAAATTTTATAATCTTCACGTTTTAATGAAAAATAACTAGCCCTTCTGTGCTGCCAAGCCTCCCAACCTTCACAATTTCAGTGGGACAGTCCTGATTTTAGGTTTCTCTTCCGCTGTTTCAAATTTGTTACATAGAAACATAGAATGTATTGGCAGGGGCGTACCTAGAGCATTTGGCACCCGGGGCGGTTCCTATGCTTGGCACCCCCCACCCCCACCCCCCAAAAAAGAAAAAATCTGTAAAAAATGTTAAAGGTTTTCTTTCTTTTTTTTTTTTTACAATTTGTAAACTTTGCAAAAAGTCAGCCCCTCCTACAAAACCCTTGTCCTGCCCCGCCCCGTCTACAAAACCCCCGCAACCCCCTTCCACAAATCCCCTGCTTATCCCCCTTATAAAGATTCCTGTCCCAATACAAAACCCCCGCCGCCTTCTACAAAATCCCTGCAGCCCCACACACACATTTACAGGCAGACAGTCACACACTCAGTTACAGGCAGACTGTCACACACTCAGTTACAGGCAGACAGTCACACACAGTTACAGGCAGACAGTCACACGCACACACACAGTTACAGGCATACAGTTACACACAGACACACACACAGTTACAGGCAGACAGTTACACACAGACAGTCTCAAACACACACACACACACGCTCTTACTTACAGACAGTGGGATGGAGGAGGACTGGATTCCCTGAAGTCCTTCTCTGAAGCCTGTGGAGAAGCAGAGATTCCATTTTGCTGCACCTCCTAACAGCAGTGGGTAAGGGCCATATTAAGCCCTGCCCCAGTGCCAGTTTGGGTCCGCCCCACTTTTCCTCCGTGCGGCCAGTTTATCAGCTGTTTCCTTGTGTGAGCTGTACTGGCCGCACGGCACCCTAACTACCATGGGGCACTGTGCGGCCACAGCTCACACAGCCCCCTCCACCCAGGGCCAGTGCAAGGATTTTTGCCGCCCTAGGCAAAAGTAAAGTTTGCCACCCCCCCCATGTCACATCACAATGCCCCACCCATATGATTTGCCATGTTAACTAACGCCAGTGCTGCAGTGCCGCAGCAGGGACAGGCTATAGACACCAGAACCACTACATTAAGCTGCAGTGGTTCTGGGGACTATAGTGTTTTTTTAATGTGAGGTAAATTAGAGCTTAGTGCCACGAATAATATACTAGATTGCCTACTTACAACCAGATGAGGATGATGATGCTCTAGCTGCAGTCTGGCTCCACTGGTCTGGTGTAGAACAGGCTCTCTGGAGGCGGTTTGTAACTGTGGTCACAAAAATCTATGTTCTGGGAGAACGAGAAGCAGCTCAATTTTTTGGGGGCCCTTTACACAGCTCAAGGTCTGGGTCCCAGGGTCCAGCTTCATGTTCCACCAATGAGCTGGTTCACAGGGGGTGGAGTGTATAGGGGATGTCCTGATATGTGTGTAATGAATGCATTGTGTGTTTCTGTTTGTGTAAGGGATGCATTGTGTGTAACGGTTGCATTGCTTGTGTATGTGTGTCTCTGTGTGTAATGCATTGTGTGTTTTTCTGTGTGCAAGGGGTGCATTGTGTGTATGTGTGTGTGATGAATGTCAATTTCCCCCCCTCCCAATTTCTTTCTCCCCCTCTTCCTCCCAATTTCTTTCTCCCCCTCCTCCCAATTTCTTTCTCCCCCTCCCAATTTCTTTCTCCCCCCCTCCTCCCAATTTCTTTCCCCATCCTCCAAATTTCTTTCCCCCCTCCTCCCAATCTCTTTCTCTCCCCCCTCCTCCCAATCTCTTTCTCCCCCCTCCCAATCTCTTTCTCCCCCCAATCTCTTTCTCCTCCCCTCCTCCCAATCTCTTTCTCCCCCCTCCTCCCAATCTCTTTCTCCCCCCTCATCCCAATCTCTTTCCCCCCCCTCCTCCCAATCTCTTTCTCCCCCTCCTCCCAATCTTTCTTTCTCCCCCAATCTTTTCTTTCTTCCCCCCTCCTCTAATTTCTTTCTTCCCCCCTCCTCCTAATTTCTTTCTCCCCCCTCCCTAATTTCTTTCTTCCCCCTCCTAATCCCCCTTCTAATTTCTTTTCCTCCTAATTTCCTCCTCCTAATTTCTTTCTTCCCCCCTCCTCCCTAATTTCTTTCTCCCCCTCTTTTCCCCCCTCCTCCTAATTTCTTTCTTCCCCCTCCTAGTTTCTTTCTTCCCCCTCCTAATTTCTTTCTCCCCCCCTCCTAATTTCTTTCTTTCCCCCCCTCTCCTAATTTCTTTCTCCCCCCTCCCTAATTTCTTTTCTCCCCATCCTCCCTAATTTCTTTCTCCCCCCATCCTCCTAATTTCTTTCTCCCCTCCCCCCCTACCACTGTGGTAGCGTGACCAAGCCCAGTATAGTTCGCGGGTACAGGGAGCATCTGTCTCCTGTACCCGGCCGGACTAAAAGGAAGTGCACACTCAGTGTTCACTTCCTTTTAGTCCAGTCGGGTACAGGAAACTAAAGCTCCCTGTACCCGCGGACTATTCTGGGCTCGGCCACGCTACCACAGCCGCAATGCTACCGTTACACAGGGCCATATTAAGCCCCGCCCCAGTGCCAGTTTGGCTCCGCCCCACTTTTCCTCCGTGCGGCCAGTTTATCAGCTGTTTGCTTGTGTGAGCTGTACTGGCTGCACGGCACCCTAACTACCATGGGGCACTGTGTGGCCACAGCTCACACAGCCCCCTCCACCCAGGGCCAGTGCAAGGATTTTTGCCACCCTAGGCAAAAGTAAAGTTTGCCGCCCCCCCCATGTCACATCACAATGCCCCACCCATATGATTTGCCATGTTAACTAACGCCAGTGCTGCAGTGCCGCCACAGGGACAGGCTATAGACACCAGAACCACTACATTAAGCTGCAGTGGTTCTGGGGACTATAGTGTTTCTTTAATGTGAGATAAATTAGAGCTTAGTGCCATGAATAATATACTAGATTGCCTACTTACAACCAGATGAGGATGATGATGCTCTAGCTGCAGTCTGGCTCCACTGGTCTGGTGTAGAACAGGCTCTCTGGAGGCGGTTTGTAACTGTGGTCACAAAAATCAATGTTCTGGGAGAACGGGAAGCAGCTCCATTTTTTGGGGGTCCTTTACACAGCTCAAGGTCTGGGTCCCAGGGTCCACCTTCATATTCCACCAATGAGTTTGTTCACAGGGGGTGGAGTGTGTAGGGATGTCCTGATATGTGTGTAAGGAATGCATTGTGTGAAATTGTGTTTGTATGTGTAAGGGCTGCAAGGTGTGTTTCTGTGTATGTACGGGATGCTATTACACACTCTACAATAGTGCAAAAAAGTGCAAATGTGCAAATATCACTTTTATAAGTATATTAGTGAAAATTGGTAATTTTCAAATGTCACTTTTATATTAGTGTATTGGTGAAAAATTAGTAGAAAACTACTAATTCTACTAATTTTTCACCAATACACTAATATAAAAGTGACATTTGAAAATTACCAATTTTCACTAATATATTTATAAAAGTGATATTTGCACATTTGCACTTTTTTGCACTATTGTAGAGTGTGTAATAGCAACACAATTATCAAATAGAGTTTGTGTGTTTTTTTTGAAGCACTGGAGTGTTTTTAAAGGAACATTGCACTATTTTTGTCTTAAAGACACAGCGCACCCTTTCTTTGTATTATTGTATTTTTAGTGTTTTATGGGCTATTGCACTTTATAAGGGAGCTGCTTTATAGGTTTTATGGTTTTTATTATTTTAGACGTGTATTGAGCGCCTTTTTTACTTGTCTCTTTTCTTGTATGTACGGGATGCATTGAATGTGTGTAAGGGGTGCATTGAGTGTGTGTAATGAATGCATTGTGTTTTTGTGTGTGTAAGGGATGCATTGTGTGTAACGGTTGCATTGCTTGTGTATGTGTGTCTGTGTGTGTAATGCATTGTGTGTTTTTCTGTGTGCAAGGGGTGCATTGTGTGTATGTGTGTGTGATGAATGTCAATCTCCCCCCCTCCCAATTTCTTTCTCCCCCCCTCCTCCCAATTTCTTCCCCCCCTCCTCCCAATTTCTTTCCCCTCCCAATCTCTTTCTCCCCCACTCCTCCCAATCTCTTTCTCCCCCGCCAATCTCTTTCTCCCCCCAATCTCTTTCTCCATCCCTCCCAATCTCTTTCTCTCTCCCCCTCCTTCCAATCTCTTTCTCCTCCCCCTCCTCCCAATCTTTCTTTCTACCCCCCTCCTCCTAATTTCTTTCTTCCCCCCTCCTCCTAATTTCTTTCTCCCCCCTCCACCTAATTTCTTTCTTCCCCCCCCTCCTTTCTTTCTCCCCCCCTCCTAATTTCTTTCTTCCCCCCTCCTAATTTCTTTCTTCCCCCCTCCTCCTAATTTCTTTCTCCCCCTCCTCCTAATTTCTTTCTCCCCCCCTAACCTTCCTCCTAATTTCTTTCTCCCCCCTCCTCCTAATTTCTTTCTTCCCCCCTCCCCCTAATTTCTTTCTCCCCCCCCCCTCCTAATTTCTTTCTCCCCCCCCCTAATTTATTTCTTCCCCCCTCCTAATTTCTTTCTCCCCCCCCCTCCTAATTTCTTTCTCCCCCCTCCTCCCTAATTTCTTTCTTCCCCCCATCCTCCTAATTTCTTTCTCTCCCTCCCATCCTCCTAATTTCTTTCTCCCCTCCCCCCCTACCACTGTGGTAGCGTGGCCGAGCCCAGTATAGTCCACGGGTACAGGGAGCATCTGTCTCCTGTAACCGGCCGGACTAACAGGAAGTGCACACTCAGTGTTCACTTCCTTTTAGTCCGGTCGGGTACAGGAAACTAAAGCTCCCTGTACCCGCGGACTATACTGGGCTCGGCCACGCTACAGGGAGGGAGTGACAGGAGGGAGCTCTGAGCGTTTCCCTCCTGTCAGCCCCTCTCCTCAGGCTGCGCCCGGGCAAAGCTGCAGCCGCCTGAGGCTCTCTACAGAGCGCTCAGGCGGATGCAGCATGGGGGTGCCGGTGCTCCTGAACATCAATCTCTCAGAAACCTCCAGTGTCTTGATCTAGAGCATTTCTACACTAATCTCCAAAGATTTACCTATAATCTCCTTTTACCTATCTCAAACCTCAGCAAGCACCCCCAACAACAACCTTGGCACACCAAACTGACTCGATATCTCCAAAAATGCTCCAGAACTGCTGAACACTGTTGCAGAAAGTCTCACTGTGCATCTTATTTTCTCCACTATAAATTTGTGCTGCGCTCATACAGCTTGGCTCTTTCCTCTGCAAAAGTAAATTATTTCAATACCCTCATAACCACACTCTCCTACAAACCCAAATGACTATTTCACACATTTAACTCTTCTTCGCCCGATTGTTCCTCCTCCACCTATTAACTTGACCGCCTCAGACTTTGTAACTCACTTCACTGACAAGATCTCTACAATCAGGGAAGAGATCTCTCATCTTTCTTCTTCCCCTTACCTAACTGCCTTTGCTGTTCTATGTTCATTCGCACCCGGTGCAGCGGAAGAGGTTTCTGCTCTGCTCCAGTCCTCTCGCCCCACCACCTGATCCAATTTCCTCGCCTCTCATCCGTACTCTGTCTTCTTCTCTTTCTCTACCTCTCACTAAAATTCTCAATCTCTCTCTCTCCTCTGTCATATTTCCATCGCCCTTCAAACATGCAACTATAACCCCAATTCTAAAGAAGCCCAACCTTGACCTAACTCCCCGTCCAACTACCGTCCTATCTCGCTACTGCCTTTTGCATCCAAGATCCTTGAAAGAGTTGTGTATGCGGATTGACAGACGTCCCGAGTCCAATTCTCTGCTAGACCCGCTTCAGTCTGGTTTCCGCGCTAAGCACACTATGGAAACAGCACTGACCAAAGTATCCAATGATCTACTCGCTGCAAAATCTCGTGGTCACTACTCTGTCCTAATTCTACTTGACCTTTCTGTGGTTTTGACACTGTTGATCATCAACAGCTTCTTCTCATCCTCCGCAATATCGGTCTACAACATATTGCTCTCTCCTGGTGCTCTTTCAGTGTTTCCTTCTCTGGCTCTGCTTCTTCTCCCCAACTCCTCTCTGTTGGTGTCCCCCAAGGTTCAGTCCTTGGTCCCATACTGTTCTCCATCTACACTGCCTCCCTTGGTAAACTCATTAGCTCTTTTGGCTTCCAATATCATTTCTATGAAGATGACACCCAAATCTATATGTTCTCTTCTGATCTCTCCCTGTCCCTTTTGACTAGTGTCTCTGACTGACTCTCTGCTATTTCTAACCGGAGGGCTGCCCACTTCCTTAAACTCAACTTGACCAAAACTGAAATTCTGGTCTTTCCTCCCTCAAGTGTTCCTACTCATGTGTCTGTCTTCCACTAAGTCAACAGTGCTAACATCAGCTCCACCACGCAGGCTTGCTGCCTAGGTGTTCTCTTTGACTCCGACCTCTCCTTCAGGCCTCATATTCAGTCTATCGCCAAATCATGCCGCTTCCATCTCAAAAAAAACATTGCTCACATCCGACCCTACTTAACGCCAGATGCGACTAAGCTGCTGGTCCATTCCACTGTTCTTTCTCGCCTTGATTACTGTAATCCACTTCTCAGTGGTCTTACGTTCTCCCAACTTGCGCCGTTACAGTCCATAATGAATGCAGCGGCGAGGCTTATCT
The DNA here is from genome assembly GCA_933207985.1 of Pelobates cultripes. Lineage (NCBI taxonomy): Eukaryota > Metazoa > Chordata > Amphibia > Anura > Pelobatidae > Pelobates > Pelobates cultripes. The sequence continues at coordinate 213,765,372 of OW240914.1, read as the reverse complement.
TCCTAACCACCCACACCTCCTACGCCTCACCTTTCTGTCAGCCCCTACGTTGGCTTCCTGTAAGATATATGGCTCAATTTAAAATTCTGGTTCTTGCTTTCAAATCTCTATATAATGCTGCTCCCACCTATCTATCCTCCCTAATACACAAGTATGTCCCGTCTAGGCCCTTACGCTCTGCTGAAAACTTACGTCTATCTTCTGTCCGTACTCCCACCTCTGATGCTCACCTTCAAGACTTCTCGAGGGCTGCACCGTTCCTGTGGAACTCACTTCCCTTCTCCGTTAGATGCTCACCCAGTCTCCACTACACTTTTCTCCACTTGAAAAAAAATCATTAAAAACCAACTTTTTCATAAAAGCATATCAATTAAACTGTTAATAGCTCCCTTCTGATTCCTCTCTTGCAACTGTCATTCATCTAATACTATCCTTACCTTTTGTGTCACTTTACCCCACTCCCTCTAGCATGTAAGCTCATTGAGCAGTGCTCAACCTCTCTGTTCCTGTGTGTCTAACTTGTCTCATTACAACTACATGTTTCCTCGTCCACCCACTGTAAAGCGCTGCGGAATTTGTTGGCGCTATATAAATATTAACATAATAACATAATAATAAGACTGTTCCCTGTGCTTTTGAGAACATCAAGGAATTGTCCCAATAAAAAATCATGGGTGCATCATTAGACCCATGGTGCTATGCTAAGGACACTAGGACCCTGCAGTAAACCATTTTCTCAGCATTGTCTATTCTCAGTGAGATGGCCTGGATGATTGATCGGCAACATGGCACCCATTCACACCAAGATGGCCCACCAGTTCTTCAGGTAGAACCCCCTTCTATGACTTTTTAGGATGTTCATACATTATACATAAGACATAATAGTTACTGCACCTACCACAGGCAATGCATTTTAAGCACAATGGTATACTGTGTAGCTTGTATTTGGAATACATGGGTGATATTTACTAGAGATTGCACGTTTTTGCTTGTTTTAATAACTGGAATGGAACTTTGTATATTGAAAACAAATTCTACTCAGCTATTCCAACCATCAGATCTTCTACGGGAGCAGTTTTATTCATCTGTTTTGTGGATGGACCATCTTCTGACACCATCGGAGAGAGGACGGCTTGTGTTTATTTGCCTAGAGGTTGTAGCATGAGATTGTGCCGTTTCTGTGCCAGTGGAACCTTGCACATTAGCCGATTGGTTAATGCTGTTGATGCTTGCTGTTGGCAAGCAGCAGCGACAATGTAAAATTCCAGTGGGCCCACAGTGTTTTGTGCAAGCTTGAATCATCAAACTATTGCTGATTCGAAAATCTCTAGAGCTGATAGGTTAATTGGGAGCGAGGCTCCCTTCTGCTGCCACATAGCTCTAGATAAGTGCAGAGCATGGTTTGACAACAGTCTCTACACAGATCTGTTGGAAGCAGAAGAGAAGTAATCACTTGTGATATTGGAAGCAGATAAGTAATCCCCTAGATTCAAAGGTGGTAGATAATACATTCAGATGGTTTCCAAAGTCTATTTTACTTATGGTAGATGCATTTGACTATGTTTTACTTCACAGTATTTATTAGATGGTTTTAACGTAAAATGTATTTATATTTATGGTATTTTAACTACATCGGAAATTATTTATTAAAATGGTATTTCAAGCACCATGAGCACTAAACTGATATGAAGCGTTCATGGTGCTTGGAGTCCGTATGTGTAATGTTTCGCTATGAAACACTGCACTTACAGAGTTTAACCCTTCTGTTTCTGGAGGTCTAACATCATTATCCAGCCTGGAACAAGAGTTCCTGGATAGCTAATGTGAATCCTGTGCACATTTGGCATCTGTCAACGGCACGCACAAGCATGCTGGTGACAGACAAATAATTGGAGAGTGGAACCATGCTGACCCTGTCCTCTCTCCTTGTTCTCCTAAGGAAGAAGAGTGCTGGAAAGGAAGGTGAGCTTTAGCCAATTTTATATTCTATATTTTGTTTTGAATAGTTTTTTTGGAGCGGGGAACAGGTTAAGAAGGGTTACTCCAACCAAAAACCAGTGGTTTCCTAAAATTATTTTTTTTGGTTTGAGTAACCATTTAAGTCCCAAATATGCAATAGCTTTATCTAAATAAAGATATGTGTGTATCTATTTATAAATGCCCGAATGGCACAATGAGCACATAAATGATGAACTATGTAAGTTTGGGGAACTTCACAGGGCGCTAAATGACTTCGCTTGGTTACAACTCACAGCCTACTCCTGGCCTTTGTAGACACAATTGATTTGCAGCAAGCAGTGGAAAGTCAAAAGTATGTAACTGTTCCTGTTTTTTTTCTTTCTTTTTTGCATTATATCCAAATATGCCAAGCCAATTTAGACAGAACTACAAGACCTTATTATAATATGAATTGAAAATTGTTGTTAAAATTAAATTCTTCATTAAAATACATTTACACAACCCTTTCATCCTCAAAAATGCATAAATTGCACAAAGCCCGTTACTAACGCCTATGGAGAGTCGTGAGACCAACAGTGACAGATAGGATATGATTTGATTGGGAACAATTATTAACTGTATGTCTATTTATATATTACATTTAGTTATAATAACCTGTATTTACAATATTATGGAGTCAGAGTGACTGGCATTGTATAAAGAAATTTGCAGACACGATTATTTTGTGCCCCATGGGGCTTAATTACATTTTAATTGTGATGCCTCAGGCATTGTAAAATTAGAGAAGATAAAAAGAAGGCAATGTGAGCGTAAAATCACCTTGGAACGCTATGGGAACACTACCACCAAGCGATGTCTTTGAAAAAAAAGGGGAAAAAAAGCCTGCTTGTTTTGACTGTTTCTTAGGTTTTCTGAATAGTTATATGCTAATTCATCCTGGAACACACTTCTACATAAAACAGTAAAGACAGACAAACCAGAAACCTTCAAGAAAGGCTTACAATAATCTATGACAAAAGGGATTTTGTGTGTTTAAATTGTACAAAGTATTGTACAAGGGTATAAGTATGACCTGTCTGTGTTGAAGTCAAAAATTGTAATGGTACTTGTAATTTTTTTTACTTAGCAGACACTTTGGAACATGCCAAGTAGTTGTCAGGGTCTTATCTTGCTTGGAGTCCGAAGTGCAGAGATGTATGCTCACCCTCGCAAATAAATACAACCCACGGTAACCAGGTGGGCTGGGCTGTGAATCTGTGCACAGGGGCTTAAACAGGAACAATAACCAGGTGCGAGGAAACAGGCAAGGGCAAATCCAGAGGAGTAGTCAGGCACAGTTCCAAAGGTCAGGACAGGCAGCAAAGAGGCAATAACGAAGATTCCACAAGCAGGGGTCACAAGCCAAGTCAGTCTTAGGCAACAGGATACAACAAATTGACATTGCCCTCAGAGAGAGACAGTGTTTTATACTTGGAATAATGAGCAGTCTGCCTCGGGTGGACTTGAAGTGACAGGTGGAAGCCACTGGTAAAGTCCAGCACCCTAGTGCTGCAGGCAATGCCAGGAAAACAAGACTAGAACCATAAGTTCTGAAGTGGCTCGGAGGCAGGAAAGCAGGCTAGGATACAGAAGGACCCAGCTTCAAATCCCCTGTTTGGCACCTGTGGGGCGGCCATGCCTGGCCATTGGGATGGCATGGAGAGAACCGTGACAGTTGTGTTTGTGATTCCTCAGCTTCCCATCCATACCCAACCTCTTTCTGGTACCCAGATTAATAGAATTTAGAAAACATGATTATTCTGTATTAGCAGACATGTCAAATGTAGAATAACAAATCAACAACTTTTCATGATGATTGAATGATTCGTTTTTGTAATCTCAGGCAAATTGTACAGAAAAACTTTGATATCAAAGTCACGATGGCATCATTATCCCAAGCTGAAAAAAAATTCAGCAGTAAGAAGAATCATGAAAAATTAGATTGAATGAAGAACAAAGACATTTGACCGTTCATTATTCAAAATGGTTGCGCACATTTCCCAGTTCAGTTCAAGAAGTTAGCTGATATTACGAAAACTTCTTACAATCTGACATACCATTCCATATCACTGGGATTAACTCTGATGAATATAGCAGAAAACATATAGGAATCAAAATGTGAAAGTTCCTGTTTAAATAAAAATTATCTTGTTTTTGGTAAAAACTACAGTTTGCAATAAAGTATGACAAGGGAAAATAGGTGATGAAATACTAGCACAGCTGGGGGAAATCTGAAATCCTTAATAACAAGACTTCCTCTTAGGATTTGTGATAAATGTATCTGCAAGGACTTCTAACATCAAACATCCACCAACATTGTCAGCTGGGAGATTAAACACAGATATATGTTTGTACGATAATGTAGAATGAGGTCCATGTGTTTTAATGTGTAGTTTAATGATGTGCATACGTATCCATACCTTAAAGGTACACAGGAAATGCCTGCTGTACACTTCAAGGCCCAGCTCACACCATCCATCTTAACTCAGGTACACTGAAGCTCACAGAATGGTCATACTTGTGGCTGATTGCACCTTAATTTATAAAGAAAAAGTACAAGTTACACGTGTTCAGTGTAAGTGCTAGGTTTGTCCTGCTGAATCAAAGACTGTTAGAATATTGACATTTAGCAGAGTTGTAATAGCAAGGTACTGGTTCATGCTGTTGTTCTCTCTCGCCTTGACTACTGCAATCCCCTTCTCACCGGTCTTACATGTGCACCTCTGCAATCTATAATGAATGCGGCTGCGAGGCTTATTTTCCTGTCCGGTCACACCTACCACGCCTCCACGCTCTGTCAGTCCCTGCATTGGCTTCCAGTTAGATATAGGGCCCAATTCAAAATTCTGGCGCTTGCTTACAAATCCCTACATAATGCTGCTCCAACATACCTATCCTCCCTCATACACAAGTTTGTCCCGTCAAGACCCCTGCGCTCAGCCCAAGACCTACGCCTATCCTCTGCCCGGATCCCCACCTCTGATGCTCGCCTTCAAGACTTCTCCAGGGCTGCATCTATTCTGTGGAACTCCCTTCCCTCCTCAATCAGACTTTCACCCAGCCTCCACTCCTTTAAAAAATCTTTGAAAACTCACTTCTTCATTAAAGCGTGTCAATTAAACTGTCAGCAGGTTTCTCATCACCTACCCCATGACTCCTTTCCTGCAACTGTCAAAAATGACCTACCAAGCACTCAATAAACTCTTCTCTAACAAACTATGTCATTCCCCTACTTTAACCCTTTGTGTCACTATACCCCACTCCCTCTAGCTTGTAAGCTCATCGAGCAGGGCCCTCAACCCCCACTGTTCCTGTACGTCCAGTGGTCTGATCTCAATTATGTGTCTGTTAGTCCACCCATTGTACAACGCTACGGAATTTGTTGGCGCTTTATAAATAATAAAATAATAACAATAATAATAGCACAGCAGTAGCATGAAATGTCAGAGCAAGGCACAGGTATTAAGCTAAGTAATTATGAATCCCTAGTCAGCGGTTAACTTAAATAAAAACCGACTGATCTAATAAAACTTGCAAAAAACTATTTTGTTGTATTTCAAAGGCAAAATGGCTGAATAACAAGAAAGAGAGCATAAGTGAGGAAAGACAGGAATATACAATACTTTATCTTCAGTACTACAGATAAGTCATACAATATCTTGGATTAGCACTAGTAGATCCGTATTATGCCCACAAGATGTTGGCTGTATTGGACCATATATATATCAGAACTAATGAGTTGAAGATTGCTAACCGGGCTTCTTTGACTCTATTTGGGAACAGTGGGCCTTGCACCTTTCCCTATTAGACAACATTCACGTTTCTCTGTTGTGATCCTTCTGACAAAGTTTTATGTAATTTCTCTTGCCAACCCTTTACCCTGCAGATCAGAAATTGCCTTAAAGTCTCTGTGTACAATTTATAGTTCTAGAACTTTAGAACTATTACTATCTTACTGCAGGACTTTGTTGGACAGTCACAGGACTTTGTTGTCACTATATTTGGATTACTGAACTCGCCACTATTGTGTAAGCTTTGTTCTAAGTAGACATCAAGGATTTTTACATTTGTTTTCATCAATAGTTATATTTAATAGCACATATGTTATATTTGCTTTTTTTGTGTATTACCTTGTGAGGGTTTTGTTTTGTTTTTTTAAATTCTTTATTTTTGTAGTGCATTTTCAACATCTCAGATACGCCTAGTCATGTCACATTTCAACAGTACGGAGTGTTAAAGAAGTTTTAAAGTTTTAAAGAAGATTATTGCACTATTTTTAAATTATAGGGTGAAAAAAAAAATCAGCTGCTTATATCTCAACAAAGAAGGAATCGTATAGCATGGTATAAGCTTGTAAGAATTAAACTAAAATATGAACTGAACACATGCAGGAGATAAGTATCAGAAGTTTAGGAGTCTGCCTACGGTGACCAAGTCCCATGGGGTGTAGTATGCAGAGATAGGACCCCAGGAATACATGCCCATTGACTTTTCAGCCTATGCCCACAGTGTATACATACAGCATGGAGGTGGCTCGCCAGGAGACTACACGCTCACTTGGTGAGGAGGTGCCCAGCCATAAGAAGCATTAGAGGCGGTTCAGAGGTGACTGTAGTGGTCTCTTCATGAAGCTTGTTACTGACACTCTGTGTACAGTGGGACTTGGCACTCCTCAACAACGTCGGGCAGGACGTCGGTCCACAACTAACCTCTTCAGCTGGTAGTGTGGTTTCCGCAACTTATATTGCTTTGGTTTAATCAAATTAGGAGCCATCTTGCGGGTACTGTCATCACGAGTCAGACGTGCTCTTTGCTGAGTTGACTGAGGCACGGTAGGTGCCATCTGGATTTCCACAAAAGCTTCCAGGCGACAGGCAAGCTCAAACCAAAAGTCTGCAAACAATCTGTGTAACGGATCGCCTGGCACCCCGACTGGGTACCTCCATTGAAAGATGCTCCTAGCGCTTCCTGAGGACTCCAAGCACTGCAGCAGACACCACAATCACCGAACCAGAGAAGCGTATACCTTCTCTCAAGCATATGAATGCTGTAGACAGTTGAATAGGAACCATACGAATAGGTTTACTCTCCTAGCAGTCAAACTGGAACAGCATACAATGAATCCTTCCCCCAATAATGAGACGACACTTCACTTTGAGGGTTAAAACAGGAACTAAATGTACTGGAACATACAACCTCTTTTATTCCCAATCCACAAACTTAGTACAGCCCACAGGGTTTTACAGAACAACCAATCGATCTGTACAATACACACAGACACTCCCACACAAAATCCTCCCCTCTGCCTGTAATACAATTACCTTACACAATGGGTAATCTAATTAGCACAGACAGAGAAATACAGTTTCATAAAACACATCACAGGGACCCCAAAACATGCAATAACCCCATAAAAAGTATATCCTTGGAACCGGGGGATCTGGGTGAACCACATATCCGAAATTCACCCAGATCCATTCAGTACTTTGGAAGATACAGTTTAATGCAGATTCTGCAGAACATATACAGGCTAAATGAAAAACAATCACTGTATAATGTGTCCCCTGCTGTATAGTCCAAAACCACTGCACGATGTCTCTGTGCACCAAACACTGGCGAGATGGCACCGTGTTGAAAAGTCCAAACAGTGTCTGTGAGTTAAAATGGCCGCCATCCATTGTTCTCACCATGTGCTTCATCCATTGTTCTCACCATGTGCCTCTGATACAGAAAATGGTGGCCACCCAGTAACTCCACAGTATGTCCCCAGGTGGTTCTTAAAGGGCAAGCAAAAGCACAACACAAATCCCTTATGCCCAAATCATGTCTTTAAAGGGCAATACATCCCAGGGGCCATAGTCACATGGCAGGAGGCTGGCAATCAGTCTTCTCCAATGCCCAGTGGCGAGGTCGGTTTCGCCACAATCTGTCTATTTTTTCCAGAATTGAGGGCTTCGGGTCTCGTGGTGTCCGCCATTGCGTATGAGGCAGGAGGGTTGCAGCTGAGAGGGTACTGCTGGTATGCTGTCACCGCAGCACAGGTAATGATTACCGGGATATTCCTCACCGGTGGAGGGAGAGAGAGTGGGGAGACCCCGAGATGTATTGTTGCCAGTAGGTAGAGGGATCAGCCTCTTCCCTCCCACTGTCTGTGAGTAGGCCCCTGCTAGGCCGTAGGTCTGTCCCCAACAAGATCCGCTGAACTTGGCCAGAGGCACAGCAAGAACAGCCACCGAGGGGTCCACCCGGTTACCAACCAGTGTAAGCTGCCTGAAATCTGCAACTGTGGACCGCAGGTCGTCGATTTAGGCAAGTATTTATTTTTATTCCTCGGAGCACTTAGGATGTTTGACTGATCAGCACGGTAGTCAGGCTCCGTCCCCTACCTTGTGAGTTTTTTTGTGCTTTAATTTTAACTTTATATCTACTATGTTTCAAAACAAATTATTAACATTAATGCATATCTACTTAACTGCTTACTAAGGATGGTATAAGGACTTTTCCCTTTTTGAAGCAGCAACAGGCAATCAGACCTAAAAACACTTTTAGGATATTCATTTTTCAGCTAGTATTGTGTTGCTTTTTAGCTTTTATATATCTTACATTTACCATAAGCATTTTATATAAATATTTGAGGCATATATGCCCTTTGAAATTTATGTGATCACACTTCCCATTTCACCCTGGTAAACTATGTTATCCAGAAAGGTATATCATAGAAATGGTACTATACAACTACATAATTGTTCACTTTATTGCAATAGCACAAAACTATATATATATATATAATCCCCCTCCTCCTCCTCCATCAGTAGTGCAATCCAGGAAGATATTTAATTTTACTGACAACCATTGCTTTGTATCCTGCTCTGTTCCCTGCCCACCTCTGTCCTGGCAGGTTGGCAGGGATTGTTGGCACCTATATATTTAGACTGCCACCTCTATATAATTCTTCTAATCCCTCCCATAACTCATTGGCTGTTTTAAAGTTTTTTGAGTATAGCATTAATCACTGTTACTCAGCTGTTGTTTTATTCTTTCCTATTTCTCTCAGTGGATTCTTACTGCATCAGCTTCTGGTGGGGAATCTACCATTGTATCCCAGAGATCCTTTCTTACAAGTTCATGCTGCATTATAAACTGCCATACCAGATCATTTGTAAATGTGAGAACAAGCAGAGAAGCTCCCATAACATAACAAACCCAGTGTATGTGGCATGTAGCTTGCCTTTTAGCTTCCACTCTGAGCCCCTAACCCAAATGTTGGAATTTAGCAGAGGTGTATTAACACAGGAGCAGCATGTAGAAGTCATCGCAGGGCACACATACTAATAATTAAAAATCCACAGTCAGTGGGTTTGCTGAAACAGAAACAGACTGATTTGATAAAAAAAAAAAAAAGTCAAAATGGCTGCATAGTAAAAGAGAACACATTTATGCATAATCTCTTAAACCAATCAGAATATGTTTTATTGCAAGCATGTCTCCTTGTCATTTTAATAACAATGGTCTCATTGCTTCCTCTAAAATATATGATTGCCTATTACCCAAATGCAGGGCCGGAGCGTCCTATAGGTGACTTAGGCAGTCGACTAGGGTGCACCAGCAGAAGTGACCCGCAGAAGGGAAGTGCAAAAAGCTCCCTCCTGTCAGTCACTAAGTGTAGCTTGGGCTGGACGGCATGGACCGCTTTACAGGAGCTTCTGTTTCCTGTTCCCGGCCGGACTGAAAGGAAGTGCTCACGGCCGGGTACAGGAAACAGAAGCTCCTGTACCGCTGCCAGGCCACACTACAAAGAGAAGATAGGAGGTAGGAGGGGGAGAGAAAAGTGGAGACCACTAAGGTAAAGATAGGGGTTATGGGGGAGGGGTGCAGAAAAGCACTAAATGTTATGTTATGAGTATATTTGATTTGTAAGTGTTTCTTTCCAAATTACCCAGTAACTAATCTTGTGAGCTTATGTTATTCTTTGCAATATTTTATTAAAGGGACACTATAGTCACCAGAACAACTACAGTTTATTGAATTTGTTCTAGTGAGTAGAATCATTACCTTTAGGCTTTTTGCTGTAAACACGGTCTTTTTCAGATGGCTCTTAGAGATCCTTCCTGGGTCATGGCTGCCTAAAATGCATCCAAACATTCAGTATCTCCTCCCTATGCATGCAGACACTGAACTTTCCTCATAGAGATTCACTGATTCAATTCATCTCTATGAGGAGATGTTGATTGGCCAGGGCTGTGTTTGAATCATGCTGGCTCTGCCCCTGATCTGCCTCTTTGTCAGTCTCAGCCAATCCTATGGGGAAGCATTGTGATTGGATCAGGCTACCACTTCTGATGATGTCAGAAGACTGTTTGTTTTTCTGAGTCTAAAAGCATGCAGAGTTACAGCTTCAGGCATGAATACAGTAAGATTTTGCTATATTTATGGAGGCATGAAGGGCCCAGGGGGGCTAGATGGTGGTGTTAACACTATAGGGTCAGGAATACATGTTTGTGTTCCTGAACCTATAGTGATCCTTTAATGCTGGCCTGATGGGAATGGGAGTTATGGAGCAGAAGCCCTATTGCAATATACAATACACTACTTGCAGAGAGGCCTGGAGATGAGGAAAGGTTCCAAGGAAAGCATAGTGTCTTTATAGGCAAAGTTCTGTGAGTATGCAGATCGTCAAACAAGGTACAGGAACAGACAGGCTAGACATAGATGCAAAGTTAGGGGGGCAGAGGAGAGCATTAAGAAGGGTCAGGGGGCAGGGGAGAGCATTAAGAAGGGTCAGGGAGGAAGGGGAGAGCATAAAGGGATGGGGCAGGGGAGAGCACTAAAGAGCAGCAGAGAGCACTAAGGGACAGGGGGCAGGTGAGAGCACTAAGGGACGGGAGGGGAGAGCACTAAGGGACAGGGAGGCAGGGGAGAGCACTAAGGGACAGCGGGCAGGTGAGAGCACTAAGGGACAGGAAGGGAGGGGAGAGCACTAAGGGACAGGGGGGCAGGGGAGTACACTAAAGGGCAGGAGAGAGCACTATGGGACAGGGTGGCAGGGGAGAGCAATAAGGGACAGGGGGCAGGGGAGAGTACTATGGGACAGGGGAGAGCACAGGGGGTAGGGAAGATCACTAAGGGATAAGTGGGGAGGGGAGATTACTAAGGGATGGGAGGGGATGAGAGAGCACTAAGGGACAGGAGGGAAGGGGAGAAAACTAAGGTACAGGAGGGGAGGGGAGAGTTCTAAAGGGACAGGAAGGGAGACCTCTAAGGGACAGGGGAGAAGAAGAGATGAGACCACTAAGGGACGGGGAGTGAAAGGGATCATTAAGGGTCTCACACACAGGCACACCGAAACATACAATGCATCCTACACTCACACAGAAACACACCATGCTTCCCTTACACACACAGAAATACACAATGCATCCATTACACACACACAATGCATCTCGTACACATACATAATGCATACCTCACACACACACACACACACACAATGTGTCAGGATAACTAGTTGATCCAGCACATAGAATTGTTTCACACTAGGACTAGGCCTTAAAGTGGCCAGTCAGAATAGTCAGAATACTTGCCAAGGTCAGGGACACAGAAGGAGACGCAACTATGAGGAAAAGCAAAAAGTGAGGGATACCAGAATACAGGGAAGTCACACGCACACTGACGTCGTCCATACCATGGGCGGACGTGGGGTTGCAAATTGGTGTGGATCCGCAGCGGCTGGCGTCCACCAACATGCTGCAGGAGTCAGATACATTGACGCATAGCCGCTGAACGGCACTACCGCATTTGTTAGTAAGGCAATTGCTGCAGATACCGCAAGGTGAGGATGAATATGTTACACAATGCAGCCCTTGCACACATACACAGAAGCACACAATGCATCCCTTACACACACACTTCTTTTCTTACACACACACAGAAACACAATGCATCTCTTACACACACTTAATGCACCCCTTACAGACACACACACTGCATTACAATACATACATACACAGAAGCACACCCCTTGCACATACAAACACAGATTCAAACAATGCATCCGTTACACACACACACCCAGAAACACAAACACACACTGCATCCCCTATACACACATACTACATCCCTTTCACAAACTTGCATCCTGTCAGGATTACAGTATGATCCAGAACGTAGAATTGTGTAACACAGAGGACTGATAGGTAACGTATAGCGGACCTTAGAATGGCCGGACTAACGTACCAAAGAATAGTCAGGAGGTCAAGGGATACAGAAAGAGATACAACGATAAGGAAAAGCCAGGAGTCAGGGATACCAGAAAACAGGAAAGTCAAAAACAAGGCCAAAATCAAATAACCAGAATTACCAGAATAAATAACGCGCTCTCGGACAACCACAAGGGAAACCACGACAGAGTACTTAGCAGGATGAGAACTGGGCCTAAATACCCCTCCTCTAGATATGATAGGCTGTAATCGGTTTTTGACCACAAAGTCAGTTACCAGGTTTTCATTTGCATAATTGCTGCTCAGCATTAACCCTTCTGTGGATTAGGTTGCTGCTCGGCACAACTTTTGCTGTGTGGACAGTAAATGTCATTAACCACATTTTTATAAGCGGATGAATACGTGACATTACCCCCAAGCCTGAAGAAAGCCCACCGGGCGGGCAAGACCAGGCTTGAGAGGAAATTTGGCGTGAAAATAGCTAATCTTGTGGCCAGCATGTATATCAGATGCTGGAACCCAAGAACGATCAGCTGGTCCATAACCTTTCCAATCCACCAAGTACTGTAAAGTGCCCTGAGAAAACCTGGAATCAATTATGGAGACCTCATACTCTTCCTGTCCAGAAAGAACTAAGGGAGGAGGAGGGACACTTGAGACAGTATATTTATTGCACACAAGAGGTTTGAGTAAGGACACATGAAAGGTATTAGGAATTTTCAAGGCGTCCGGAAAGGCCAGAGAGTACGCAACAGGATTGATCCTACGAAGGACACAAAAAGGTTCAAGGAACCCAGGAGCAAATTTCATGCTAGGGACTTTGAGCCTGATGTTACGAGAAGATAACCAAACCCTCTCACCCACTTGGTAAACAGGATTGGCACCTCGACATGTATCAGCATGATGCTTGAAACGGTCAGCAGCAGTACCCAGAGCAGATTGAACTTTAACCCAGGTATCACGGATAGAAGCCAGACAGTCATCCAAAGCAGGCATAGCCGTATCAGAAAAAACAGCCAGTAGAACAGTAGGATGCCGGCCATTATTAACAAAAAATGGACTATGCCCAGAGGAGTCATGGTCAGAATTGTTTCTAGCAAACTCGGCCCATGGTAGTAATGTGGACCAATTGTCTAAAGTGCTATTAACGAAACAACGCAAAGACAATTCCAAGGACTGGTTAGCCCTCTCAGCTGTACCATTGGTCTGGGGGTGGTAAAAGGACGAAAAAGACAATTCAATCCCTAATTGTTTATTGAAGGCCCTCCAAAACCGAGACACAAACTGAGAACCTCTGTCAGAAACTATATTGTGAGGAATGCCATGCAGTCGGACAATTTCTCGTATAAAGATTAGTACTAGGTCTTGAGATGACGGCAATTTCTTGAGAGGAATAAAATTAGCCATTTTAGAAAAACGGTCCACAACCATGAGAATGGTGGTATAACCGTTAGAACTAGGAAGTTCAACAATGAAGTCCATGGACAAGTGGGACCATGGGACCTCAGGAATAGGAAGAGGTTGTAACAAGCCACAAGGGAGTTAATGAGGCACTTTGGAAACCGCACAAACAGAACAAGCCTGCACATATTCCTTAACATCCCTCCTGAGGGAATCCCACCAGAATGACCTCATGATAGCAGAAGTGGATTTATTAATACCTGGGTGACCAGCAGACACATTGTCGTAAAAACACCTTCATGATATTAACCCTCTCCCCCAATGGAACGAATAGTTTGTCCTGAGGTTTACCGCAGGGCGTCTGAGACTGAGCCTCCATAATGGAGCCAAGCAGTGGAGAGGACAATGAAAGGACAGTGGACGCAATGATACATTCCGGGGGAATGATATGGGACTTTTCTTGCTCTAGTATCGCCTCAGTATCAAACTGCCTGGACAAGGCGTCGGCCTTGACATTTTTAGAACCAGGTCTGTAAGTGATGAGAAAATTAAAGCAAGAAAGAAATAGAGACCACCTAGCTTGTATAGAAGATAATCGCTTAGCATCTCCTATGTAAGCCAGGTTTTTGTGATCAGTAATGATCAAAAGGGGGTCCTTGGAACCCGCTAAAAGATGTCGCCACTCCTTGAGAGCTAGAATAATGGCCAACAATTCTCTATTGCCAATATCGTAATTGCGCTCAGCAGAAGTCAACTTTCTAGAAAAGTAACCACAAGGATGTAACAGAGTTTGTAACAGAGTTTCCTGGCTCTCCATCTGGGAGAGAACTGTCCCTACCCCTGTCTCTGAAGCATCAACCTCCAGTATGAAAGGCTTACTGGTGTCAGGATGTATCAATATGTCGGCGGAGGCAAACCGCTGTTTGAGAGTTTCAAAGGCTCCTTAGACCCCCTTGCATGTCATATTGGTGATGGGGGCTACTACTGAAGAAAATCCCTTTATAATTATTGGTGAAACCAATGAACCTTTGAATGGCTTTCAAACCAGTTGGTAAAGGCCACTTTAGAACAGACTCTAGTTTTTTCCATCTGAAACCCAGAGGCAGAAATATTATATCCTAAAAACTGTACTTCAGACGGGTCAAAGATACATTTTTCCAATTTACAATAAAGTTGTTTTTTTAACAAGGTTTGCAGAACTTGTTTAACATGATCGTGGTGAGACTGGAGGTCAGGAGAATAAATAAGGATATCATCCAGATAGACCAAGACAAACGAGTAAACATAATCCCTGAGTACATCGTTAATTAAATCTTGGAAAACCACTGGAGCATTGCACAACCCGAATGGCATCACTAGATATTCATAGTGTCCACGTCTGGTATTAAATGCAGTCTTCCACTCGTGGTTTTCCTTGATTCTCACTAAATTGTAAGCACTTCTAAGATCAAGCTTAGTAAACACTTTAGCACCCTGGAGTCTGTCAAATAATTCAGCAATAAGAGGAATGGGGTAGGCGTTTTTAAAGGGACACTATAGTCACCTGAACAACTACAGCTTAATGTATTAATTCAGGTGAGATCTATAGCTCCCTGCAGGCAATCTAATGTGAACACTGTATTTTCAGAGAAATTGATTGATAGGAATACCTCCAGTGGCCGTCACTTAGATGGCTACCAGAGGGACTTCCTATCATGTAGGGCCCTAAAAAGGCCTTGTACACGTCAGACGTATTAAGATATGTCTGACGTGTGCAGGAGAGAGAAGGCACTGTGTGCGCGCCTTCTCTCTCCTGCCTGTCAGCAGAGGAGAGGGGGCAGGCAAAGACCGCGAGCATGCGCGGTAGTGCGCTCAGGACTCATAAATGCCGCACTATGAAGGATATGCGCATGTGTGGCAAAGCCACACATGCGCACAAGGGAGCAATGACGCTTCCAAATGGAAGCGTCTGATTTGCTCCCTGCTCGCGCCCGCCTATTTCGTAATTTTGACAAAATAGGGGGCGCGGCTTCACGAGGCTCCCGGCGCTGGAACCAGGTGAGTAAACTACTCTGCCTGGAGAGTCCCTTTAATGGTGATTTTGTTCAATGCCCTGTAATCGATACATGGCGCAACTCACCATCCTTTTTAGATACAAAAAAGAATCCTGCACCAGCAGGCGAGGATGATTTTCGTATATGGCCTTTATTCATTGAATCCCTAATATATTCCTCCATTACACTACTCTCCTGAGGAGATAGAGCATAGACTGCTCCCTTAGGTGGCATAGCGCCGGGTAGTAAGTTAATGGAACAGTCATATGGTCTATGAGGAGGTAGAGTATTAGACTGAGTCTTGCTGAATACTTCTTTAATGTCACAGTATTGTATAGGAATCTCAGGATTTTGAGGTGTACTAGTGGGTAATTCGATAGTGCCCACTCTTTTGGTGAAAAGGCAATATACACCTTTCATTACACTACTTACCCCATTCTAATATTTCCACATTAGCCCAGTCAATGTGAGGGTTATGCTTGCTAAGCCATGGAAATCCTAATATGATAGGACAAGAAGGAGATGCAGTCACCTGAAATATAATCTCTTCCTTATGTAAGGCACCAATGGAAACATTTATGGGTAAGGTTTCATGTGTTATTAATGGTTGTGAGAGTGGTCTCCCATCAATAGCTTCAACGGCAAGGGATGATAGTCTCTCCTTGATAGGTATAGTATTATCCTTGACAAATTGGACATCAATGAAATTTCCAGCAGCCCCTGAGTCCATCGGGGCTTTGCATGAAAAGTGCTTTTTGTCAAGAATAATCGAAATATCAATGAGAAGTCTATATTTATTCTTTTCAGAGGATGTCTCCTTAAGACACTTAGGTGCGGTAGTTTCTTCGGACAAATGGGACAATTGTCTCTCATATGTCCATTACTTCCGCAGTATAAACATAAACCTTCATTTCTCCTATATTGTTTCCCGCCCTCTGACAATCTAGTGACCCCCAACTGCATGGGTTCGGGTTCAGAAGGTCAGGAACAACAGGTTAGAAAAGACGGGGTGTTAAAGGCATAGTCATACACCTGGTCTTATTACTAGTATTCTCTCTGGTTCTTAGTCTATTATCAATTTTCATAACAAATGTGGTGAACTCGTTAAGTTTCTTGGGTAGATCTTTAGCAGCAATCTCATCTAGCATAGTGTCAGATAGTCCCTTTTTAAATGCAGAGATTAGTCCACTGCTAGTCCAGTCTACCTTGGAGGCCAGGATACGAAATTCTATGGCATAATCCGAGATAGATCGGTTCCCTTGTCTGATGTGCATCAGAGCAGTGGAGGCGTTGTCCTCCCTGCCTAAAGGTTAAAACATAAGTTTAAATTCCGTAAGAAACTCCTGCTAATTGTGTGCCATACTCCTATTACTCTCCCATAATGGATTGGCCCAAGCTAAAGCTTTATCTTTTAACTGATTCATCAGGTAACCAATTTTAGCTCTGTCTGTAGGAAAAGATCCTGGTGAGGCCTCAAAATGATACTCCATTTGGTAAAGGAATCCCCTGCTCTTGAATATTACCATCAAAATGCAGGGGAGGAGATAGGGAGATAGTAGGTGCCTTGTGTACTATAGGTGGAGGTACATAAGGTGGAGGTGAGGCCGCAGGTTGCAGATGCGCTGTTCGAGTAAGAAGCGTATTTGTTGTATAGATCATGCCCCTAAATTCTCAAATCTCAATTCTCTACCTTTCAGGAGTTAAATCACTTTGTTTATGCACCCTTAGCTAGACCTCCTCTGCCTCCCTACACACTTCAAAAAGTAGTCTAAAGGGTTTAACTTCCCTTATTGCACAGTGTGTTTAATTTAGAATGTATCTCCTTCTGTGTTAATTGTTTGCTAGATTTTGCTAAATCTAATACAGCAGGGGGCTGCACAGAGCACCCTTCTTCCTACATCAGGCATGCGTATGCTGCATTGCCTGTACTGATGTTGGAAGCTCTAACGTCACCAAGCTTCACATCAGTACACAGCTTCAGGAAGCTGGGCAATCAGGATAAAGTTCCACTATAACTCCCTTCCCAGGTAAGAAAAAGGAGGCTGGGTGGATCTCCCTGAAAGAAATGGTAATTAAAAATTACTTATGTGTGTGTAAATGAAAACGTGTGTGTATACAGGGGCGGACTGACCGGTCGGGCACTTCGGACGTGGTCAGAGAGCCCGGCCGGGAGGGAGGCCAGCCGCACCAGTGCACTGTCATGTGCGTGCAGCCGTGCACATAACATAATGTGCACGGACTGCAAAGTTATTCAGACGGCTATCGGGGCCCTGCGGCTGGCGCAGCGATACTTACCTTAGTATAGGAGGAGGGGCCCGGTCCTCTAGGCG
The DNA here is from genome assembly GCA_933207985.1 of Pelobates cultripes. NCBI lineage: Eukaryota > Metazoa > Chordata > Amphibia > Anura > Pelobatidae > Pelobates > Pelobates cultripes. The sequence continues at coordinate 213,747,393 of OW240914.1, read as the reverse complement.
GAGGCGCGTCAACGTCACGCCATGACGTCAACAGCGCCACCTGCACTGGACCAGATTTCATTGCAAGTGTGCGGAAAGATAATGCACACTGCCTTAAAAGGCACAAAGGAGGTCGGCCATCTTTAGAGCCAAGTAGCCAGCAAGCCAGCCCGCCCACAGGCCAGCCAGCAAGCCAGCCAGCCCACAGGAAAGACAACCAGCCCACCAGCCAGGCCACCAGCCCACAGGCCAGCTAGCCCACAGGCCACCAGCCCACATGCCAGCCAGCCCACTGGGAAGACAGCCAGCCCACAGGCCACCAGCCCACAGGCCAACAGCAACCCAGCTAGCCCACAGGCCACCAGGCCAGCCAGCCCACAGGCCAGCTAGCCCACAGGCCACCAGCAAGCCAGCCAGCCCATAGGCCAGCAAGCCAGCCAGCCCACAGGGAAGACAGCCAGCCCACAGGCCAGCTAGCCCACAGGCCAACAGCAAGCCAGCTAGCCCACAGGCTAGCCAGCCCACAGGCCAGTTAGCCCACAGGCCACCTTGCCCACAGGTCACCTAGCCCACAGGCCAGCCAGCCCACAGGCCAGCTAGCCCACAGGCCACCAGCAAGCCAGCCAGCCCACAGACCACCAGCAAGCAAGCCAGCAAGCCCACAGGCCACAAGCCAGCCCACAAGCCAGCCAGCCCACAGCCAGCAAACCAGCCAGCCCACAGGCCAGCCAGCCCACCAGCCAGCCCACCAGCCAGCCAGCCCACAGGCCAGCTAGCCCACAGGCCACCAGCCATCCCACAGGCCAGCCAGCCCACAGGCCACCAGCAATCCAGCTAGCCCACAGGTCACCAGCCAGCAAGCCAGCCCACATGCCACCGGCCAGGCAGCCCACAGGCCAGTTAGCCCACAGACCAGTAGCCAGCCATCCCACAAGCCACCAGCCAGCAAGCCCACAGGCCAGCCAGCCCACAGACCAGTAGCCAGCCAGCCCACAAGCCAGCCAGCCCACAGGCCAACAGCCAGCAGGCCAGCCAGCCAACAGGCCAGCCAGCCCACAGACCAGTAGCTAGCTAGCCCACAGACCAGTAGCCAGCCAGCCCAGAGGCCACCAGCCAGCCCACAGGCTAGCCAGGCCACCAGTCAGCCAGCCCACAGGCAGGCCAGCTAGGCCACCAGCAAGCCAGCCAGCCCACAGGCCAGCAAGCCCACAGGCAGCCAACCAGGCCAGTAGCCAGCCCACAGGCCAGTAGCCAGCCCACAGGCCACAGGCCAGCCACAGCAGCCCACAGGCCAGCCACACGCCAGCAGCCGGCCACAGCCCAGAGGCCAGCCACAGGCCAGCCCACAGGCCTACAGCCAGCAAGCCCACAGGCCTACACAAGCCACAGGCCTACACAAGCCACAGGCCTAGAGCCAGCAAGCCCACAGCCTGCCAGCCGCAGCCAGCAAACCCACAGCCTGCCAGCAAGCCCACAGCCTGCCAGCCGCAGCCTGCCAGCCGCCAGCCAGCAAGCCTTCCAGCCGTAGCCAGCAAGCCCACAGACTGGCAGCCAGCAACCGTAATTGAGGTAAGAGGAGCCAACTTGGCCTAGGTATCAGCGAGCTATGTTGTAGAATGTGAATTCGGATGAATTTCGGGGAATTCGGACATTCAGGTACTTCTGAATGTCCGAATAGATGAATTGCCGAATTGCCAAATTGTCGAAGTTCCGAAATTACCGAAATTCCGAAGTTCAAAGTGCCGAATTGCCGAAGTCCCGAATACTGGAAGTCCCGAATTTCGGAATGCCAAACCGAAAATTTTCCCCATGCACATGCCTACTATGTTGTGTTGCTATATTGTGACTAGGAACCAGAGTATTGGAGAGACCCCCCTGCAGGCCCCATTAGACTCCATTGTAGTCTCTAATTGGGGCCTGGAGGGGATTCTTTCGAACACACTCTCTAAAGGAACAAACAGAACAATACTCTCTAAAGGATACTGAGATAGCCTCTGCTAGAAAGACCCCCTTCCAAGCCTATTAGATTCCATTGTAGTATCTAATGGAGCCTGGAGGGGATTCTGAGATAGCCTCTGCTAGAAAGACCCCCTTCCAAGCCTATTAGACTCTCTAAAGGGGATTCTTTCTAACACACTCTCTAAAGGACACTGATAGCCTCTGCTAGAAAGACCCCCTTCCAAGCCTATTAGACTCTATTGTAGACTCTAATGGGGCCTGGAGGGGATTCTTTCTAACTCACTCTCTAAAGGATACTGAGATAGCCTCTGCTAGAAAGACCCCTCTCCATGGCCCATTAGCCCTCAATTGTAGTCTCTACTGGGGCCTCGAGGGGATTATTGTTATTTATTTTGCACAGGTTTTTTTTGCATTTGTTAAATATATTGTACTTGTTTAGAACTTATTGCACTTTTGTTCCTTGTGTCTAAAGATTGTGTAGGGTGTGACTGGAGGCGGCGCATGGAGGCAGGACAAGGGTGGGGCTTGCTGCAGAGCATGGGTGGGGCCTGTAAGGGGGTTCTTGATTTATTTTGCCCGGGGGCCCTGAGGGTTCTCAGTCTGCCCCTGTGTGTCTTTTGAATGTATGTGTATGAGTCTGTGTGTGTATATGAATGTGTGTCTGTGACTTTGTGTGCGTGTGTGTGTGTGTATGTATCCATGCATGTATTTGTGTATGAATTTGGATGTGTGTATAGGAATGTAAGTGTTTGTGAGTATGAATGTGTAAGTATATGAATGTACATGTATTTGAATTTGGGCTTGTGAATGTAATCTCCCTCGGAAAGGGGAATTGGGAGGGGATGTAGGGTGAGACACACACATATCAATTCTACAGTTCAGAAGTAAAATAACGTCCATCCTAGAATATAGGGCTTCATACTCCTTAAAGTTAGTTGTGACACTATGGCATAGATTGTTTACTGTTTGCAGTTTGTTTTGTTTTACTTGTCTGGTTTTATATTGATGAGATTGTTTCCCTTGTGTCCAGCATCTGTGAAAGTCAGAGAACAATATTTTTTCCACTGATTATTCCTTGCAAACCATCAAATAGACAGTAAAAAAAAAAGGTAGAATTTAAAAAATAAAAATAAAAAAAATAACAATAACTGTAAAATCTCCACAATGTCCCTTTGCACTGACTACTGAGTAAGTTATATTTTGTCTATTACACTGTGAACTATTGTATTGTGCAACAAATGATTTACTTTTATTAACATTTTTATACAAAAGTAAAACCATTAGTCAAATTAACTAGCAATATGTTATCAAACACAATTAATCAAACAGTACTTCTAAACAAATGTTAACATTTCTAGACAAACATCCATCCCACCCATACTATAACATTATTATCCTAGAAGAAATACCAAATGTAGCAAGCAGTTTATCTCTAAGTAATGTGTTCTATATGAAGGGGAGGGGGATGGAAATTGTGTTTGTTTAGCTGTTGGCATGTTTAAAAATATAGGGTCACCATTTACTTAATAAATTCTTTGGGTGTTATCCAGACTCATAAATGTGTCTTACAGTTCCTAGAAAAAGAAAAAGAACACGAATTGTATTTTATCTGTGTGCGGGATGGCTGTTGAATAGGATGGCAGACATTTTTATAACATGACTTTTTCCCACCAGGCCAAAATTACCCTGACCAGTGATGAAATATAATTTATTGGTTTAGATTTATTGATTCTTTCCATCTATAAATGATTTCTCATAAAACATTTTTTAGCAGTCTGTTTTTAATCTTACATTTCTAGTATACCGGAGATGCTAGAACATGTTTTATATTTTCCTATGTCCCCATACATTGTAAAGAAATATTCAGGGATACAGAGAGATAAAGCGATAGACTTTAGTGATAGCCATTGTTCCTGCTTATATGTGTTTTAAATCCCTATCTGTAATAATAAACTCAGCCACACATGTCATGATTGTTCACCTCCTCTTTTCTAGTGCTTGGGAATTATTCAAGAGGCAAATAAAAAATTAAATGTAAAAAAAAACTAAAATAAACTTAGCTTCAAAATGTACAATGGGGGCATATAGGATTTGTTTCAATAGAAAATATGTTTCTTTGCTAAGCTAGTCACTGAAAAGTTATCATAAAGTTTTCTCAGGTTTAATTAATTTGGCACCCCGGATTTTTACTGAGCTTGGCCTCAGGCTATGAAATCACGAGGAGGTTATCTATAAAGTTCTGAATCAGTGGCTCCTAAAACGTGACTTTAAGACGCAATTGGATCCCCATGCTATTTTACTTGGCTCCCATTGGTTGTAACAATCACAACATATTGATATACAAAAGAGATTTACCTGGCATTGAGAAAAGTCTAATAAAGGTGTTTGCATAATTGTAAATATTGCATAATTCAGATAAGATCAAGATAATGCCATACATGTAATTTGGGTGTCAGACAAAAATATATACTTTATGCTACACTGGTGGGTGTTTTTCTGAAGTGAGAATTAAAAGTGAATTTCACATTTAAGGCCAAAATAGCCAAACTGGAAAACATTTTCTAAGTCACCTGTGCTTCCAATTTGGCTCCTTGGCCTTAAATCTGGCATTTACTTGTAATTTGCCCTCTGTGAATAGCTGAGTACGTATGGTGGGCTATTACCATGTAGGTTTGCTTGTACATGTAATGCTTTTAATTAACCTTTATAGATAAAAACAGAATGAGATTTTATCGTGTAGCTCCTGTAACAAACCTTTATGACACTGGCTGAATTATTGGTCAGTCAAATAATGCTCATAATCAGCTTAAGGGAGCTACATATTAGAGATGCACAGGCCAGAAATGTGTCTTACATGAACCAGAATTTGGCTTCCCTTGGCAAACCAAGGCAAACTGAGCCGTAGCCATGACTCATCATGAAATGATTGCTGCTCTTGCTTTACACATATGTGGCCACCACCTTTGTGGTGGTACCATTTTCATTATCTGTTGCCCACGTAAAAATAAGCAAATCCCACATGTGCGTCTTAAAATGTATAGTGACTGTCAGACATTATGAACAAGCAAAAGGGTAATGACATTCATTTTAGGTCACATCTTGAAAAAATAACGGCACAGCTGGAGTCCTGCCTTAAACTTGGTTTAGGCAAGGTACCAACATTCCACATCTACTGCATAGTGTTTTTTTCAGCAGTCTAAGTAATAAGAACTTGAAACATGACACAACCACTCTCACTAAGGTGTCAAGTGAAAACGAACAGAAGATATTAGAACAAGAATAGGCAAAAACTTAATACCTTGGCCTTCTGTTAATTTTTCACTCACATCGCGAACAAGTTTTTGCTCACATACATCATTACAGAGAGGCAATCTTACGTATAAAATTGATCTCACACAGAAGGGTGGTCCAGTCCCGATCAGAAATGCTGGAAAGCTCCCTCTGTGCAAGAGAAACAGCAACTCCCAATTATCTTTTCTACCTTTTTTGGGCCTTGTCAGTGAGGTCAATACCCCTCATTAACAGTGATGTTACCAGTGGTTGACATAAGAGATGTCCAAAGCGAACAAGAAGTAGAAGAAACTTGAAATTTGAAGATCAAAAGTCAGAGCAGAAGTAATCACTAGAAATGGGTGATTAAGGGAAGATCATAGTAACAAGTATCAGAATAATAGGTAAATACCTGGAAGAGTAATTTATAAGTTTTAGTTATCAAATTATTCTCTTTATAGGCGGCTCTCTTATTAGATGAATTAGGTAGCCTCCTAAGGCCTTCAGGCCACCTAACTGGAGAGCAGGGCCTGTAGCGTGTGGCAGGCAGCAGAGGGCTAGCACTGGAGGGCTGCCCACTATTAGGAGATGTGAGAAGCAACAGCAGCCAGCTACTCCTCATACTGCCTTGGATTTGGGTGATCGATCACCTGAAGTAATTGTTGAAAGCCTGGGGGAAGGTTTTATCTGTGAGGAGCTGGTCTCTACTTGCCATTTACATTTTAAATTTTAAGCCACTCCCCCCAGTATAGCTTCATCACCCATCACAGAAACATAGAAACATAGAATGTGATGGCAGATAAGAACCATTCGGCCCATCTAGACTGCCCAATTTTCTAAATACTTTCATTAGTCCCTGGCCTTATCTTATAGTTAGGATAGCCTAATGCCTATCCCACTCATTCTTAAACTCATTTACTGTGTTAACCTCTACCACTTCAGCTGGAAGGCTATTCCATGCATCCACTACCCTCTCAGTAAAGTAATACTTCCTGATATTATTTTTAAGCCTTTGCCCCTCTAATTTAAGACTATGTCCTCTTGTTGTGGTAGTTTTTCTTCTTTTAAATATAGTCTCCTGCTTTACTGTGTTGATTCCCTTTATGTATTTAAATGTTTCTATCATATCCCTCACTGATGCACCGACATACACTCACTGACAGATACACACACTCACTGACAGACAGATACACAGTCTTTGTCACACACACAGTTTTATCAACACATACTTTCACTGAAACATACACATTCACAGACATACAAACTCATTTATTCACAGTTAGACACACTCACATTCACCGACAGACACACATACACACTATCTGACAGGCACGCATTGACTGACAGACACACATCCACACTCACCGACAAGACACACATGCACATTCACTGACAGAAAAGCATACACACTTACTGACAGACGCACACTTATTCAGTGTCAGACAAACACACACTCTGAGACACACATATACTCACTGACAGATACACTCTGACATACACACACAATGACAGACAAATATACACTCAGTGTCAGACACACACCCACTTAGAGTAGGACCTGCCAAAGATGGGGTACATTAACATTGTGGCAGGCTTATGCAATGTATGATCATATAATGTAACTAAACCCCCATAAATTTTTGCCTAGATTAGGTGTTTTTAATAAAACTAGCAAAATAGCTGTTTAGCAGATAAGGGAGTGCACTGGATTTTTATTTTTACTGTACTTATTGGCCCCCAGCAGCACCCCATTTAAGCATGTTTAGGTGAGTGCAGTCAGCCTCTTGTTTTCTCATATATATATATTTAGGAATCTAGCCAGTTCCTTTAGTTTGCACCCCTCCCTGTCACAGGTGTTCCCCTCACAACCCTATTTAGCCCTGTACTGCAGAGAACTCGAGATGGAAGGATTTCTCCAATTGAGTAGCTCATTTAGTAGACAGTTGACTGTTAGAGTAGGACCTGCCAAAGATGGGGTACATTGACGTTGTGGCAGGCTTATGCAATGTATGATCATATAATGTAACTAAACCCCCTTTATTTTTTGCCTAGATTAGGTGTTTTTAATAAAACTAGCAAAATAGCTGTTTAGCAGATAAGGGAGTGTGCTGGATTTGCATACATACATTAACAGACATACTCTCAGTGACAGATACACACACATTGACAGACACACATACACTCTCACTGACGAACACATATACACTCTTAATGACAGACACACACACTCACTAACAGACCAGGCATCTGCCGAGGTGTTTGGGGGGGGGGGCGGCTTTTTTTTGCTGACCCCTTAAAGTGGAGCCCAAGGCAAATGCCTTGTCAGCAAGGACGTATTAGCCACGAGGCAAACAAGGCATTTGCCTTGGGCGGCATTTTCCAGGGGGAAGCAAAAAAAGCCGTCCCCAAATGCCCAGGGCAAATGTCTTGTTAGCCTCACGGCTAACTAAAAATCCGGGCAGGCGGGCGGCGCTGGCGAGGGAGCACTTTCCCCTTTCCTCTCTGCTCAGCTCCCTTGCGCACCGCAGAGTTATGCCGGGAGCCGGAATATGACGTCATATTCCGGCTCCCGGGATCACTCTGCGGCACGCAAGGGAACTGAGCAGAGAGCTCACTAATCAGTGCTCCATCACTAGCGCCGCCCGCCCAGCAGCCCCACTGGACCCAAGGGAAAGGGATAACCCCCCCAGCATTCCCAAAGGTAAGGAGACTGGGGGGGGGTGTTGAATTTAAAAAAAAAAAGTGAGTGTGTTAATGTGAGTGAGTGTGTGTGTGTGTGTGTTAGTGTGTGTGTTCGTGTGTGAGTGTATGTGTGTCTGTTAGTGTGTGTGTGTGTGTGTGTGTCTGTTAGTGTGTGTGTGTGTCTGTTAGTGTATGTGTGTGTGTGTATGTGTGTGTGTGAGTGTGTGTATGTCAGGAATTGTGTATGTTAGGGAGTGTGTTACTATGTGTGTGTCTGTCAGTGAGAGTGTATGCGTGTCTGTTAGTGAATGTGTGTGTCTTGTGACTGTATGTGTCTGTTAGTGAGTGTGTATGTCTGTTAGCTAGTGTATGCGTGTCTGTCAGTGAATGTGTGTGTGTGTATTTAGAAGGTGGGCAGGGGGGAAGGGTTGGGTGGCGCGGGGGGGGGGCGCCTGAGTTTTGTCATGCCTAGGGCAGCACAAAACCAGGATACACCACTGCTTGTCAGCCTCGCGCTAAATACAGCACTGACTTGGTATAATGTAGAAGTTTAGACCCAGGGAAATGTGTTATTTTAAAATTAATATTGCACTTTATATAAGTGTATATTTGGACCCTGGGGTAGAGCAGTAGGAGAGTAGGGTTGGCCAGTGCTTCACTCCACATTGGGGAGATTGCTGTGAGACTGGAGGTGAGGAGGTTCTAGAGTTCCAACAGTCTGGTTTAGGTCATCTACAAAAGATAATTAATTGAAGGGGCTGTTAAGTACACACCTGCCAAGAAAGAGATTAGTTCTTGTTTTGCTGCCTGTGTGGTGTACTTTGTATTCTTTACATTATATAATCCCTTTAAGTTAGTTTTGTTAGTTAAGTTAGTTAAGTTTTGTTTTGCTTTATGTTGTTATACTCAGCTGTACCGTGTTGTATTTTGGAGCCACAAGAAAAAGACGAATTAATTTTACCTTATATGAATACTATAGTTTTAGGAATAAAAATGTGTATCCCTGACAGGTTTAAAATAGCTGTTTAGGTCCCCGCCATTGATCCACTTCCTTGGCTAAGATCATTACATTTGATTATTTCAGCCAACCCAATGATTTCCAATAGGAAAACATTGGGAGGCTATTACACATGTGCAGCAAAACTCTGCGCCAATCAGACTATCCTCATAGAGATGCATTGAATCATCATGATGCTGAACGTCATGTGCAGCACTGACCCAGGAAGCACCTCTAATGGCTGTCTGAGTGTATACCTGTTCCTAGACAGTAATGTAAACTCTGCCTTTTCTCTGAAAAGGTAATGTTTACATTTAAAAGCCTGCAGGGACATGTAGTAGACACCACTACATTAAGCTGTAGTTGTTCTGGTGACTATAGTGTCCCTTTATCCAGTGTGTGAAGTGTCTCTAAAGCTTGTAAAAACTGTGTGTAAAGCCCTGATCCCAGGACAAGGTACCAAAGTAAAGAAGTACTTTTGTCACAATAAATATATTTAAATATATGCATAAAACCCCTTATGAGAAAGCATATTTATAACATAAAAAATAGTCAAATAAAAATTTTTTTAAAATTTTTTTTTTTTTTACACTATCCCACCAGGTAAAATGTATTCCTTCATTTAAGAAATTGACACCCAATAAGGGTTAATAAATCAGAGGGGAACAAATATATTGAAGGAGAACAAAGGAAGTTTGGCAATTTCTTCAGCAGTCAAGTAAATGTGCGGCAGAAAACTAAATTCTCACCGGTTACTGCACAAAATCCTCTTCTGCAGCACTGTGCAAATCAACTTTGGTTCTCTATATTCCCAGACCCCAAGATGAAGATACCAGAAGATAAAAGAACAACTGCTTTGACAGCATCAAACCCTCCATATTTCTAAATGATAAATTAATTATTCACAGGTCTTTGGGGGCAGGCTTGAGAAAGCTTAAAGCTGCTGTAGGAAAAAAAGAAAGATTCCATCAGCTTTAGATATTAGTTCTCAAAGCCCTTTAAATCCACTTGTTTGCCTGACTCACGCCTTTTGGATTCTTTTGCATCTCAGAGGCCCCAGGAGATAAAAAGAAATTCCTGACGTTTGATATAACGGTATCAGGATTTAATAAGGGACAGAGGGTCTGTTTGTAACTGCCAGATATTCTGTGGATTGTGTTAATAAAAGAAAATGATTTGAGACCTGACTAATTATTGAGCACAGGGACTGTCACCTTCAAAATATACATGACAAACTACAATATATATATATACATTTATCTATGCAGAACATGCTGTCTTGAAAATCTGTAAATTTTTCAAAAAGCTAAACAATTGTCCATGTTGGATTAATGTATTTGTTTTAAATTGTTCGACACTTGTTCAACACCTCCTCTAAAAATGCATAGTACAATTACTAATGAATAAAGGGTTACACCAACCAACATGACCACTTTTGTGATTTGAAGTGCTCATGGTGGTAGGAGTATATATGTGCAGTGATTCAGCTTAAAAGACTGCAAGTGCAGAGTTATTGTTAAAGGGACACTGTACTGCATAAATGCAAAATAAATAAAAAGCAGCGTTTAGTGTGTATACCCAAAATGAAAAACTGCATGCATTTAATTATTAGTTTTTTTCCTTGGGGATATATCGAAAAACAGCTTGCAAAAACTGAAGATTTCTAGTCTGAAGCCCTTGCAAGCTGCCCTCTTCTAACCAAGTCTTTCTGGAGCTGTCCAATCACAGGCTTCCCAATGCAGCTCAATGAGAAGTATTTAAAAGGCAGGTGCTCTGTGCAATTGTTGCCTCTGGAGTTCAGTGTAATTAAGCTAACCAAACCAGGAAGCATCAGGACCTGTTGTCTCCTTGAAAAGCCAGGGGGGGTGTAACCAGTATAATTTATAAAAGTGTCAATTCTGTGCATATTTTACATCTGTTCAGAATCTTCCCCTTGAATGCAGAGGGAAGGGGAAGCTTGCTCTCCTCACCCTCCGACCCTGTGAGTGCTTTCTCCTGACTCCTGCTGTTCAAAAAGTGAAAGAAATCCTCCCTCTAACCTTCTCCCGTCCCTGGCCCAGTGCATGCGCCTGATGACTTGGACCAATCATGCGAGTGCCTGGGCATGGAAATCAGTATCGAGTAAGGTAATTAAAAACCTTATTTTGCAAGCTTTTAAAGTGGAGGAGGAGGTTAATAGGTATGCCCCATAGGAAATTTAGAATGTATATTCATTACTTTAAAATCAGTATTGGAGTAACCGTTAAATAATAAACGTCTCTAATTTAACACTACAAGCAGCTCCAGGACATTAATGCAATTTAATGTATGTGATAGGTTTTGACTTCATAAACATGCAGGGATTTTTTACATTCTCATTTCTCTTCACTACTCATAGCATTGCTTTCTTAGCCATCACATTGTTTTACACAATAGGAAATATTTATCACAGTGTTTATTAAGGTTTTCTAAAAAGTGACTGTTTTCTTCATAGAAAATGTTGCCAATATTCAGAAGACCAGCAAATTAAAAGTAATTGGAAAAAGAGATGAGATAAAGAACACTTTTTTTGTCAGAAAAAGTGTGCATGATGCCTGCTCTTGATCTGTTGGCTGGCCATCATCTTGTTAACACCCTAGCCTCCTTGGCATCCACTGCACTTTTTAACATCAATATGTACACGGAATGCTATGGCCTCGCCCCTTTAATGGCATGCATGACCCTAAAATTATGACATAATCGATGCAATACCAGGCAAGACGTTCCAATGGTACAAATATAATGCCGGCCAATTGGTGGTGTCCTGTGTCTATATAAACTTCTCATCTTGATCCTGTTTGCTGGGGAAAATATTATGAGAATTATACAACCCTGTTGTGGTTTACATTCTGGTTATCCAAGAGCATGATATTTCGTTTTTCTGATTCCTGGTTTATTGACCCTGGTTTGTCACAACCAATCTGATTTCTGTATTCCTGACTTTAGTTAGTTCAGTGATTTCATGTATCTCCAATAACCTTGACTGTGGGTCATTTCTTAACTTTGCTGTTATGAGGGATTTGCACGTTGAGTATGGCCACCCTAACGTCCGTTAATACGTAACTATCTATTTTCAGTTTCCTTAACATATGTGACTAATCCTGCGTATTGGGTGATGACCTATCATGGCAAAGTGTCACGTGAAAGATTGATAAATCTGGTGTGCGGCCGAGAAAAGTGAGAGTATTCAAAAATGAAGGTTAGGATGCAAAAAAAAGCAACATGAAAAAAAACCTGACAGATTGAATAAATTGTGCTAAATATTTATCAAAGCCAGATGCAAAAGAATCAGCAACACTATGACAAATCTCCCCCAAAGTGTTAATAATAACTTCTCAATATGCACACAGAAAGCAGCAACTAAGTTAAATTTGTGAAAGCCAAGTAGAAAGAGAACAAGCCAGTCAGACATACAGCACGTATAGTACTGCATGGCCATTAGTCTATCGTGGTAGATAATGGAGACAACATCAGTCCCATTCACCGACTGGTGCAGCTTTAGGGGAGCTGTATCCATTGTGGTCCAATTATTAGACAAGATTTGCAGACTCAGTGAAAACTTGAGCAACAGTGTGATTCCTGCAAAATGCTACAAAACAATGCAATGTGAACATCGCCATTTGATATCTGTACAGTTTGTTCCACAGATTTTACCCTCTAATTAATATGTTGGCAGGCAGTTGGAGTGTGTGATCGATATTATTATGATTGTGTTACAGATACTAATAATGACAGTATTACAGATATAACACCTTTTCATAAACATGGTCAGCATTTGAATTTATGATTGGTGCGAAATAGCATTAATTTCATATTCCAACAATGTGATGGAACTTTTACAGAATATATATACTTTGCTTCCAGCTTAAATAAAAAAAAAGGTTAATGCGCCATTTCTAATCATACTGGGGTGTTGGAGGTTAACCCTCTTGCTTTCAGGATTTAAAGGACCACTCTAGGCACCCAGACCACTTCAGCTTAATGAAGTGGTCTCGGTGCCGGGTCCATCTAGGGTTAACCCTGCCTGCTGTAAACATAGCAGTTTCAGAGAAGTGCTATGTTTACATATGGGTAAATCCAGCCTCTAGTGGCTGTCTCATTGACAGCCGCTAGAGGCGCTTCCGCGCTTCTCACTGTGATTTTCACAGTGAGAAGATGCCAGCGTCCATAGGAAAGCATTGAGAATGACTGAATGAGCGCGTTGTTCTTGCCGCGCATGCGCATTCTGCCAATGAAGTCGTAAGAAGGAGGGAGCCCGGGGCTGGGGAAAGGTAAGATTTTAACCCCTTCCTCCCACTAGAGCCTGGCGGGAGGGGGGCCATGAGGGTGGGGGGGACCTACTAACTCTATAGTGCCAGGAAAACAAGTTTGTTTTCCTGGCACTATATTGGTCCTTTAAGGGGTAAATACAACCACTCCTGCCTCAGACCACTGAAGTAATTATTCTCTATCATTACTTTAATCTAGCCAGTAATGGAAACTGCTTGAAGAGTCCTCCAGAATTTACAACACTAATAGCCAAGAGCTGCTAGTCAGAAGAATTGCATTTAAATATCAACACGTATGAATGAATGATTGAATACATAATGCATTATTATTGCACACTAAGTAGCACAGAAAGTCATTAAAAACTAATGTGTCCCTGTATTTACCCATATTGTGCATGCTCCTATCTTGTTCATTCTTTGGTTATAACCCCAACGGGAAGTGTCCCTCAACTTCCATAAATAGTGAAGGAGGGGGCCTGACCATGCAACATAATCGAATCTTGATAGTAGAGCTTTTAACTGAGGCCACACAAATAGCTTTCCTACACTCCTTTTTGAGCTCATTATGAGAAACAAACAAATCTGACTCTTTTTCGACAAAGAGATTACTCTGCACTGTGCACTGCCTGACAACCCAACTAAAAGTCTCCAGATGAATGTGAAGAGACATCAAAAGATCTCCATGAAGGCCGATAAAATTATATGCTTTGATAAATTATTTTCCTGCCTCCCCACTAAAACGAAATATTGGAGATATATATATACAAGCTAGATACCTTAATTTACACATAAGTGGATTCCCTTTATGGAAGGTTCTAATCTCTAGGCACCAGAGTGATGGAGCTCAAAAATCAAAGATGCTTTTCTTCTTTTAGAGATGATTCAGCCCAAGTAAAACATCAGTTGTTCAACAGGTCCTTCTCCACAGATATGTCAAGATTAACTTTCTGAGCCTGACAGGCCAGATAACCTCACCCACATCCTTACTGTTTTCATTTTGATTCATGGCCAGCAACCCACCTGATATATTCTACACCCTCCAATATTATGCCGTTAAGGGGAAATTTCTACTTAAAGTGCTTTCTCCAACTCCAAATGTATATGTTAACACCATAATTACAATCTTTTTTATCCACTCTGCAAGCCTAACACAGGTTAAAGCCTCTCACTGAAGTCCTCATTGCCCATGGCTTGTGCTACCGACGGAGCTTCCCAAAAAGCCTTGTCATTTAGCACAAAGGTCAATTCTATAAGTAAACTCACCCAGGAGACATACTTGAGGTGACTAAGTTCATTGATCATCTGGTTTCAGGCATACCCACCATGGAGAGCTGCATAATTCATCATTTGCCCCACACCCATGGATCTTTGGTTCCATCTCCCTTAGCCCTGAGGGATTTGTTGTGTAGCCCAGACTGAAATTGTTCGTGGTTGTTGTTCATATTTACCTCTAGACTTCCTCTCCTCGATACAGTTGACCTAGCTAACAGTTTAGATCTAATTCTAGATCTAGGTCAATTGACTTCCAACAAATATGATTCTAATGTCCACCTATAAACTCCCCCAATGCCCGGTCTACTTCATTATATACCTACAGATACTAACCAAAGTATCTTACACTTCACTTTGGCTGCTGAGTTTGTACTCCATTACTGTAGTACACCTTTTCAGTTTCAGACATCCTTCTTTTCTTTTCTTTTCTTTTCTTATATGTATGGCATTGGACACTCCCTGAACTTACTTTCCCTTATTTTTTGTTTGCTGGAGCACCATCACAGCACCATATCAGCTTTATTATCTTCATTAAAGGATGGGGTTAGTCAGATTTAAGCCCATTGAGGGAAGATAAGAGAAATATCAAAATAATTAATCTTATGCACCTAGCCAAGTTATCATCAATGTATTCTTCAAAAATGCATTTGACCTGTTGGACAGGTCCTGTCGTCACTCACTTTTAAGCATGGGCTTTGGTTCGAAATAGTAAAGTTGACGTTTTACTGGCAGCTGCAAAGGCCAGTATATACATTGTATAAAATTGGATATTTATTCATGCTATAAAAATATAATTTGCTTCTGTACACATTAGTGTAAGCCTGGATACTTTTTTGCTCCCATTTTGTTCTTTTAGGCTTAATCCATTTCAGTAAGGACCAGACTGCAGTGTTTCAAAAAATCAGGACTCTAAAGTTAGTCATTTTAAAGGGGAACCATCAAGTCTTTGAAAATTGTACCATAAAACCTTGGAAATTAGGGGCGGGACCTGATTGTCATGACGCCTAGACATGTTTCCTGAGAGCTCCTCAGGAGATTCTAAATAAATCCTACATTCTGGCTGATTTCGATACAACTTTACAATGGGCAGCATATATTCTACCTACAGAACTGAATGACCGGTCTGGGAGTGCATCCTGCAGTCTAACTGTTTATCACCTGGCAGCCTGGTGGGCGATGAGGACGGAGAGGCTGCTATTCTCCTGGACAAGCACAGGCAGGACTCCAGGGAACACAGCTGGTGCCCCATTACTCCTCTTCCCCCCCCCCCTAGACCGGTGGGGGTGATCCTGGTCCCCATCCTGGTGGCTCCCTTACATCAACAGTGCTCCGTAACACTGAGCAGTAGTACAACCAAGATGGCGAATACCACGCATGCACTGGACTCCCCAGCAGAAGCGCCCGATAAAGGATAAACGTGCTTTGTGGAAAAGGCTGCGAGGCACGATCAGCTCCTGTGGTAAATAAATCACCTCCGGGAGCTGTCCGGAGCTCCCAGCATCACCCTACTCACCCAAAGCAACAGAGGCCTCTCCAATACAGACTAGAGTAAGTGCTGAAGACCCTCAAGGCAAGCATTGAGAGCACAGGGAGAGCAGAATGGAGTTAGCAGCAAATTTAGAAAGAAATCACAACTGGGGTTGGCGTTCTCAACTGGGACCGCATTGCGCCCCTGACCGGTATTGGCTGACATCACAGCTGAGACTCTTGGTGAATTCACAGCCTATAGGTCTGCCATTTTATGTTTTGTTTAGCTCAGATGGTACTCAGTAACCTGGAGTCCTATTGTTAAGCAAATTTCTGGATCTGGGGTGGTATAATTCACTCATGTGGAATTAGCAAGATAATTTTCTCATAATTAACTCGTGCATACCAAGCTTACTAATTTTCTGCATTTCTACCCATGCGCCTCTAACCTGTGTATTATGACATTTAAAATTGTGCTGTTTTCTCACATGCCATGATGATTATTGTTCAAACCAGAGTTGCTATTGCTGTTGTGGCATGGCTAGATTATCTGGTCTTTGTATTCTCATGCACATTAAAAATAAAGAATTAAAAAAAAAAAAGTTATAATACAGGATAACATTTGCCGCAATAAAAAAATAAAAATAAAAAACTTGAAAATCACCTATAACTTGTTTTAACCTTTTTTCTCTGATTTCTTTTAAATTTATATTAAAGATTTAGCAAATGACATAACAATATAATTTAATCCAGAGAAAAACCAGGGCAATTACCATGGGAACTAGGAGAACAATTCCATTGATGATTCCGTTACTTTTGTATATTGTTACTTGTTGTGGACAAAAATATTAACCCATTTCATATTAATAAAATGCCTATTTACTCAGCATAACCACAATCTGCATTATTCAACCTTATATGTGATTTACCTAAAATGGCCGCTAGGGAGTTTCCCTTTGACATCGACTAACACCCTCATTAACAAGATGGCACTGGAATCTGGGGAAGGCCTCCAAGATATCAGTGACATCACACCCGGTAGGAAGGGCACTAAATGAACCACTTAACACCTAACCAATTATTGATGTATTATTCCATATTATCTCTGACAATGCATATGATGTAATTTTGCTTTATAAGGGGCATGCCGTACCCCCAGAATAAACTTTCCTCAAGTTTTTCATTAACCCGAAACCTGTGTCTGGGGTGAATTATTTCAGGAGCGTGCACGCATCTTTTTAAATTTGGCCGGGGGCAGATACGCAAGATAATCAATTGATTGATTGATTCCACATCATTACTCGTTAGAACAGAACACTTTGATAAATAGCTCCCCTTTAAAGGTATTGAATGGTTCCTGACATTTGACTCACCCTGTATACTGAAGTGGTATTGTGTTGGAGAGCTGTTACACCACACATACTTCTACCGTTTTATTAATTGCATGTTCTCACAGAACCCTCCCCCTTCTCCACATAAGAGAAAATATCAAGAAAGTGATAGGCAAAGGACACAGACAGGAAGTAACTTTAATTAAATATTGTGAAAGTCAAAAAAGTTTTCTTTACAGCTTGAAATTTTTTGCAAAAAAATTAGAATAATCTCTATTAGTTCATCAGAACTGTACAGTGCTCCTATTTAAAAGGTGAGATCCATACGTAGAATAAAACAAAAACATTGCAGTTAATTGCTTGCACTTCAACATACATGAAGAAAGTGGACCCTGAACAGCCATCTTGGGTTGTGAGACATAGTATGTTTGTGTGTATATGTAAATTAGCAGTTTCTTGAAACTGCTGCTAAACTGGCCTGGATTAGATTTTGAGATTACATAACACCTCTCTTTAAATTGTCATTCTCCTGAGTTTATTTATGTTTGTGTTGAATAGGGCAGTCAGAGAAACCAATTTCCTGTGTGCAGAACATTCAGGCTTACTCTGCAAAAATGCAAAGGATTCTGGGTTTCTGACCACCAAAGATGTCACATGTCATTGCTCATTATATTTTTTTAATGTTTCAGTGAAGACCATCAGAAAAACTATTTCATATATCATCTTAAACATGTAACTAGATTTACAGGTTGAGTTAAACTCTGGGTCCTGAGTTGGGTCATTACAATAGCTAACTTGAGGTAACTCAAGTTTTAATCTCATCTGCGTAATTATGTGATATGAGCCCAGACAAGTCCAATGGAAAGTGCACTGGCAAACCCCCTCAGATGAGCTTGAAATTAATCAACGGGGAACTAACCGAGGCAGACTTGAGAGACCGTTAAACCTTTAAAATTAATTTACAGAGAGTGTTAACCCAAACATCAGCCAATGTACCTGAATTGCATCTGACCTTTTCTCAATTTTATTCATCCTACCTAAAACTCAGAGAAGAGTAAACCTACCCCAGATCACTAGAGTATAAACTTGGCCCTCCCTCTGTGGTTAAAAGTATATTGTTTCCCAGATTCCTGGTTAGTTGAATCTTCTGGGAATTACAGCTGCAGGGGACAGGACTGAATAGACCAGTCTCAGATCCAGCTGGCTACAATTAACATTTTGGCTCTGCCAAGGAGAATCGTAAACTACCTTGTGCAGATGTGTCCAAAATTCTAGCTGTAAGTGAATGTACAAACCCTCAAATGCACTGCCCAAGCGGATCAACAAGAAATATTCACATAATGGGAAGATTTAACTTTTGGTTGTTTACAAAAATCTATATTTTAAATTTGTCCATACTCCAGAGTTCATAATAACATTATTCTTAATAGTTATGTAGGATCCTTCTGTTCCTTGCTAAACTAACAGCCATTCACATAAATGGTACCATGTCTTACCAAATCGGGAACATTTCATCAAATTAGTGTTTAGTTAGATTCTAGGTGCTCTCAATTTAAAATATGGCTTTAAAAGTGTCTACCACTCAAACATATCTACCACCAAGTTGGTGTACTTATTTTTACAAGGTAAGCTCTAAGTAAGATTTCAAGGCAACATGTCCCATATCTACCATGTAGCTTTTGGACTATGATTTTGCATGCGGATTTTACAGGTTAATGGGGTTATTCAATAAACTCTGAACTGTAACAAACTAAAATCTGGGTTGAACACTGATGGTGAAATAACTGATCTGGAAGAATTCTCCAACCCAGCTATTGTAAATTTTGCTATTTGGATTTTAATTTGCAGCATTTCACAGTTTACTGAATAACCCTGTAAATCTTTTTAATCTTTTTTTTTTGGATTACAGGAATGTTTGGGTGAAAGGGATACTTTGGGAGAAATGCATAAATTAGTTTCCATTAGAAAAATAGACATTATTAGCACCTGCACATATAAAAAAAAAAAAAAATCACAAACGTGAAATTACTACAGAAAATAGTACCAGTGCAAGGGCTGTGCTAAAATCAGAAAGTGATCTAAATTATTGTTGTAATTTGTCAGTGAGAGTTTTTACTGTCACAATGACCACATTATTAGACCCTAATTCACATGTTTTTCATCTGCTTTTTCCTGAAAAAAACATGGAATGTGAAAACATAAAACTGCCCGTTTTGGAACATAGGAAGTTCGTTTAGACAAATGTTTATGGACCATGCAAGGACACAGCAAAACCTGACTAAATAGACCATGCTTAGTTTTAGAAATCTTACTAGTACTTATACATTGCCCTACGGTGGTGTAAGCATAGAATAATGGCTTCCTTCAATGAACGTAGATATGACTAACCACTTCTTTATAACGGATAATGACATAAAGACATTTACTTTGAATAAACGTTGTGTACATTCAAAGTCAATTTGTATTCTGCACCCAGGAAGTGAACCAGTAGGCAGTGATGTAATATCCTGATCACCTACAGCAAATGTCATCACTGCCTAACTAACTAACCAACAGTAAGCAGGCACTCACATAAAGTACTGGAGCAGAGGTCTCTGCCAAAACCATTGTTAGCAATGTTTAAGATAAATACTACAAAGTTCTTTTCTGCATATCTTGTACATTTTCCGGCTACCGAAATGACTTGGCAGTGTTCCAACCCTGTGTGGGGCCTTTGTCAAACCTAAGGATGGTTATTTATCACTGCCTAGCTGACTGGCCATTGCATCTCCTTCAGCACAGTCACCCCAGCTTAATTTTAATATGTATTTTAGTAGTTTATTTAAGCCATTGTGTGTGATTGATCCATAAGTAAATTAATAGATCAACAGAGATACAGATCAATGATCAATAGATCGATTAAGATGTAAACACTTATGTATACCACACACGCACTTAGGGCAATTTACATAGTACTTAAGTTACATGGTAAACTATGAATAATTTGAATGAGATTTTGCCTTTTAAGGTTTGTTTTAAAGTCGTGTTTTTGATGAAGTTCCAATTACCAGTTTCATGTTTGTTTCTCACAACTACAATACATTTTCTTCTAACAAATTCCTTCTACTAAAACAGGGGTAGCTATCAGGTAGCTCTCCAGCTGTGAAGTTCCCTAGAAGTGCCTGAGGGATTAATTTGCAACCCACATATCCAGAATCTACAAAAAAAGTACATTGTTTTAAAATATGAAGACATCTTTTTCTTGTGCTTTTCTGTTTGTTTTGTATTTTTGTTGTGTGTGATGTTGGTGACAGTCAGAGGGTACGATATACAAGTTCGATGAGCATGAGTTGCATTGTTAAGGCATTCAATCTGCTGGTTTCTATTCAGATGTACGACACGAGTAATGTTCAAGCAGACTGCAGAAAGAAAGTATGTTCACGGTTCTATAAAATTCCCCTTCCCACATTCTATGATCATGCAAATGAATATAAAAATCCCATTCAGCCCATCAGTTTAAAGTACCTCAAAAAGATGCATTCAGCTTTACTCACAAAAATGTAGGTTGGGCTTCTTGAAGTCATCACTGAATATTTGGGGCATATTAACTACTTTTTAATAGTTTATTTGTTTTAGATAGTATAAATGTACCCTATTCATTGGCATTGATCAGTAAATTTAATGCTACCTGATACACATCATGATAAGGTGTTCTTTCTTCCCCACATATTTACGAGTCTCTAAAAAAAAACCTTTTGTTCTGAAATTAAGTCCTTGTTAACTAACCACTTGCCTTATTGTCTACGTAAAAATACAGGACTCTTAAATCCTCACAATATAGCAAGTCCTAGGACATCATGTGTAAGTGTCCTATTTATAATCAGATATAATCCTCATGTGGACCATGTATTGTAGTATCTGCAGTCACACAGAAAAACTTGAAGAACTGACCTGTTATCAGACCATCAGTGATAATGATACACAATTAGATAAATAAATACAAAATATTTCCTCATTCTGTACACTCTATGAAACATGTCCATAATCTTCCATTCCCTAACTGCACATATATGTTTCATGAGTCAGCGTGTAGTATAGGTGACACCACGGCATACACCAAGGAAGGACAGCTTACTGGTTAGACTTTTTAGCCATCAGACCATCAACCAAACCTAGTAAACACGACTCAATGCAGCTTCTGGGACAGTCCATATCAGTATACAATATAGCTGTCCACATTCGTAACACACCACACTTCCAATACTTAATATATCTGCTGTCTACGTCTAGAACAGCCCAGATAGAAGATAACAAATGCTACTTTCCTGGTATATTGAAGCAGTAGATCTAGCCACATAAACATTTAGTATAACAGTAATACACCGCACACTTCCACTACATTGCAAACTTTGGGTCTACTCACTCAAGGTAACATATAGGAGAGCCCATATGGAAAATAACAAACTCTGCTTTCAATATAGAGTGTGTAAGTGCATCCTTATGCAGTTCAGCTGGTGGTATGAAAAGTTCCCAGGTTCTGCAAAACTTATGAGGTATTGTTTTTAATAAATAAAACAACCTAGAGCTTCTACACTCCTGACACAAAGTCTGTCCTATGAAATGTGCATATTGTTGTGATGGAAACGCTTTGAAATGCTGGATTCTGTGTACTGAATTTCCAATGATTTTCAGCCAAAGCCAATAGTTAGCCACTGCTAGCACATAATACAAAGAACAAAACAAGCTGAGGCCTCGAAAAAAATGTGGAATCACCTTGGCAAAGACTATCTTTAAAATGGCGGCAGTTAATTTCCCCAGAGAATATTTTAAGAAAAAAAAATGGAGACAATAATTAGTTAGGTCTGATTAAAAAGTAGAAAGTGCTAGAGATTAGATTTGCACTTTAAGGTGAGTAAAGCTGAATGCACGTAAAACAAAAAGCAATCATTCTTTCGTTCATCAACAAAACAAAACTGAAATAAAAAAGACATTAAATAATAAAATGAAAAAAGACGATTCATTCCAGGTATCAGTAAAGAAATGTAAATTTGTTTCAACTTAAAGTGAAAAAAATGACATGTAAAAAAAAAAAAAAGCAAAAATAAATCTTTCTTTTGTTCATCGAGCAGGATGTAAACAACATAAAATGATAACAAAATCGGCACTTTTCACATTGTTAACATACACAATAAAATAAACTGGGCAGCGGGCTGTACAAATTCCAGAGATAAATACATTATTTATATGATTATTTTACAAAATCATTTTTTTTTCTTTCTTTCTTTTTTTTTTTTTAAACAAGAAGTCAGTTTTCTATTCTGTCCCTTTTTTGTGTTATTGAGTGAGGCAGCTTCCTTTTTTATTTGTTAGCATTTGTATTCTGTTGGCAGAAGCAAAAGTCAAGAAGACATTGTTTTCTGTATAAATAGAACACAACTTTGGCCAAAAAAGAAAATATACTGCATTATTTATAACTAGATACAGAGCAAAAATGAAGAGGTACATGGGTATGGAAAACTGATGTCCCCTGTAAGGGCATGCTATGTGTTTCAGGTCTGTCCAATAAGGTAAAACAATAAACTATTGCCCATACTCTCTTCTACTGTCCAAGTTTAAAAATTTGTGCTTTATTTACCAAAGGTCAGTAGCTGTGACTGGTCGTTATCAGGGGGAAAATCAGCTAATGTTCTTTGGTGAATAGCACTTAACGTTAAAAAAGAGGGAACAGACAGAAAAGATTATTAATTACAGTGGGTGACTAAATATTGATAAAGAAAGAATGAGGATTCAGAAGTAGATGGGAAATAATAAAAAAAAAAAAGGTATAAGAAAGCGAAATAAAAGGAGTGAATTTCGAGTGAAACATTAAAGTCCCAGTCTGCACTATTTAAGCTTAAT
Organism: Pelobates cultripes; assembly: GCA_933207985.1. NCBI lineage: Eukaryota > Metazoa > Chordata > Amphibia > Anura > Pelobatidae > Pelobates > Pelobates cultripes. Next base: position 213,724,273 of record OW240914.1, on the reverse strand, counting down.
AAAACAACCAAAGATGGACTAACATGTCATGTTAATGAGAAGATAAAGGACGTGGATAGTCTGACACATATTGAAAAATGAGAATCCAAGGTATAGCAAAAGAGTCAAAGATTGAACTGCATTAATGCACCTAACCTTTGAGCACACAGTCAACAACTGTCATAACCTGGGATATCTAGCAAAAGATACCTCATCACAGATATCCCATTTCAATCATCGGCATTTTCGAACATTTCAAAATAATATTACAAAACACATTGCAAAAAAGTGGACATTTCAGATTTTTTTTTTAGCCTCGCAAGGCTATAATGAAGTTGTGATCTCCTGAACCTTATGAGGAATCTTGCCATATGATTGGTGAGTTCCATCACTGGACCAATCAGAAGAATGCTTCAGAGCTTCACCTGTACATAGCCTACAATGGATATGGCTACATTGTATCACTCCACACACAAAATTTATGTAAATGTCCTAGCTCTCTGTTCACCAGTGAAGCATTACATCAGGTGGCATTCCGGCGATTTATTACAATTGTTCAGGTGGCAAACATTCTCTAAAATCACAAAGTCTTTTTGTTTTGTGTTTAGTTTCTGCTACTGTCTAAATTTGCAGTTCTGTGGTTCCTCTATACAGAGGCCTGAGTAAAAATTGCTCCCGCACAGAGAGGATTTCTTCCCTAGATTGAGAGATCTATTCCTTTAGCGACGGACCTCCAGGTGAGATGTAAGGTGTACTTCATTTCTCTTTTCACATGGGAGGTACAATCATTCCGGAGATTGCTGGAGAAGAAGAGAAAAGTGAATGAGTTGCAAATTATGATTTCTACGTTGAAGACAAAGTTTCAAAACAGACAGACATACAAGTGCAGTATACAGGTGCAACATTGAACATACATAGGACATAGAAAGTGACGCTTCATGCACCCTAAAACCTATGAATCTTGCATGGATTATAGTGCAAGGAACCCCCTGTCCATGTTACACGCAATTCTCTTACTTATAGATAAAGCAATTTGCGATATTCTAAGCAGCGGAAAGCCCAAACAAAGTCCCTCCTAGAGGACATCTCTAAAATTCCCAATATCTTATGCAGCATGTGCACACATGGAATTAGCATGTAAGTGCTCTCTCATAAATTTCTGCATGTAAACACTGACTAAAGCTGCACTCTGACTTCCATTAGCTTGCAATAGCGTTTCATTTGTGTTTTTTCATGAGTTAAGTTACTTGGGACTGCTGCATTGCGTACTGCTTAAATCTCGTATACACAGTGGGAGAACCAGTATTGGTTCAGAAATCTTCAGGGTTACTGAATAAATTGCAGATCTGCAGAAAATGATGGCAGCTTTGACTAGAGTATCTTTTTTGTGTTTACTTTAAAATTGTTTTATTTGTATATGTGTTTAAATGTCTGATCTGCATACTGCATCCAGGATATACTTTAAGAGGGATAGTTAAGGATCACCTCTAGGAGCGCTGCAGTGTTATTTTTATAACGTGCAGTAGTGTTCTCACATTTCCAAGTGATTTCATTCTGTTTAGTGGACAAGTTTGAATCAAAGCTGCACAGTAAGCACATCTGCTCTGATTCATCACCTGGGTGGAGAATCTTCAGTCATTTGCTCTCTCCTTATTCTGAGTGTCACAGAACTGCAACTGTACACCTAGAGCCAGGCCACACAAGCTGCTGTGTACTGTCTCTGTGTACTATGACATCAGACTAGGGTTCCGTCAACAGTTTTGGATCACAATTGTAGAAATCTAGGTAACACTGACTCTGCCTCCTTCTATTTGTCTCCCCTTTAATCCTACGGGAATAATGTGCTAGTATTGTTAACAATGTGGTTCATGGTACATGCAGGGAGGCTGTGGCCCCTATATCACTGAAGTACTGTGAACACATGCTCAGTGAAATTTGCCAATGGGAATATTTCTTATGTGTCCACCTCACTGGCAGTTTAATAAGCCAGCATTCGGTGGGGTAACTGTAAAAGTGATCCAAATTGCATATATATTTAACCCTTACAGGGAAAAAGAGAAATGTTACATTTCCCTTTATAGTGACTGCTGCTTAGGGTGAGAGTAATGAAGGTTCACATAAAAACATTACATTTTATAAAGTCTCCAGAAGGAAGTGCCTCTAGCTGCTGTCTGATTGAGAACCACTAGAGGCACACAGACTGGCAAATGAAAACAGAAGAAGTTCTTGTCAGCTTGCAGCATGGAGGCGCATGGTTACTACATTAAGCTGGAGCGGTTTTGTTGCTTAGAGTGTTCCTTTAAAGTACATGGGATGTTTTAGTGTTTGTCAGTTGTGTGATACAATGTTTTGTAAAAACCTTAGTAATAGCAATAAAACCCACAGACGTCTGAGTCCCAGTTTTCAGGAATTATATATATATATATTGCAGTCAACTGACCACTCAGATCAGTAATTTGAAAGAAGCACACCATTGGTCTGTGACTGTATACTGATTGCCATGCTAGTAACTGGAATCACAGGTCAAGGCCATATTTATATGTGTACAACATTAAAAAAAAAAAGAACAATACACACATATACATATTAAAGTTGTACACAAATTTGTCAGATATACACATGACATGTTTAACCCTCTCAAGCTGCTGGCTTTTCAGGCACTTGGGATGTGTGTATTTATGTATATTTCTTATTTCAAACTAAACAAGACACGGACAGAACACAGAAACATGACAAGAGCATAAAGCTGGAAGAATTGGTCACATACTTCAGGAGAAGGCCAAGCCCTGCAGAGAGCCAGCACTGAGGAACTTGCCAGTGTCCACAAAAGACTGGTCTGATGAGGGAAGACAAAAGGGCAAATTAGTCACTTAAAAATGGCATTTGTGTTTTATAGAACCTTCACTGCCAGATGAATTGCTGGACTGCATATCATTCCAGCTCTGAAAGGGTTGATGCAGCATTTCTGACTCTATACTTTCAGTCTGGTACCAACCACCTTACTTATCTCTGACAGCTTCAGTGCTGGGGTAGGACAGGGACAGATCTCTAGTAGACGTGTGGTTCTGAGGAAGCTCCTATTAATGCTAAGGAAAGCCCTCTCTGGTCAAAGTGCACTATGTTATATTTCTGTGCAGGGGTAGGACAGAAAGTGCTACCTGGAAATTGTGTCAAGCTGTGCAGTGACATGCTGGGACAAAGAACTACTCTCTTGTAAAGATATTGACTGGGGAAGGCTTGTATAGCTGTTAGAACTATCATGGGATGGGGTGGTTAAGTCATAATTTCAAGTATGCTAGTTTAATTATCAGTTCTGGGGTACAAAAAGACAGCAGCTATCTGGGTAAGGGTTGCTCCAAAGTGGATCCTCTTAATCAATTGGATTTCGTTCACAGACCCTGCTTTTTTTGTCTGCAGAAAAATGGCAATGTTTATATTTAGCCATTAATACACATCTAGTGACAGCCAGACTAGAAGCCAGTAGAGGCACTTTCTCATGAAAGACCTAAAATCTTCGCATATGGCGTGGCCAAACACTGCGAATATATCTCATTGGATCACGTGCTTCTCACTGAGAAGCATGCAATTGGTTTAGTGAGGCAATTGCAGCACATGTAATGTAGGTCCCCAATGTGTATTGAACCATAGATTATCCATCAGTATCCTTTCAGACTAGGAATAGCGGCTGCTGGGAGGAGACGGCCAGTGCTGGATTACCAGTATGTTTAACAGAATTGTTTTTGTTGTTTAGAAGGGGGGCAGTAAACAATAAAAGTAAATTATTCTTTTTTCAGTTTAGAATGTACTTTTAAGTCATTGAAGTGCATGATGACCGGGTGATTAAAATCAGTTCATAAAACCAGTTTAGTATAAAAGGCCTGTTAAATGTGCAATTTATCTCCCTCTGGTCTCACTAAAGTAGGAATAATTGGCAAACACTGGATTATTTTTTTCAGGCCATATTAAGTGTGGGCTATTATTATTAAAGAACTATCAGTTTGGATGTAATAGTGTAATCTGTATTATCTATTACAGCGTGATTTAAAAAAATGTAAATGTTGAATTTACATCAGATGGAAGGTTGGCACAGCCTGGCACAAATGCATTAATTCTCAGGTTGTAGTCAGTGAATATGAATGTATGTGTAGGAAATCATGGGGAAATTATGTGACCATCTGGGAGCACAGAAAAGGTGTGTTCTATACATTTCACCCCAGTAAACAATTCAGTAGTGTACTGATAACAGAAAGGTGATCATTCCTATTTAACATCTCTATCACAATCACCACTGGTTGGGGCAGAGAAAAATGACAGCACTAAATTATTTGATGAGTGTATTATATTTCATATATATAATGGTCTTACCTTGAAGGCTGGTGCCATTGGAACTTGTGCAACTTGGAGGTGGAGAAGCCTGTGGTCTGACCACTGGGGCAAAGGCGCTCTTCTGTTTGACGGCTGACACCATGTTGGCTGGAGAGAATGAGAAAATGCCGGAGGAACTGCTGCAGTTGGATGGAAGGCTGGTAGATGAGGCCATAGTGGGACTTGATGGGACAACTGTAAGAGTAAAAGGAAAGATTAGGACTGAGAATAAACAAGATGCACAGAGTGAGGAGACCATTTCTATAGTTAAAGGGACGCTCTAAGCAGCAGAACCACTACACTTTAATGTAGTAATTCTGGTGTAAAGAGACTGTAAGAGACAAAAGAGAGTGTTTACATGGCTTCCTAAGGTCATTTCCAGTGGCTATCACTCAGACAGCTACTAGAGGGACTTCCTGGTATCATAAAAGTGTTCCTTTAAGTTCAAAAAAACTAGGAATGCTAAATAGAGAAGCATATTTCTTCTAAATGTTTAGGATATTATGCATTCAATAAAATATTTCATTTAGACTATTTGTTGCAGTTAATTTCATGGAATAACCTGAGGTACTATTGCAACATGCAAGTTAAAAACCAAAAGACAAAACTGAGGGGTTAAATAGCCAAGCTGAGACTATAGCAGAGTTGGAAGTTCCATGTCAGGTAAATATTGCCTGAATGTTGTCATTTGGATTCAAAATGCTACAATTTGTAGTTCATTGAATAAACCGTTATGACATGAATTTAAATAAATTATTCTAAATAATGTTGAAGCAAAACAATAACTTATTTTAGCAAACAACAAGTAGCTATCTAATAATGATTAAATTCAACAGTAATTGTATGCTTCTCTTTGCAAAATGCACTTGTAGAATATTACTTATTTTTTTAGCTCTCATATGACCATATAACTGCAAACGTACTGGCATAAGGGGAGTTGGCAGCTGAGCCATTGAGGAAGCTGGGAGATCCGGCAAGATTGGACATTGCGGTGTTGCTGTAGCCATTCATGGTGGTGGTAATGGAGCTGTAGTTGGTCTGCTGAGGAGTGGTGCTTGGAGCATAGCTATGTGGGGATACGCTATTTGTGTTGCGCGAAAAACCTGAAATTCATAATTATAGAAATGAGAAACAGCAGAGGGTATCAATCAACAAATTGTTAGTATTTAAAACTATAATCCAAGATAGTACATGATGACTGTTTAGAACATCTTCAGAATATTTATATTCTCGCATGATACTAGGACTAACGTTTAAGTGGTGGATGTACTGGTGTCTTGTAATAGCACTTTCTGAACTCCAATTCTTCAATGTGTGTTTATGAGCATTTTGATATTTTTGTAGTGAGAATAGTTATTATGATCCAAATGCTCTTCAGCAATCTGACGTGATTAAACTCTACAAATCGTACCTTTTCCTGCACTTGATTGCTACTTCTAAATACTTGACTGAGATCATTCATTGTACACCTGACTCTTAATCCCAACACCTCCGGCCTTCTACATCTATATCTTAGCCATATGTTCACACGAGATCCCATATGCTTCCTGTCCTTGGGCTATTACAATTCACATGTTTAACAAGCCATTTAAATATATCGGTACACAGTAACAGCTGCATATCTTCACATTCTAAATGTTGCTCTTCTATACATAAATATAGGCACAAACATAACAATTAAAATACATTTATGCTAATAAGCACTGGCTTTGAAAATGTTAATTTTGGTAAGATAATGTCAATAAAAGTTTGAGTATTAAGAATTAAGAATTAAAAAAAAAAAGGTTTGCTTCCTATGTTTATTTGAATAATAGAAATTGATTGTTTATAAACAGTTATATTTCTTATGAGGCACACCAGTCAGAATATATCCACCACCATGATTTCAGATAGTGAGACACTGCTCAAAAAATGGATTTTAAGTCACGTTTGGTGAAAATAAAGCAATGCTTTTTTTGTGATATAATTTCACTCTGCCATGTATCATGGCTTCCCCACATTTAAATAACACAGGATTTAAGAAACTGCCTGTATCAAGATGGCGGAAGCCAGTATGAGGAAGTGGCTCTGTTTTTAATGTGTGGTTCAGGAAAAAGCTATACAACTTTAATGTCTTCCTTATGCAACCAAATATACAAAGAGGATAGTAAACCAACTAAATGCTCATTGTGTTAACTACAGCACTACTAAATAGTAAACATGTTTGATAGATTACATATTTTAAATCTGTCTATCTATCGCTTCAAAGAGAGAACTTACCCTGGTTGGTGACTTGGGATGGTTCTGAGACATTTACTGCTAACTGCCCACTGAATGAGTTGACACCCATCATTCCGGGATGCACAGAAGAATTGGAGAGGGTGGGTATCTGGCTGTGGTTTCGCGGAACACTATACAGAGCTTCTGCGATGTCAGCTGCTCTTTTCAGTATGATTTCCTATTTACAAAAAAAGATTTATTAAATGAACAACCTGTACAAGGAATGGTCACCACCAGGAATATCAGTGGAGGCTCAGACTGCAACAATTTATTAGCTGTATGTTCACATAGCAAAGCATTTCATTTTTATTGTTCTGCTCAGCAGTAATTTGTCCCAAAACATTGGTTTTACTGGTTTGTTTACCTGGTTATTATGAGGCATTCCATACAGGGCTTCTACCAGATCTGCTGCTCTCTTTAGAATAACCTCCTATGGACAAAAAAACAAAACGAAAAAAACAGTATAGTTAATTGTGTGGTGTTTAAAGAGAAAACATATGTGATATATATATATATATATATATTTTTTATTATTTTTTTTTAAATGAGCACATCTCTATCCTTAAAAGAGAGAACGTATGTTTATGAAACAATAGTTGGTGTGTCTGTTGAAATAAAGCCGTGGTTTGTACATCAGATGTTCTGGTGATAATATTTTTCCTATATTCCTATCAGGAATGCTTTGCAGTATGTGTAAATCAAGACCCCAGGCACAACCTTTGCCCTTGTGTATTATGGCCAGCCTGCTGAAGACATAGAAACTAAACAGTGTAGAGATTATTACGGAAACCGAATCAACTATTCATAACAGAGAAACTATTGCTTTATTGTAAAGAACATGGAATTATTACACTGGGCAGCGATAACTGTCTAATATAGGCAAGATACATGTGCATCAAAAGATCATTTTTGCCTAAAGCAAATGTTTGCCCATCTCCTTTAATAGCTCCCCTCCTGCCCATATGAGTTTTTCACCAAGCCGAGAAACATTTCAACATATCAACAAGAACATTCCCCTGTTTTTGTTAATAGCAGCAAGAAACATTTTTTGGGGGAAAGGTTGAAACGTTTCCAAAACAGGGGCATTGGCAGCAGTGGGCAAAAAGAGAGATGCAAAACGAATTGAATACGTGTTTATCTATTCATTTTTACTAATTGTTTCTTTCTTACTTTTCTTGGCACTTTGTATTATTCATAATCTGTGTATTCCAAAATTGCCCTATTTTTCTGCTAAAAATATAGGGGAAAGTTTCCCGATACTGCAACGCGTGGCTTGCAGTGAATTCCATATATTTTCCTATGAAAATATACCATGTGAACTGGGGAAAATTAAAAGTCAATACAGAGTTGAAAAAGACACTTTAGAACAAAGAAATTGTTGACATTAAAAGTTATAGAGAGTTTAACAAAATTGGAGAGAAAGTCGCTGCCCTCCCAAAAAAGCAAACTGTTATTATTCATTCCATGTAGTTTCTCATCAGAAAATTGAGATCTAATTGCATTCATTTTGCTGTCACCATAAACCTCTTCCAAACTCTCAGATGACACGCTTTTAGATGTAGATTAGCATTTCTTCAATTTAAAATTCCGCACCGTATAAAGATGAATTGCTTAGCAAGCCAAGGTAACCATTCTCAAGTGCTGGGAGGGGAGCCCGCTTCTAATACACTTGCATTCTTCCCAAATCTTTTCCTTGTGTTCATTTTAACTCAGCCTCTACACTTAACCACATCCCTATATTTCTGGGTTTTTGGAGGTAGACCGTGCCATAGGTAATCTCTATATCTGTTTGCTAAAAGAGCTTGCAATCTGAAGTATCAAACAGTCTGGAGTTTGCTAACGAAATGTGTTCTATTCCCATAGATGTTGGTAGTATTGATTTGTATGCTGCAACGGCTTTACTTGATTTACAACACATAATGGAAACATTACAGCACTGTGACGAGCAGTACAATATCTGCTCTCTACGTTTTAGATTTGTACTTCTGCAAAATTATCATATCTATGTATGGAGTGTTGGGAACATAGTCCTGAAGAATGGTCATCCAGGAAGCAGTGATTAAATGATTAGAGAGGGAATTAGTGCAAACTTGATCATTAGTGATGTCCCGAACGGTTCGCCAAACGGTTCGTGAACGGTTCGCCACGAACAGTTCGCCACGGACTCATCATTGAGTAAACTTTGACCCTGTACCTCACAGTCAGCAGACACATTCCAGCCAATCAGCAGCAGACCCTCCTTCCCAGACCCTCCCACCTCCTGGACAGCATCCATTTTGAAGCTGCATTCTTAGTGAACTGTCCAGGAGGTGGGAGGGTCTGGGAGGGAGGGTCTGCTGCTGGTTGGCTGGAATGTGTTTGCTGACTGTGAGGTACAGGGTCAAAGTTTACTCAATGATGAGTCCGTGGCGAACCCTTTCGTGTCGAACCATTCGCGGGACATCACTATTGATCATCTATTTATTTATTTATTTTTTTAAATGAAGGTACAGCCATACCACATGATGTCAGTGTTTTTCGCTAGATAATGTATGGTGTATATAGTATTAATGGAGATGATATAAATAGGATGCATTGTAAGTAATTGCCAGAGCATCATAGTAGATATGGTTCAGAGCATATTGTACTGTAACTCATGTCAATCTCTGACATAGATAGATAGATAGATAGATAGATAGATAGGAAAATGCATTGGCTCCTATTACTCTGTGACATCAATATGCAACATTATATGTGCATAGTTTGCTGAATCTTTACATAGTGAATTTCTATACGGTACCAGAAAGTGATGCTGTAAAAGGCACAAAACCAACATTTTTTTTTATTTTTTTATTATCTGTACACTTTGCTATTCAACAGAAACACATGAAAATGTGGTTTAAAGCTTTTTACTAATACTATATTTTACTATGGTTAAAATCACAACATCCAAGTATAAAATTATTCAGAACTTTCACAAGCTTGAACTGCTGCTGAGCTATGATTCTGTGCCATTTTATTTATGTTGAGAAACTGGTACTGATAGTTTGAATTTTTGCTTTTGGGTTTTGTGATGTTCTCTGTAGTATCTTATCACCTAATTACTGTTTAAATGCTATACTCTAAGAAAAAAATGTCCAGGTTCAATGTTACCTGATGCAGGGCAGTTGAGCTTACACTCTAAACACCTACCACTCCAGCTTTTGTGGACTGTATTACCCATATAAATGCCCTGCAATAGGATGGCCTTGCGCACTCTACGGTGTTGTGCCTCAACCCATCATGACATATAAGAAGATGATGGGAACCACATTGCAGATGTTCTCTGTCCTAATATGTCAAAGGGTTAAAATTGCTAGGATCCCCTGATTGCAATCTAATGAATATCCTTAGTCCATCTTCCTATAATCTGCATTCCTCTTGTTTACCATGATTTTAATTTATATTTTCTATTCTATGGAAATGTTTGTAAGATACCGTATATGGTATGGGGAATTTTCCCCTAAAGCAGGGCTCCCAGTTGTCCCAGAATTATAGGGACAGTGCTGAGTCAGGAAATGAAGATGGAATTCCAGGTACTCGTGTCCTGCTTTTCTGGGATACTGAAAACAAAGATAAATACTAAAAACATATGCAGTTTCACCAAGTGTGTTTTGCTGCTTCTGTAAACATGCACGTTAGTGCATAGGTTGATACATACATTTGCAGTTAACCTACTATATATGCACTGTTTGTGAATGTAAATCATCGATTGTTCTATATGTGTCCTTCCTTTAGAGCTCTTAACGCAGAGCTGCATTTGCTACAATATCCTCCAGAAAACCAAACCAAACAGTTAACTACAAAAAAAAAAAAAAAATCCCAAAAAACAAGAGAGAGACAAATTGCAGATAGACAAAGCTGAAAGATAGATTGAAACATAGAGTCGTTTTGTAAAGTTAACCAGCGTGCTGGCTTGGTGGCCTGAAGTATGGTGACCAGAAAATTACAGTCCCTTCGTGTCACTGCACTCCCAGCGAGAGAACGAGGCCGGAGGCATGTTTGTGTTCAGGATCTAATATAATGCCTTTCAATCAGACGAGAGAGGCAATGAACACACAGGCAAACATGCCAAGTGGGTCAGCAAAGCAATAAAGATTTCACAGAGCTGTCCAAGGTGCTAAATTCCCTCAATAATGGATTTGGCACTGTACAGTTAACCTCTCATTTACTGCTGGTGAGAAGTGCTCAGCTTTATGTTTACCTCAATATGTATATTTTATGACATTATGTAAGTGGATTGATAGGGCAGTGCTTGTGGTGCAATTTCCAGACTTGAGCATGTTTAAGAGGGAGCTGTAATATTTATTGGGTATTGTGTTCTAAGAGAGCATGATGGATTGAACTGTGCTCAGTGACCTTACAATTACTGAATGTGCTTCCCGTACATTGCTATGCTGCATTCATTTATTTCTGTGCTACAAGGGACATGTGGTCTATTAGTATGCATGCAATTTCTTAAAGAAACAGTAATACATATAAAATGATGTCAACTTCACATGCACACATATTATTCCAAGCTTTATAGCCTACATCTGACTTCCAGAACCCACAGTGTAATTATAGTGACTCTATTACCCCTCTAGCTAAAATGCCTACTTAAGTCAGAAATACATTTTTTTTTACTAATGATTAATGTTTCCTCTAAGAATGATTTGTGTGTAGCTTACCGGTGAAACAGTTAGAAAATAACAATCTTTAAAACAGCTGAAAGCAGCAGTCTATATAGGAATAAATGATCCATAGCGTAAAGAGCAGAGTACAGGGACATAGACATGTATTTACAGTTCGGAGCTCTTATCTAGTCTCTCTCTCTATCCCCCCTTTCCCTTCTACTTTAAATATTGATAACTAGATGATATTTACAGACAGATTACTTTCATGTGAAAATAGTGTGTCTATCACAATGTATATATATTAAGAGATTTGAAGCAAGACCTCTTTTAAAAAAGTATTCAGATGAAACTATGCAACGATTTCAAAGTGTTGAAGTTTACCTAGACAACTGAGTTTTTTTGGGCATTTTAATTGAATTATGCTGCTGAATAGGCTTTGCGTATTTCTTCAAGTTGTGATTTTTTGGGGTGTATGAGACATCGAATAAAGTAAATTAGGAGATAAATCTTTAAGAAACGTGAAACACAGGCATCGCACAATGCAATTCAAAATGTAGTTAGGAGAAATGTAAAGGCTTTATTTGAACATGAAATATATATTTGGAAAAGCTGAATGTCTTTTCTTGCTATAAACACTGAAGCATGCTACAAATTTATTTCGCTTTACATTGTGCAAAAAGTAGTAATCAAGTGGTCAAAGTGTTAACCAACTCAACAATGGAAGAATTGCCCAAATGGAGCAGAGACAGTTAACTCTCCGGGAGGCAGCTGAGGAAGAACACTGTATTGCAGAATACATAACCCCATCCCTTTCAATCATTAAAGGTTAAGCATACTTTACAATGTGCAGCAAAAGGGATAAGTAATGGCATATTCTCATGTCATCACTCGGCTCACGTAAGCAATAAACACAATGCTATGTTTCCCTACCAGAACACAATAAACAACAGCTGTCGTATGTCTGCAGTGCTTTATGTAGTGTGCTTTATGAAGATAGGCGATTATGAAATATGGACCACGGTGCCCTATGGCATTGCACTCACAGGGGGAGATTTATTAAATGTTATGTTCCAAAAAGTAATGCAAGAATTAAATGGGGAGAGGTCACCAGTGGAATGTGGCTGCTGGTTTTACTCATTTCAATGATGATTGCCCCACTTTTAGTAAATTCGGGCACTCTTTAGAACAGAACACTTTGATAAATCTACCCCCAAAAGTTGTATAACGGCCATTTTGGGACAAAGGCTTAAGAGTGGAGCAACTACCACAACCATTCTAAAGATTTATATGGTGATTAGTACACATTAGGACAGTAATGGCAAATAAGACAATATCAGCATCAACATAACAAAAAGATACAAGAGCAACTAAATTGTGCTAGAATTCCATGCAATACATTGCACTCAATGATATAGATATAGATATAATACATTTATCTACATTCGCCATATTCTTAAATATGTTTTTTGGAATTCTTCTGTAATTACTTTCAGGAGCGTACTGCATTTGAAGGAGATGTCCTGTAGACATTTGAAGCTTGGGACTTGTGAGTGCAATCTCAGAATTTGAAGTTGAGTTTTAGCGTTCTGATTATACTCTTTATATTTTCCTAGTTATAAACAGGTGCCCCCCTTTTCCATAAAAATGTATAAAATTAAGCTTTTTACTCAGCTCTCAACTTCTCACGACATCAGCGAGGAGGCATGGTCTCTTCCATCGTTGGTCCAATGCAATGCTCCTCATACAGGAGCACTGTGGTCCAGATGCACCTGTGGTGTGTATGCCGCACACGCACCCAAGCTTCCCCATAGGAAAGCATTGAATTGAATGTTTTCCTATGAGCTTCCGCAGCACATAGCAGTGGAAGCACCTTTCGTGTTGTCAGCAAAACAGCCACTAGAGGTGACCTTAACCCTGCAATGTAACTTAAAGGGTTAAAATGACAGGGCTACTGCACCCAGACCACTTGCTTGAGATCAAGTGGTCTGGGTGACTTTAGTGGTCTTTTCAGCAGCTATACAAGTGTCATATATTTATTACGTTAACGGCTTCTAAAAACATGTCAACACAGTGCATTGAGTTCCTTTTCTATTAAATCTAGCTGTTCTAAAGATTGACACCTTCTAACTTTTTATTTACAGCCCTACAAACCTAGCACTGCCAATGAGCAAAGATCCCACCAGATAATTGCCTCTTCTTTCCTTTTCTTTCTGGATTGCTCTACTATACCCCTTGAGCCTTAATAATAGTGAAATCATCACAGCCCACCATACTACACAAATAGATTTTCCATCAGATTATGCACCTCCAGCAGAAGGTGTTGTGTAACCACAATATTACAATGTCAGATAGCAACACTAGCAGGAGCTGCAATCATGGATATTGTACAGGTCTAACCAAAAAATTAACTTCCTGGAGTGAAGAGAATTAACTCTGCTCTGGGAGAGTTGAGTGCAATGCAAGGAAAAAGGCAGTGGTGAAACCAGAGACAGATTTATGCCCAAGAATCTCGAAGCACGGCCCATTTTTGAGTTTAATATTTCAATCTTTTCACTTTAAAATTAGTAAATAAAACTCAAGAGGCAATGGCATATCTACAAGAATTGAGCCTTGGTGTTTTAGCACACCTTGCCACCACCCAGTGGTTAAGTGTGAAGTAACAGGAAGCACTCAGAGTTATTGGATATGCCAAAACATGTCACTTTCTTTACCATCTGAACTAATAATAGCAAAATACATTTGTACAAGGCACTCTGCAGCCATGTTATGGGGAAACTAACTGAATCTATCTGTAACTTTAACATAGTTAACACCTTTTTTCTGCCCTCTAAAGTTGAAGACGTTATTCCAACAAATTTAATCCCATAATAACTAAGGGATGACTCATATATTACGCAGCACAAACTGTGCAGTGCATCATAATGAATGAATATATATTAAAGAAAAAAAGTTGTTGGTAGTTTGAAAATAGTTTAAAAGAAAACTCGAGAATAGCACACAAAGATTAATAGCACCATAACCACTGCACTCAACTGTAGTGGTTATGGTGTTTAGAGTGCTGATTGTAAGCTTGTATTTTTTTAAGAATCTTTTATTTATGGTGTATGCAAATCCCATGTCGGTCCACGTGTGGTCTGCATGAGTCAAACAACAATGACTTGGAGGAAAATATTTAGTATTAGTATTTATAAAGAAGATCCATGTAGAGATATAGCTTATCTTATAAGCATGTAATGTGATATCACAAAACAAGTCTAAAGCACGTTATTGCAATAAATGCCATTGAGCCCCCGTATTCAGGATTCAAACTTAAAATTTTAAACTTTTTGAAACAAAAAGATCTGCACAACGAACACATTAATTGCATTTTAATGATATTCTAACTTTCCTATCCCTTATATCTGATTTTTATAACTATTTCATAACCAACCAATATTAGAGGCACTAAGGGAAATGTATACAGCATAGCTGGATTAAAATTAGGCAGCAGGGGCATATTTAAAGGGAAACTATGACTACCCCGGGTTTTTGATAATACGTTTAACAAATATGTATTTGTAAGGTGTGAAAAATACAATTAAATGCAGAACTGCAGCCTCTATCCTGCAACTGGAGGCTTCCATCTCAGCTCCCTGCCAATCGTTGTTATAAACCAGGGGTCCTCAAACTCCGGCCCCCCAGATGTTGCTGAACTACAACTCCCATGATTCTCTAGCTATCTATGTAATTCAAAGAATCATGGGAGTTGTAGTTCAGCAACATCTGGGGGGCCAGAGTTTGAGGACCCCTGTTATAAACTCTGTCCTTTGCACCTGGCAGTCGGCACAAAGAAAACAGAGAGGGGGGGAAATGCAACAATGTTTCTAATTCTCTGCTAGATTTGCAAAGTTTGCCCTGTCTGATTCGATTGCTAAATCTCTAATATATTTTAAATGAAAACAGATAAAAAGTATAAAACGATTTTTGCGTGTTTATTCATTGGTATAAATTCTAGAGAAGTGACAGATCTCCAGGTCTACTTCTTCAATTAACAAATATCTCTGTGATCAACGTTGCATAAAGCAAATATTTATTATAATTTCTTACAGCATATCAAAAATGTGTTTTAACTTGATCAAAAGCATTTTTTTCTAGTAGAATATCTATCTAAAAGATATATCAAATGAAAAACTAGGAAGCTATGAAAAATACTACCAGGCTTATTCAATAAAGTAAGAATTCAAAGTGAATTTGAAATGCAAGGGGGAAAAAAATAGCAGAATTGAAAACATTCTCTAGGTCGGCTATGCTTCTTGTTCTAACACTTGGGCCTCGAAAATTAAATTCACTTCAAATTCACTTTGAATTCTCACTTTAGTGACGAACCCTTTATATCTTATAACACTTAAAGGGAATTAGCAGAACGAGCAGACTACTATTTACAAGTAGCCATTATCAATGCATTTTGGTTTATATATAAATATGCATAATATTTATTTACATTCAAAGTACAAATGTTACATTTTAGGAAAAAAACATTTCTAATACTAATACAGATTCAAATGATTCCCATATTTATTTATTTATAAAATATTTTTATCAGGATGGATACATTGAGATTTCTCTCGTTTTCCAGTATGTCCTGGGTAACATACATATAACATACAATATGTAAATTATAGGAATTATACTCATTACATTACAATTGTCAAGCAAAAAAATAGCTAATAATTCACCTAAAACTGGTGCTACCAAATATATGTAGTGTTATACTATTGGGTATCTTCACTGAACAGTGACTTCTAAGAAATTGAAAACCACGTTGGAAAAATTAGACTAATATAGTTGAGTTGGAAAAATTCTCCAACTCAAGTACTGTCATAAACTGGCTATTTCATACTAAATTTTACATTTTTGTTTTCAGTTCACAATTCACTGTCAGGGTTATTCACTAAAGTGTGAATGGTTGAGAATTTAAAGTAAATTCAAAATGAATCTCAAATTTAAGGCTAAAATAGGCCAACTGGAAAAATTCTCCAAGCCAGCTATGCTTCCAGTTTGATTACTTTTGCCTTAAAGGAACAATACAATTGCTGTAGTGTTCTACTCCCAAGTTAGATTTAGGGACCCGCTAAATTAATTTTAAAACAGTGAAAAAAGGTTTTTACGTACCTTTTTTGTTCCGAGTGCCAAGACCCACTTGGTGCTGCTGCCCACTCCTCCTCCCTCAACATCATCATTTAGGCATTGCTTCCTTGGCTTCTCATCCACTCAAATGCTTCTCACAGAGAAGCACCTGGGATGACAAGTGCATGTGTGGAAAGCAGCATACTTGTTCAATGTAATTATTCTTGTTGAGAAGCACTGAATCCAATGCTTACCCATGATCAGCTTTTGATAATGTCGACATTGAATGTCACAATACCAAATAAAACATGCTTGTTGCTGTGGAATCACCCTCTAGGGCTAATATCGTCCCTTTCAATAGAATATGTGTTGCTGAGGATGTGGCATTAAATACCCTAGTATGACTTGTTTAACATAACTCCCTACTCAGACATCCTGCGGTGGAAAGAATTAAAGGGGACGGACCATGGACCAGATTTGCGTTACTAGCTCGGCCAATAGGGGGCAGATCTGCTCACAAAGGGGGCAGGACCATCGATAGATTTGACAGGCCAGCCTGGTGTGAAAGCATGCCAGACTTCATGCCAATCATGCAGGCCAGCCCAGTGCACTCAGTGCTCTCTGCAGCGTCCTAGTGCAATGAATATAGTGTCTAATGATGCACTCGTGCAATGCTTTTTTATTGCCCCAACACCGGGACACCAGGGTTTTAAGGCAGGACAACGGGACTGAACCTGAAAATCTGGACAATTGTTAGGCCTGGTTTAATTGGGTCTCCACACTATAGCGCAGACAGACCCTGAATGCCAGTTCAAAAATCTCCAGCTCAGCTATTTTTCCAGCTTGCCAGTTTCTCCAACACAGAACATAGTAAACGTGCAAGGGTCTAGTAATCTAGGGACCTGTATCAAAACATGCACATTCAGACACTGCTGACAATAAGGATTTCATAAGAACTTAGAATTATTCACAAATAAACTGAAACCTGATAAAGCCTTATTAATCCTGAGTTTAACACACTTAATACTAAGAGATGAATGATTTGTTTTGTGATATCATCATCTGCTGATTTTTTCTGATTCCGGCAGCTGTGCCTTGCTTTCCCTGCTGCTCAATTACTGTCCCGCCTGCAATAATAGACTTGTAGAAGCTGTTAGTTCGATCCAGTGGTCTCTGCACAGCTGCCTGGGACAGATGACTTTACAATGATGGATCACACAGTATAGCCACGGTGCTGAGCTCTCTGCCCCAGGGAGAGATACTAATGAGCCAAAGCTCTGTTGGTATCCAAAGGAAAGGATCAGCAGCTTAAACTGAGCCCCCGAGGTGTCTGTCTCGCAAGAATTCTCCACCGACCACAGGCAGGTGTTAAGAAAACTTCTTTCCTCAATCAGCTATTTGATGTGGACTTGAGTGACCAATGCAGGGGATGATTCAGGAAGTGACAGGTAGATGGCACTTCCAATAAGGGACTACAGACAGGGCTGGGTGGATCCCAGGGAAGTGTGTTCTCCTGAAGGTTTGGAAAGGTATGCAATCCATGAAACATAATGTCCCGTGCTAGTGCACGCTATCCAATAAGGAGCTTTGCCACCAAATAGTGAGTTATGGAGAGTTGGCAATCAACTTTGTAAAACTCTTATCTTAAATAGTGAAGAGATATCTAGCTTGTCTGAGTCAGGGACAATGTTATGGTCTATATTTTTTAATGTAAATGTCTATATACTGCTTATTATTTAAACCAGGGTGCCCAAAAGGGAGATCCCCAGATGTTGTAGATCTACAACTCCCATAATGCTTTGCATACCTTTAGAATGTCAAAGCGTCATGGAGCCTGTAGTTTTAAAACATCCAGTAATATACCAATTGGGAACCCCTGATTTAAACCATTTAAACCACATACTAGATTAAACCCTCCATTACCAGGATAGAAAACATTCTTACTTTGGCCTAAATTATTCAATTAGTTGTCAACTTACTATAACTCACCATTTTTAGCAAATTATTATTATTATTATTACTGGTATTTATTTAGCGCCAGCATATTCTGCAGCGCTTTACAATATTATCAGAGAGGGAGGTTTAACAATCAATGAGACAATTACAAAAACTTACAGGAACAAGAGGTTGAAGATGGCCCTGCTCAAACAAGCTTACAGTCTATAGGAGATGGGGCGTAAAACACAACAGGACAGGAGGTAGCAATCAAACAAGGTGGAGTGAAGCAGAGCTGGAGGAGAGAATAAAGTGCTGCCCTTTAGGAGAGAGAAAGGGAGAGGTACGTAAGGTAGAAGTTACTCGGGGAGGCCATAAGCTTTCCTAAAGAGATGGGTTTTGAGGCACTTGACTGAAGACTAGGGGAGAGCTTGATGGCACTAGGCAGGCTATTCCAAAGAAAAGGAGCCACACATGAGAAGTCCTGCAAGAGTTGGCCGTATAGGTGTGAGCAGCAAACAGGAGAATGTCATGGGCAGAGTGGAGAGACCGAGAAGGGGCATACCTGCGGATCAGTGAAAAGATATAGGAGAGGCTAGAATTGGTTAGCGCTTTATAGGTGTGGATTAGTACCTTAAATTGACTCCTATAGGATACTGGAAGCCAATGTAAGGACTGACAGAGGGGAGAGGTGTGAGAGGAGCGACAGGAGAGGAAAATCAGTCTAGCTGCAGCATTCATTACAGACTGTAGTGGGGCAATACAACTTGTGGGAAGACCTATTAGGAGAGCGTTACAATAATTCATGCAAAAGATTATTAGAGCATGGACAAGCTCCTTAGTAGCATCCTGTGTAAGAAAGGGGCGGATGCGGGCTATGTTTTTCAAGTGGAATCTACAGGATTCGGTAACAGACTGGATGTGAGCCTCAAATGTGAGCCCAGAATCAAATATAACGCCAACACAGGGCGCTTGCAAGGATGGAATAATGTGGATACCACCAATTTGAAGGGAGAGTGAGAGAGTATCATTATTGGTAGGAGGAAAAGACAAGAAGTTCACTTTGAGAGAGTTTGAGTTTCAAAAACGGGAAGACATCCAATCAGAGATGGAAGAAAGGCAAGCAGCGACACGCTGCAGAACGGCAGGGGAGCGCTCTAGGGAGGAGAGGTATATCTGAGTGTCATCAGTGTACAGGTGGTATTGGAATGAGGTGATAAGTTTGCCAAGAGAGGCAGTATAAAGAGAAAAGGAGGGATCGACCTATTTTGTATGGGAGTGTCCTGGACCTGAGAGCCAATGTAAATGTGTATTTGTTTCTACTGTGGTTTACTCTCAGGTCCAGAGGGGAGTGCCCCTTGCATAGGGACTGTCATAAAAGGCCTGTTGTGGCTACCATTAAACTGAGATTTGTTTTACCCTTCATGTAGTCAAGGCTCATGTTTGGGGGATTGGAGAACTACATTCTCGCTGGGGATTGCTATAATCACTATACTACACTATACTCCCTTGGATCACAACAATTGCTCTTGTAAGAGCAGCCTGCTTCGCTCTCTGAACTAGGAGAGGCCATTGGACTAGGAGAGACCATTGGAAACTGGATCCTGGTCTTGGATCCAGGGTGGGTGGAGGACAGCGATACCCCAACCAACCTGCGGCGGTTTGTGGGGTTAATGGTGGTTATGGTGTCCGGTGTGGTGCTTATGGTACTCCAGTATTACTAGGAAGCAGCGATTGACAGAGGTACCCAGTTGGGGTGCAAGGTGGTCCGTCACCGGTACTACAGTAGCAGGTATAAGGGCAGCAGGGTCAACACCAGAAGAGAGAGAGCAGTTGAAGATGTGTGTTAAGGAAAGCACAAGACAAGAAGAGAGAGATCTGATAAGGTGAGACGGGACAGGCTCAAGTGGGCAAGTGGTGGGGCGAGAGGAAAGGAGAAGCGTAGCCACCTCTTGTTCAGTAGCCTGGGAGAAAGTCTGAAGGGTAGGGAAGGCATGATCCAGACGTGGTTAAGAAAGAGAGGGGCAAGGTGGTGGGAATTATTTCCTTAGCTGTTGAATCTTGTCAGTAAAGTAGCATGGAAAGATATCGGCTTGGTTTGGGGGGTGGCCACAGCAGGGCAAAGAATGGAGTTAAAGGTATTAAAAAGACGCCTGGGATTGCGGGTGCATGAGCTAATGAGGGAGGAAAAGTATGAATTCTTGGCAAGGGCAAGGGCTGTGCTGTATGAACACGACCTAACTTTGTAGTGGAGAATGTCAGACTGGGTGCTTGACTTCCTCCAGCAGCGTTCCAAAGAGCGGGAGCATCTCTGCAGGTAGCGTGTAGATTTAGTGTGCCACTGTTGGAGGCGTGTTCGCCTCAAGGTGCATATTTGGTGTGGAGCTGCAGCGTCCAGGACAGAGGTGAGGGTAGTGTTACATGAGGAGATAGCCAGTGAGGAACAGGAGAAAGTAGGGATGGATAGAAGTTGGGAATCAATATTAGCTGAAACCTTCTGGAGTTCAATATAATTCAGATTCCTTCTAAGTTGAGGGGGATTAGGATGAGGATGATGGGGTAGGGGGCTATTGAGAGCAAATGATAACAGATGATGTTAGGTGATCTCAGGTGATCTGAGAGAGAAAATGGAGTGTTGCAGGGATTAGAAATTGTACATTTATGAGAGAAAATTAGAACAAGGGTATTGCCAGCTACAAGGGTGGGGGACCTAGCCCACTGTGATAACCCAAGGGAGGAGGTAATTTAAAGTAGTTTTGAGGCTACTGAGGACAAGGGTGGGATAATTGGAATATTGAAGTCCCCAAGAATTAGGGATGGAATACTAGAGGAGAAGTAGGAGAGCCAAGCAGCAAAGTAGTCAAGGAAGAGGAGAGGGGAACCGGGGGGAGGGGGGGCGATAGATAACTGCATTGTTAGTAGAGATGGATTTGAAAAGGCGAATTGGATTAAATTCAAATGAGGAGAAAGAGAGGGATGGGGGGGGGGTAGAGGTTTGAAGGAGCAGTGAGGTGAGAGCAGAAATTTGTGATTCCTGGAGTTAGCACATGATGAGTTTGCGGAGGTGGAACCGGGATTTGGAGAGACCACACCAGCTACTAGGAGCAGAAGGATAGAGAGTAAGAGAAGGTGTGAGTAGGATTTAAGTTTTGTGACAGGGTTTGTATTTAGAGGTTTAAGGAAGAGTTGGTGGAGATAGGCTGGAAAGGTATAAGTAGAGTGCATGGGATGAATAGAGAGGGGAGGAAAGTGAAGTGGGAGCAATGAAAATGGTGTCAGCAGGGACAGGTGAGCAGAGGGATAAAGAGATTTTGCTCTAAAAGTGAAAGTAAAGAATATAAGGGAGATCATTCTCTAAGGAGAATAAATGAGTTTATATTATAGATAAGCAAAATTAGGATTTTTAGTTATGCAAAATTAGATGAGGTGGGATCTTAAAGTCACATGAGAGATGAGAGGGGTAAGGTGTTGCAGGTAGGGAGTGTAATAGTTGAGCAGGTGATGAGGGTTTGAGAGACATAATTAGTGTGTTTGGAAAGTCAGGTAATTTGTGCGATCTATAAATGTAGTGAGTTCTGGGGGGGCATCCAAAAGAGCTACCTCTGCATAAGACTGTAGCTTGTCTTGGTAGCTGAGAGTCCTGGGAGCTAGTTAATGTTCTGTTTGGGACCCAGGCTCTGCATAAGGCTGTAGCTTGTCTTGGTAGCTGTGGGTCCTGGGAGCTAGAAAATGTTCTGTTTGGGACTAAACCATTTAGTAAATAAACCCCTCAGTGATTAAATTAACTGTTTATTTAAAGAAGAGTATATGCAGAGTGCAAACTATTAAGACAATGTACAAAATGCATTACAGTCTAATTATATGTTACAATTATAAAAACAACATTTTATTTCTATTTGTTCCAATAATGGCATCTGTTTCTATCCATGATCGCGTAGCTCACAGTGTTGAATCCTGGCAAGCAGAGACAATACACACTAGCAACTAAATGGCTGATTTACTAGATTACTCTGAGTTGCGCCCTCGCCATGGCTGCTGTCTTTCTCTGTGGTGTGTTTAAATTGTTCTGTGTTTAAATATTCAGCATGAAGTTAATGTGAACTGATGAACTGAGACTGCATACATTCCCTTTCAATTGAGACAGAGAGACAGAGCTGTAGCAGATCATGAGGGTTGAAGAGGTGAAAATGATTTATATTTGAGGATCTTGCTGATGACTCCCATTATTGTAAGGTGCTCTTAATTGGCTTGGCGCTTGGATCAGTAATTCAAGAGTGCACAGGGAAACAGACTGTTTGAAACAGCGGCTAAAGTATTCTCTGAAGGGTTCACAGCTAAGCTTATTGCACAATATATTTTAATGTTGCTTGCTTGCTTCTTTTGTAGAATTCCTGTTTCTGAATGAAAGACATCTAAGACTGTGCTAGTAAACCAGATAGCGATGGCTTCATAATCCAAATCCCTCCTTGCTAGGAGTTTAGAATACTTGGGAACTTTTGCAGGCTTTTTGTCAGCAATCCAAAGTAAAATTAAAGTGAATTTAAAAAAAAAAAGCTGACCCAAAAACTTCTCCAATTTAGTTATGCGTCCAGTTTTGGCTCCTTGGGCCTTAAATTTGAAATTTACTTTGAATTCGGTGTGTATAAGTGTAAAACAGTTCTATTTACAGTAGTGTCACTTGAATCTATCGTAAAAATACTACATTTTATAAATAAAGTACTCTGATCTTGGTGTACAAGACTTTTTTAGTTACATAGATGAGATGATCATGCACTAATCGTCACTATTAAAGTGTTCAAGCATGCCCTCGCTGATGACACCTTAGCCACAATCCATAAACAAAAAGTTCCCTCTTTGACTATTTGGAATGCTGTGAAGTAGCTCCAGTCTTGCCATGGACTCCTTCCAAGTGCAGCAAGGAGGGTGGGTGGAGATTTTAAAAGGAATTTACTTGTTTTTAAAAGATTGAGAAATAAAAAGTTAAGAGAGAGACTTTAGTATTGGACAAAGTCAACCAACATTCCTGCTTGAAGACCGATGCACTGGCCAAGCAAAGAAAGTCTGCAGGCTTTTAGTTACAATATTTTGCTTTCCAGGTAATCGTGTGTCTTAGTTTGTCCTATAGCAGGGTTAGGCAGCCTTCGGCACTCCAGATGTTGTGGACTACATCTCCCTTGATGCTTTGTTAGCATTATGGCTTTAAGAGGATTATGGGAGGTGTAGTTCATAAAATCTGCAGTGCCGATGGTTACTTATAACTGTTGTATACGTTAGTGGAATATTCCTAGTTGTGAATTTTTTGCTAAATATATACAATCTGAGTAAGATATGATGAGCTAAGCTCTTATATAACAATACTGGACGCTAAGCTAGTGATACATTGTACAGTACAAATATTACATTAAAATACAATTAGTTAAGAACTGCTTAAAAGTAGGTGACTTACTAATTAATTATTGATAAGTCAAGGTTCCATGAGGATCTGAATTATGAATACTTTGTGTGCAATCCATATTGAGATAGACACTTAAAGAATCATATTTGTTTTTTTTGTTTTTTTTATAAAAACTGCTTTTTTTTTTTATTCCCACCCAGGAATAAATCCAATGTCAATAAAGTGTATACTTGCAAATCTCTTCAAGTTGTTCAATTATATCTACAGTTTCTTAGTTCCTTCAGATTTCAGAATCATGAATATTCTAATAACACCTAGATCTATCTCTCCTCTTCTGACTTCTCTCCTGAAACACATCATCAAATGCATCTCTTCATCTGCTAACTGCTCACTGTTTCACAGACCTACCCCACCTGTGGCATGGTGGACAAACATGTAAGAGAGGTTTTAAGCCTCCCTTATACTAATATTGGGGTCATTGGGTGTGTTCATTTTATTTTTATTAACATTTTAATGGGGTGGCTAGCTATCAAGCCCTCGGCAGCCTTGAAACACCATGTTTTGTTTTGTTTTTAAATCTTTTTGCCCGCTGGCTACAAGCGCAAATAGTTGGGATTTTCTAAATTTGGATCATGAAACAAACAAAATGGTACATTTATTGGCTGTTTCATTAGTATTGTGATGTATCCATTGGCTGTTTTGGAGTTTGGGATTGCAAACGAATCGCCAATCGCCAGTTCAGATGATTCATGAATGCACAAGTCTATTCAATACAAGTATTATATCTAGGGATCTTTCCTCCAATCCAAGTTGTTATTCCTCTTATGTGCTAATAACTCTAGATAGCAATGTCATGCAGAACATGTTGGGAATATATTAATATAGCTATAATAATAAAATTGAAAGATCATTTTGTAAGTAACAAAAAAAATGAAAAATTATTTATAATAACTAAATACAAAAATATTGAAACTAATCAATATAAAACAACAAAAGTGAAATAATTCACTTTCTCTCATTTCTTCAGAATAAGGTCATGTATCTGCTCAGATCTGTTGCAGGGTGGTCATGTTTCACAGTCAGCATTGCCACCTCAGCCATTTTTTACGCATATTCATTTCACATGTAAAGTGCGGTCCGCAGTGTGTGCTCTCCGAAAAGGAATCAATTAATCATGGAGGGAATCTCATAGCAACCACCATGACAAATTAATTAATTCCCTTCCTTGCAAGTTGACTGAAATGAGTTTGTGAACATGTACATACTGAAACCTATTATGAGTGCACGTGTACTGAAATCTGCTCATGTTTAGTGAAGGAAACTTGTGAGTGTGCATGTACTAAGTCTGACTGAGAGTGGGCATTCACTGAAGTCAGCTTTTGAGAGTAAGAAGTCAGATTGTGACTGAGTGAGTACAGAGGTGAGTTCACAAGGGCCTAGACGGGGACATACTTGTGTAATAGGGAGGATAGGTAGGTGGGTGGAAGCAGCATTATGCAGACATTTGAAAGCAAGAACCAGAATTTTAAATTGAGACCTAGATCTTACAGGAAGCCAATGTAGGGACTGACAGAAGGGTGAGGCGTGGGTGATGCAGGCGGACAGGAAGATGAGCCTCGCCGCCACATTCATTATGGACTGTAACGGCGCAAGTTGGGAGCACTTAAGATCACTGAGAAGCGGATTACAGTAGTCAAGGCGAGATAGGACAGTGGAATGGACCAGCACCTTAGTCGCATCTGGCGTTAAGTAGGGGCGGATGCATGCAATGTTTGTGAGATGGAAGCAGCAGGATTTGGTGATAGACTGAACAGGTCAGAGTCAAAGAGAACACCTAGTCACCTAGGCAAGTTGGACTTTGTGTCCAACTTGTCTGTTACTGTAAAGAGCTGCGGAACTTGTTGGCACTATATAAATAATAACATAATAATAATTTATAAAAGTGCAGATTTCAATAGAAATCTGCACTTTTTTCAAAATTAAAAAAGAAGATAACGTCTTTACACATAAAGCAGTTCAGCAAGCTAAAGTGCCTTATGTGTGAGGAATATTCCTTTAAAGCATACTCTCTCTGATGTAAATAATGCCATAGCCCTCAGCATCTAGAAGACAGGCACCCCCTAACGACGGCGACGCTCCAGTTCACATACAGGGGCATTGGAGATCTGATGTGCATAAGCAGCAACTGCTTCACACACATCCAAATTCCCCATAAGAAAGTACTGAATCACTGCTATAGGATGGGGGCTGCAGTCAAGTGACTGAATTTTACTTGGTTACTGCAACATGAAGCACCTCCTGCACCTACTGACAGCCACAGCAGATGTGTTTAACCCTGCATGTAAACATTGCAATTTCTCCAAATTGTTGGAGTGTTTTACATGTCAGGGTAAAACTTATAGAGCCACAGCACCCAAGTCACTTCAATGAGAGGAAGTGGCCTGAGTGATTTTAGTGGTCCTTCAAGGATCTATGATACTGCTTGGCAGCTTAACGGAGCACTCCTGTTAGACATACAAACTTGTATGTGAGGGAAGGCAGTCTATACAAATGAGAGACTGCAGGGACAGTCTCTTTTTACCAAAACCACTACATTAAGCTCTAGACTAGAGGCTCTGGCACTTCGAGTGTCCATTTAAATGTATGTTTGAGAAATGGTCTCTAGGTCAAAGTCCCTGTCTGTCAGACTAAGTTAAACTGTTCTGAATCTACATATTCTGGTGATAACAGGGCTTTATCGCTGCTTTATAAGCTCATCTACCAAGATAGTACCATATAACAAAACATTTCCATGAGATTTAGGATGTTATAACTCTTTTACACAAAACAAAATAGCAGGCTGTGGTTAGGTTTTAAAAGTAAGAGTTAAAACCAGAGATTGTGGGAGAATGCCAACAAATCCTTTTTATTGATGCTCTGTTGTCATGACAACATAAAGATGGCAGATGACACAACTAGAGATGCTCAGCTGGCAGTTTCAGTGAGCAGAGTTCACATCCTATCCCTCCATATGGACGCTGAGTGTATGGTAATGAGAAGACCATATGGTGAGAGATATAAACTCTGAACAATTGTGCTGTGACTGCACCAGTGAGCCGATGGGACAGAATCTGAGCAAGAAGGCTCCCTGGTCCCCACCCCAGGCCTCTTCGTGTGCTTGTCATGTATTAACACATGTATGTGAGTACATGCCTGTTAGGATAGACACACGCCTGCACTACATACATAAAAGTTCCCTTTCTTTTTTAAATACTATATTTATATTGATAAGAGATATTCCACTAGGGTGTACCTATTTCCCCTTTAAACAGGGAGTCTGTGCAATGTGCATACTGTCAGACTGCACAAAAAGCATCACTGCCCTGCATTATGCATTTTTTAGTCTGGTTAAAGAGGAAATCTCGTCACACCGCACTACCTTGCAAACAAGGTACTTCCCATTTAAGGAGGATGTTTGTAAAAAATGTTTACTGTAGCAATGTAACTGACAGTGTAGGATCAGGGCCAGATTAAGAGCCCAGTGGACCTGGTGCTGATAATTATGACGGGCCTAATTACAGAATCATATCGACCAAAAACAGTAAAACACTCCCAAGCGTCATGTATCTGATGGAGATGGTGCTGGAGAGAAAGAAAACAGCAGCTATAAGAAAACACATACCCTAGGCTAATCTCTCTCTAATTTATGTTTTCATCATTCAAGTAAATCCATAACCCCTAACAGCAGTGTCCAGTCAAGCAGGAAGTCAATGAGCACGGTAAAAGGGTGTGCCACTGACACAAATCACGTAATCTGCCAAAAGGGGCGAACATGCCCAAAAAGAGGACATGTCTGCCCAAAGAATTAGAAGGCCAGCCTGGTATGAATGCATGTCAGGCTGCCTGCCAATCATGGAGCAGGCCAACTAAGGGCATACTATGCAGACAGCACCCTGAGCTTGGCATAAATGCATCTAATGATGCGCTCGCTCAACGCTTTCTAAGGACTGTCCCCTAGCACTCGCTGGTCCACTTGTCTCCTTACCTTCTTACTAGCAGGCAGAAGCTCCTGGTATATAGTCTGAGACAAAGAAAAGGTGTATGTAGAGAGTGTAGAAGAAAGGGGACATGCCACAGTGTTAGAGGACCAAAGTCAGCATTACCTTAAAGGATCACTATAGGGTCAGGAACACAAACATGAATTTGTGACCCTATAGTGTTGACACCACCATCTAGCCCCCCTGGGCCCCTCATGCCTCCATAAATATAGCAAAATCTTACTGTATTCAAGCCTGAAGCTGTAACTCTGCATGCTGTTAGACTCAGAAAAACAAGCAGTCTGCTGGCATCATTAGAAGTGGTGGCCTAATCCAATCACAGTGCTTCCCCATAGGATTGGCTGAGACTGACAAGGAGGCAGATCAGGGGCAGAGCCAGCATGATTCAAACACAGCCCTGGCCAATCAGCATCTCCTCATAGAGATGAATTGAATCAATGAATCTCTATGAGGAAAGTTCAGTGTCTGCATGCAGAGGGAGGAGACACTGAATGTTTGGATGCATTTTAGGCAGCCATGACCCAGGAAGGATCTCTAACAGCCATCTAAGGAGTGGCCAGTGAAGTTATCACTAGGCTGTAATGTAAACACTGCATTTTCTCTGAAAAGACAGTGTTTATAGCAAAAAGCCTGACGGTAATGATTCTACTCACCAGAACAAATTCAATAAGCTGTAGTTGTTCTGGTGACTCTAGTGTCCCTTTAACTATATTCATTGTCAGCCAGTCCACACAAGTTTTGTTCCCATACATCCCTCTTAAGTTTCCATACTTAAGTAAGAGTATGTGAAAAGTAGTTAGGGTTGCCACCTTTCTTGGAAAAACATACCGGCCTTGCTAATTTGCATAATTAAATATGTATGGGTGACATCACATGATGTAAATCACAAGGAGTGACATAAGAGAAAATGCTGTAAAATCACCCAAAAACTACATAGTTTGATTCTGCTGTATAGCTGGGCTCCTCCCAGTGGCCCCATGTCTCCCAGTGCCCCCATGTGTCGATTACTCCAGGTCTCAGTTTTCCTATGTATCAGTGTCTCAGTGCCCCATGTCTCCCAGTGTCCCCTAGTGTCGGGTCCCCAGGTCTCCCAGTGATCCTATGTATCACAGTGTCTCAATGCCCCATGTCTCCCTGTGTCCCCATGTATCCCAGGGTCCCCATGTCACTACGAAGACGGGAAGACCTGGGGACATGGGGAGACCTAGGGACACAGAGACACCAGTGACACTGGGAGACTAGGGGACTCTGGCTGGGATGCATGGGGACACTGGGAAAATAGGGGACACTTGAAGACATGGGGACACAGACACCATGGACACAGACACTAGAGACACTGGCTGGGGGACATGGGGACATTGAGGTACTGGGAGACATGGGGACAAGGAGACACCAGGGCCACAGACACTAGGGACACTAGCTTGGAGATATGGGGACATTGAGACACTTGAGGCACTGGAAGACATGGAGGCACTAGGAGACATGGGGACAGTGAGACACTGGCAAACTGGGGGCACTGGGAGAATAGGGGGCACTGAGACAGCAGGGACACTGGCTGGGAGACATGGGGACACTGTGTCCACATGTGTCTGTGTCATAATGTCTCCTAATGTCCCATAGTGTCTCAGTGTATGTCTCCTTGCAGCCTTTCCCCATCCCTTACTTCCCTGAGCTGTAGGCTGTCTCTGCAGGGTGGGAGTTGCTGTCTGGACTCTCTGTAGCTGCACCCCTGCAGATCAGTGAGTATAGATAGGCAGGGAGGGATATGCTGGAACTTCCTATCCCTGCCTGTCTCCACACACAGTGACCCCTACTGGCCAGTGCTGGTATTGCATAGTAATCTCTTGTTTATACTGAGAAAAATACCAGCATTTGTATTGCCAGTATCACTGTAATATTGGCACCAGCCAGGCAGCCTCAAATACTGGCTGTGCCAATAAAATAAAAGCCAGGTGGAATCCCTAAGAGTTGTGTGTGAAAAAAAAAATGTAAAAAATATTTTTTTTTTTTTATAAATCAATGGGCCTATTCCATGGGCCTGGGCCTGGAGCTGCAGCTCCATCAGCCCCTATGTTAATCCGGCCCTGTGTAGGATATGTGTGTTTTAATAAGAGTCGTGTCTATACTCAGTGAATATACTCAGCTCATTACAAAGATTAAATACAATGTTAAAAAAATGAAATGTACAACAAGCAGATACCAGAAGGGTAGTTTAAGTCAATGTTAGTTAACCCTGCCAACGTGTTGGAGATGCCTAGCTGAAAGGGGTACAATGATACACATCTGGTGGGAATGCAGCGCAATTACCTAATACTGGGAAATGATTAGACATAACATAAAGGAGATCCTAGGAGATCTGACAGAACGGACAGCCAAACGTACCCTGCTACAAATATCGCCAATGTCGATATCTCTATACAAAAGATCGATTTTGAGACATCTATTAAATGCAGCTAAAGCGCTTATCCCAGCCTACTGGAAAAAGACAGAAGTCCCCAGGAGAGAGGAATAGATACGCAGAGTGGAGGAAATACAGGGAGCGGAAGCGATGCACGCGTCACTCCTGGGCAGAGCGAGCAGACATGTGGAGACTTGGCTACCGTGGTTCATGTTTGTCTCCCGGGGCCTCTAGGGGGGTAAACTGCCAGGAATAAGGGCGCATGTCTGGGTCTCGACACCCCCGGTCGGATCACAGGCCGCTTATATCGCGGATATACAAGGCGGGAAACCCCACCCTCACTCTCTCTCTTCTCTTTCCCTCAGACTCCCCTTTTCCAGCTTTCTTCATCTCTATTCTATATAACAAAGTGGAAGGACACTCAGTTACGCATATACACACGAATGCTGGCCCACTGCCACACACATCCTACCCAATAAAATATGTAATAGACAGACAGAACCCCAAAGACCAGAAATGAGGGCACACACTAGGAGCGACGATACAACTCACGCCATCCCAGAACACACAAACAGGGACTCTTCAGACCCCAAGAGCATGTCATAGCTTCCCCCAACAGGACCACAGGAACAGACCCCACTAACAAAGTGACACTTTGTCACCCACGTATACGCCTAGCGCCAAAGGTACGTGAAAGAGAGAACGGGGTTTGGTGAATGGCCATATCAGACGGTCACAGATGCTATGAAACACAAATATAAATAAGACGGAGTATCTTACATACAGACGCTATGAAAGACCACTCACCGCCCCAAAACATGACGCATAACGCCACATAGACACCTTAGGCAAAACTGAATGACGACACCCCTACTACAGCACTGACATTTACAAGCCTCGTAACAACATTAACGCCTTGCAACCCAACCCAAAAACAATGGAAGGTAGCTGAGGTGTAGGGGGAAGAGAACAGATAGATATTTGGGTGGGAGCGAATACCACATCCCAAACAGGGATGGAAACAATCAGAAAACCCCAAAGGTAGGGGAACCTGCCTTTCAGAGGTGCTGTAACCAGCTAATTTAACAGACGCTACTTTGAAAGTCCATAGCTGATACATTGAAGATGAGCTGATAGCTCTAACGATATATGTAATAACAGCTCTCACGAGGATAGAAGCGTTCCTTGCATAAATGTATGTATGTCAGCAATAACCACACAAACTGTAACCAAGAATGTTCCTACAACTCACAATGGGACATGCGTGTCCACAAAGTTTATTTACCTTTGCAAAAAAAAAATGTTAGTTAACCCTGGGCAGTGATGATTTTGTGAATGATATTTCCCATAATGCTCAGCCAGAAATCACATAGAACTGGGCATAATAGAGAGTACACAGGACACTTGTAGTAGGTAAGCAGCTCACACAACACATGAAAGGACGAAATAATTGTGTTTTAAGCCACATCCTTCCCATAACAGTACAAAGTAAAATCAGAATGTAGAAAGCCAGAAACCAGGTGTGTTTGTAGAACACGTGTTGTTTTAAGACAGCCTGTGTTTAAAGGGACACTCCAAACACCTAAAGCACTTTAACTTGCCAGTGCATTTCAAATCAGGGGTTTATTTATTAAACAGTAAGTTTTGGGCATTGACATCCTACTTGCATACCTGCAGGTTAAAACAAATGGGTGGGGAAAAAGATCCTCATTTAATACTCACTGCAGGGTCAGCAATGTGCCTTTTTTTAACCCCTTAAGGACACATGACATGTGTGACATGTCACGATTCCCTTTTATTCCAGAAGCTTGGTCCTTAAGGGGTTAAACAGCTATGTTTTATAAGGGCAATCAAGCTTGGGCCCAGTCCCTTGTTAGATGTTATGTACCAGATAGAGATTAATCCATACTGTGCATATTGGGCATTCAGCATGCCTTATTCTATTGCTAGATGCTATCCATCTGCATTATAATATATATAATTCTAAGTATACTCATATATACATACCAATAAAATGTACAGAGAAATTTAAAGGTTTCTTTTTTTTAGACATTACTTCTTTAAAAAAATAAATAAAAGAGGGGATACATTCTATGTGATTTTCATATTTTCTTCACTGAACAATGAGTTGCAGGGAGTAAACAACTGACTTGCAAAATCTAGGCCACAACAGCCAAGCTGTTTGAAAATTTTGCCAACTCAGGTATTTTGGTCTGAATGTATGCAATTCCGATGTCAGCTCAATACTTCTCATTGCTTAGTGAGTTACCCCTAATCCATTGCCAGTTTGGAACATTTTTTATTGAGCTTCACAAGTGGGGGGCGTGTGTGCCCCCCTAATTTATATGGGGTCTTGCATACATAGTCCCATCTATACATAACATACATGTGTTTATATATATATATACACCCACACACATATTACAGTATAGTATGGTATAATATCGATATGTATGATATATTGTACAGTGCTTTGAAATACCATGGTAGTCTGTAAAAGGAGTATTAGATTTATTATTAATAGTAAGGTTTTAGAAGTGTGGCACAGACTGTGACAAATTCCATATGGCACAGTGTCAGATTTCTCCATCTGTGCCACCCTGCATGCTGAAAACAGGCTGTCAGCCGACCCCTGTGTCTAATTGTCTCATTGTTTGCTGACACCCATCTCTTTATTGTTGGAACATGCTATGTGTTTGGCATCAGTGTAAACCCTCTGCTGTTTGTTTATATATAACTATAGCATAGCTGTTAATCGCGGCATACTAAAACTATTGCTAGAAACATTCTTAATACCGTAATAGATTGTGTGAAGCTTACGGACATTTGTCGCTGTTACAGAGCATCCAAGAAAGCACACAGACAGTGCCTGTTTGTATGGCCTTCATTTTTGGGATGGAGATTCTTCGGGGAGCTGGGGCTAAGAGTCAGAAAGCTGGAAGGAATGTGAGTCTCTGGAAAAAATACTTTCCGATTTGACTTCATAGGACTTGATGTCAGGCCGTAAAGTACACAGTAATCTCATGGGTGTTATAAGAAAGACCATTGGAAAAATCGAACGCTCCCGGGGTCAGCTGTGCTAAAATCTATAAATATTAAAAAGCAAAACAAATCTATAGCATGACAAGACATATACATACTAGAAATGGACTGTTTTATCTTATATTTTTAGCGTATTGGGGTAGTACACTCCCACAGTTATCAACCAGGGTATCATTTTTATCACTCGCAGCTTGACAGAAGAAGGCTGGATTGGATGGGATTTTTGATACAATGGTATCAGTTATTTACATGGTACAGGTTAGTCAAGCGTTATTGTGTTCTAATATAGAATATTTTTATTTAATGCAATATGCGATCTTAACACTTACACGTGGCTTTTAACATCTTATGACTAAGGTCTAGCAAAACCTGCGCCCTGTTCTCGGTTCAGTTCCACTATTGTTCACAACTTTATTCTCCGTTAAAAGTAAACCAATATCTTTTAGTGATAACATTGCTCATGAAGAATTTCATTAACACAGAAGTTACCCCTCTGACACTCAGACGGTCAGAAAGTTTATGGGTCCACATAAAAAGAAATTTCTAAATGGTGCTTGTGTTTACTGATAAAACAAAACAGAAATATCCACCATTATCTTTGTATATCTGGACGCTCTCAACTGCCGCAGAGAGCTTACTATCATTTACATTTTTGCCTGGATTATATACCAGAGTTTGTTGGGAGTTTAAAATTTGAAATTTTAGGCTAAAACAGATAAACTGAAAATGTATCTGATTTTTGGAGAATGTTTTCAATTTGCACGTTTTAACCTAAAATTTAAAATGAATTTGAAAGTACACTGCATTCCCAGCTATGCACACTTTAGTGAAAGACCTTGCGTGTATTTTTTATGGAATTGCAAATCACTGGAGTTTAATTACCACAAGGGTTTGCATCATTACTACTTTGGTCTTTTCAGCAGGCAAGTGATTTTTCATTATTGTCTAAGCATCCGGCACCACGGCAGCCTTGGGCAATTAGTCATTCTAACCCAGCTCAGGGTTAGCTTGACCAATTAATATTTACAGGACAAACTCCTGCTTATATCTGGTTACAACAAGCCTGGAACAACCCCCGGTTATATATCTATTGTGTTACTTTCTATGCTCCCCTATGGGGGTCTGCACACTTTTTGCCTAGTAGACAGATTGCTCTCAATCTTTAAACTCTACCTGTACTGCTTTATGCATTGTCTGCCTGTCACACTGAGCCGTGAATGTTAATTTTCCGAGTCCAAAGGAAATCTTTGCATTGCAAACCTCTATCAGATGCCCTTCTCCCCCAAGCTGTAATGGCACGTAATTGTATTATGATGTATAATTCATAAACCTCTCTCTAAAGACCTTAATGCTTTCAATCACTGGTGCACTCAGCCTCACCGAAGATTTGTTTTCAGAGCATTGGGAAGGAGGGGTAACCTGGTGCAGTGTTCAGTCTATAGAGAGGGGGGCGAGAACATTTGTCTGAGCAGGTGGAGTTAATGTTCTGTGTGTTGAGATGGGAAAGTGATGGGAGTAAGGAGCGTGTGTTGGGTTTTGAAGTGATCATGTGCTGCGATTTTTTACTTTTGAACTTAGCTATCTTAGAAAGCAGAAAATAAAGCTTGCGGGTGGGGAGAACTAGTGTTTATAGTGCGGCAATCACAGCTGCAGGTAATTGTCAGACAAACAACCGCATGAAGCGCACTAAAATAGTTCAATCTCAGACCTTTTTGGAGTTGTAAAGCACTGAAAGAATTAGGCAAAAAAAATCTCAATGACAACTACACCCTGCAATTTTCACTGAATATGGTTTGTTTCTATGCTAACTGTAACCTATAGTGGTATCAAAAATGAAGTGTTTCATTGCTGGATTGCTCCCTAAAATCTGCTTAGAGGAAACACTGTTGGCAGTTTGTTTCCTTTCTTTGGGTTATATGAGCGAGAGTGTTACTGTTACTTACTGTACTGATAAATGTTAGTACTAGGTCTAGTGGCTAGAGACAACTCTTTGGTACTAACGTTACTGTGATTCTAATCCTCAGTTGATGCAGCAGATATGCATCTCTTATTTATTAAGATTGAGTTGCCTTGTTAATGAAACTGATTTGTCTTTTTGGAGACGAAAACTGTTGTACTCTGATATGTGACAATATGTGTTACGTTGTTGACAATACTCACATTGTATTGTTTATCTGAGTGACTTTCTTACCTCTTTGTATAATTTTATACCCGTTCTTTGTTTCTCAATAAACATTTATTAAAAACAAAATTACCACTAAGGAAGGATGAGTTATTAACCTGGAATGAGATCAATTCCTAGAACAGATAAATGCAATCAGAAAATATCAATATATTGATTCCACACTGGATCCTTTATCATTTTGGCAAACTTTGGTCAAAAATCATATTTCCTTAAATGGTTAGTCCAACCAACTTGAAGCGCTTCCTATACAGAGACAGTTGTTTGTTTGTGCTGGGATCTAGTTGCACCCCTGGCACACATGACTTAGGCAGTCTGGGACTATGTTCATGACTGCCTAATGTTGGTCTTGTGCAAAAATTGCTTCCAACGTCAGCACCCTATGCACTCTCTAAGTATTAACAATTCAAAGAGAATTCAAATCTTAGTCCCCAAAAAAAAAAAAACAGATTTTTTTCCAAGGTAGCTAACTTTTACCAATAATTCACACTCATGTACCAGTTCTAACTGAAATGTATAAACTTTATATCAAGTAAAAGGAAGAGGTATTTAAAACAGAGGTGCATAATATGGATATGAATAGGGGATTATCTATCCTTCTCTTTATGGATTGTTGGGAGGGGTGGTAGGAGAGAATTCTTTGTAGAAGCTGTATATGTTTGCTATGTTAATATTTCTTTTGCCTACCATGATATTTTGGATAAGAATACATAATATATTTATATTAGACATGTTTTTAATAAAGTGGCAACAACGCAGTTTAAAAAAGAAAAGGTGTAAGTTCTGCTTCTAATTCCATATATCTAATGGATTTGGATGTACACTTGGGGTTTATTCATTAGACAGAGAATTGGAGTAAAATGAAATACACATTTAAATAATTTGGGGTTTAAGTAGCTACGTTAGGAATATGGTTTCAGATATAATGCATACAACTCAGCTTCCTCAGTTTACAATGTGCCAGCTTGGTTTTCGACCCACCGTGATTTGCTGTTTAGTGAATAAACCCCTCGGAACAATGTTTTCCAGTTCATCGAGATGGGAATGTGTTCAGAATGTATGTTGATATCTACAGTGTAAATGATTGTGAGATCACTTGTTTTAAAATGCACAATAATGTGAAAATGGAAATGTGAAGTTTAATTGCATGTGTTAGAAGGAGCGTTAACACAAATGTTATGGCAGGTGGTAAAAGTCTTGCATGTTACCTTCTACTGGATGGTACAGGGTACAGGGATTTCACTAAAACAAGTAATTCGGCTTACCTTGGGGAGCCTTTCTGGGTCACCCGGGTGCCTGGGTATCACTTTCTGCAACCTCTGAAATCCATAGTCGATTGTTGGCTCATTTAAGGCTGAAAAACAAATTAAAGAGGAGTATCCCATAAATACTACAGCAAAAACAAAACAAATTAACAGCAATTTATCCAATGTTAACACATCAACACATGATATATATTTAATCTGTACCTGAGATCACTTTAGGGACAGGGGATTATACCAGGCGTTCAAGGTGTCAGTAGCATATATTGACTCCATGTTTGAATGCAAAAATGATTTAACCTTTATGCTACTTGTGGTCTAAACAATAGACTTGTGTATTTAGATTCAAACTAATTGCAATTTTGGGCGATCAGCCAATAAAAGCGGACAATAGAAAAAAATGTTTTGTTAGTTTTCTGATACAGAGTTTAGTCTGTGGCCCCAAAAAGAAAAATAGAAAATAACTAAATGTTGAATATATTTGTAGGACAATAGTTGGAACAGTGAAAAATGTGTGTGTGTATGTATATATATATATATATATATATATATATATACTGTATTTTCTGGCGTATAAGATGACTTTTTAACCCTGGAAAATCTTCTCCAAAGTCGGGGGTCGTCTTATACGCCAGGTATAGGGTCTATATGGCTGCCGGGGGCGCCCTGCGCCCCCATCGCCGGCCCTTCTAATGCTGCAGCCGCCTGAGCGCTCTATAGAGAGCGCTCAGACGGCTGCCGCACTGCCTCTCTTCTCACCTCCCCTTCCCTGTGCAGAGTGGGTGGCCGAGCTCCTCTTCGTCCTGTCAGTCCGGCCGGGTACCGCGCGGTACAGGAGATTCAGTTACCTGTTCCCGGCCTGGACTGAAAGGAAGTACACTCAGTGTGCATTTCCTTACTGACAGGACGAAGAGGAGCTCGGCCACCCACTCTGCACAGGGAAGGGGAGGTGAGAAGAATGTAGGGAGGATTGGGGGGGGGGAGTAAAAAGAATGGAGGGGGGGAGTAAAAAGAATATATCGCAATTAGCCTCCTGTGTGCTAGACCAGCAGGCATGGATTATATGCCCAAACAGCCTGGCACATACCTGGGCTTTAAATGCTATTTCAGATTATCATTATTTAATGTCTTGTTGTGTAGCTCTGTCTGCTCACTGTACATCATGACTAATTTTTTTGGTGTGCGTTGGAAGAGGGGTAGTCTTATACGGCGAGTATATCCCAAACTCTATATTTTAACTGGAAAAGTTGGGGGTCGTCTTATATGCCCAGTCGTCTTATACGCCGGAAAATACGGTATATATATATATATATATATATATATATATATATATATTGAAAGGGACACTATAGTTACCAGAACAATTACAGCTTAATGTAGTTGTTCTGGTGTCTACAACCTGTCCTTTCAGGCTTTTTAATGTAAACAATTACATTGCTGCCTAGTAACACCTCTAGGGGCAATCACTCAGACAGCCACTAAAGGTGCTTCCTGTGACAGCACTGGCATTCAGCGTTTCCATGATCTGAATGGAGATGCTGAACATTCCTCATAGAGATGCATTGATAAAATGCATCTCTATGTGGAGATGCTGATTAGCGCAACGCAGTGTCCTCCCCTATCATATTGAAAGGACGTGGGCCTTCATTACAACTAATATTCTATTTTAAAATGTGTTACTTCTGTGATTATTCTGCATCCATTCACTTTGATTGATACTATATTTATAAAGTGCCAGCACAATCTGTAAAGTTGCACAAACAGATGCTGGATGGTGGTGCTGGGTTGTTAAACGTGCTGTCTGTAAGTGGCCCCAATCAAGATAGTCTTCGTATACAAGTGTAACAAAAATCCTTGTGCAGCATTTTCAAGCATACAGCATGTACTTTTCACAAATTCTCTTGGAAGGAACTGCATTTCGCTTAAGATGAGCCTTCAACATTGGGTGTATTTTCTTTATAAGATAAGGCAGCTGTCACAGAATATAAGAATACTTGTTTAGGTTCCGTATTCTGCCAGTAATGTTGGCAGAGAATTCTTACAGTACAAAACAAAGATATTTATGCACTAGTTAAGATTTCAGAACTCCTTGTTGGCGAAGAGTTTAAACGTGGCATTTCAAAAAGGACAACATATCTACTTAATGCCAAGGACCAGGACCAAATGGTTTTTAACCACGTGTTAAAAAAGTGCTATGGCAACAAGGGTACTGAACCTCTTCACCAGGGATGTCTGCACCAATAGAATTTGCCATTTAATAATTATTTTTGTGCATCTAAGTGTAATTGTGATTATGTTCTTTTTTGAACTATCGACTTCTGCCAAATAGATGGAACATTTAAATTAGCATTAATAATAATTTCATAATTTGCTGTTAAAATCGCAATAATAATAATTAAAAATTTGAAGTTAAATTTGCAATGATATAAAAAAGAAAAGTGTGACACTTGGACTGATTTACCCAGTGGTCCTGATTCAACCTTCCAGTGCCAGGACTAGAGAATCCGCCTCTGATAAGATCAACAGTGCAAGGGTCAACACTAACTATTTGTAAAACCAAACTTTGACATTTTGTGTTGCGAAGGGTGAGCACTACATATCTCTAGTACAGAGGTAGACAACCTTTGGCACTCCAGATGCTGTGAACTACCCCTTCTCTAGAACAATGAAGGTTGCCTACCCCTTCTCTAGAACAATGAAGAGAGCGTGTGTGGTGCTTCAGTTGGAATGATGAGGAATATATATATATATATATATAAAATGCAAAAAACGAGAGCACTCACTGGATTTGATATATAAGTACTTGTATTTTAAATGAACATACCAATCGACGTTTCGACCGTCTCGCGGTCTTTATCAAGATGTCCCCACAGTGTGACAAATCATCATTATATAGTAGTGAAAAATAAACTTACCCAATCATCAAAGTGATCAATAACCGATGTTGAAACCGTCATGTGATAGACGTCCACTGGCGCGCGCCATTGCGTGCGTGGTGACGTCATATCACATGACCCCAGTGAACCGGGTTGCCTAGTGACAATCCCAGCATGTGCAACATATCAATTAAAAACATCAAGGAGGATCTGTAACAATATCACAACATTAAATGCATGGCCACAAATTTACAATACATAGTATACCACATTAGAACTGCAATTTACGGTTTAGCCTGTACAGATTTCTTATTACACAGTACAACGTTAAGAAGCAGTTTTTCACAGCAACATAACTAATATATAATGAGGGTTTTTGCAAATTGATTAATTTTGCACAATCTTGTGATTTTGATATCATTTCATCTGATAAAGGTTGTTCCTCGTCTACATGCATACATATATTTTTGTTTGGGCATAATTATTATGGATTGATCACTAATTTTAGCGTCTTTTAATTCAGCTCGGTTATTTAGGAAACAGTTATCAGATAGAGAAATACTTTGAATCAGTTCTAATGTGGTATACTATGTATTGTAAATTTGTGGCCATGCATTTAATGTTGTGATATTGTTACAGATCCTCCTTGATGTTTTTAATTGATATGTTGCACATGCTGGGATTGTCACTAGGCAACCCGGTTCACTGGGGTCATGTGATATGACGTCACCACGCACGCAATGGCGCGCGCCAGTGGACGTCCATCACATGACGGTTTCAACATCGGTTATTGATCACTTTGATGATTGGGTAAGTTTATTTCTCACTACTATATAATGATGATTTGTCACACTGTGGGGACATCTTGATAAAGACCGCGAGACGGTCGAAACGTCGATTGGTATGTTCATTTAAAATACAAGTACTTATATATCAAATCCAGTGAGTGCTCTCGTTTTTTGCATTTTATATACTCGTTTGGAGAAGCACCTTGGTGTTTATAATTGTTTAACACTTTGTGGGCAGAGTGCCAGATTTTGGATGTTTATATATATATATATATATATCCATGACAGCTGCATGATATTATCTGCCTCCCCCTTGTTATGCACAAAGCTCAGTATTAACAACCTCCAGAATTGTCCATCTATTAAAAAAATAAGAGCAGAAATGAATGCCACAATGAATTCATTTTCTCAGAATGTAAAAGGATTATTAGTGAAATTGTAAGAAATTCTAATTGACCCTGTAGTAATGGATGGCATTGAAATATTCCCTCCCAATTCTTCTGCCCTCTTTCTAGAGACAGGTAGAGAATCCGTCGGATTTAAAAGGACGTTTAAATTCAAAGACTGAGTACAGGAGCATAATTGCACCAATAAAATCCTTTAACTTGTCAACTTGTAAATCTAAATGGCGATCAATCATTTCAGCGAAAGAAATAATCCTTAAAGTGTCCTGATTGACAGCTCGTAGTTTAATATGTAAAGGAAAAAAAAGGAAAAAAAAAGGAGAACAGAAAAAAATCCTTTGGTAAAGTGGCCGCAAATCCATTTACAGAATACAATTCTTCACATAGGTAAGTAAAAAGCCAATAATTACTTGTGTGAATGCACAGCCATCAAGATAAGTACTGTAAAACTTCGCAAAGTTTTTTTTCTTTTTCATTTTTCTTTTAATACAAAATTACTTTGAAACATGTGCCGTGGAATTACAAACTTAACAGCCTCCACTTTTAATTTGATGTAATCTTACTGCTGGGACCAATGCGGGCATTTGTTTCCTTTTACACTAGGTTTTTATTTGTATGAGAATATCCGTTTGTGTTGAATTCCTGGAAATCACAGGTAATGCATTAGTCAATTATCATTCTGCAGTTCTGATGAATGAAAAAGTCGATTTAGTCGTAGTCAGGCGATTGGCTAGTTCAGTCACAATTCTGCAAAGTTGCGTATCATTACCCATGAAATCCATATAAGCAATGTTCATTAAGTGAAAATAGTGCCATTTTAATAGTGCCAATAATGCCAATATTGTGTAAAAATGTCAAGCATCAATATAGTAGTGCTGCATTCATAATAAGGCAGCCTCATGACAAAGCCATTGAAAAGAATGCAGATTTAATAGTGCCATCAGGATTAGTTAGCGGGAATATAATGTTGGGGGTAGTTACGTTACCCCCTAATTCGTGCTGATACAAGCATGAAACATGTAAGGTAAAATAGCAGAATGTTTGCACTTTATGGGTTACTGTATTGTGGGACTTTGGCATTTTTGCATGAACGTTTTTTGATATAAGCGATACGTAATTACCTTTTAACTGAAAAAATAAATGTTCTGTTTCAGACTTGTACATATGACCAAGAAGCACTGATTTGTCTATTTTTCTTGCTGCTATGATCACATGACACAGTGTTCTATTGACCACGGGACGCCAAATTGAAATCTAAAGATTACATGGTGAGAACACCTTTGTATTGTAAAATGGATTTACTCTCTAACTCACTATGTCCATGTTTAGGGACTCTTCACATATGGTTATATTGAATACCCACAGATTGATTAACCCACAGCCCAGCTCACTGCTATGTCATTATCTGTCTCAAACCTTGTGTCATTTTAAAAATTGTAATTGTAAAAGTGTACTTGTATAGGACTGAGATTCATTATCATAGGACCAAGGTTGAATGTTTGACGCATTTGATTGGTTGTTTTTTTCATTCGTTTTTTTTTTTTTTGCGGTTTTAGAAGCATTCATACAGGTGGTGGTGAATTTCAACATAAAGGGAGTGACTAATTTAAATATTTAGGGAGTGGCACTCCACAAATGATCAGTAAGCAGGTCGTCATCCATTGGTTAATCCTCTCGTCACCCACTGGTTAATCCTGTACCATGGACAAACTGTCAGTGCTTCGTCCTTTGCAGTCTTAGACCACATGTGACTGGTGGTAGTCCCCATGTCTATTTCACTATACTGACACCAATCAGGGCTGGAGTCTAGGGCTGCACAGAAAGGAGAAGCACTAATGGCTTGGCCATAGTGCAGGAGCATCCCTCCTACGCATCCCTATTTAGGAGGGACATTCCCTATTTTGGATCTCAAATCCCTTGGTCCTTCTTTTCTATCCCAGAGTCCCTTTTTTCTATAAGGTCTATATTATTGGGGTGTCTGAGTGTATGACAGAGCTCCACAATAAATGTGTTTATAAATCAATATGTGTAAATAAGATTCATTGTTCTTATTCTAAAATTACATTTTAATTGTATAAATTATTAGTAAGCCACCTAAACTTTTTCAGAACATCCTGTTAACTGGCCACACCCGGCTCACACCCCTACAATTAAAGTGTCCCTATTAGTCCATTTGAAATGTTTGTAGTTATGCAGAGATAACTCTGGGAGTGG
Organism: Pelobates cultripes; assembly: GCA_933207985.1. Classification (NCBI taxonomy): domain Eukaryota; kingdom Metazoa; phylum Chordata; class Amphibia; order Anura; family Pelobatidae; genus Pelobates; species Pelobates cultripes. Next base: position 213,681,397 of record OW240914.1, on the reverse strand, counting down.
AAGATAGTTAGGAACTAGGGGAGAGATGATTGGGGGGCGGAGGAGAGATTTGAGGGTTAGCAGGAGATAATTATGGATACACAATGTGTGGGCTGAGATTATGGGAGCTAGGCAGAGATAAAGGGGGATAATAATAGTTGCAGTTATTGCAGGATTCTATATAGATGTTTGATAACTGCACATGTCTACATATATATATTGTGGGGAGCCCATAAGGAAAAGCTTGCCAAATACAGCCTTGACCTGAAACCAGAGATGCAGACATGTCTGTACACTATACGCTGTCACTTGCATGGATAGCAATTTATAAGTGCAATATAATTGGAAATTGTTGACCTGTCAACCTGTATGATGTTTTAAAAATAAAAAAAAAATTGCAAATGGAACTTGAAATTGATATACTACTGGCTGACATAAACGGTGTTGCAGCATCAGCTAAAAATGAATGATAAGCAATTACGGTGTTTTATCAATTTTTAAGATAAAGTGTTAATTTTGAGCCAAGATTAGTCTCATTTAAGAATGGAAGTGTACCCAAGATATCTGCCCAGAAACACACAGATCTCCATAGGTCTTAGATAATCTTAAAAAATTACAATGTGCTTAAGTTATAACATTTTTACCCCGATGTGACAAAAAAATGATCAGTGCTCACTGTTAAATTTAACCAAATTGACAGTTCTTATCCAAATCAACGATATTCATTTTATCAGCCTTGGAAAGGTAGAAGTCTGAGGAGACCCTGCCAGAATTTGGGCTACAACAGGTGCTAAAGTTGGCACATTAACCAAGCCATATCTCTAGAATTTTACATTTTCCCATTTGAAGTCAATTAAAATCAGTGAGAGTTTGAAATAATCTTTCTTAAAAAATCTGAGCTGCAACAGTTAATTCTATTTTAACAGATATTCTCTGTTTTTGCTATTTTCCAAAATACAAACTGCATTTTTTTTCCATTGATTACAGGTGCTGTTGGAATCACTTTAGGGATTTAAAGAAAGCAATCGTACTACAGAGCCATTAATTCTTTCAAAAATGTAAGGTGCGGGGAGCGGGGGGGGGATGCTTAAAAAAGATAAAGCAAAATCTATCAGGAGATGATTATGTTGTTTTTTTAGTAACTGGAAGATTACAGAGAAAAAGATTTACTGTAAACCAATTTTAGCAAACTATAAAAGATGAAAAGCAAGACATCCTCCTCTGTACAAGTAGAAAGTTATACTGTTAAGTTTGTTAATCATAATGTATTTCATTTGAAAATCAAATGTTCGGGTAAAAAGAAATCTACAGCGAGATCGATGAATAGACCTTTGGGACTTAAACTGTGTCATGAAACAGAACAGCGTAGCATTCTTTTAAAAATGAGTGTAGCTGTTAATAAATGTAGAATTGAAGCGCTAAATATATTATCTTTTAAAGCAGATTTTTTTTTTCCTAGGGCACAATATTATATACAGATTATGATGTAAATACAACATGCTTGTTTCTATAGTTAAACTACATTGGCTATGGGTAAAAACTCTCAATCCCATCATGCGGGACATTTTCTCTCCTGTACTGTCAATAGACTTTTTTATTTATTTATTTTTGCAACAAAAGAAAAAATGTGGAGGCAAAGAAATTACCTTTATTTTCAGGGCAAACCAATTTGCATAGAGGGACTGCTCTTCTAATTGTATTGGAATTGAAAGGTGTAAAATGTGTGTGTTTTGCAAACAAATTGCTGAAAATGTGTGGTATTATATATTGACTGTTGGAAAGTTAATTATTTTAAGTGGTTTTCAAAATTTGGGTGCTTTCTGGAGAAATTCCTGCAGTGATCATTTTAACCTGTTTGACCTTTTTGGTAGTTCACACCGTCAAGGCCAAAGGTTCAGAGAAATCTAATCGTATCGTGAAAACGCTGGCACGCCATCCATCATGAAGGGGTTAAATTCTCCTCTTACGAGCTGAGACTAAGGCTTTGTTCACTAGCTTTCTGTGATTACAGTTCTGGCTTCTAATCTCTCTTAAAATGATCTCAGTAATACCAATCAACAGAACCCTTTCAGTTTTATCAATAATTATATAATATAATATTAACTATATATTCAAATGTTATAAAGCACATATTTTGCTACTGTCATGTTACTCATCCCACAGAGACTAATGATGGGCATGCTACAGCAGGGTGCTAAACCCTTTGGGCATAGAAGAGGTCATCTTGCGCATGTTTTCCTGGAAGACGTCAAATGAAAGAGTCAGGAATAGGATTTTTATTTCAGAATCATATTACAAGGCATCTAGTGTATATCTGTGGGATTACTTGGGAACATTTTCAGTTGGGATAAATACACCTTTTTGTTGCCCCGAATGTGGATCACATGACTCTGCCATGATCTAAAAGCAGATCACGTTTAGTGTTATATATGATAATATGTACATATTCAGCTATTCAAGATTCATTATGTGTGTGGTTGTGTGTTTATATTAAAAGTATGGATCTATTCATTTATTAAACTATTAATTTGTTTACCAATACAATTACAAAGCTATTTGTCTATTATTTTACCTTAGCTTAGACACTGTCTTATTAATCAGTCAATCAATCCATCAATTTAGTCCATCTATTAAATCCACATATACATTTAAAATAGATCAATTTATCGACCTCATCTAAATGAGCCCAGTGAGAACCAAGATTTTCCACATACTATCGGTTGCAGAGAATTTGTGATCTAAATCTCTACTTTGATGATATATAAAAGATATATTGCTATCACGTGGAGTTCTGGTTGGGACATGTTTTACGTTTTCTTGATCTTATCACTTGTAGATAAATACATACTTTTCAAGTTCTCCCTAGCCATATAAACATGTTTTTCTGTCAAAGTTGCTTCCTGTCTCTTTTTCTCTGTCTTTCTGTCTGACTTTCTATCTAACCGTCTCTCTGTATCTGTGATATGCTTTCTCCTTATTATGCGTTTTCAGTGGCTGTCTGGTTATCCTGCTGCTTGCCAGGCTGTGCAGTCACATTGCTCTCCTGCTCCCAGTGTAATTGTTCATCACGATTCTTTCTGGGAGTTGTGACAATGCTGGTTACCAGGGACAAGAGTGGAGAGGCATGGAGCGTGTGTGATAAACAGGTTTGCATCCCTCGCACCCCGGCGCGCTCTCTGACACTACTTTTATCATCTCGTTTGTGCTCTGAATGAGCTCAGAGTAGCAATTGCCAGAAAACAGGCAGGCGATAAAGAGCATTGATTTAACACATCTTGCTTTCAATCATGCTCGGATTTTCGTAACTTGCGTTTCTCCTGTTCTCTGGCTCGTTTCTTTTATCTGACGAGCTCAACCCTTCTCACTGAGAATGAAAAGGTCGCCCAATAAGACATGGTTTGCTGCAACCGGAACGAGCGGAGAGGAAAGTATTTTAGATAAACACTGTCAGAGAGAAAGAGGAGTGAATTGCAGTGGCACAATTGGAGAGCGACAATACAGATTACTGTGTTCTGGGCTTGTAACAAGCCCGCGATGGTTTGCTGGCTCCCAGCGAGCAGTAAAGTCGCTATAATATTATAAATGTATTTCTATGCTGCCCTCTCTCTATCTGAGGCATCAGCACAAACACAGCTGGGAGCTCACCCCAAAACCTCGCTGAATATTAACCCTTTAATAGCCAGTTGTAATATTATTGTGGCCACTGAATAACAACCTTAACTTTTCAGGACTTTAAGCTGTAACACACAGCACCTGCATTCAAGCATGGATTTCAACTATGGCTTAATGAAATAATAAAATGGAATAACATGCAGACTTAGTGACATTCATTCCAACCCATTTACAATGAGAATCTGATCTAATGTAAGTGCCTGTAAATCTGCTAATTCACTCAACGACTGTGCAAATCTACTCATTAATGCCTGGAACATACTCATTCATCTAGACATCAACAGAATCATCAGAATATAAATATTAAATTAACCACTGAATATCTGGCTATTCTCCTCAATAACCCTAAGAATCGGCTCATTCGCTTACAGACACCCTCGGAATCTGCTTATTCAGCCTCAGATAATCCTGGAATCCACTCATCCAGATTCAGAGACCCTAGGAATCTACTCATCCAGATTCAGAGACCCGTTGAATCTGCTCCATAGACCTTGGCCTTTCACCCTAAAACCATAAGAATTTGCCCAATCTCAAAGGCAATGAGATTCTGCTCATTGACCATAAGATTTACTTAGATCTCAGATAATTTATTACAACATTAATAGAAGTTTATAACAACTATAGCCTGTAATGAGCAAAAGGAACAAATGATGTTCATTGAAAAAGTTAATCTGTCTTTGCTGCACAGATGTTTTCTTAACTGTTTAGTGCTGGGCCCGACCTCTCACATAATCTGTATGTTAGAAATATTAGCTAGGGTCCATGGCTAAGCCAGAGGTGATTTGGATAATGGTTTAATTTTAGAAAACAATAGGATTATGTATAAAAAGTTTTAATCACCAATGCACAGAGAGAAAAGGCTTATTTTTTTATCTTTACATGCCAAGTCTCTACAAATGAGCAAATCCAGAACTACTTGTATGGTACAGACAAATATCCATAATTTCTACCCTCTCAATGCCTAGCTCTGTCTAGCACTACAAAGTGAATGAGATCACGACAGACCTGAAGTGTATACAGGAAGAATGCAAAATTCATTTTTATTCATACAACGTAACACAGTTTAAAATACGCCAAATCTCTATAAATTTTCATTGATCCTTAGTGTCTGTTCGCAACTACGTATTCCGTCCATTCTCTGCTCCTTTTGGCTCACCCCCCCCCATCTTTGCTGAAATATATTGCTGATCTTGGAGACTTTGTAACATGAGGAAGCAGCATCGAGTTTCCTGATTATATTAACATTGATTTCTGATTCCTGGATCTTATCTCCCCCTGAACTGAGCGCAGAACAGACACATAAAAGCAAAATAATCAGGAGTAATGCTTCCGAGCTTTAAAGTGGGAGTCTGACAGAATATATTGGTCCTTTGAAAGTGGCTGCGTGCTGGTGAGAATACGCAGTGGTGTATATAAGCGAGACACGTGAAGCAGGGTAATAATTCCCTGTCTGCGCACCTTGATTAACCTCTGGATTCTGGCACCATAGTGGATAATAATGAGAGTCTGTAGGTCTGTCTACATTACTCTTTTTTAATGCTTTAATTAGGACGTTATTATTATTTCTCATGCAACTGATGTGCCTCCCCACCATTAAACTATCATTTTTAAAGTTGTTTCTAGATATACACGATTAACTGCAGATAAGGCGTGATTAGCGCACTTCCTCGCTGTAAAGATTAGACCCCCTACAATCCTTGGATGTCTTATTTGATAGAATTGTTAGTGAAATTGTAAAGGACCAATGATGAAAAAAAGAAGTGATAATAACATTACACATTAAGAGGGGCTGTTATTTGGATTTAGGTAACATTCAGTTTGGACAGCATCGGAATTTTAAATACTAAATATTTCATTATTTCCTAAACCTCACATTTGGACCTGAATTGGAAACTCTTAAACTAAAGTAATTTTTCACACAGTCTTAAATTGTAAAAAAAAACAAAAAAACACACACACACACCTCACATTTGTATTGGGCATTATCTATCATGGTGGAAATGTGTCTGAAAATGAAGAAAACAAACAAACATTTTTGTAATGAAGCAAACAAATTAAACTAAATGGCAAAAGTTGATTTTAGAATGGCTTTAAGAGCTCTTCCTGGAAACCTGTGCTTCAGCGATCTTTCCCCACACTCCTAAAAGGTAATTTTACTATGCGAGGCTTAGATCATAAAACACGCTATGCCCTATGGGTAGGCTAAGCCGGGCCTCTGTGTTGACAACAATCTACTACATCTTTTATTTCTCTCTAGGAAATAACTTTGATTGGAACCATACTCATGTCCCCACTGCCCCAGAACTGCACTTATAACACAGGACACTAGACAGTGACCAAAACAGTGGTTCCAAACTTGGACCTCAAGGCATATCAGTGGACCATGTTTTGTTAGTATTCTTATAGGAACATAATTGAGAAATATCTAAGTATGAACATCTGCTGTCAGTTGAGGACTGGGTTGGGAACTAGAGCATTATTTTTAGTTTTACTATTACAGCAGCGGTTCTTATTCCTGGATGCATGCTTTTTATTGGGTTCCCAATGATTGGAACAAGCACATCATCTTGATCACGCCCCAGCAATTATTTACATTGTATTCTGTACTGTAGCAGCCACCTGACACCTGAAAGCATTGAATGCAGTTGTTTTACAGAACTAATGATATTCTGATGCCCTGTATGTTTGGGTGCCTGTGAAAAATGTTAAATAATAATAAATGCTAAATTAGCCCCCCTTAAGGACACATGACATGTGTGACATGTCATGATTCCCTTTTATTCCAGAAGTTTGGTCCTTAAGGGGTTAATAACTGTAGTACATTTTGTTTTGGAAATAGAGGCACTGTTAGTCAGTCAGAGCTCCAAACTCTAAACTACTCCTCATTTCTAGTAAGACTGCTGTCCAGCACAATCAGAGTATCCTGGCATAGCATGTTTCTTCCCTTTATGGTACTGCTCAGTGAGAGAGATATAACACGGTTTAATATGGCATAACCGGAGAAATGCATCCATCTTGCTTTATCTCTCCAGATGCAAGGTCACAGGACGTGTACTGGTGTAAACGCCTATCATCGAATGATATATGATGATAGACTATAGGCATAAAGGTCAGTGAATCTTGTCAAAAAAACTTGTATTACATCATAAGTAATCACAGCTCATAGTTACAGTTACTATGTACGATTTGTCACTCATTCTATCTAGCATTATGGCCAATATTTCCCCCGATGACCTCATGATTCCTGAGCGCCAGCTTTTCATATTCCCATATTTAAAAGGACCTTCACATATGTTTACACACAAACCCAAGTACCGAACACTCCAATTCTCAATACAAACGTTACGCACCCCGATGCAAGAACCTCTGACCACAATATAACAATATCCAATGAGTGGCACACTCAAAGATTTGTAGAAAATAATCTTAGCATTTAATAGGCTTTAAACAAAATGTTGAAGTTTCAGTCTACAAACAGATTAATCCTCTGTTTGCAGACTGAAACTGAAACATTGATATTTTGCTTAAGGCTAAAGAAAAAATACCTTGAGTGTCCCTCTCCTTGGATATTTATATTATCCTGTGTATTTCAATGGTTTAATGTGGTTCAATAATATAACAATCGTATTATTATTATTACACCTTTTTTTAAAAGATACCCTTTATTCATCCATTAAAGACAACGCTGGCATAAAGACATTGACCCTGAGACCCTACTCTATTATATATTACAATTATAGTCCTACTACTCTACCACTAACCTATAACATTATTTATTTTGAAAATCCACATTTTCTTTGGTGTTATGTGGTAAGTGGACATGGGGTGAATGGTATTCCTTCATTAGTCCTATCCTGATGTGACCTCTGTTTTCTTTTTGTGCATGAATGTATGGAGCTTGCGTAAATCTCTTATAATGTAAATGCACCACCTGGCCGTAAAATAAGGCAGGGGGTAATTTTTGACACATGCATGCAATCTTGTTCTGTGGCACACTCAGAGCATGATGAAATCATTATATAATATGTAGGACTCAATAGAAGCTCCCTTTCCCGTGCTCTGTACAGTAAACAGATGTACGCGGTATAATAGAGACATTATCTGTGGGCAGTTAGATGTTTTATCACCGTCATTTAGCTGAAAGCAGAAGTAAGAAGTAAGAAGTGGAAAAACCTTAATAATCTCAGGCAGCCACATTCTGCAACAAAAGGGCAGCTGGGTGCCGAGTGACAGGGACCAAACGGCAGATTGTAACTGTTTTATTGCTTTCTCTCCTCATAAATTTCGCATTTTGGAAGTTAAGTGTAGATTGAGGTTTGTGGCTTGTTCAGAAGAGGAACCCAATGTGGTTCTTAGGTTTTCAACCTGAGACTTGAAGCAGCAGCTGTGCTTCTGACACATCTATAGGGCCGGTCCTGATTTGTGAGGCGTATTGCCCCCGTGTTACGGAAGAATTGGGCTCCAAGTGCCTGTTTAGGAAACAGCTGCAGATTTTCGGGGTAATGGCTCTGGGCTATTAAAAGGTAAAAGTGAAGCACATAATCTAATGCTTCTAAAGTAAGAAATAGAGCAACAGTGAAGTTCACCGACAGCGAAATAAGAGTAAAAATCAGGAGCTGAGAGACACAATAAGATAAAGTAGAGAACTGTGCAACAACAAATAAAATGCACTGTCTATCCCTCTATCTATCTAAATTACACAGTATAACAGTAGATAATACTGGTCGATATGGCACATTCTATTGGTTACAGAGAATTTGTCACCTTAAATCTCTGCTTTGATGACATGGATGTTCTAGATATATTACTATTACGTACTGTTCTGGCTGGGATCTGATTTGTTCATTTCTTGGTCTTCCCACTTATGAGTAAATACACATTTTTCCTATGATTTACCTTTTACTTTTCACAAGTTTTTCTTTGTACATTCTAATTGAGATCATATGCCTTTAGAGGTAAATACTCTCATGCAAAATAAATATTTACATAACTTTCATTTAGTGATTTTAATTACATCCACATATTTTATCAAGATATTGAATTAAAGGGACACTAGAGGCACCCAACCACTTCATCTCAACGAAGTGGTCTGGGTGCAATGTCCCTCCCATTTTTACACTGCAGTTGAAAATGTTGCTGTTCTGCAAAACGTCAATGTTTTCATGACAGGGTTTAAGTGCTTCTATTAACTGTCACTCAAACAGCCACTACAGTTGTTTCCAAGAAAATAGCACAGTAAAAGTCTCAGAAATACCACCTGATTGGCACATTGCATCAATTTCTGTTCACTAGCCTCGATCTAGATTATCTCAGTCAAGGAGGCGGCAACAACCGTGGAAACTTGCACTGCGAGGGAGAAAAGGTAAGAAAAACTACTTTTTGTCTCCCTGCAGATGGTGGGCAGTCACCTAAACAGTCACCAGGAAACTATAACTGATGAATACACATTTTATTATTAGTTTTTCACTATTTTACTTTGACCTATAGGAAGCAACAGCCTTGATTTAATATTTTTGGATAAGCTGTTCAAATGGTTTAAATCTGTTTGAAAAGGTTTCAAAATGATTTACCTAACGACATCAGCATTAAAGTCAATGAGAATTTTTGCAGATAAATCACTTGGAATGTTTATTAAAAAAATATAAAATCAAATCAGCACTTTCTTTCCATAATGTACTTCTATATTTATGGCTTGTGATTGCATATTTTACATATATACATATATATTATTTGCTAATAATTCTAAACTATCGTTTGTAATATACATCCACTGACAAAGCTTTTTGTACGCATATGTATTATCATAACAGTACTTTTTTTATTCTTATGTTTCCTCTTGGCTTTTATATATCTGACTCTTGATACACCTTTGATTGATAAGTTATTAAGACACTTTTGATGTTGCATCCATTTTGTGTATTTTTATCTATTTTCAGTGCTGATTGTTGTAAGCAGTTTGACAAAGACTAATGTTTCAGTCAAAATCTTGCTGTTGTACAACTTTTAATGAATAAAGTTAGCTGTGTTTGCTACCCCTAAGAGGCCAGTTACCTTCTGTCTTTATGCATATCGTAAACACCATCAAAGAACAGAATGTAAAATGACAAATACAGTTAGTCATAGGTTTTGGTAATATGTGAGGCAGGGCAAATGATAGGGGGGAAATATAAATGGAGGACTGAGAGGAGGTGGTGGATGATAATGTTGCCATAATGCAGAAAAGAGAGAGAGGGAATTACATGGGAAGAAAGAGGTTGCACAGTGGTTGAAAAAGCTAAAAAAAAAAAAAAGAAGTGAGAGTGACAAGAGAATAAAAGTGGGAAAGAGAGAGAAATTCGACCAGACGATGAACACTATATTTCTCTGCCATGAGTTTACTCTTATAGAAGACCTGTAAAGCTTGGGAAAAGAAGGAGCCATGTTTCTGGGGCCTCTTTCTCATGGGAATCAGCTTTTTGGATGTCAGTGATATAATTACCACATTTCAAGTCAGGAGCGATAAAAAAGCAGCCATCCTGTCACAGCAGGAAGGTGACAGTGAGTTTGACCATAGCAGCTCTGAATCTGTTTTCTATTGCTCGGTCAGAAGCTGCACCTTGCCCCCCCATCGCTTCACTACATCCTTCAGAGCTCGGTGGTGTCCATGTAACGAGACCATGGAGCCAGAGAGCTAATGAGAAGAGGTGCGTGTGCTCCTGTCCTTTGGATCAATACACACAGCAGCATGCTCCAGACACCCCCGTCTCGCTGCTTCATTTCTCTTCTTTCCACAGATGAGTCGTGTTATTATTTTCACTGGGTCGATATCTTACAACCTTTCTCTTATTATTTTATCTGCTGCTCCATAAATTTTCTGATTACTTTAAACAGGGGGTTTCAGGTTAAGGCTGTAATTCATAAATATAAAAAAAAAAAGAATAAAAATAAATAAATAAAAAAGATTTTGCTCCCCATCAGGAAAAGAAAGGAAAACATCTATATTTTTATTTGCAATTAACCTTTCAGACTTAAAATTTTAACCCTGTCAATGCCATGTGGGTTGAACTAGTAACACGGTAGCCACAAAATGCTTAGAGTGATGGGGGCTGTTCATCATATCCTTCCCAGTGATTTCTAAGTCACACAGGAAACTTACTTAACTAGTATAAAAATTAGGTACTGGATTGTTGCTATGAACTGGACTTCATTAAATACCTTAATCCTTTAAAATCCATTGAGTTACACAACGTAAACTGGGCATTCACAAATAGTTGGTGCCACTGTTATTTTGTTATGTACTGTGTTCCCCCTGGCCATTGTCAGTTACTAATGAGTTATACAGGAGTCTAAAATGTTCTGGTAGATTGGGGCAGGTATTAAGCTTATATCCTTACCTCGGCAGTACTATAAGAGAGAAAATTGAGTGGTCATGGTGTAGTACTGTTAGAGGAAGAGGAGTGGTCATGGTGCAGTACTGTTAGAGGAAGAGGAGTGGTCATGGTGCAGGAAGAGGAGAGTTTTAGAGGAGTGGTCAGCATACAGCCTTATGAGAGCGGTAGAAGAGCTCTCATAGTGTAATACTATGAGGCAGGAAGATGTACAGAATTAACAGAGTGGAGGAGGAGTGATCAGGATGATGAAATGAGTAGTCACGAAGGGGTACCAAGATATAATAGTAGTCACAAAGCAGTATTTTTAGAAAGGAACCATTACAGCACATTATTATAAGAAGTGGTTATAGTACAATACTATAAGAGACAAGTTGCCAAATGTAATAACACAGCACATTAATAGAAAGATAGTCATGGCACAGCACTCTGGCAGAGAAACAGTTATTGTGAGAGAGCAGCAATCACAGAGCATTACCATGAGAGACAGTCACGGTGCAGCACTGCACAAAACAGAATGCAACCATAAAAGAGAGGGGCATTTAGAATGTAGCAGTAAGATTGAGATACCCTCAGCGCAGTACTATGAGAGAGGAATAGCCTGCATACAGGATCATGAGTGAATATAGAGTCAGACAGACAATTAGCTCACTCATGGAGTCTATCTACAGACAATGGGCAATGTTGCTATTCCCTCCAGGCTCGTCTCTATCTCAGATGATGAATGGAGTTTCTGCGCTGGGCTGTTATTGGCTTTGCTTTTGTCGATATGTTTGTGTTGGCCTCAAGTTCTCAATGATTGATCTTTTTTTCCTGGCTGATCAGTTATTAAGAGAGAACAGAAAGGGGCAGGTACACCACAGTCCCTGGCTTCCTCTACACATACCATTAAGACAATAGCAGGAGACATTGCTTAGTGAAATGTAATTTTTTGGTCAGACTTTGGTCAGAAAAATATGTGAAAATCTTCTCAAATGGAAATTTTAAACATACAAGCAATTATGTTATTTTTTTATCATTAACATGTTCTGGAGTCCTTCAAAGGTATATGATGCACATCCAGCAAATGTACTGTATCACAAAATTCACCGCAAGTTGTACTGTGATAACCAGGCCAAAAAAGCTGAATTGGAGAAAAAAAAAAAATCCCAACTCTATTTTTTAATGTCAGATACTTCTGCCTAGCAGACCATTCCTAGTTTAGCAAATAATCTTCAAAATTCAAAGCACAATAGGAATAAATGAGAAGATTGGGAAACGTGGATAATTAATAAATAATCATTTCTAAAGTTCATAAATGAAAAAGTAGATGCCACCAGACAAAGCATTAAAAGTAACACAACCTACCTGTGTATATAAACCTCCCGGGTGTCCCTTTGCAAAATTGCTTTGATTTGTAGGATAATGTGACTTCTACCACTCCTGGTATGTGTCGAGGAGGAGTCTGTACGCGGATGGCATGCGGAGTTATTAACTACAGAAAGAAACAAAAAAGGAAAATTTCAATGAGTAAAAGAAGGGGTAGTTGTATTTTTCTGATACTCCGTAACATCTTCCTGTCACACATTCATAAACAAAGCCATAAAAGATGCAATTAACTTGTCAATGTTTAAATGCAACATGTAGAAGGCAATGACAATAACGTTCAGATCTTTCCACGCTCGACACAAGGAGAATGTAGTCGTAACACGGTATCGAGAGTTGTACAATGACGGATTGCTATTAACATGATGTTAATAGAGACAAACTGAAATCAGGTCAATAGATATGAAAGCAAAGTGCTCAGTATCGATTACGTGCAAATGAACAACTTAGTTGGCTGAGTAGATATTGTGCTCGTATTTTCAGGAAGCGTTTTAATGAGAAGTATTAAACTTTATGGTCGAAATCCTGTTTTCAAGCCACTAATTCCTTATATTACTGTCAGTGACATCATCGCAGAGCTAATAATAACATCATAGGTTGTTGGTCCTTTGTTTGACTCATTTTCCTCTTGGACCCGAATATTCACTAAAACCTGATTCTTTGTTTATGGTAAAACAGATAATTCTGTTAAATGTTAATTCAGTCCCTCGTTCTATATTTACCCACCTATTAAATACACCCCTGAACTCTCTTATAGTTGTTAAATGCATATAATTTAAACATTGCAACCTGACAATTCTTTTCAAGTTTGAATTCTGAGCGTTTGTAGCTTACATTGTAATTGTGTAATTGTGCCTAATGTAGACTGAAAAATTGGGAAATGGGGGCACACCCAAAACATGCATTTCTTAGTGGTGCTGCCGTAAAGACCAAAATCTATACAAAATACAGTTAACACAATGAAAGCTGATGATTTGCCAAGTTCTAAATTAATATAGAGAAACTCATCTTAACCTCCGCCTCCTCTAAATCATCTTAATAGCTCAATTAGAAAGCATGTATCACCTTCTTCAGTGCCAGATATGTGAGAAACATTGGTGAAAGCTCAAACTTAGAATCATATACTCTTCTGCCAATTACCAATGCAATGTTGAGCATAAAGGTTAAAGGGACGCTAAAGATACTGTAACTGCTTCTTCTCCATAAGTAAGTCATAGTGTCTTCAGTCCTCTGGTGGCGCCATTCTTCCATTCAGCATTAAATTGGTTTTAATGATTTAATGCTAAATAAAAGTCCCCAGTAGCTCAACCTCTCTGTGCTGCTTGGGCAAATGAGAAGACATTAGTATGAGCAATTGGCTGAGTCATCTGATTGCTTTCAGCCTATCACAGCACCCACTGCTGGTATGAATTGGTATGGCTAGACTATGGATGGCCATGGTCCTTCATTCAGTGATAATCTGTTTGAAAATGCACCAGAGGACTCCAGGCAAGATAACCAATCTACCGTGTCCCTTTAAGTACATATAAATATCGGGAAATTTAATTTATTAGAGACCTATTGATCTCGTCCGTCCTCTTATAGTGTGCAGGGGACAAGGATTGGACAGTCATGGATGAAAGTTTGGATGCATCCTTAAATGTGATTAAGACCACCTCAAAGTGGTCAGAAAACATCGATCTGGAGTTAGATAGGGAATGAGAAGAAATGTAAATATCCCTGATTGGGGTGAGCAATGATCCATGTATTAAGGGAAAACAAAGCCATTTAGGAAACATTTTGGAAACATTATAATAAACTATGAGACCAACTGACATTGTTTCTATTATGTATCTTTTATATGAAATGATGAGTAAGATTTGAATATAATCTGCCCATTGAAATACATTAAGTACACAACTAATATATGTGTACATATCTCTATCTATAAATATATATATACACATATATACATATATATAAACATACATACACACACACACACACACACACTCATACATATTCTTATCTTTAATGCAGTAGCAAACTCTGGCTCTGGAACAATTCTCAGGTGGCTGGGACTAGGCTGCAAAGTTATTCTAAGACCAATCACAATGACAAGCTATTTTAAGAGGACCTGGAAATATTAGTTGACCTGAATGTTTCCTCAGTACACAAGACATATTGTAAGACATCCCGCCATCAAGGCATTATTAAAAACAAGCAGAGACAGTACATAAAGGGGGGGGGGGACAGAGCATAAAGCTATTTCTATTTAATTGGCAACAAATCAGTCAAAACAGCTTTCTCTCTAAAAACCCCCCAAAAACCTTTGTGAGGCAGAAAGGTGGGCATTGTGTTGCCTTTGTGATTCCTCACTTAAATTTAGTAGTTTAAAGTTAAATCTTATGGTTAACTCTTTCATGCCAAATATTTGTGGACTACATTTCCCATAAAACTTAGCTAACTTGCAGGAAATGTAAACCTTGGCAAGCCCAAAATTAGCCATCTCTACCCTAGAAGTCACTTTGTATGAGGGTCCAGCTAAACAAGCTGTATCCAGCACTATAATGATCTCAGTGCCAGTAACTGTTTCATATTGCCAATAAAAGCAATTCTAAATAAATTATGTATTGGGAAGGGCAGTGGAGAAAAGAATTGGAAATTCAGCCACACGCACAACCTAATTCCAAGAAATACAATTCTTCCTACAAACACTAACTTATATGACTGTACTTATATATTTTTTTCATATAGGGTCACATTTTTATATAGGGTTACTCCCTTTGCACTTTGCAAACTCCACCTCAAGCAGTGTTATTAGTGATGTCAACAAAGGCGAATTGGGCTGGAGGGAGAACTTGGCCGTGACATGGGATCACAGATGAGTTTTTGCTTTCCTTTTCTAATCCGTGCCAGCAAGGGTTATTTCAAGAAAACACAGTACTTTATTAAAACACTGTTTCTACCCCTTGAAATGTTTTATAAAGTTAATATTGGACTCAACACACTTTTTTAATTTTTTTGTTTTGTTTTGTTTTTTAAGAAATGTTATTCTGTGTCAGTTTTTGCTCAGGGGCACATGCTGCCACCATCCAGATGTAAATGCAATAAAGGCAATATTAAATATCTATTGAAAATGATTCATGTTCTAATATTTACAGATGTAAGGAAATGTATACTTTGTTGTAAGGGAGGGTTTGTTTCCCTCATGGACACATAAATATATGCTAAAAGAACCAGGCTGTGATCCCATTGGGTCTCGAGATATCAGTTTAGTGCCCCACTTACCATGTATCCATATTAATTCGCACATGTTATTACAGTTAAGGCAGCCAGGTAAAATACGATCCTACACGTTTGTACCGACTATGGTGGAACACAGATATTTACTGCCGGGCGGCCACTATGCTGAATCTGTGTCAAGGTGACATTTGTGACACTGAAAACATTTTATTTCTAAAGCATATTATCAGCACAGGAGTACCTATAGTCTGTCTGTCTTGGTAAAGACAGGACTGCTCCAGTTCAAATCCAATGTACAGATCTCAAGAATTATTTCTTCGCTTCTACGTTTCAGTGTTTGAAAAGGTTAGAAAGGTGTTCTCAGTCTAACTGATATATAAAATCAATTAGAAATCAAATAAAATCAATATAAATAATATATGGTTATGTTGCTTTAAGTCTATGGATGACATCAAATCAAATTACAGTTCTGCATTATCAATATCTATTCTGTCTGACCTGGGTGGCAGCGATGGGCTAAATTATCATTCCGTTTAGGTTTGACAGAATTGATATGGATATTGCAGAAGTGTAATTTCTACATTATTAAAGTGTCTGAATGTGGTTTGTTGTAAGGGTGATTTGAAAAACTAAGTTTTGTCAAACTGCTTGGCAAAATAAAATGGGAGATGAAGTGGAAATAGTTTTTGCACTAAAATGATATGTACTGGTTATGGTACTTAGCGTGTTCCTTTAAACCTGGATGCCCAAACCAATACATTTCCATGAGGTCTATGAAGTTGATATTCACTAGAAAACATGAACAAAAATTATACATTTGATGGGAAAAGTACATTAGGAAATTGCGGGAAAGTCTGTGGGATGAATCTCAAATTTTCTAGCAACATATAAATTGGCTGAAAGGATTGCAAACATATGTGAAACAGGATAGGCAGGGGGTAGGCACAGCTAGAAGAAGCCTAAATGTATCAATTAGCCCAGATCTCTGGCTCTGCTGGCCCTAAAACGTCAGAATTTCAACGTTCTGATTCTCATTAGCTGCGTCTTTGTGTAATAAATGCAGCAAAGCCACGACCTCAACACGTGTAAAATGTCGGGTAACAATGCGGCTCTGTACTGCTCTCAGTTCTCAGGAATTGTTAGGGGTTTCCTTGTTAGCAAGCTTTTTATGCTCTAAAGCTCTCTGTAATATAAGATTTGTGCACTTTGCCTCCCAGTTGCATCAGAACTTCTCCCTTGCTGTCTTCACTCGTCTCTCAGAGAGAGCCTGGCATTGTCCTGCCGCGGTGAAATTTCTTAGCCGAATTCTGACAAAGAATTCACATGGTCTCCAAATACAAAAGAGGACCTAGTTTTTCTTCTGCTGGATGATAACGGCATTTAGCTAAGAGTTACTGTTATAAACACACTTTCCGGCTATTAATATTTTTCTTTGTAATCTCTGCCAATTATTTTCCTCTCCTCATATAACAGCACATGAAATGGTATCCGAGGGTAATCCAAACATACTGTAGGGTTAATGTCCGCCAAAGGTGCTACATGGAGATTTAAGTGGTCCCTATGAGAACAGTACAGGGATCTTTTCTCTAGCACAATTCAAGTATTTTATTTAGCACATGGCTATAAAAAAAACATGTAGTATATTTTTAGTTTTGCATTTTAGTCACGCACCATTATTTTTTAAGGGATATTTAAGTATACTGAATGTTTCTTTTTAAAAGTTATGGGCAAATCCGTAATCTAAGAAACACTAACTAAAACAATAAGCAGATAAAAACCAGGAGCTGATAAATAATAATTATTAAAACTCAAAGTGAAGTAAATTTTTAAAAATTGTTCGGATATCTCTTTAAGGTTCATAAAATTACATGCAAACCAAAACAGACAGTGTAAATTTTAGTGTATATTAAAGTGCTCGTGCTGCTACAAACAGATCCATAAACTGTTGATCATTGAGGCTGCTAGTATTTCAAACAGTTTAAGAGACCAATAGCTCTCTGAATTGTATCTGTTTCTGCACCTTCACAACCTAGACTAGTGATGGCTAACCTTGACACCATAAATTGTTTCTGGACTACATTTCCCATGATGCTCAGCTAGCTTTTAGAGTCTAAACGCTAGCTGAGCATCATGGGAAATGTAGTCCAGAAACTATTTATGGTGTCAAGGTTAGCCATCACTGACCTAGGCAGACTGCAGTACATATAGGGTTAATCACTAAAGTGTGAACTGACCACAATTCAAAGCTAATTTCAAATTTAAGGTTAAAATACTTGGACTGAAAGCGAACAGCTTACTTGTTTTTTGTTTTTTTCTAATTGAGTTACTAAAAAATGTGAAAGTCACTTTGAATCTCCCAATAATGGTTTAGTGCAGGGGTACCCAAAAAGTAGATCTCTAGATGTTTGTAAAACTACAACTTCCATGATGCTTTGTCATTTGAAAGACACGCAAAGGCATGCAAGGCATTATGGGAGTTCTGCAAGATCTAGGGCTCTACCTTTTGGGCACCCCTGATTTAGTTAATAACCCTGAGAATGTATGAAACAAACGTAGACCTCCTGAGCATGCTGAAAAATGTGTGTTTTCTCTTTCTGTCCATGCAGTTAGCATGCACACTGGTACTAACATATGGCTTTACTGTAGAACCAATAAAAGAAGACTTTTAACTTTATGAGGTTTTGCTATCACTTTAAGCAACTCTGGGACAATATTTTGTCATAATTAGGCTCCCTGCTGTAACAACACATCTTGCAGAATGAAGAGGGTAGCTTAAGGTTGCAGACTACAGAACGGGAAAGGATTTAGCACAAGGCTCTGCTGAGAGGTAGGAAGCAGCACGTTTCTGCAGAGTTGAAAGGATGCTGCACACACGGGGAGGGATGCTGCACAGGGCTTTGTAAATGTTGAAGAACCAAACTGTTGAGAAATGAAGCGACCATCGGTCTCTAAAGCCAAGTTTAAGGACCACTAAAGTGCCAGGAAAACATACTCGTTTTCCTGGCACTATAGTGCCCTGAGGGTGCCCCCACCCTCAGGGTCCCCCTCCCGCCAGGCTCTGAAAAGAGGAAGGGGTTAAAATCTTACCTTTCTCCAGCGCCGGGCGGGGAGCTTTCCTCCTCCTCTCCTCCTTCCTAGTGACGTCATCGGCTGAATGCGCATGCGCGGCAGGAGCCGCGCGCGCATTCAGCCTGTTCATAGGAAAGCATTTACAATGCTTTCCTATGGACGCTAGCGTCTTCTCACTGTGATTTTCACAGTGAGAAGCACGCAAGCGCCTCTAGTGGCTGTCAATGAGACAGCCACTAGAGGCTCTAGAGGCTGGATTAACCCTCAGTGTAAACATAGCAGTTTCTCTGAAACTACTATGTTTATTAAAAAAAGGGTTAACCCTAGCTGGACCAGGCACCCAGACCACTTCATTAAGCTGAAGTGGTCTGGGTGCCTATAGTGGTCCTTTAAGTGTTGTGTGTTAATTGTGGTACATCATTCTGTAATGCATACACTGCTGTTTTGGAAAAATACATTAGATTGCCAATTTTGAGACTAAAAGAAGGGACATGTCAGTCTGTAAGAAATGTACGACAGGATGACTGGCAGCCAGGTTGGTCTCCTACACGCAGGGCAGCACATGACAGAGTGCTTTCGAAGGCATGGACTTAATACGTGACAGCGTTTTGCAGTGTGAGAGACTGACTGCAGACTGCAGTACATACAGGCCTTGTCACTAAAGTGTCAATTGACCAGTATTCAAAGCAAATTTTACATTTTAGACCAAAAGAGTTAAACCGACAGAACAACTTACTTGAATTAATGTTAGAGTCTTTTGGTGCACTAGCTCTATATTGATTGGGGACATTTACCTGGTGTTCCCCAATGCAGGACAACATGTAACTAACCTGGGATTGCAGGACAGGAGCGCATGGGATGGTCTTACTAAACCCAGGGCTGTTGGGAGATATGTTGGATATGACCCTTTCCACCCAGACCAGAAGATAACAGCCTTGCTTTACCAGGCTTCTATTGACAGTATTTTTACATATTACCCTTTTTTCAGAAAAATGCTAACATTTGAATTCCATTTTGAGTTCATGGTAACTTACACTTTGTAATATTTGCTGGAACAAGAAAACGCTATTTCCAAATTTGTTCTAGCTCAGTATCATAACACTCCTGGGGATCATCTATTTTGTGAATAATGTATTAGGCTATTTCATTTACTATCCCATTTTATTTTTACATTGCATGCCTTCTGTTAACACATTTTGTGTATGCATGCAAGCTACTTTCTATGTGGGACGTAGTATCTCTGCCATTCATTAACTGTCGAACTTTTAGAGCCTCGTTTAGTTCTGAATTGTCACCAAAATCTGTGCTTCTTGTAAAATATAGGTAATGACTTCAGCACTGACAATATTGGAGGTTTTCCAATATTCGATAAATCACTTTCTTGAGATGCGGTACATCACCTTTCTACCTGCCTAGATCATGTTTATCAACAACCGAAGGATGTTCGGACTATGTGTCTTAACCCATTCAGCCACATAGGATTGTGCAAAGCTATTGTTTTGCGCAGCCCTCTGGGACTGATGATGTTAAGATACGTTTAGCAGTAATGGAAGTAGACCAGCAGGGATAAAACCACAAAGTTATAAAAAAAACACCTACCTCACTCCAGACCAGCATGGTGCCAAAAATGACCTGTAACCCATCAAAGAAGTTGTCTCCTATGATGATAACCGTGGCACCTCCTGTGGTCCACCCCTCGCTCGGACTGATTGCTTTGATACATGGTGTAGCTGCTTTCCAAGAGACATGAAAAAAAAAAAAGAGACTTTCTCTTATTATAGGTAAAATTATATCACTCAGGATCAAAATAGATAAGAACAATATTATAAGGAAGAAAGCATTTATGTTACACCCACATCTATAAAGCATCTATAATTGACTAAAGTTTTAAGATATCTTAAAAGGGAACATTTACACAAATCACACACACAGCTAGTAATATTGTAAAGGGATATCATGCATGTGCAAAATAAAAGTCAAAATTGCAGAGGTAGAAACATTTCCAGACTCCGCTATATGACCATTTTGCCTACTTTAGCCTATGTTTTGCATAGCTGACTGCATGATTTAATTACATTTCCAGTTTAGTAAGAAAAGCAAAAACATTTGCTTGAATTGCCTCGGAATAATAGCTGATGTTTTGCGCTAGTTTATTTGAGATCGCAAAGTAGTAATGACACAATATTTCTTAGCAGTAAGCAGAATAGGGATGGGTAATATATTTTACCCATATGTATAATTGCAGGGTAGGCATAAAGGAAGATCCCAAGGTAAACTACAACTCCCATCGCAAGTCTTTTACATAGGAAAATGCAGAGGAAAAAAATGTGTTTATCGCTTTTTAGGGAAAAGAGAAAATCTGATCAGTATAACTCTTCATGTCTGATGATTTAGACCTGGGGTAGGCAATCTTCAGCACTTCGGCTGTTGTGGACTACATCTTCCATGATCCTCTTTTAGCTATACTGTTGAGAAAGCATCATGGGAGATGTAGTCCACAACATCTGGAGTGCCAAAGGTTTCCTACCCCTGATTTAGACTGTCATACGTTATAAACACTAAAATAAAATATTAGGAAATCTGTAGCCAGTCAGAAAGAAGATCTATTTTTACAGTCTATTTACTAAATAATGTGTTGTGAGATGAAGAATATCGATCGATATAGCAGAGTTTACAAATCTCCAAGCTTAGCGAAGTGTGAGAATTTTTCCAGGTCTGCTATTTAGGTCTACATTTTGCCCATGCACAACTTGGATTAGTAACATTTTGCTCATAACTTTGATAATGGAGTCTTTTCCAAATTACAGCAAATGGGCATGTTTTACAACGCTCTATCATATAATACATGAACCTCTTTATGGGACAATAAAATAATTTAATGACAATGTCACTAGTACAATTATGATTCACATGAAAAATAAGAATAATATGATTACCATTTAACAGCAAAGCAGAGTATCGTAAGAACTTTTTTCCCCTGAGTTTCAAAGGGCCCTGAGTATATAAATGTGTTTAAAATGTGGGTAATATTTGGGTGAGCATATTGGAAATTATAGTCCATAATGTTAGTATTCATTGAGCACATTTTCAGGAACTGCCAAGTGAATTTCAAATTGCAGAATAAAATAGCTAACTAAAAGCGTAGTTAGGCTGAAGAATATTTTCAGTTCAACTATTTTCTCCTAAAATTCTAGTTAAAGGGACACTTTAGTCACCTAAATTACTTTAGCTAAATAAAGCAGTTTTAGTGTATAGATCATTCCCCTGCAATTTCAATGCTCAATTCACTGTCATTTAGAAGTTAAATCACTTTGTTTCTGTTTATGCAGCCCTAGCCACACCTCCCCGGCTATGATTGACAGAGCCTGCATGAAAAAAAAAAACTGCTTTCACTTTCAAACAGATGTAATTTACCTTAAATAATTGTATCTCAATCTCTAAATTGAACTTTAATCACATACAGGAGGCTCTTGCAGGGTCTAGCAAGCTATTAACATAGCAGGGGATAAGAAAATCTTAATTAAACAGAACTTGCAATAAAGAAAGCCTAAATAGGGCTCTCATTACAGGAAGTGTTTATGGAAGGCTGTGCAAGTCACATGCAGGGAGGTGTGACTAGGGTTCATAAACAAAGGGATTTAGCTCCTAAATGGCAGAGGATTGAGCAGTGAGGCTGCAGGGGCATGTTCTATACACCAAAACTGCTTCGTTAAGCTAAAGTTGTTCAGGTGACTATAGTGTCCCTTAAAGGTACTGGGAACTATTAAATGAAAATTAAAGGGACACTCGGGAACCCTAAAACACGTTAGCTTGCTGAAGAGTGTGTCCTCTATTTTTGAAAGAAATTTCACTTTTAAAAATTAACCTTATTACACCCCCTGTCTGTCAAGCAAACAACCTGTCCTGTTATTTCCTTCTAGTGGAACTAAACTCTAGAGGAAGCTATTGCCCAGAGCACCTGCCTTACAAGGCTTTCTCATTGAGCTGCATTAGGAAGTCTGTGATTGAACAGCCACAGAAAGTCTGGGCGGGCTTAGAAGAGGAGGGCTTGCAAAGGCAGAACACGAGAACTGTGGCTTTTGCAAACTGTTTATAGATATAACTCAAGTGGAAAAAATGCATAATTAACTGCAATGGTGTTTTCATTGGGGGTATATCTACTAAACAATTATTTATATTTTATTTGGGCAATGGAGTGTCCATTTAACTGAGGAATGCATTTTCTGAGAAGTCAGTAGATCAATCTTAGAAAGCATCACCTTATTAGAAAAAATATATAATTTAATTTAATTAGGTTTTCCAGTTTGCCCAAGTGACAGTGGTGACAGCAAGCTATAAGTTTTTATCATAATCATAATAGACATATTGAGCATATTGTATATAATGCTTGGGGATAGTTACCATTTCTTGGGCAAAATGGGTTTACATTACAGATAGATTTCTATTTTATATAGATTGAATGGCAATATACATGGACACAGAGAGTTGAAATCTATATGGAGGGGAAAGCATTGTACCTTCTCATTTCTATAACATATTACAGCATAAGGCTAGAAGGCTTACATACAGATTGCAGGATTCTAGATGCATATATGAGCTAGACACAGATGTTGGAAAAGCTAATATGATAATGATATGAATACGGCTTATGAGAAGATTACAGAATATCATTGTCATAAATACGGCTCCTCAACATTTATCCCTAATATAAAATGCCTTATATCCCAGCAATTTTCATGCTTTATATAATATCATTTTCTTTCTGTGTTACATTTCTGACCCGGTTTTAAAGAGACACTCCACCCTAAATATTTACTACAGTACAAAATTTTAAAAATCTTGGAACACGTTTTCCAGATCTATGGGGGCTTTCTGCGTGGTATTGAATGCATTTTATTGTCCTGATATTATGCCACATTTTGGGGTCATGTGCCGTGTCCCCACATTCTGAAAGCTTTGGGGGAGAATAATGGCTTGTACTAAACGTGCTCTGAACGTGCCACTTACATGTTTGGCAGCAAATTTACAAAGTGACATTTATTAAAATGAATGGAAGCTACATGCAGGTGTGTTGGAAGTGAAAACATTGCGCATCTGATATTTCCAAAGACGTAATTAAAAGATGCAGACTCCCATATATTTCAATGAAAGGAAGGGCACCGGTTACAGATATCCTAAATTCAGCAAGCGAACTCAGTAATCATTCTGCAAATCAGTCCATGAAGCCATGGTGTGTGTGACATGATCTCATATACTTATAATGATAAAGTATCATCATTGGGAGCTTACACGTGTGCATTTATTTTCTGTTAAAGTTTGCATATATTCAACCTACTTTAACTGTAACTGAGTCTAAATATATAAACGGTTTAATTTAATAATTTTAAGAGGTTTGGCAGGGTACTTTTGCATTTTAATGCAGATTTTTAGCATGGTGGAACAATCTCAAACTGCTTTAGAACATCACAGATTGTCAAAACCCCATGGGGAAGACTATCACCTTAATTTAAAAAGCAGGTGTTCTCAATGTGACTTTACAAAGGATTAAAGGACTTGCAAACTGTGCATTTATGCTTCAGGAAAGGGGTGATCTATAGTGGTATTGTTCATATATACAATGGGCAGCACTATTATTCCAGCAGAAAGTGTGTGACAATGTTGTTGCTGTTTCATTGCAAGTCATGGGATTTAATCTCAGTTCTTGAATGCTGTAAATTTTTCTTAAGCTTAACAATCACTCAAACAATTAACATGGTTCATTCAAAGCATTATTATGAACACACCATGACCCACCTAGATTCAAGTAATCCAATCTTCAATGCGCATTAAAAATAAATACATAAAATAAACTTTACCTCAAATTCATATATAGTTAAGAAACTGTTTACATGATGTTGTAATGATTTATTAATAATTTTCCAATAATGCATATATGGACAAGTCATCCACAGAATGCATTATATTATGGGTACTGAGTAGTAAATGTGAGGATGACCACTCTCCCACATAATAGGCAACTTCAAGTGTACAGACCTGCTTCTTTTTTTGTTTTCTCTGCATTTTTCCCCAGGGTGCTCCTATCTTTCCTCTCAGGGGAACCGGAAAAGTTCCAAGTCAATCAAGAAGATTAGGCTAGGTGCACTTTAGAGAATGTTATGTAAATCAAACATGTTGAAATTAAATTCTGAACATTAAATATGTTGAAAATCCATATATCCTGTGAGACTTTCATATCCAAAAAGACAAGCAAGTAGTGGCCAACCAACCATCGTTGTGGTAGAGAAGGAATGGAAGATTGCAGTGGTGGTGGATGTAGCAATACCCAGTGACCAGAACTCTAGGAACAATGAACATGAGAAGGTGGACCAATACCAAGGACTAAAAGAGGATCTAGAAGACATGTGGAAAATGAAGGCAGTAAGTTGTTACCAGGTTCTGACCCACAAGTTGGGATAGTGGCTTCTGCAGATTCCAGGTTGGACCTCTGAGATTGCTGTTTAGAAGAGTACAGTTCTAGGAACAACTACTGCGCAAGATACAAGATACTGCGCAGAACCCTGGGGCCTTTCATAGAGGACCCAAGAATGAAGAATGCACAAAAATATCACACAGAGGGGTGAGAAAGTCAGTATTATTTTATTATTCACACACATGCATATGGAGAATATTTATGCTATACTGAGTTGAGTTTTAATTGTGAGTACTAGAACCTCCACCCCCAAATCAATCACTATATTAATTTTATATAGGTAGGACATGCTTTGGCTAGCCTGGGTTATATTTGGTAGTCTTCTATTTCTTAGTATGTTGCCATGCCCTTGCATTTAATGCTAAGGATTATACTGGGATTTATTTACTATATGGTGAGTTGTGATTACATAACAATCAGCGAAATAGGCAAAATATCAGAGTTAGAAACAAATCCAACTCAAATTACCTATTTTATTTTCCTGTTCAGTTTTTCTCACT
The DNA here is from genome assembly GCA_933207985.1 of Pelobates cultripes. NCBI lineage: Eukaryota > Metazoa > Chordata > Amphibia > Anura > Pelobatidae > Pelobates > Pelobates cultripes. Next base: position 213,655,751 of record OW240914.1, on the reverse strand, counting down.
GTTCAGCGAATAAAGCCCGTAAAACAAAAGCATACGCACAGCATATGGTTTTTGCTAGTTTTCTCGGACCATATAACAGCTGTAATGGGATAGATTTAACGTGGGAGGATAGTATAATTGTCTAGTAGTACTAGCCAGTTGAACGTGTTCGTGCTTTTTGTTAGACTATCAGAATAAAAAAAAAAATCCTCCCCTTCAATCTGTGACAATAAAATCATTACAGACACAATTTAGCATAATGGTACTGAATAGCTGATAGCGTATTGGAGAGTTAAAGTGGAAATTATTAAGTAGCTCTTCTTTGTTAAAGTAATGATCACTTCACAAATAAAAGCTTTTATCCCAAAGGTACCGTGAGCGACAAAAATGCAAATTCGGCAGATGATGTGCGTGCCGTTTATTAAATATTACCTTGCCCTGCCTGTTTAAGGTTTTCCGTCACTCTGATTGCTTTACAAGAGCCATGTAAATGTCATTTCATTTTGCTGGCAGCAGATTTTGCATGTTAGCGTTCGTACAAGACATCACTGAAGGTTACGAGCCTGGGGATTTGCTAAGAAAATATCGTCAAGTGTGAAAAATCTAACAGATTAAGTGGTTTAAATTTCTCTTTGGGGTGATGAACTTTGCCTGGGGACGTACAGTATTTACTGCAGCTCCGTAGCAGGAACAACAATGAGGTTGAGATGCAGGAATATTAGAATACACTTAAGGGGACAGTGATATCTGCAATTTAAACTGGATACCTTGAATTATAATATACTCGCTTAATGGCAAGTTGAATAGGCACAATCTTATAAATAATGAGAGGGATCCTTGTTGCTCCTGGAAAGTCCTGCACTGCCCATGTGATACATTCAGTAGAGTTCTAAAAACATTCCTTAGATATGATTCGGATTAAGTTGACAGGGTAGAATCATGCATTTTTTTTGCAGATTTATACTGAGAATTCCCATTCCACCACTTCCCATAGATGCTGTATTGGATTGAGGTTTGGTAGTGGTGGAAGCCATTGAAGTGCACATTGGTATCATTGTCATGTATATGGAACCAGCTTGAGATGGTTCCTGAAATGGTGAATTATTTTACTGGGTGTAGCCATTAGAAGATGAGTAGACTGTGGACATTTAAAAGATGTACATGGTCATTAACCATAGGAAGGCTGTAGTAAACAATGCAGAACCTACTATCAGAATGTTACAGCGGAAATTGAGATTTGTCAGACTGGGCGATGCTTGGTGGCCTCAGTGTTCTGCTCTTAGCAGAGAGATCTCCTGCTGCTATAGTCCACCGATTTCAAGTTTCTCTATGTTGTGTATTCAGAGATACGCTTCAGCATGGTTGCTACATGTGGTTACTTCAATTACTGCCTCAATCCTGTCCATTTGAAACCGTATGTCCTTTCTCCTCTGGCATTTTTTTAAAAACAAGGTATTGTTTCCCACGGAACTTATACTCAGTGCATCCGTTTCTTAGATACTCAAACCGGCATGTCTAGAACCAACAATAATTTTATGATCAAAGTCACTTAGATCCCATTTATTGCCCATTCTTGCTTTGATGAGCCAAGTCTCTTAACCATTTCTTAACCATGTTAATTAGAACATATGTGTATACATTGGTGCATGCGTATATGGGTGTATATATTTAAGTGGTCATTGAGTATGTATATATACTGTATATATATTTGGTACACTAATGAGGTTGGACATGCACTTTTCGTAAGAAATCCATCTAGACATGTTTGAACATCTGACCTCTGTTTTCTACGGTTTACCTTGCATGCAGCATCAGTCCATTTCATTCAGAGGTAACTGTTGTGTTACCTCTAAACACTTTTGGGAAGAGGCTAGTACTATCAAATTCCCATTTTTTCTCTCTACGATAGCCCTACTAAATTGTCACACATCATCAACAAATACTATACGATAATGAGCACTTTCAAATGGATACCCACCTGGGTTGGGTTTCCTACCAATGAAATTCTGATCAACTTAGGGCATATTGTGAGATAATAAATGCCTTGAAGGACATGTATTCATGTATAGCTGGTGATACACAAAGTTAGATTTTTGAAAAAAAAAAAAATTGATATTTTGATCTGGCAGTTCTGTCCCTTTTCCTCTCCTGGTGGTTGTGTCACACGCTATAATCTATCACACACTTTCAGATAACTAGTTGTTTTGTCACTCTATCCTGTGTTATAGATTAATCACAGACTCTCTTTGCCTGTGTTAAGATGCATCACAGAGCTGGATGTCCATGATCTATGTCTGAAATGTTATTCGGGCATCATTTAGTTAAATCATGTAATCTAAATTAGGGAAAAAATACTATTTCTTAGCAACACAAACTCCAGCATTGCACCAATTCATTAGCTTTAGTTATTTTTTTTATCTCTTTTTGCCCCATTCTGGGATGTAGATCAAGATCAGTATATTCCTGATCTGTGCGTTTTCCAGATAAAGAAAATACTGGATAGGTAAAATTTCAGAAAGCCGTGCAGAGTTCAATAAAGTGAATTATTTTGTATTGACTTCTTGCAAGTGATTGCTGTATCTTAGGATACCGTAACTATGGATGGCTCAATCAGTTGAATTGAAGGTGTTTCACAAAATCCTGCACTTTTTAATGTGTAATTAAAGAAAGACACTTCAATATATTCAATGTCTCACCTCTTTTGGCCAGCTCTGCCAACATTCTGAATTAAGTTAAAGTATATCCAGGCTAGAAGGAACCCTATATTCAATGCACCATAGCTAATACCAACAAAACAAAACACACATTTGGGTGATAGATCCCATACCAGGGAGTGAGGTCTTTAAAGGGTTAGTTATTACAACCAAAATCCAGTGTTTTTATTAAACACTGCTTTTGGTTAGAGTAACCCTTGCTGTGCTGGTCCGCATCCCTTCCCCATTAAATACAAATCAATAACGCTAAAACACACCTCCCTCCAGCACTGAGGCCAGTTGACAGCCTCGGGCAATGAACTGACCCTGTACCACCGGTTTTAATTCAGGAGAGCACGCAGGAGCTATGGGCTTTCACTGGAGGAAGTGACTGGTGTCCAGCAGATCCCAGGTCAGTTATATCAGCCCGTTGACAAAAAGCTTGACTACTTACACTGGGGGAGAGCACTATTGCACTTTGGTACCTACCACAATCACTACTGTACAATGAAGAGGTTATGGTGGTTTGAGAGTTCTTTTAAAGCTACATAAAAAAAGTGGAAAACAACCTTTTCCAAATATAGTCTAGAATACCCTGTTTTTTTATCTTAGAATTTACAGATTAAGTTTTAATTTCAGCTTACTTTATTATTTAATGGAAAACAAATAAAGGAAAACTTTTTTTTTTTAGTGCATAATGATTATTTTGTAACATTGAAAGGTTTAGTGGTGAATTTTCTTCATCCTTCACTGTCCCTGTGTTTTGCACACCTGTTAATCCAAAGATGGTCCAGTAACGTCTGCTCATCTCGCCATGTAAGGAGTCCGATCATACCCACAATATGCCTCTTACAGTGAGCGGAAGATTTAAAACTGTTTAAACGGCTTGAGGCTAATTTTACCAGCAGGAAGACACTGTCTGTTTCCTTTTTTTTTTTTTATATTTATGTTCTCTTCATCTCCTAGAGTTATTCAAATCAATGATACCTTGCAAACGTCTCAGAGCCTGAAATGTTCGGTTTTGTCAAGAGGGATAAATGCCCACCTGCTGTATTAAGAAGTCACAGCTAATGAACAAACTAATATTTTGGGGGGTATTACCTATCAATAAAGTGACTAGAACAGCTTTTTTCTGTGCATATTGTTGTGACTCAATATTTTTGGTGGCTATTTATTGCAGGCCACTTAGGTTTATAACCCTTTATAGGCCTGTTGCTGCTATACTGCCAAATAGTAAATGAATCACCTGTTGACTTAGAAACCAGCAAAACAGAAATATAAACACTTTATAGTAGTGATTAACACTGAAAATTCTGGGCATGATGATGAACAGGCTGCTAGTTGTATATAATAGGGGTTGGATTTGTAAAGTGCAGTTCTGGAGGCAAAGTTCTCCAAATAAATAAACATGAATGGAGAGTCAGAGGTTTGGTATTGCCATGCTACAAGAATGTATGCCATCACACCACCCAGAGACCTGATATGACATCACTATGAAACAAAGGCTGCCAAGGCACATTGATGTTGGTTGCTATTATATCATATTTAACACTTAGAGCCTTATGAAACTGCACTACAGAAGGTCATTTATGACACAGAAAACTGTACATGTGTACCTCCCAAGTGTCCCTATTTATGGACAGTCCCAAGTTTGTACAGAAATCCCTCTGCCCCTGATTTCTACCCTAATGTCCCTCTGTTATAGAAGCTCCATATTGTTGAGCTCTGCAGCAATAATTCTGCAGCACAATAATGTGTCTTTAATAAATGTGTTTAGACACTAGCATGGTTATTATAAAACTGTAAGTAATCCCCTTTCCATACTTTCCACCCCAGTTATTAGCGTTATACTACACATTGGACAGGTCGCACCGCACCACCCAACGACACCGGGTAGAAAATACCAAAGGTGTAAATACAGTGGCCAACGGCTATCCATGCACAAACGGCCAGACCGCACAGCATGTCACCTATCCCAATCTTGTGAACTATACACGTTATCTACGCGTTCTTATGTTTGTACCACAAAGATACAAAACGTTCATTCTCCTTGCATGGAGAACTGTTACGTTAACAAGCTTATTGTACCTCATGTAGTGAAAGAAAGAAGAAAAAAAACCTTGAAAATCCTATAAATAAAGATTATTTTTAAAAATAAATGTGTTTAGAAATCAGCCTGTGTAAATTAGAAACAATTATCTTGTAAATTGCAATTTACTTGCATAAAGCATTAGTAGGTCATCTGGAATTTCCTAAATATTCCCAGTCACACCCCTAAACTTAAAGTGTCCATTTTTGTCCATTCGAAATGCTGGAGGTAGCTCATTATCATATCATAAGGGGCAGTGATGCTGGTCAGTATAACATCCCATTTGTACATATGAAGAAAAACACCATTACATCACCAAAAAATGAACAAAGAAAATAATAATTGTAACAACATGCCTCTTTAGAAGTTGTAAATATCTATTTGGATGTTTCTGTCTGTGTAATATACATACCCACTCCTTTACCCATCTACCTGTCCCCCGTTATACGTTTTACAAATATAATTCTGGTCCTTTGGGCATGGCTGTGTTTTTCACTTTCTTTGTGGCTGGAGCTGTTACGAGGAGTTGGGGGATCAGCACCATGCAATTTATGAAAAGGAGAGATGCAATCTCTTGAACATAACAGACAAGATTCCTGTTAAAACTGCCCTCACTCGGTAAAATGTACAAGTCTCCTGGACAATCTTTAGCATTAATCTTGGCCTACATCGTGTTTTTGACAAGCATTGATTTTCTGCGCAGGATTATCCAGATGGTCATAAAAGAATCCCTCTGATAGGATTAACCCATGCTCTGATCCATCTGGTACCCTTGTAAAGGGCTGCAGGCAGGGTGCCTGCTAAGTTCTATGGCTGCGCCTCCCAGGGCTTTATCTACTAAGCTGTGCATAGATGTCACCAGTGCCATCTTTAGTGTTAATGGGGTTCCAAGAATACTGCTGTGCTCACATAAAGCCCTATAAAGAAAGCCCTAACAGACCGCACAGCAGATTTGACCTTTTATGCAGAATCTGCTTTATTAGCTTGCAATCGGCCCTGCACCTTTCATGAACGCAATCCATACAAGTGTAAAAACAGTGATCTTAGAAGAAAATTTGGGGGAAAATGTATAAAAAAAATACAAACAAGCTACTAAATTCCTTCGTCATATTACTAAAAGGTAAACAAGCTTTCTGACACATGAAGGGTTAAATAACGTACTTATTCATAATCAAATAACTTCCCACTAATACCAATGTACTGTCCATTATATGAGCCAAATTAGCACACACACACACACACACACGCAAACATTATTGTGCAACAGACACAATGCTCCTGTTTACAAATACCATATTCACAGTTGATGGAGAAATGGTCTCATTTTAGTCTCTGGGTGGATTCGAGATGTGTTTCCAACTCGTACACAGACCCCAAGAGACTCCAGGCTGCAGTCCAAAAAACATTTTTCACAATTCTTTATTTTCCATTATCCTGTTTTTCCAGTGGCATTAATATCCTCCTGGCTCATTTTAAGTTTTGTTACATAGCAGATTCTGTGTGCAGCCATATTGATATTTACTAACGCACAGGCTAAATGTCATGGTAACAGCAGTGTTAATGCAAGGGAAGGTCAGTGCATTCTTGTTTGTTCTGATTTAACCTTTTCTGTGAAAGAGGGGTTGTTTGCTGCATTAAGGTGAACTGAAGCCATGAAAATGAAAGTCATTTTGTATCGATGTCTGTTTGTGCTGGTAGAAAAATAATAAAGCATTATTGCTTGTCCAGGGCAGTAATAGCTCACATTGTTTCTGCAATTTTGTGAAGTATGATGATGCTTTGCTAGGGCATCATGGGAAATGTAGTTTATGAACATCCACAGGGACAAGTTTACACTAAGGTTAAAGGGATTTACTGCTCCTATCATACAGAAAGAGAGAATACAAGGATAAGATGAGGGTGGTGTAGTGGAGGAATCAAAAGTGTTTATTAAATAATGACTATTAGAACTAAACAGGATTAATTCCAGAAATATAAATCTAACAAAACTAAAGGTTTCTGTTTTGCTATTCTGTAGAATTTAAAATATTTCTCACATATCACAGCATTTTGAACATCATTAAAATAATTTTAAAAAATTAGCAAAACGATGCTATATTTGTCAGGGTTTATGATTAATTCTACACTATAGCTATGTGACTTCACAAAGAACACAACAGAAAATCATTATTTAATATTTGTGGTATTCTCACGTCAGAGCACTCTGTTAATATTTTGTCTGGGGAAAGCCAGAACAACTGTGAATAGTTGAAAATTTCTTAATGTTAACTCTACGGCAGAGCTCTTTGGTCATTTCTGTACCAGAGTTGGCATGGGGTTCCTTTTGAGATGAGTTGTTTAGGAAATTTCCACTGGACATATTGCTGGGTTTGTCAATGTCCTATGTCTAAACAGACTAAAAGATTGTGAATTTTACCTCTGAAATAAACTCTGGAGTTTAATAAACACAATGAACAATCAATTTCAACTGGGAAACATGATTTGTACCAGAGTAGTTCACAGACCAGTAATATTTCCAACCTTACTGATGTATGTATACTTCCATTATAGTAACACGGTTGGAAGTCTCCTTTCAACTAATTATACCTTCCATACAAATCCATTTCCTATATTTTTGGAAACAAGCAAAATAAACCTTTCTCTTTATGATCCCATATTCAAATCCTCTATGTCTCTATTGGACAGGCCAAATTAGAGCGGGGAGATAAGGCCTCTGTGCATCTTGCACTAGACTTCCAAGACACATCTATTGTTAAAGATCCAGTGACTTCCTCATTCTTGGTTCATTGGCCCAGCTATAACTATATCATGCGCCATAGTCATTGCATGGGATACAATCCAAAATATTAGTATTGGAATTTATCAAGATTGCAGTCTTTTTATTGAAATTTCTCTAATTGCTGCAAAATACAGGATCGGCATCTTCTTCATACAGCATAGCTCAGACTGGCAAAAAAGCTGACACCTGTCACTCAATCTTAGCCTTGCCATGAATGTCACTGAAATTGCTATGGTTACCCTATAAATTGCTGTCCTAATTCAAACCCTGAAAAGCACACTTACCCTATTTTCTTACTTCTTGCCTCTTAACTCTGAAAATCCAACAAACCATACAGAGCTCAGCTAATGCCAAATACATAGGAAATTCTGTCCGTTGTGACTCTGATAATGCTAAGTAAGACAAGTCTCTTTCATGTTAAATGAGTAAGACATTCCATTCTATAGAACCCTGCTAGTTAAATGAGTAGGACATTCTATTCTATAAAACCCTGCTAATGTTAAATGAGTAGGGCATTCTATACTAACCTAATCATGTTAAATGAGTAGGACATTCTATTCTATAAAACCCTGCTAATGTTAAATGAGTAGGGCATTCTATACTAACCTAATCATGTTAAATGAGTAGGACATTCCATGCTATACAACCCTACTAATGTTAAATGAGTAGGACAGTTCTCCAACATGATGTGTATTATATTAACTGTAACATGAGCTTGTGTTTGATAGATGTAGGGTTGGGTTTGGTATCTCATAGTAGTGGTTTCAATATGTGTATCTCATGATAGTTGTTCCAATATGTGCAAAGACTGATAAAAATGATGATAAAGGATGAATTGAGATGACTTGTGTAATGAATTCCAAACCTCTTTGCGAATTTCCAATCTCCTGTAACATTGGATCTGTCATATGGCATGTTTTATTGCTACCACATACATGCAATATGTAAGAAGAGTACATATGCATTCTGTTGTATTAGCTAATACAAATAGCTGTGGGTTGCTTTCATGGAACAAAAAAAAATATATTTGCTAATTTAATTTAAACTCACTTTTTAGATTTTATCCTCAACAGATCTTTAAATTTCACTTAATTTTTATGCATGGTCTAGATCTCCAGATGTTGTAGAACTGCAACTCCCATGATGCTTTGCATGCCTTTAGAATGACAACGGATCATGTAAACTGTAGTTTTAAAAGATCTGGGGATCTACCTTTTGGGCACCCCTTGCCTACATAATCAATCCATAATATAATAAAATAATATTCAAAGATATAATTTTTAAATTGTAAGGTAATAGCTCCTTGATCCAAGGATAAATCTGACTGCCATTCTGGGGCCAAGAAGGAATATTTTCCTAGTTTGTTGCAAAATTGGAAGTGCTTCAGACTTTTTTTTTTTTGCCTTCATTTGGATCAGCAGCAAAAACAAATGGGAGAAAGGCTGGACTTGATGGACACACGTCTCTTTTCAGCTGTGTAAATACGTAACTATTGTATAAAATTGCTGCTCACCTGGCTGGACCGTATTCTTATATTATGACACATATTCTTATATTATGACAACAAAAAATAGAGTGTAAAAATGAAGGTGAGCCCCATTTGTGATCACAACAACATGGGAAGTCTCCATAGTAATACTGAAATTATGGAATGCCTATGAGCACAGGCCAGTGGTAAATAAATTTAATTCAGTATCGTGTGTGTCTCCTCTTCCAGGCCTTCCAGGACCTCTCAGAGGGGGTTCATGCTCGTTTACATAAACACTGGAGAGAGTTCGTTGTGGCTGCCACTGATGCTAATGGTACATAAAGTAATGTAATAATTTCTCCTTGGAAGGCTCTCTGGGTGACAAGCTCCCCTGCTTTCTCTACTAGTGGATTCAATCATTAGATAATCATAATATGTCAGAGCCAGGATCTGTGAGGGGTCCTGCACTATCGCTGTATGAGGTTAAACTATTCCATTGTCAAGACTTTAAAATATGAGCATAGGATGCTACTTTTATTTTAACCCAACGGAAGACTGATGAGTATGCAGTGTAAATAATTGACTTATTTAAAATCTAATAATGAAACATTTATGACATACTTTAAAACGGTTATCTTGCTATATTTTATTTATATGTGTTTGTTTAAAAGTGTTTGCTTACTGGTCTAATAAAATAATTGTCAAGCAAGCACGCTTGCGGTTAATCACCGGGACTCCTAACCTATGCTCAGATTCTCACTGAGTGTCAGACCATAAGGAGTAATTAATAAAGTTTGCACTAGGCAGAGGTGCAGACCATGCACTCCACAACCGTTCCACCATGGAACCATTATTAAAGCGGCACTGTCACTTTCTGGGAAATCTGTCAAATTTGCAAAGTCCACCGACATTGACATGGCCGCCTGGGGTCCGGTGGCCAGGGCAGGAGGCAGGTAAGTGACAGATTGACTGCAGTGGGACTGCCAGGGCGGGAGGCAGGTAAGTGACAGATTGACTGCAGTGGGACTGCTTGTATATTTATGTATTATTTTAACATAATTATCCAATATTGTTAATTATATATTGGGGACCTGATGACAATTTAGGCAGAAAGTCATGAGATTTTGATTTGCAAGCCCTATATTTAAACTGTAATTTTCAAAAACATCATAAAACCTGTACATGGGTGGCTACTTTTGAACTTGTGAGACATGGTTGAACACAAATATGTGTATTTTATTGCAGTAAAAGTTAACAGTATTATGACATTCACAGTTGAAATGACATGCAGAACTTGTAACAAAATGTCTGAATTTCTCACACTCTTTTTTTCAATTTTATTTATTTTAAATTATGCTTCATATATAAATATTTTATATGAAATGAAAGCCCTATTTTTTCCTGAATAAAATGACACATTATATGGAGAAAAGTATGGGACAAAAGAGGGACACACCTCTTAATTATTGAATTCAGGTGTTTCATTCAGACCTATTTCCACAGGTGCATAAAGTCAAGCACATAGTCATGCAGTCTGCATTTACAAACATTTGTGAAAAAAATGAGTCGTTCTGAAAAGCTCAGTAAATGCAAGCGTGATACTGTGATAGGATGCCACCTTTGCAATAAGTCAATTTCATCTCTGCTTGATATTCCATGGTTAACTGTAAGAGGTATAATTAGAAAATGGAAGTGTTTAGGAACAGCAGCAACTCAGTATTATTGGAACGTGGAAGTGTTTAGGAACAGCAGCAACTCAGCCACAAAGTGGAAGCTCACGTACAGTCACAGATCAGGGTCAACGAGGACTGAGGCGCACAGTACGTAAAAGTCACCAATCATCTGCCAATTTCATAGATGAAGAGTTACAACCTTCCACTGGCATTAATATCAGCACAGAAATTGTACGTTTAGAGCTTCATGGCTGGATCAAGTGGTGTAAATCACGTCACCACTGGACTTTGGAGCTGTTGAAACGTGTTCTGTGGAGTGACGAATCTCGCTTCTCTGTTTGGAGAACGTTACTTGCCTGACTGCTTTGGTCCAACTGTATTGGTTTGGTGGAGAAGGGATAATGGTATGGGGTTGTTTTCAGGAGTTGAGACAGGCCCTTTATTTCCATTTAAGAGAAATCTTAATTCTTCAGCGTACCAAGATATTTTGGACAATTCTATATTTCCAACTTTGTTGGAACCATTTTGGGAAGGCCCTTATCTATTCCAGCATGACTGTGCCCCAGTGCAAAAAGCAAGGTCCATAAAGACATAGTTGGATGAATTTAGTATGGAAGGACATAACTGGTCCACACAGAGCCCTGACCTAAACCCCATTGAATACCTTTGAGATGAACTGTAATAGAGATTGCAAGCCAGGTCTTCTCATCCAACATCAGTGCCTGACATCACAAATCCTCTTCTGGATGAATGGACAAAAATTCCCACAGAAACACTCCAACACTCTTGTGGAAAACCTTCCCAGAAGAGTGCAAAGTGTGGAGAAGGGGACAACTGCATATTAATGTCTATTTAGAATGCAATTTTATAAAGGTCACCGTCGGTTTAATGGTCAGATGTTCCAACTTTTCTCCATATAGTGTGTATAAAAAGTGTGGGTGCACTTAATAAGAAAGAGATAAGTTATGGTTTAACAGTCTTATGGCGCAAATTCCATGTTTTGTTTTGGTTCACAACTTCTACAATTACCTCCATCCCTATGGGGTTACTAAGCAACAGATGTTTCCTACTATTAACCACAAGTTCATTTAACAAAAAAACATTTAAAGATGGTGGGGCTTATTCATTTAACAGTGAATTGTAGTGAATTAAAAATACTGTAATTATAGCAGACGTGGGGGTATTTTTCCCAAATCAAGCAATTTAAAATTTTGCTATGCATTTTCCATTTTACTACAATTCAGTATTCATTGAATAAACCCCATAGAGTATTACTAAGAAGAAATGTTACCATGTTCCAGATATGAAGGCGTGCCATCTGACGGGTCCAACCGACGCGCTCTTCTTCCATGTTTTGAGTTATTGTGAACAAACATATTATCGGACACTGCAAGCACATGGCCATCCACATTGACTGTGGTGGAGACGACAACCTGTAGGAAAACAAATATGTTGGTCAGTTAACAAGAATGTTAAATCATAGATACAGTGAGTCAAATTTAATTCTCATCACATCACAAATCATGAGATTGCTCCTAAACACACATTAACTGCAGACAGTTTAGATATATTGCATTTACATGGTGTATAATGGTAGCAGATACTTCTTCTTATATATATCATATTATATCATATATCTCTTGTACCACACTAAATAATTTAAGAATATGATCTTCGTACTCTTTTTTACCATAGCAACATATATTGTTGTTTATTTTATTTGCTCACCAATCAACGTATGCGGTGTATGAGGGGTTAATAATTATCTGGAATAAAGCACACCTGGGCACACCTTCACCCATATTTGATGGCTGAGGGGATAGATAAGAATAATAATAATGAGGGGTTCAGTGATCTCGCCTTTTAACCAGGAGAGAGCCTTGTACAATATCTGCTGTAATGGGAGGTGGGCAAAAAGTCTTATTAGGTTAGCCCAGTCAGTAAAATATTGTCCCATGCATATGTACAATGCCAGTTGTCCCCAAAGTAGTGCCACCACCCCATCCTGTAATGTAAGAGTATGCCCCGTGTCCCTGAAACTGTGCGCACTATGAAAAAATAAATAAATGCCAGCTGGAACAGAATTTTACGCACAAAAACAGATACTGCTAGCACAATGGTGGGCTTCAAAATGGCAAACAATTTTGCAGCACAACTGTAAGCATTAATGTGATTGTCTGGTTTGCTCTACCTAACTCTACTGCTTTTTTTTTTTACTGTGATACAATGGTTTAACCCCCTGCATTACAGCAATTTGAAAAAAAAGGTGCCAATATCATTACGCTCACCGACCATAAAGTTACTAAGCTATGATCTGAAATAAATATTAGACTAGTATGGATTTTTGCCATTTTTATCACTGCTGAATTGTTTTCTGTGAAACATGAACACTTTGTATGAAATAGAAGTGATGGACAAATATAAAGCCAGTTTGGTCAGTAGAGTTGTGATAATGTATACAACAACTGAGTGAAGATGTATGCATCTAGTTATATATTCAATGTACAGCAATAAAAATTATCCCCTTGTGTTTGAAAGATTGGTACATGTCACATCTTATTCACAGGAATCCATCATATTATCATGGGGATATCTCCACCAGGAATTCAAAGTAATTTGGTTGGTAAGTGACACAATTACTCTACTATACAGAAAAGACCTCTCAATAAAATGGGATTTAGATTATTTTATTTCTATTCATGTTATTAGGACACTTTTCTCTGTAGTGGATGTATACATCTCACTGCAAAAGATAAGATTAAAGATATTTAGCTATTATAACATTGGTAGTGGAGTAAAAGTCTTATAAATATAGTGGTTTGGATCCTGAAATGATTGGTTTGACACCTACCGTCCTCCACAATATCTTTGAAGCTGCAATTTTCCCTAAACATTACGATTTATTTGACCTGTGTCTCTGACATGCAAGGGTAGGTAGGTATATTTTTAATAAACGTAAGCCAATGAAGATTTAGTACATAATATATTTGTTGAAGCACTTTGCTATCCCATTAACCCTTTCAGGATAGATAAAAGGAATACGATCAGGGTTGAGCAAATCCATTATTACTGTAGTGGCCTGACAAATCTATGATCCAAAAAGGGTTAAGTAGATGTGGAAGGGGAAATCCTCAGATCTGTCATTGACCTGCGATTCTCCTTCAAGGAACAGAATTAACTGTGAAAACCAAAAGTGGCGCATTTATTCATCTTACACCTAAATGTAATAATTGTCTGTTAATTGCAGCCTAGTCTGCCACCTCGTACAATGTACGTAATCTTGCAGTCTTGCTCTGTTCCTCTTTAATCCACCTATTATGTTGACTAATTAACTTTGCCAGACAGTTTATTCCTTTCACCATTATCAGCTCCTGTCAGCCGTGAGCTTCTGGCCGCCAAGGGGGGAGTCCAGCCTGGTTGATTGATCACCGATAGATTGACATGCAGATTCATTTAATTAGAATCACCTTGCTTGCGATATGAGAGAGTCCATCAGACTAATAGGTCAGTTTCTTACTGTTTCCAGCACAGCTGGCTTTTATAACAATATTATAAAATACTTTGTTTTCTCCCAGGCATTTTTCCGTATTTTTTTTTTTTGTAAACCTCTTACGCAGTTTTCTTCTCTGCTTTAAGTGTGACATGAAGATCTGACATGATTACCTAGTTAGAATTAGCCCAGCTCTGAAGTGTTTAGCTATGGTACAAGGATCTTGTGTTTTAATCTAAATGATGTCACAGATAAACATCTAAGACCATTAAATACAGAGGCTTCTCCACAGGGTGATGATTTCTAATGATCAGACACCATGTTGAAAGGAGAAACACCCTATTGCACAGGGATGGACAAAATATAGATTCCAAGCCAGCAGTTGTTATATTATAACAGCTGGATATCAATTATTGGCCACCCCTGCTGTAGAATATCAATTAGAATCCATATACAATATGAGGTCATTTTCGGCTCAACAGGAGTAATGTCAAACCCTAAATGTATGTTTTGGCTCTTTGGACCTTGTCCACGAGGTACAGCCGATCTCTACAGGTATTTCTTTTAAATAGATCTGCTCAATATTGACACAGTTAAGGGGGACAAGACGCGACACACTCAGATTTTTATTCTATGATAAGACTGGGAGGTAAATTAATACATATGTTCTCAATTCACCCTATGGAAACTACCACATTCTGGTGCGTAATAAGAACTGCCATAAATGCAAATAATCAGCGCTACATTTTATATTCAGAAAAATGTTCTATCATTTTTTTGGTTCTACCCTAGAGTAAAGAAAGTAGGGTCACAGTTTGACACATATAATAACGCTCTACAAGAATTGTTAAAAACTCAGGAGCAGCGTAGCATGGAAGAACAGATGGTTATATTTATACCACGAGAAAACATATTGCTGTTTGCAGTATTTAGAATTATTTGCACTCAGTGGAAGTCTGCTGTTTTGAGATAAAACGGCTTTGTTATTTAGGAATCCTCACAATATTCTTACATTATTCTGACAGAAAACATAGCATTTTCTAGTTTCTTTTCCATGCTATGAGTGATTGTGTGCCTTGCCAGATTTATTTCAATATCTAAATCAGAAATGTCCAATTTCTCCCCTTCAGCTTTTGTGAGACTTCAACTCAAGCAGTGTTTGTAGAATTGTAGTCCTACCAGCAGCTGGAAGGTTATGACTGGAAATACCTGATCTAAACAGAATGAATATGATTGGTCACACTTATGAGGTAACATTAAATTGTGCTTGCTGGTAGAATGCTCTATTTTCATTGTTTTTTTGCAGGTAATATTCTTGTGGTGGTGTATTCTATGCTATCTTGTTTGTGCCATTTGTTGTTCTCCTGTCTCTTATTTTTTTTAAAAATAAATAGAATGGCCATATCTTCAAAGGTTATGCTAAAAAAAAAAAAAAAAAACAACAAATAGGTGCCTATCAAAGACTTATTCAGTGTGATTAATAAGCAATAACAAGTTAACATTAATTCACATAATCTGGAGATACACAACAAAAACTCTCACTTAGTGGTGTAGCTATTACATTTATTTATTGTCAGTTCCATATAGCCTGTAGAAACTTGTTTATTTAGATATAATGAATTTCAATGATTATATTAATTTATCAAATGTTTTACCAGGAAGGATACATTGAGATATCTATATATGTTTTCCATGTGCTTCTGTTTCTATTCATTGAATAAGTCAAACTATTTTGAAATAGTTCTTGTGCACCGTTGCATCAACCTGACTCCCTGAGCATCTTTTGGTACGCTTGTACTATGCTGATTGGGGACATTTCCTTGGTGTCCCCAGATGTAGAACACCAGAGAATTAACCCAGAATGGCAGGACAGGAGCCTGAACGCGGGATGGTTTGCTGAAAGCTGGGACAGTTGGAAGATATTCATTCATCATTTATGGAAATTGGAAATAAAGTAAAAATAAAATCGAAATTATATAGCAATTCAGAGTTTAGGGAATAACCCTGTTAGCGAATTTAACAAGAAAAGTACTTGATAAACTAGCGCAAACACTTTTCAAATAATTAACCAATACCTAAAAAATTAGCAAGTGGTTTTACACAATAACAAAACAAATAACACAAACACCTCCCCTGAGTTCATAATGTGTGGGAACAACATCACCAAAACAATTCCAGGTCAATCAATTAAAACAAGCAAATAAAAGACAAATAAGCACGGTTACACTAATATAACTTAGCACAATGAATAGCGCAAACAAATACACGTTATCATAATACCCAGAATGTCCAATCTGAACATGTTTAGAGAAACACATATGCACTAAAATGTCAATTTGGACAACAGCAGGTTAATGACACTCTTGTCCCCTACTATCATCACCACTGCACTATAAAAGGGTCAAACAAGCAGTATAGCTCTTTCCAAGATAGGTCCACTATGGTTGTTTTTAACTTTGTGATCTCGACTCTCAAGATGTTGTGAAGTATCATGCATATGAAACTTGTAAGGTATCTGATGGCATTTCTATGAATACAATTTCCTACAAATGCCACCAGTATGTTAAAAAGATATCTGTACGTATGCATTATTGCCACATACAGTAAGTACAGTTATGTACACAATCAGTACTATACAGGGAATTGCATTATGCTACTGCACCTCATAAAGAATCACTAAGTACTGAGTGCACTCAGATCCTTCCTTCCTCCCTCTTGTTTTTACAAGAGTGTTGCCATGAAGTCTGGCCTAAAAAGGCTGTTGTAGTGTATGGGATAATGGACATATACCTTAGAGCAGGGGTGGACAATCTTCGGCCCTCCAGATGTTTTGGACTACATCTCCCATAATGCTCTTAGAGCCATAATGCTAGCAGAGCATCAAGGGAGATGTAGTCCATGCTGGGTGAAGACTGGTGCTAGTGTAAAGTCAAAAGTCTAATTTTATAGCCTAAATCCCATTTTTCACTGCAAACGGGAAGGGTAAGCAGTGCGAATAACATTATCAATCATTGCCACTCTCCAGTTTTTCACCAAGGTAAAAAAGTGTAGCAATGTGATAAATATAATTTTTTCTCAAACTATGGTTCCATATATCATGGTCAATCAAAAATATAGAGTTCACTTCATTTATTTACACGCTTATTATTTTACAGATATGGTGCTTTGTTTCTGGCTTGTGGTTGAAGACACAAAATCTATTTTATGAAATTTCTCTGTATTGCAAACGCTAACGAGGAAAAAACAATAAATACTAAGAATTTTCTTTTACAAAAGTGTCATCCAATTTGACAGCATAAAAGCTCCTGCTTCTCTGAATTTCAGAGAATATTCATATTCAGCAATAAAAATTATAGCAAATGCCGATTATGTATATGGATTTCTTAGTACTAGGTGGAGATAGGGGATGCATGTTTTGTATTGATCTTATCCTGTTAGCCACATGGGGCTTGTTATATAAAACAACAGGAAGATTTAAAGATGGAGTTCTTACTAATGTAATATTAATGATTGACAATCAATTCCTGTATGCATTGACATAACCTTTTTTCATGTTGCCATGTATAATTTAAAAAGCCACCATTGTAAATCTGCAAATAAAATGTTGTATACTACATTAAAGCATCGCTGTTACTGTCTGGGGAGTTTGCAGTGTTTGCAAAGACTCCCAATGGCGACATCCCCGCTTGGGATCCGTTGTCCAAGGGGTGGGGCGCAAAGGTGAGTTCTACGTACCTGAACCTGCCGTCGCAGGCATCTCCATCTTCTCCTGGTGGGTCCACTTGAAGCACCAGTAACTGACGTCACTGCTGAACCCTTGCGCATGCACGATAGTACAGCACTGAGGTCTCCTCAGATAAAGCCAATTGCCTTCTACATGATGGTACCTCCGCCTAGAAGTGTCAAGCTTATAAAATATACAGAGACACAGCAGTCCTTACGCTTTTTCAGTATATTGCTTGACAGGGTTGGAATTTCAGTGAAATTCCAACATACGTCAATATGAGTTATTTCATAAATATTTTATATTAATAAAATAATACATTTGCACGTGGGTGACAGTGCCGCTTTAAACACCAGATTAATATCTAGAATGGAGTCAAATTATGTTAGAAAGTGTGCATTCAACTGCAGATTTGACTACAAAATGATGTGTAATAAAAATCCTACATTCAATTTTTAGCAGATGTATTTATTTGTGCATCTAAAAAAATTAAAATAATATAACCAAATCATGGATGTAATTTCCAATTTTTACAAAACATTTTTTTTTTTAATGCGACTTAAATTTTACTTTTTTGCAGTAAAACTAAGCAGCATTGTCTTTCCAAATCAATACTTGATAAAGACCTGAACAGGTCAAAACATTGCACAGTCATCTTTTTTTTGACTATACTAAAGGTATATTCAAAACACTATAACCACTTGGTGACATCTCTCTGTTTTAGTTTAACAATTTTAGCATTAAACCATTTGCAAATGGTTTAATACCGAATGAGAATCCCCTGCAGTTCAGCAGCAATGGGCAAATATAATTGGCTAAGAGCATCAGATGACCACTTTCAGCCCATCACAGCCCCCACATACAGGTATGAATTGGTACCCGAGTCATGCCTCTAGCAGGGATCTTTATTCTGTAAACAAATTATAACCGCATGGGCTACCTGTTCTTTATTACTATTGGCTGTTGTAAAGAAACTGCTTAGTACATTAAAAGATCCCAAGCCACATTCACACATGAGTTTCTCATCAGTAGCTGTACACTGTAGCCATGGACAAGAGCTATATAACTGACAGATCTGATTTCAGTGTCACACGAGATAATAACCATTATTGAGCACAGATGCATTAATAAATGTTGCAATCATGACTGCTTTAACCTTATTTATACTGCAAGCTCCGTGGGTCAGGGATTGCTATTATATGAATATTTATTGTACCATCTCTTAAAATGTCTTTAAGGATAATGTACATCACTATTGATATTAAATACCTACTGTACTAAGTGCTTCTGATAATGCTCTAAGAATTAAAATATACATACATAAACTTTGCTTGTAAATACCATCAAATTTGATATCATAATTTTAAAAAGTCATACCCTCTCAATTTCTGAGAAAGAAAATATATGCTTCATTGAGAAAATAAAAAGATGCCTTTAAGCCACATTGTTTTCTGGGATAAATATACAGAACATATACTCCACTTTAAACACTTAGATCTATCGGCTCCATACTGTTTCTCTTGATAATTGTTACACTAGACTACACTATGCCACCCATGATCAATCCATAATGTGTTGTAACAAAGAGGTCTAAGAATCTTGCTATAATATAGGCCAGGTAATACGTGTTTACTATTGCAGAAAGGTGATCTGTTATTTGTATTTCTTCTAACCTTCTAAATCATTTATTATGGAATTATCTGGGACTGCTGACTTAATGGCGTTGCCTACGAAACACACGCTACTTCCTGAGCATGGAGGAACGTGATTAATTCTGGGAAAATGCAAAGGTCACTCTAATTGACATGACCTGCGTAATTAAGCAATCTCTGTTTACACGTTGCGAGGCGCCACTGCTGTGAAGATGGCACTCCTGACAGGATGTCGTTACAAGTCTAGAGATCATCAGCCTTCTGCATGTTTCTGCCAGTCACCTACACAGATCTCTGCCCGCAGAGAATGCCCGCGGCCCGCTATCACCTAGAACACAGCTCGTGGCTGCAACATGCAGTACAGATGACAGAGGTTTTCGAACAATAACAATTTATGTGCAATTAGACAGGTCCGCTTAAGCAGTGATTGCAATCTAGATTACAGGCTACAGCATGTCTCTAATACAGAAGAACATTTATCATCACTTGATCCAGTCAGGCCATCGTTGCTATTTACAAGCTAAGACTGTTTGAGTAATGCTTTTCATGGACCACTTCCAGTAGCACTGACCAAGTGATGCTGCATAATTAACACCGCATTTTTATCCCTTTGATGCTAATATGGATATGCTATCACTCCTTTATAATGTGATATAAGAATTATGTACTGCAGCTTTTTTTATAGATTGAATCTTTTTGTATCTACTTAATGCACAGATATTTCCGATGTTCTAATTTCAGATGTCTTGTTCTATTATTTTAAAAATACTACAACTCCAAGGCATAGCACATGTCTTACATCAAGGCGAGAATTAAGATTACTGAATGAGGACTTTATCTTAGATTGTGTAAGTCCAGCAATAATTACTCAGATATGAGTAGGCTGAAGGCTATTTTACTGGCAGAAAAGTATGTCATGAATTGTGTAGTACATGTGTACTGCAGTAATTTATTACTTACAGTGGCCCAGTCTGACCTATAGGACCATAAATGAATATAGCATATTTTACCCCTTAAAGCAGCCAAAATGAATGGTTAAATCAAAATCGGTCAGGTTATGTTATGGCTCCCCACCTGTGCTTATTTTTTGCATGTATGAAACAAAACCCCAAGAATTACGTAATCGCTTTCAGTTGAATTTTTTTTTTTTAAACTTTATTTTTGCATTGACAGATTAGTAGTGCAGATGCAAATGCCATGGCTTACGCAGAAGCCATAAATAATAAGTGTACTAGTCATAGTATATTGCATATTTAAGAATTTTGGGGAGTCTTGCAGTACGACATTGGTCAGGTTGCCAGCAGTATCATGCTGTCAGTTTTTGTAACAGTAATATGAACATTAGAGTAGGTAACAATTACCAAAAAGTTTAGAAAAGAAGAAGTAACACAACGAAAATAAAGTTAAGGGCTTGGTGATGTCTAAGGGGTACATATCTTATTCCCTCTGTGAAGGTGCTAGGGTTCGGTTTGGTTGGGGTATGTGTGTGGTTGGGTGTTTCTTACGTGTCTAATGTTGACTCGTTGTATTGCTCCCACAACTCCCATACTTTAGTAAAGGTTGGGACAGTATTTCGGACCTGGGCAGTTAACTTGTCCATGATATAGTTATCCCTTATTTTTGAGTGTACTAAGGTCATGCTAGGTAGGTCTGGGCTAGCCCATTTTTGTGACATGTCAGTTGAGTCCCTCTGTGGGTCTGGATAACAGACAGCCCAATGGGTCCAGTGTCATCCTTCTCTGCAAAACCTGGGAACTAAGGGTTACCACTTTTTCCCAGTAGGCTTTTAAGTTCGGACATTGTCACCACATATGTATGTAGCTTCCTTTGTCACCACATAGGTGCCAACATGTGTCTGTAGTGCTTAATTTCATATGGTATTGTTTTACCGGTGTCGTGTACTATCTAAAGAGTGTCTTGTAGCACTGTTTTTGGAGCGTGACACACATTGACACCTTGATGCATGCCTCCCAGATTTCTTGCCATCTTCATTCCCCTGACTCTGAGTTGGTGTGTTAGTATAAGAGCGTGATAAGTTTGGTCTGGGTCGTTTCCTCACAGCAGAGTTTTTCGAAGAAGGTTAGTGTTTGTTTTGCTGCTGCTTGGATCCCTGATCTGCAGGTATCAGAAGTAGTCCCTGGTTTGAAGTGTAGCTTTGGTTTTAAAGTGGTCATAGGTGACTACATCATTGTTTATATATAGATGAATGTATCTTTGTAGCCCTGTGGCTTCTATGCCTCTGAAGTCCCTAGCTCTGAGTCCCAGGGGAAATGCACGGTTCCCGAGGACTGGGGTTAGTGGTGAGGGATTATTTCCATATTTACTCTTGACCTGGTCCCATATTTGTAGGGAGTTCAGAATGGCCGGGTAGGTGGTTCTCAAGATGGGCCTTTGTGTTTTGGGGACCCATAGATAGAATTCGGGTAGGTCCGCTCCTGTCAGTAGTGATTCTATGTCTACCCAGTGTCTACAATCCGAGGGTGAGTGCCAGTGAATGATCTGGGCCAGTTGGGCAGCTAGGTAATAGTGGTAGATATGGGGCAGGCTCAGACCCCCTGTCCTTGGGTCGGTATAGTATGTTTCGGGTTATTCGAGGCTGCTTTTTCTGCTATATAAAGGAGTCTATTGCCTTCTGCATGGTTGTCAAGTCTCCTTTTGTGAGCCTGATGGGTAGGGATTGAAACAGAAAGAGCAGTCTCGGCAAGATATTCATTTTTACCACATGTAGTCGCCCCAACCAGGATATGGGGTTGTCAGTCCACTCTAGGTCGTGTATAAGGGTTTGAAAGAGTGGTGTGTAGTTTCACTTGTGGAGGGAGGCAGGGTCTGTTGTCAGCGTAACTCCCAGGTATTTAAGCTCCCTAGGTTCTATTCTGTAATTATAATCTTGCCTAATGGACGATGTCTCTGAGGCAGTTAGATGAAAGGGCAGTGCTACTGTTTAGATAGGTTTATTTTATAGCCCGAGATTTCCCCATATTGTGTTTTGAGGGCCAGGAGGTGAGGCAAGTTCTGGATCGGGTCTGATAGGGTCAATAGCACATCGTCCGCATATGCCGAGACCTTAAAGGACTGGTGTGCTATTTCCACCCCTCTAATCTCTAGCTTCTGTCGTATCGCGATCAGCAGTGGCTCAAGGGTGAGCGCAAAAAGCAGCGGTGAGAGTGGGCATCCCTGTCGTGTTCCCTTGCGCAGAGGGAAGGGGGTCTTTCAGTTGAATTTTACATGTTCATGGGACCATGCTCTTCTCCCACAGCTACTGAGTGCAAGTTCAGTGTCACGTCTCCTTTTTGGCACTCAGATTGTTAAATATATAACTCTCAATTCTAGTATTAGCATAATATCATATAACTGCTAGCTTTGAATGATCAAGTTATGTATTCTAATTATTTTTCTCTCTTATCCAATAATCTACTAACCTGGCTTCTGTCTCATATATTAAACCTGTGCATACCTTTAAATTTGTTCACAGTCACTGTTCTGTTTAATACATTTAATATTATTATTACTATTAATTGTTCATGCTCCCATACGATTTTAGGGAGCAACAAGTTCCATAATAATAATTCCTGGCTTGATTTTGTTCTTCCCTACAGAAATGTGTCATGAGATTGTTTTGAGTACATTTTTGCAAATTATTGTGAACTCAAGTTACCAACTTGTTAGGGATGTTTAACTCTTCTGACCCCTCTTGACAAGTATAGGAACTTTGCTTCTTCTTAAAAAATATACCTTTAATTTAGTTTCTAGGATGCCAAACTATTTATTCAGAATATCAATAAAATGTTAGGTTTCAGGTAAGAATATTAGGTTTGGTTGGTTATAAGCTGGTAAGTCTTAAGGGACACTGTAGTTACTATAACCATTTCATCTCAGCATATTGGCTATAGTGTCTGGAATCCCCTGGCTCTGTCTCTCCATTCAGTGTTTGACACCAAACAAGGACTCTGTGGCCACCCACACAACCAAAAGTAATATACATTTCAGCAGTGCAGAACACAGCTTTATAAAGGTGTCCTATTTTTTTTTTTCAATCAACGCCTCACTTCATTGGTGCAGCAACAAGAGGTGAAAGAAATGATAACCTGCAGATGTGTGGCTGGATTGATTTAATTTTGAATGTGAATTTTCAGTTTGTTAGGTGTTGGCTAGTACTCTGTATGCACTCTGTTCTTTTGTACATGTATAGACAATGAACCTTCTCAATGCCACACCCCCTAAAGTTCTGCACAACCTATTTGGAATGTTTGCATATGGCACACAGCATTCTGGGAGAGGTGCATACTCTTTCCCAGCTGTTGTGTCTTTTTACGTTTTTAAAGTTTGTCTTATAATCTGTGCATTTTTTACAGCTATTCATTGTTCACATAGTTCACATGGAGATTTGCCACTATGAAATCTTACAATGACTTAAATAACACCTTATTTATGCATTTTATATAAATGCACATTAACTTTTTTTTTTAATGATTTTCTGCTATTATCAAGGCATACTACTCAGCCTTGCTTAAAATGACAGATACCAACATCTGTTTAATTTCATAGCCTCCTCCCTGCTTTGGTGGCTGGAAACACTGTCTAGAAATGGAGGGGAGTAGCCTGTCAACATTAAATAGAATCCAGAGCAAATAGGGTGGGGCAGTAAAGAAAAAACGTTTTAATAATAATCAGGAATATGAGGGGAAATACATCATAGCTAGTGAGATAGCTCATTTGATTAATGCACCGACTGAATTTTATTTTATTAATGCAGACACATTATCTTAATGCTTGACCTTTAGGGCAGAGTCATATAATTCCATTGGGGGTAGTCATGTGCTCCTTTACCTACCTTGTTCTGATACCCATCCCCCTTTCAGTGAACTTTTCCATTTGTTGGTTTGATTATAACGGTGAAATAAAATGATAGAACATGAGCTCATGGTGAGATAGAAGAACAATGATGCACTGATTCACCAAGGTACACCTATCTAAAGGGAACTAGGTCAGAGATAGATCAATGAATGTGAACGTTGAATCAATTTAGACATATTGTGAAACCGTTTTGGGATCATAAACTCATATTACTAATTGTTTTCTATTTCCATCCAAGTCTTACCTGAAATCTGCGCATATCACGAGGGTTGCCGGCATTCTTCAGGCAATTTTGGTTACATTTAAGGAAAAACTTCAGAAAAAATCTGTGGAAAAGAAGATATACATTTTAAGAAAATATGAATGAGGACAGTAGAAATAACAAATAGAAATAATCCCAAAGTTAAAGCAATGTATAACCATAACATTCCCCACACTGAATATGAGGAAAAACAGCAAAAGACAAATTATAACTACTACTGCTCGGGGCAGGTACTAGAGCCCCGAAATACTGCTTTCTGGAACAAGGCAGTCATACATTCCTATGGGTTATCAAATCTGGGGTCAAAGGATTAAGTCTGCAATATTCCAGATTATGTGTATACCAATGTTATAATTTAAAAAGTGTTCAATATGAAATAAAAGAGTGAAGAACCATATGGAAAACCATATAAAAACAACAACAAAAGCTGATTTAGTGGAAATTATAGTGTACAGGCAGCCTGCAAGATTACATGGCCCCTGGCAGTTTTATCTGCCAGGAGGTGATGAGAGGATAATGGTGGTGGAGAAGAAGTAGAGCGTCACGTAAGTATATCTCCCTACCATTTCCCCCACCATACCTCCATGCAAGAGAACAGATCACCTGGATATAGTGCAAGTTTAAATTTCTTAAATTTACCTGTGCTGTATTTGAGTTAGAATGCTATAAATCACCCCTTAATAACATGAATAATATTTATAATAAAACAAGACATGCACTCTGATCAGGCTTGTGTAGAAGTAGTTGTTAGTTGCTCTGTAGCTTTAAAGCTCTGCTTCTTGTTGGGCTACAGGCATATGGCCACAGTGTCTTGAGTGCTTGTGCAGAAAGGGTTATGGTTGAGCAGAGCTGTGTATTTTTGTTTCATTCCAAATGGAGCGACAATTATAGGGTTTGACACGACAAGTGTCTGTATCACCGCCAAGGATTGAGGGAAACGAGCAGTCCTGGGAACCCATTGCGGCCAAAGAAACCAAAGTGTGAAGTGCAAAGGATGTCACACTCGAGAGTTGACTTGGCCTGCTGTTAGCACCCCATCATTTACAGCCTGACGTGTAAAGGACATAGACACTGGATACTCAAATTATCCCTGAGTGTGGTGAAGGGCCCTGGCACATTATACAGATCTGTCCTATCTGACTAAGCAGAGCCAGGTTATTGAAGAACGTTAGCTGGCAGCCTTAACTGTATGTTTAGCCAAGAAGTGACTCCCCAGCTATTGTCATACAATTCCAATGAGATTGAGGCAGATGCTGTTTAACAATAGGAGACTTATAAAGGCAGAAAGGGGACACAACTAGAAAAGCCACTGCAGCACAAAATTGTAGGCCTAACACAGAGCTTTTAGGAAAACTAGATAAAAAAAAAACGTTTCTGGGTCAAGGGTTTTTTTTCACTAACCAATGGCAATGAAATGCAAGTGTGAATTGTCTACAATTAAAATTGAATTGAAAATGTAATTAAATTTTTTTAGGCCAAAATAGTCAAATTGAAAATGTAGATGTAGACTTTTTCCAAACTGGATATCGTGGCCTAAAATGTAAAACCGCTTTAATTCCCGAAAATTCACCCTCTAGTGAGGAGTCAAAACCAAGTTGTAAGAATAATGTCAAAATAACCCAGTTGAGGAAACATTTATATTTTGCAATTTGGTTGTCCACTATCAATGACTCAGTGTTTAATGAATAAGTACCTTCACTTGATACACTTATTAGGATACAACAGGAGATCTACCTCTGAATAATAGTTGTGTATAGCAGAGCCTTATGTATGAGATGGGAGGGTTTTTTAATTAACATTTTTTAATAATGATCTATATTTAAAAATTGCCCAAATATTTCACTTTTTGGCAACATTCCTGCATTTGTAATCATGGTGTCATTGAATGCTATATTAAGTCCACTCATTATATAGTGAACTGTGATGCATTCACGTTTATGCTGTTTATACCATTCAAGTCATTACATAGTATTCTACAAAACATCCACATGGGATATCCTATTTTAGAACTACACAGATCTACTGATGCTAAACAAGAACCAGGGTGCAACATAGACACTGAGTGCCAGTGGACCTTAAAAGGTTAAAAAAATACACTTATAGCTGACCATGCTGGATTTAAAAAGACAAGAAGAATAGGACAGAACCAGGGTGCAACATAGACACTGAGTGCCAGTGGACCTTAAAAGGTTAAAAAAATACACTTATAGCTGACCATGCTGGATTTAAAAAGACAAGAAGAATAGGACAGAACCGTATAAAATGTTAAAAGTGTTGAGTATTCCTGTAATTAAATCACACGGCACTTTGAATAAGGTGGATATCTTCTCACACTTCCAGCTAGCCAATAGATAAATACCACCTAAAACACTAATCTGAGAAACAAGAAAGAAATTTAAAAATAAAAAAGGGACATCCCCAAGGGCAACACAGGTGGCTGAGAATGATGAGAATGAATAGCAGCAGACAGCAGGTAGAGTGGTAATGGTTGCCTACTTTTGACGGCTGCCATAATATAGAGTGCCCTTTTTCCCACCCTGTCATTTTCTTAGTGTCTTCCCTTACACTAATTCTCAGCACTTGGTATATTTGCATCCTCCTTGCTGCTCTCGCAGAGTGAGGGGTCACTGCCTCGCCAGAAATGTGACAGCCCTAGTGCTTTATTATCACATTAGCACAGGAAAAAAGCCACATAATTAACAGAACTTATCTTCATTTACTTGCTGAAAGCTGTAATATTCAATCATGCCTCACTGCCTAATTGCTTTGTCTGCCTGAAACGGACTTTGCACAAGAATGGACGGAGCCCAGTTAGTTGTGCGATTTACAATGTCCTCAAATGCAATTTTTAGCTATCTCCCAACGTATTCATTTTTATTATGTGAATGGGATGCTGCATGTAAATCCAGATAATGCTTTGATAAATAGAGAGTTAAATCCTACCTGGAGATTTTAATTATACACAAACGGACATTCACATGTTTCCATGTTCATTTGTTTGTATTTTAAATTGCTCATAAACTGCACATAGAAGCCACAACTAAATCAGCACTGATAACCCTATGGATAAGTCACCATATAGTGCATGTGCTGGACCCCAATGAGCACAAAATCAACATAACATTGTTAGCACCATAGCAGCTAGATCACAACAAGGTTTTGTACAAACAGTCTTTCCTCCTTTCTCTAGGTCACACGCAACACCGCAGAACAATTACAGGGAAAAAAGAAGTATGACGATAACTTTCAACAAATTCTTCCAAACAAATATTGTGCATTCTTTAACCTCCCCAGCATGGCCCACACATCACTTTGGACCACAATACCTACAAGAAACATATGTATTAATTTTTCAAACTTAGACCCCCCCAAATCAGAGTCAAGCGATGCAAGAAGGCAATAAAAGAAGGTCAATCATCAGTTAATGGTGCACATCTCTGGAATGTTCTACACATAACAACATAGGACTTTAGACATTTCAAAAAAATTGAAAATATGGCTCTTTAAAAAAAACAAAAAACAATTCTATAACCTTTAAAGGGTTTGTGTAGACACTATAACCCCCTATTGCCAATCAACTTTAAAGGTCTAGTCTAAACTTTAAATAGCTAGTCACTATTTGCAGTAGTAATTGTAGTAATTATTATGCCACTAGACTGCGGGCACCATGCCTTCGTTCTTGGTCAAATAGTTTTCAAGTGGTTTGACAAAGACTGAGGGTCCTCGAGGCCCACTTGATCTCCTATACCTAACACGGAAGTGGAACTTCTACATTAGCAACATCAATATCATCCATATGTTAAAACCATATTTGGCTGAGTGGGAGAACTGACATGCTTAACCAATAAACAGCTTTAAAATATGGATAAAACGAATACTGCTAATTCTAAATTGGGACATGTGGCTGAGCTACGGGTTCCTGGGAAATAGATAGATAGATAAATAGCTGTACATGCATATATACACATTTGTTTCCAATTAGCGTGAGTCTCTCTACACTACATTCAAAGATAATGATTTACAGACCAAAGTTGCCCTATGAATGGGCTTCACTTGCTTATATAATGATGCCACCTGGACTTTGCAACAAAATGTGAAAAACACATAATCAAGTGTTTTTTTGAGCTTTTAGTTTGTTCCTTCTTCTAGAGATTTGAGATAGATTTACTGATAAGTAAAATGTTGAAATACAAAATACTTGCCAGGAAGCCATTGTGCCTAAAATGCACTTCGGGTTCATGTCTCTGGGATAATTTATACACAGCTTGAGAGATTACTTTTTATATTTCTTGTCCTAAAATGTATTCTGCTGATTCACCAGCTTTGAAATAAAGTGCTCAAAATAAATGAGATCTATCGCACTCTTATTCACAGTTTACTAAATCTCCATGTTTTTCTTCCTCTGTTCCATCTCTTCCATGCATAGATCCATCTTTATGCCTTCACTCGCAATCAGGACCTCAGCTGTTGTACAATGTCATTTTCAGGCTGTGTGCGACTTTTCAGGGATTAACCTCCGCTTATATCCATGTCTGATGCTAACCTTGATAAATCCCCTTCCAAAACTTTAACTAGGAACTCTGAATGCGAAATGTGAGCCGTAAATCCATGTATCAGATCCCCTGCCAACTCTGATTATTAATCCACATGCGGAGTGAGCACCCTCTGCTATTTATATAGCAATCAGTGCATTTCTAGTACACACGGATCTTCCTAAGGACTTCACAACTTCAAACCTAGAATCCCATCTCTGAGAAAGGCCGGTGCAAGTTACAAAAATTTGGGGGAGAATGAGTCGAGTGGATCCAAAAGAATTTCTTTTGTAAACAAACACTTGAATTATTCGGATGACTGTAAAAGGCTGGTTCAACGACTACAGTACTGTCTTTTATTATTTAGAGTAACAAATCAACTTCGCGGTTGAGTTAACACCAATTATTATCACTTCTGAAGATTACTGGATATACTTTGAAGACAGCCATGTAATAATAATGATGATTATATTAATGATGATCATATAAAACAGCTTTCAATGGGATAAAAGCCCTTTGAAAGCAAAGACTGATTTTATTCATTAAACAGCGAATTTTACTGAACTGAAGCTAAGATTGCAAAATTTAGGTCAAAATAGTTGAACCGGAAAAAAATCTAACTCAGATACATTTACAATTTGTTTGTTTTTTCTTTAAACATTGACTTGTAGTAAACTTAAAATACTGAGAGTCAACGTACTGAATGTGGCTTGTGGCAAATATACTTGGACAACTGCTGCATATTGCATAAGCAATTTTCTATTGATGTTGTGTAAGCAAGCGACATTAAAACAATGTAGACAAGTCTTTTCCAGAGTCTAAAATAAAGATTTCAAATTCTGGGATTAAGGCTACAGACATAAATTGTCCTTATCCAACAAAAGATTGGATTTCTCACTAACTTATCTCCCATTGGTTGCATACAAAGATGTATCTGTACATCCACTTGGAGGAACTGTAGCAGACTGTAGCAATTAAATGAAGCAGACTACCGATCATCTGTTGAACTAATTGGATTTGTCCAAAATTTTGGAAAATTTAGATGGATTTATCAAAGGGTTCTGGTCGTATAGAAATGGCGTGACCAACCAACACAAAGTTCTAGCCAAACTGCTTATTAATGCATAACATTAAGCAATTTACTTTACATGGGTAGGTCTGTGTGTTAAACCATATTATGGTAAGCACCCATTGGCATCAATCTGTAAATTCAGACATAAGGTGTTTATTCTTAGAACCCATGGTGTTAATACTAACCTGTTTCTTAATGGTCAATAATAAACATTACATAAAAATGGGGAACATTTCTAAACAGTAAAAAATTTAGACATCATGTGGCATAATCTGCACTTTTGAAATTGCACAAGTCAATGTAGTTATTAGTATCTAGTAAACAGACAAAGAAGCAAATATACATCATCAAAGGATAATACACTCAGTTGGGTTCAGTCATTAACTAACACCAATATCACAGGCACAATTTTGTATATGTAACCTGTGTCAAATTTAAATTTCGTGTTTTTAAACATTTCTGTAAATTGAGTTTCCTTACCCATCAGAACAAGGAATGTCAATAATCTTATATTATAATAAAGTTATTCTCGGGCCTACAGTCACCAAATATCATGAAACCACTAGATCGGTTAGCACTACTATCTCTATTCCCCTACTCTACCAGGGTCTGTCATACTGTAATTTGCTTTAGAACATTATCTTAAGTGTGTGTGTTGGGGGGTGTGTGACTTTTCTAAAAAAAGAAATAAAAAAAATGAGTAAGACACAATAGAACTAAAATCAAAACGAATACCCAAAAATCTCACCACCAAGAGCAAAAAATGAAATCTCACTAAATAAGTGCATGTATAATAAATTACAGTATAAGAAAAATATGGACGATATCCATTGGTGTTAATATAAATGTTCGCAATAAATCAAAATGAGCAATAGCCCCATTCTCCCCAATGAGGGTGTCTCATTCTCAGCTAAGTGTCAGACTTCGTCTGACTCTGTGTCTCCTTCCTGTATTAATGGTTACTTGGCAGCCATGTCACATTCTCCTGCCGCTGGGAGGCTGACAGAGCCGATCAGGTGCTGTCCAAACATTTATTAAAACATTTGAAATGATGAATCTATCCAATTACTGCTATTAATGCGGCTAATGCTGAGTAACGAGGGGAGAGACGGCAGCATGCGTTCTCCTTCATTCATTAACCTGCACTTGTCAACAGCTCCCAGCCCCAAACCTAATCACCCGCACTGGCCCTGCTCTCACACGCGTCACTTTTAATAAGTTGCTATACTGCCAATAAATTAATGGGAGCTTGTCTACACAGTAGCTAGTGCTGCTGGATACATATGGCCAGGACTGAAGAAGCTGAAAGATAATGTAGATGCGCCGGAGAGACATACCAATTGTAGGAGTCAATTGACTTGCATCATTTCTTATCAAAAAGTCAAGTTGGACTTCTAACTCTGCTTGTCTTCCAAATACTTCATTTATTAGCCAGCTCCTCTTATTTACAGCTAAAGAGACATTCAGATTGACAAGCATATATTAATACTGTTCACTAAAGAAGTAAAAATATTCTGTTCTGAAGTGGACACATCAATTTATATAGGTTTCAGATTTTTTTTTCTTCTAGTGGACAAACCCTAAGCACATGCAATTGGAATGTAAATTTTTGGTGCCAGAAAGGGGATACCTGATTTGTGTTCCCCTCATTTATCTATAAGATTTTAAAATTCAAACTTGTATTAAAAACATATCACGTATATTGTTGCAATGTTTAGTATAATATGGGCATTGTGTTATATATAGCAACATGCTAGTGCCTAGCTTCAAAATGCACTTGGTGCCTGATGCCTAAATTACATTTACATACAGGAGATTACAATGAACAATATGTTCATATCAGTTATAATACAATTCTTATTTAGCTCTCATTTTGTTGGGTTCAAATGTAATATTTTTAAAGTAATGGTCTTGTGCTGACTAGACAAACTGCTTTTCATACATTGGAATTCAATTGGTAATTAATAACAGGTATATTTAAAGAGACCCTATATCCACCATAACCACTACAGCTTAATGTTATGATCATACTGTATTTAGCCTGTCCCTGCAAGCATTTCAATGTAAACACTGTCTTTTGAAATAAAAGGCAGTATTTGCATTGCTGCCTAGGAACACCTCTAGTGGCCATCACACAGATGGCCATGGGAAGTGCTTTCTAGTCAAATGCTGCACAGTTTAGAGCATGGAGGCACTGAACATTCCCCATAGAGTTGCATCGATTCAATGCATCTCTATGAGGAGATGCTGACTGGCGCAGCACAAGGTTTTGACCAGCATGTGCAACAGCGTCTCAATGTTTCCTATGGGAAAGCATTAGATTGGCTGAGATCATCAAGACTGATGATCTCATTAAGTTCTGATAAATAACTAGATGCTAGCAAACTAGTTCCTTTTTGGTGGTGCGAAAAACAGACGGATGACATTTAGATCGTACGGTCGTCTTTTGTCTTTGTATATATATATATATATATATATATATATATACACACGTTTTTGAGTTGATACCCAATTAACCGTTAGAGTGTTTGTTCAATTTAGAAATATGCAGTTTTATTCTGCATTAAAGATTGTGTCTATAATATTAAATTTAGGTTTGTTTTGTCTATTTTTTTTTTTTTATATACCTTGGACATTAGTAAAGATCAAACATTTTAAAAAAGAGATAATTTCTGCCATGGAGGTGGGGCCAACTGCAGCGCAGCGAGGGAGAAAAGGTAAGTTTAAACACATTTTAAAAAGCGATCTGAGTGGAGCCAGGGAACTAAACAGCTACTTTAGCACTATAGTATTAGGAATAAGTTTGTATTCATGACATTATAACCGTTCCTTTAACTTTGTATGAAAGCCAGAGAGTTATGTAGACCTGCCTCGCACTCAAGGAGTTAATTAAGAAGTTAATTTTAAATCGCTGTAATACTGAATGAATATGCACAACGAAAAACAAATAATAAATTACCTACAATAGCATATCCACTACAAATAACAAAATTCCCTTAATATTCCAATAGTACAAGATATTAAGTTGATAAAAATGTAACTACACACACTGATCAAGTAAACAACACCTAGCAGGTCCTTAGCTCAGATGGAACAAGAAATTATTCCAGTGTAAATGTGTTTTGTGTTGTGTTTTTTTTCGTTTTTTTTCTTTAGAGAACAATAATTCCTGGATGAACGGCTAAATCATTTCAGCCACATCTTGATTCCTGTAAAGCTCGACAGCAGTTACACAGCTTAACAGCATCCCGGCAATTAGCATATTATAAATAAATAAAAAAATAAAACATAAAGAGTTGAAAAATAAAGGGGCTCGCTGCTCACTACCTCCAGTAATATAATTCCACTACTTAATGCAAAATAAGAGGCATTATAGGGCTCAGAATCCTTTTTGTTGCTGTTATCTTCTCTATCAGTAAATGAGACTCACAGAATAGTACAAACTATAAATAATTCAAGACTTGAGATGGCAATTATAGAAGCATGCACAACCAACATGAATATTTTATGAAGGCTAAAACAGCCCTCAGAATGAATCACAGATAGATGAACACACAGGACACACACACACACACACACACTGGTACACAGGACAAACACAAATGCACAATGAGATACTTTAGCTACAAAAGAAAATAAAAAATACTTAAGAATAATTCATAGTAAAACAAATATTAGAAAAATATATCTAATTTCCTTCTAAAAATATAATAAAACGTATCACAGCCATATAAAAAAACCATATAAGATTAACATGGGGATACAACTAAAATACAAGGGGAAGGTAGCAGGACAGAATAACTAGTTGTTTTCTAAAGGCATATATTTTTTATTTTAAGTTAACAATACTTTCTTTCACAGGGAGTACAGAAACCTCTATAAAGAATGACGCTAGGCTGATACGTATGCATGTCGTAGCACTATAATAGAAGTGTATTTATTAATTGATTTGTTTAATAGCCGTGTGAGAAACAGGTGTTTGTGCTTTAAAATGGACCAGGCACCTACAAGAATAATTCTATAAGCAATTTTTTTTTTTTTTTTTAAGTTTGGCAATTTTTAAAGACAATTTATAATGAGAGATTCTAACAGGACCACCAAATCGCCAGAAAAGGGGACACATCAAACTTCTTCTCTTTTGATTCCTGCCCCAAATAAAAGTACATTTAAAGGATCAGTCTAAATGAAGTGATTTTGCGGCAGAGATGCTGTCTGTGCAGCCTTGTTAAAGTAAACATTGCTGTTTCTCAGAAATGGCACTGTTTACATTTTCCTGTTTGCCCACCAACTAATGACTGTCACACAAACACAGGGCTTCAGACACAAATAGATTCAATTACTGAATGTATTTTACTTCCGGGTTCAGCATGTAAAGTATGATGGTGCCAGGGGCTGTGTAGAGAAGCAATAGACTGACAGATTGTGGGGATTGCTGCATATGCGCCAGGATGAGAGAGTCAGCTAGTGCTTTCAGCCTATCACTACTGCTCATGCAAATGTTTTCGCATATGTGCACATTTACAGGAGAGGAATACTTGGGGTATTCCACTTCTTTGCCATACTCCGTTTAGTGTATTGAGCCCTATGAAAAGTAACTTTATGCAATCAGACAGCTAAATGTTTGCAGTGAGTAGATAAGTAGAAAACAGTGCAGTGTGCAAACTATGTGACATATGGAAAAAAGTGGTTATAGTTTAGTAACAAGTGGATGAAGCTACATATGAGTAATGTACATTCAACTCCTACTGCCCCCATAATAAACTGGCCAATACGCATAAAATACAATTCAGTGGCAGAGGTCACTGTTTGCAGCAAGTAATAAGCATTCTATTAAAGTAGATGATACAATACCAAGAAAACACACATACTAAATCATGTCTGGATGTTATGTAATATCTTGGAAATAGGTCATTGTTTATGTTTTAGCTACTTTATTTACAAAGTGGTATTTTATGTTTTCATTGACATACATTATTATAATAATTTTTTATAATGTGCCATATTCTGCAGCACGGTACAATATACAATAGAGGTACGTTTGCAGTGTATTTGTGTCATTGGTTCTGGTGTCTATAGTATGTCTCTGCTATGTTAGCACTGTAAACACTGCCTTTTCTTAGAAAGGGTAGTGCTTACATTGCTGCCTGGAAACACCTCTAATGGAAGCCACTCAGATGGCCACTAGAGGTGCTTCCTAGTCCAGTGCTGCACAATGTGCGTGGAGCGTGAATGTTCCCCATAGAGATGCATTGATTCAGTGCATCTCCATGAGAAGATTCTAATTAGCCCAATACTTTCCTATGGGAAAGCAATGGATTGGCTAAGAGCATTAAGATTGATCATCTCAAAAAAGGTGAGTAAAATCTACTAGCATCTTACTAGCCACTTTAGGACTAAAGTGTCAGGAATACATGTTTGTGTTCCCGACACTATAGTGTTTCTTTAAGTTTGTAAAGTAGTAGTATTTTTTCACCATTAAAAAAAATGTAATGTAAACAATTTTGGATTTGGACAGGTCTGAGCATAACTTACTGTGCACTGTCAGAAAATCACAGGAAATTCTTTCACATATTGACTGCAACACTAATGTTGTATTTAAGTCTGTGTTTATAGCATTGGCAAACGTGCTCTTGTGATGCTGAACACGTACTATGAGTAAATAAAAGGAGTGTATAACATGCTTTATAAAGGGATCAGGTAAGTGCAACTTAGATACAGAATGGATTCCACATCTAATTATAAAAGAGTGATCTAAACTGATAAAGTAAGGGAAAAGATTAACATTTTTGGATGACACAAAGAACCGTTCTAAAAGGCTCATACGACATTGGGAGGCCAACATGTCACTAGACAACCAATCTGGTGAGATGTTAGATGACGGTTGGAAGAAGTCTGCTAACCGTGAAGATGCCAATATATTATGATTGGTGCAACTCCCTCATAGCATCAGCTACTTCTGCACCGTGGGAAAATTGGCACATATATAAGATATACTGTTACACTGAAACAGGCAAAGATAGATTACGAGCAGAGATCTGACTGCTAGTGATTTCAATCTTAAAGGAAGTTGAAAATGATGCACAAATGGTTACTGAATTTACTGAAGTGGTTCTTTTGAAATTGAAACACAAAACAAATAGGTTTAAAGTGCTCCTGAAAAACAAATCCTATATTCATGTGTGTGACCTCCATTGACCTGCACTCTGTGTAATGTGGGATGCTTCATGTATGATTTGGGAGCGGGACACCAGCTTGTAGACAGAGGAAACTAACCTTGGGTAAGTATATGTTTAAATGAATACATTTTGCACAATTTGCAGATTATGTGTATAATTCCTGAAGGTGAATGGGTTATTCACATGTTTTGTGGATGGCATGATCCATGATTAAAAATTCCCCACACATTAATATTATTTTGATCTAACCAAGATAATAAATTAAGATAATACGTGTAATTATCACTTAAAAATAGTCCTGTTCTTACAAGCCAAGGTGGTCTTCCTAATATTAATTAGCGATACGGCAAAAATGGCTGCTAGGACTATAAAAAGCAAGTAACCAATTAGATTCATTGTGGACACTGTATTCCATTAGTCAGGAAGATGAAATTCAGTGTTTCAAATCTCTGATTGTGGAGAATGCACACTGTGTCCATATAGAATACCCAAATTAATTAGAACATTTTAATTTCAATTTATGTGCAGATCATACAGTAAAAACCAAAGAAAAGTTACCTGCACTCTCTCCTAAATCCCTATGTATATTTAAACAAATGGAGGTTATTTAGTGTCTCCAATGGCCATTGGAGGGAATGCCCGCCTGCCACGTCAAGGCAAACACCTTAGGTGGGTCCTACACTGACCTTCTGGCAAAGATATCTCTAATGAGACAGAGAGGGGTATTTTTTATATACACCCCTTCATACTTATTAACCCTTAATAGGGAACACATGGGATGGGTGGCAGCATTGTAACATAGCTGTGTGATACAAAAAGTGAATACAAATACAAAAAAACAAGACCTGCGCTCAAACTCCCATCAAGGCCAATGGCCATTGGAGTAACTAAATAACCTCAATTTGTTTAAATATACATAGGGATTTAGGAGAGAGTGCAGGTAACTTTCCTTTGGTTTTTACTGTATGTATTGGGGATGATGTGTACTATGGTCATTGATGCCGCCAAGGAGTGATGGGAGTTTGAGTGCAGGACTTGTTTTTTTGTATTATGTTCAGATCATGTTTTTAGACTTTGTGATCCCTGTAATGCATGGCTTGATTGACACTATGTACTAGAAGGCCATTTGTTTCTGCTCAAGATTTGTGGGAGCTACACTTCCGTGCAGATGTAACTCACTATCTTCAGCTGCTCTGCTGGCATATCACCATCAGTAAAGGATCTGAATAGTAGATCCTGCAAAGGAGTGCAAATCCCACCAATCTAAGGCAGACCAGGACATAAATGTCCCCGAGCTGCTGTTAGTATAAAGCAGGGGAAGGCAACCTTCGGTACTCCAGATATTGTAAACTACATCTCCTATAATACTCTTACAGCCACAATTATGGCAACGCATCAGGGGAGATGCAGTCTTTAACATCTGGAGTGGCAAATTTTGCCTACCCCTGGTCTAAATAATTCCTAAACTTGGCATAACCCTAGCCAAACATTAACCCTAAATAAATAGTGTAATATCAATGGAGACACACTTTGGTTCATTATGAGGTGTCCTGCGTCATTGTACAACATCTTATTAAAGCTGAAATATTCGAGGAAAGAAAAATACTTGATAGCTGAGATGTTCTGTAGTAGGTATGATTACATAAGCTTTCTAAAGTAGGAGGGAACATTATAACCAGTTACATTTTTTTCTGTCTAATCAAGGATCTGTCACTCTTCCCTCCTTCTTAGAAGGCAGTTCGAGGTTGCATGAGTTACCAGCACTTTTACAAGAGGCTGCATTTTCCCACGTCTTCAGCTTATTACTTGACACCATTGGTAATGCATGCTCAAATTACTCAAAAAAACACACACAAAAAAAACCACAGCTGGGTTAATCGGTTATTTCTTGTATTTTGACATTTCTGTTTACCTTTTGGAAATGCCATCAGCATCACGGAGTGGTGCTTGAAAGCTAACAGCTAACACATGCGGCGCTTGCGCTCGCCAGAGAAACGTCTCTCTGACTTTTTACAAGCGCTGATGCCAAGATCAACAGCGCAGGATTGATTTCACTCCTTGTGAATTGACAGCTTATTTATCTCAGGCTGAGAACTTTTTAAACCCTCTAAGGCTTCCACAGGGCTTATAGCATAGATCCGCTGACATACAAAAGCACAGGGACGCCTCTGTATGTTGTTTGCTTGGGAGTTTCAACATACTGAAAGAGGCCAGATAGACAGCATAGGGAAAAGGACATTAATATTATTACTATTTATTTATTTAGAAAGCGCCAACATATGCTGCAGCACTGCACAAAGAATAAATAAAAATATATGAGTACGTTTGACAATAGGAGTGTGGGTTACAGGAACAAGTGGAGACTAGGGCCCTTCGTAAATAAGCTAAGGGCATCATTACAAAAAGTAAGGTGTTGAGTACTCAAATGGTAAGACCGATTGGCAGGTGTAAGTGCTCCATCAGACTAAACAAACTGGTTAGACTGATTCAGGTTTCTTGTGCAAACAGAGGGCAACTGTGTAGTTGCCTTGGGACCCCCCTCCGGCACATACAGGATTACAAAAACGATTACTCACCCTCGGCGATGGGTTATCAGATGGGGAGACCTTATGAGCATGCGCGGCGAGTGCTTCAAGCACATTAGGCCCTCCCCATAGGAAAGCATTGCCACAATGCTTTCTATGACGTTTTCACTAATGCTGGATCTCCTCATGCAGTGTCAAGTCCAGTGTAGTTTGAGGGACTTAGAGTCCTAGAGAATCCTAGAAGTGCTTCTAGTGGCTGTCTGATAAACAGTCACTGGAGACAGTCTGAGTCCTGCAAGATAATTATTGCAGTTTCTAAAACTCCAGAATCCTTCAGTGGTATTATTTTCCCATAATACACGGTTCATATTTATATACATACATATATGCTTATATGCCTACATGCTATAATAGCTATAAAGGCACTAAGGGGGGCAGGGACACTGCACCCATACCAATTCAATGAGATGAAGTGGTCTGGGTTCCTTTAACAAAAACATTTCGGCCTTTGGACTTTGATGGACAATAATTAATCATTCAATGTGTTTATTCAAAAGTGTAAAATTGATACAGCATTACTTTATAGAGGGGAAAACAGTAATCTATATGTTGTGCCAATCAAATTTGTGGTATGATACACAAAGCAACGGTGCGGACGGATAGGTATTTACTACAGCAGCCATCTTAGAGGAGACTGAAGCAAACATCAGGTGAATATTTATTTCAATTTAACCGGGGATGATCTTGCTAGGACAATGTGAAGATCACATTTTAATATCTAGCTGAAGTTGACCGTGTCCTTCACACCTTTTGTGGCTGAGGTTTGCTCTTTAATTCCACCGAACAGGATCTAACCAGCAGTTCTCAGCAATGTCAGAAACAGATGTGATTGTATACATTCAATATATTACATTTTTGGTGTTTTGGATGGAATTGAGGTTATGTTATAGCAATACATGGCAATTGCTCCAACTTTAGAATGTGGCTTTGTAGTTATTCATATGTTTACGTAATATTTGAGAAAATATTTTTGATACATTGACTTCGAAGGGCACTGGGTTTGGCCTTGCTTAGGTAGAATTTTTGGGGAGCAAAAATATCTTTTGTTTTTAAAGAGAGATTAATTTTAATTGTGAGTTTATTAAAAAAAAAAAAAAAAAAATTCCCACCCTCCACCCCCCAAAAACCAAAATATGTAATATCCAGAAGTGCTAATTAGGCTAATTAGGTGAAAGGCACAGCTGTGTTATTCTTCATTATATTCTGTGTGAGCAGCAGCCTCGTTGAGTTGTGCAGGCTGGTACTTTAGTTTCTATGAAGAATATTACAAGAAAAAAAAAAAGATATATGTCCCGGGGCTTCAAACTAACGTTATTTTACATCCGAACCACTTGATATTGTATCCAGTCATTCATAGCCCCCATGTATGAAGAGGATGGCTTGCCACAGCATTCACTCATTCCCACATTTCCTCTCGGTGTTGGATTTTGATTGGTATAGGCAGTACCAAAGTTCCATACGTGAATATTTATAACAGTGCCAGCAGCTATTTCTCAGTACAGACTAAACATTAAATCCTTGACGCATTTAAGGCTAAAAGGGCTTCTATACTATCACTGTGCTTTAAATATCAAGGGTGCGAGCTATACTACTAGCCAACAGCAATCAAACAGTCTCATCATCCACTGCCAGCTTGCTATAATCATTTGTTCAGTGTTTTCTTTCTTTTTTTTTTTTTTTTTATACAAAATGTGCCGATTTCCAGAATGCCACACTAACGTCCTGTAAATCTGTCTTGAATAGGCCTGTCTCTGCTGTTGTGGCAAGACAAGCTTGTGTTGTTATCTACGCACAATAAAAATAAAGAATATTTTTTTTAAACTGTCTCATGCAATCTTAAAACAGTTAGTAACAGTACAATAAAAAAAAATCTTTAAAGTTGCAAAACATTCTATATCGTCTATTATTGTTTTTTTCCTTGTTTTTTTTTAATTATTATAAATTATAATAAACTATTATTATAAATATCAATATGCTTAAAACAGGGTCAAAAGATAACTAAATAAATGTATGAAATGTTAATCTCCAAATATGTTGCGATGTCCATTTTAGAATACAAATAATGAAATGCCACTTGTAAGAACTGACGGAGGTTGTCCAAATTGTCTTTCGGCAGTTGTTGGACTACAAATGCCCTTCCTTCCTGTGACTGGAAGATAAAGAATAAGCAAGTGATAAACGCTTTATTGGGTACGCTAGTAAACACTCTACATAACATTACCAGACCTATACTAGTTAGCGGTTCTTTGACATGTGCAAATCTGTCTTTGACATCATTCAATTTTATACTGCTTCCCACAAACCTGTTAAGGTATCTCTTCACTAATCCCAGCATGTTCTCTGTGTCCATCTAGTGGTTGTATGAGTTCTCCAGTCATGTATTAAGACGAACATGTCACCTTAATACAATACTGATCAAAGATCTCAGTCAACTGTAACTTGTGGCATTTTTCATAATACTAAATAGATAGTTAGATATTCTTTAAAGAAGCAGATGCTGTCCATATATCTTGACATCTATGCAGGGTTTCTCATTGAAAAGCGATTTGAAGACTGCCTATCCACATCTGCAGCTGGGTGCACCATGCAAAAAAAGAATGGCCACTGTGCGTATCCAATAATGTATTATCACTGATAGCTGAGTTTATCCAGGTCTGCTTTTAACGGTGGAAGAATTATTCACAAAATTATATTTGGTGCCGCAGGGCTAAACCTTTCTGCCAATCGTATTGTTTTACTTGGAGCGAGGTCCAATGGAACGCAATGAGAACAGCACATATGGAGCTATGAAAGACGCCCGACCAATACACTAGACAGCCGAGTTCAGTACTGAACCCCAGAAGTAGGCCGACATAGAAGTTTGTTGTAAGATGTTTACAATTATTACAGAAACTGATTGTGTTAAGAAATTGTATTTCTTTAACTTTCTTTCATAGAATGTGACAGCAGATAAGAACCATTCAGCCCATCTAGTCTGCCCAATTTCCTAAATACTTTTATTAGTCCCTGGCCTTATCTTATAGCTAGGATAGCCTTATGCCTATCCCACGCATGCTTAGACTCCTTTACTGTGTTAACCTCTACCACTTCAGCTGGAAGGCTATTACATGCATCCACTACCCTCTCAGTAAAGTAATACTTCCTGATATTAGTTTTAAACCTTTCCCCCCTCTAATTTGCATGACTTTTTCAACATAGACCTGTTCTATGAGATTACATAAAAAGAGCAATTCTGGAGCAACATTTGAAATGTTCAGCAAAAAACATGGAAACGAAAAGGATGGCCCGGGTGATATCTTCACTTTTAGAATCTAGCCCTGAAATTACTCCTTTATGCATAAACTTCTTTTATATTGCTTAGTCCTGAACAAAACTACCCAGGAATCTATGAAAAACTCTACAATAACCAATATAATTAGCAGGTAGGAGCAAGTCTACCTAATTATACATAAACAGGGATAAACACACTATTCTGACATATTATAAAAATACACAAATGCGTAAGTCAGAATCATAGTTTCTCATTTTTATTGTGTCCCTTTAAGGCTGCAAAAAAGAGTAAATGTCAAAAAATGTAAATGTAATAAATGTGTTGCATATACCGTTTCTGAAATGTTTAAATGTATATGTTACACACGACTAAGCCCAGAGAGTGTCAGCTACTAAAAACTCTTTATGTTGTGGTTAAAATTTGAACTTGCAGAATAAGTAAGGACTAGGGGAGACATCCCATTAGACAGATGTTTCCTATTGCAAAGAGTGCCTTAATGTACGTTGTTGTATTTTATGTTAATGGGTAAATCGATACCATATATTTAGAGCATAACTTGATGTTCTGTTCTGTTTGTTATGTCTGAACTCTGAAGAAACACTTTTTTAAATCTCAATTTTTCATTTTGTTCCGGATTATTGCACACCAAACTAGCAGGTGTGATTCAAGACACTTTATTTTCAAAACGCCTTGCATAAAACATTCCAATGTAAAATTTTAAAGGCAAATTACCATAACAAAAGTAGTGAAAATGCTCAAGTAACACATAAAAATAGGCAATTATACTGAGGAGCACCTAGGCACGTTCAGAATAAGTGCCCTGGTTATTATTTAAAGTGAACCTATGCACTTTAAAGTGCAATGACTATATAATTCATCATTATAGTCATTATTACTAGTATTTATAAAGCACCAACATATTCCGCAGAGCTGTAAACTTGGATAAAGATATATTATTTTCCTAATTGTTAAGGCTATATAAATTACATGCTTATCTCCAATACCACCACTAGCGTAATGCCCACCACTGTTCCCCCAGACTCCTGCATCATTAGGAATACCTGGAAAACACAGTCACACATCCCAAATCATGGCATAACTCCATCATACTTTACAAGAGTTTTGACACTTGAACTGAGTTACATATGTTACCCCATACCCTACTATATTCTTCTGGCAAAGCACCAGACACATTTGCCTTAAAATAATCAAAGCAACTACGATGCATGCTCTGTAGTTGTTGTGTAGGAGAAAAGGAGACTTTCCTCTAGTGGGGTTCTTCTTCTGCTTACCT
Organism: Pelobates cultripes; assembly: GCA_933207985.1. Classification (NCBI taxonomy): domain Eukaryota; kingdom Metazoa; phylum Chordata; class Amphibia; order Anura; family Pelobatidae; genus Pelobates; species Pelobates cultripes. The sequence goes on along the minus strand of OW240914.1, from coordinate 213,612,158 downwards.
GTCTATAAGTAAGCTCAGCCATATGAATAAAATTTGTATGAGCGTAAGCTGTGCGTACCCTGACAGGTTCACTAGAATTAATCATACTGCAGTGTATTTTCACTTTTGACAATTAATATTTTTCTCCTAATAAATGCTACAATTATCTTTAGTCTACATATTATCGTTCTGAATGAATTCATATTCGGAATGTTCATCAAAATAAGATTTTGCTTAACATACATTATATCCTGGATACGCATTACAGGGAAAAAAAATACAAATGGCACATATTCACATATAAATTGGAATTTTAAAACAATGCCATTCTACGTGTGAAAACGCCACTGGCATAGTGCTGTACATAAGCAGGCACAATGAAGAGTGTTTAGCTTTTCAAGGATTAGTTTTTAAGGCATTGTGAGTAATGCAGTGTAATCTCTATACAGGTCATCCCATAGCACCCTGCTTGCTGTACTGTATTTTCAATTACCAAGCATGTTTGCTCCATAGTAAGCCAGCTTTATTCTGTACAAAGCCAAAATATTACAGCATGTCCCAGTGTTGGAAGAGATGAGCAATCCTAGTGCCCTTGTAAATAGTTTAGCCTTTGGCACTTTTAATTCCCAAAACACCAGGCAAATCCTTCCCAAAGCTTATAATATGTAGTTAGATTTTTTTGCAGGAAGATACTGCTCTGTTAATCTCTCCCTGAGGTCAGAGTTCTTCTCTTGTCTAATGAATGGAAATCAAATCAAGACATGTGAAATGAAAATATATTAGTAGACTAAAACCAGGTCCCTGAAGAGTATAGATTTATGGTGCGAACTGCAGGTGAGATTTAATAGCTGGCAAAGGATCATGGAAATTGTAGTTTGTCAAGAGCTAAAGTGCTCAAATTACCTAATCTGGTTCTAAAGCCATTGTAATAACTTAGAATACTACTATTTAAAACAAAGAAAATATTCAACCCCTCCAGCTGTAATGGTTAGATCCCGGATTTCGATTTAAATAGCCAATTGCTTTTCCTTATGAGTCATAGCTCTTTCCCTGCCGAGAGGGCAGTGTTCTTTAGCTCCACTGACTCCCTGTACCAGGGGTAGGCAAAGGGGTAAAGCATGAATATGTTGGTGCATTATAAATAAAATTACAGTCAAAATTCAAATAATCAATGTACTGGTCATCTGGGTGGGGGGTGGGGTGGGGGGTCTTTCTCAATAATGTGAACCATAGTGATGTAGAAATGAGAAGAGAATGCATCTTTCACCAGCACAAGCAACACTTCTAGTAAGAGCTTTCTGTGTTAGAGGTGTTTGTGCGTGTCCTAAAATGTACTCTTCTGGGATGAATTAAGGATTCATCTTGATAGCTGATGGGAAGTCATTTTAGTGTATTTTTATCTGGGAAATAAAAAGCAGACAGCGCTACTGAAATACGTAACCTTTGCACGTGGAGATTATAACAAGGTTAAGTCTTCTCTATTAACCCAGTGAAGTGCTAGAGGGCTCTCAAAAAGGTTACGGCAATTTCAAGTTTACACACGAGTGACAAAATAATAGATTGATGCACCTCCCCTTAGTAAATAAAAACTAAACATTCACAGATAAATAAAAAAAGCAAAAGTGCTTAAAATGTGGTCACGAGCACTGTAAAAGAATTCCACATGGGAAAGATTATTAAAATGCATAATAACTGGCAGACACTTAGTAGCATTTAAAGAAAATTGTGCTGTTGATGATAAACTATTATTGCTGTCCTCACAACTTTTCTACCTTAGCCAAAGCTTTCATCAGCAGAAAATAAACTGAATATAAAGAAAACTATGAATAGGAACAAGCAGTTTTATTGGACCTACTTTGCCGTCAAATAAAACTTATTTGGAAGTTGGAAGAGCAGCGTTAATATTGCGGGAACAACGAAGCAGCTTTCTGCCGTGGCAAGTATTGTCACCAGTGTGTGAGTGATGCTCCTTTCATAATGCAGAGTGCAGTTGACAAATCTTTCCCCAGTGATGAAATATAAATGTCTTGTAAGCAAAATAGTAATTGTTATGAGCATAAAACTTGCAAGTTCTTACAGTCGCACAACCGTTTCAAAACTGCTAATGCGGTATCATGGGACTCATAACTCTCTCCATGCATGTTTGGATGGGTCTAATTCTTCCTTATACCCAATGTGGTTACTTGCAAATATTATTCTAGTAACAAGATATGTCACCTGATGTGGCAAGGCATGCGGGCCTGTTTGGTGATTAGATACTAGAGACTCAATTCCTAACCTATGGAAACAAGCAGCTGATTATAATATGACCTTTTAATGAAGTAAGCTGCATTTTAGGATTTATTCACTAAACAGTGAATTTAAAACCAAAGTGAAATATTTTGGTCAAAAAAGTTGAGTTGGTAACACGTTTAATTTCAAATCACTACATATCACAGTTAAGTAAATAAAAAGTTTGCTGTCTGGATGTACAGTTTCCTGAAGAGCCCAGGTCGTGTTGCCCCTCTGCTCTGTAGATAGCAGTACTCAGATACCCTCTCACAGACAGCAGCTGGTTCCTGGCAACCTCCTGGAGTCATGATTTTACGTTTTCCCACAGATGGAGCAGATCAAGCACCGATCACTTGGGTGGTTATTGCTTCAAGATGACAGAAGCAGTTAGCTCTACTGACAGAAATCCCAGCTGCTGCTTGCCTTTGGGCTACTGTCCGAGGTAGAATGTACTAGTGAAAGTATGAACCTTCAAGGCGTACATCGGTTTGACGAATCAAAGCTGTATCTAAATACCACTGTGGTCCTCTCAAAGTTGCTTGCACCAAGAGATGATGACTTTCAAGGGTCTGTTTCAGAAAAACTAAATGATGCTATTGACTTACAACAAATTTGATATTGATCCTCCATTATAAGGAAGCAAAGTCCATCCAAAAGGGTTGATCCATCAGCTGATATTTTCTTTTAAATTGTGGAGCCTGCCAAAAGATGCCCTTAAGCTGTTGTGAGACAACAGTTCCCATAATTCTCTGCCAGCTTTACCCAGAGAGAAAGTTATGGCAGAAATAGTCCAGCAGGGGGCCAAGGTTAGACACTGCTTGGTTACACTATTTGCTGAAAAATGGTTGAAGTTCGTAAGTATCACGATACAGAAAATGATACACAGTTATCCCACAAACTGATCCAATACGGCTTGTCATGGAGGTGTCGAGAACCCATCCTGAGGGCTCACTTACACCAGCTTTCCAGGATAGTACTTAACACGTCGCTCAGTAAGTTATAAAGACACTTGTTAGGAGATGTCATTAGATACATTCCTAAAATTTGGGAAGGGCTGCAGTTCCCATGGCCTGGGTTTGACAAACTTGGTCTTTTATATGCTCGTTAGCAGGGATAATATCAGTCTGTTTCCATATATCTATCAATTATGCGCTTTTTATTTTTATAAAAAGAGTGCTAGTAAATGCGTTTAAAGATTTGATACTCTGGAAATTATCCTGTAATCTGTGTTTGTTGTATATTACTGGTAAAGACTAATTTTCACTGTTTTTAAATTTACTATTATTTTTTACTTTTATTTTTTGCAATAAAGCACTGCCCACGCAAGGAAGTGATCAAAGAGTATGTGCCAATAACACTCTGTGGTAACTTTCAAAGTTATAATTTGATCCCATAAATTTGAAAACTACAGAACTTTATAGGCAGAGCAGGGTCTGGGAGTTTTAGTTCAATTATCAGTTTCTTATTTATCATTTGACCTACAACTCTAAGAAGCATTTGCAAGGGAGCTCTTACATCACACACAGGTGAGAAGGAAGTATTTTGAAGGAAGTATTTTGAAATGGGGTTGGTGGAATAGAGGAGGCAGGCTTAACACACAGAATTGTATGACATTTAAAACATTTTTTTTCTTCGAAAAACCATGAATAATTGAATATCCAAACAATGCAGTTAATTATTTTGACAAAAAGCTGTACACTGTATAAAGCCTATGTTAGTACCTGCAGTGTCCCTTTAACAACTTAATTATAAGCATAGGTTATAAACAATAAACCTCTATATGCTTTTGTAATAGTCTAATGATTTACGTTTAAAAAAAAATGCCTTATACCTATACAATAACATGAGTATTGTTAATGTAAAATTATTTTCTTCCTTAAAAAGTAAGAACACATTCTTGATGCATTTAATAGACTGTAGTCAAATATAATGTACTATTGGTCACAATTATATTGCTAAATTTTGTAATCCCTAATGTCCTGGTGTATTCTGCATCCACAATCAAACCTTATCCCAGGGTTCTTAGAGAATTAGAAATAAAGACAGCCAGTGTCTGTTTTATCAGGTACGAAACAAGGGGAAGCAGTAAAGAGAATGCGATATATCTGTATTTTTTTTTTCTTTTGAGATCAGAGCTTAGAAACCAGCAGGCTCAGCTGGAGTCCCATGGGACAGACACATGATTCAGTGACCCAGAACTGAGCTACAGAATCTCCCCAGTAGTCACGTTTGCATTAGCGCAAACAGTAGAGTGAAAATATTAGCAAAATAAAACATTTGTGCTTCCTTGTAACCTCCTCCTACAACAGAACCTTTTGTGTAACAATCAGTGATGAGCACAGTTACATAGTTACCTAGTTCCATTGCCACTAATTTACTGAGAGATGTCTTCTGCTAGGGTTCATCCACAGGGGATTTCTTGGTGAACAAACTCCTGAGCTGCCAATCTTTCTTCTACTTCCAGTGAATTTTCTACTTCTATCTGGATTTATATCTCACATTTATGGAAGTTCTTTGTCAGGCTAAGCAGTGTGAGCTGTTTAATGCAACAGGCTAAAGTCTTATTATGGTATAGATGTATAACAGGAAACATGCTAATCTGCCTTGCTTTGTGTAATCTTAAATAATAATATTCATTATTATAAGATATTAGGATGGTAGATTAAACTGTCTGTGGTATTTTCGGATACTGTGAACCATTGCACAGAAGCTTACAATAACATTTAAGCACCAAATAAGGAGCTGAAGATATACTAGAGAGTTTCTTCACTATGCAGCTGGCCAAAATGAAGTAATCTAGATATCGTGATAGTGAATCTCTGACTGGGGATCAGTTCTTAGACAGCTTGAAAGGTCTGAACCCTCAACTTGCAATTTACTAATGGTATCTTCCTCAGGCTGAACTCCTGTGTAGAAGCGGCTTCAGATGACCCAAAAATGTACGTGTGGAACACAACAATAGATGAGATATATAAAGACTGGCCAAAAGTGAGGCACATTCAGGTATCTTTTATAGGAGATCACATACAGGCTGAATATGTTGAATGGTCTGGTTACTTGTATCTGAGCAGTAGAAGGTACCTCCAATGTTACTATGCTCGGAATAAGCCGCCAAGGATCGATAACCGAAATAAGCAGATATGTCAATAATAAATGGTTCTCATTGTCTTTAAGCAGCTGTGTGATTAGATGGACAAAAAGCATTTGGTAGGTCATGAAAAAAGCATTTGATAGGTCATACAAGAAAACATTTGGTAGCCTCTAGAGCATTTTGTAGGTCATAATTTACAACGGCAGGTTTTCAAGTACACCGGGTAGGCAAGAGCTTCTATTTTATTATGGCATATACTCATAGAAAGATTATAATATTATTGTATATAATATATATGTTGTATTTGTATATCTTTGGTGAATGCCTCTTAGAGTAGTGGTATTTATTATCCAGTGCTATTAGTAAAAAAAAAAAGGAGGTTTGATAGAAAACAGATAGTTTTGTTCATTGTTACTGAGGTACAATGAATCCAAAAGGCCTGGCTTGTCTGACCTGAGCCCTCTTTTAATCTCTTATTTTCTTTGTATTTTCTATAAAAGAACATTTTATTTGTACTATGCTATTGAATGTGCTATTTTTCAAAAGCATTTTCTTTTAAGGATGCTTGTCTTGAACAATTCTTGATGTTGCTTTTTCAAGTAATCACTTCTTATGCATGCTTTTCTCTGACTAGGTCTGTGATTTTTGGACTAACTTGAAATGAATGCAATTTAAAAACAAATATAAATACCTCAAGAAAATCTCATCTTTGATTAAGCATTTCAATTTCTCTAAAGTGAGAGGCTCTGCAGTCCATGGAACACCTAGACAGGAAGTCGCCCAGTACTCTGCTATTACTTCCTGTTAGTCAAACGATTACATACACAGCCCTCATCTATCAGTGGAAGTTGTAGAAAAACAAGAGATTTTTCTTGATGGAGAATTTACGTATCTGAACTAAGAGTCATTGCTCTCCCTCCAATCTTTGAAAACATTTTGCAGTATGGTACATGACCCCATCATTCTATCTCAAATTATGAAATTCTGTCGTTGTCAAAGCTACAGAGAGTTTTGTAGTTCGAGAAAAGCTCCCCTGTTCTGCTACCATTAGATGACAACCCACTATAAATGGGTATCGAGAGATTAAGCCATCGCTCAGCTTTCCTTGGCAGAGTCCCTTATTATTTACAATATTTACTTCAGGGGAAGTCTTGGCGCATGTCATATTTATCTTGCTGAGAAATGGCCGGTAAGAGCTGCTCAGCTTTCTAACACAGCCCAGCCTTGTGCTGCTGATTGAGCAGCTGAACTGTGTAATTCAAGCATCTCTACACAGGGGCAACATTTGTCTCCCGCTTTATTAAACAGCCATAAAACCATTTCTCTGGCTCATTATGAGGCTTGTGTAGAAGCCGCTGTTGATCGTACAGGCCGGGATTAATCCTGCTTCTCTGCAGCCAGGAGCTTATAGGGAAAAAAAAAATTAAAAAGCTGACAACTAGGTACAGGTCTGAAGAACATGCTGACCTTATGTGACTGTTTTATGTGTTCCACAAATAATTACAGCAATTAGTTGTTTTTATGGAGGTCTGTCAGTGTTCTCAATGTATGATTACATGAAGCTGTGGTACATGCTCTGTAAATATATTAAAACTACCGAGAGAACAAAACACTGTATACAACTGCCCTTTTATATTTTAGCCGGCTTGCAAATAATAGCTGAAAAACTACCTGAGTCAAATTCTTTAAAGTGACACTACTGCCAAAAAGGGATTACATAATCAGTTACATAATCAGCTCAATGAAGTGGTCTGGGTGCCAGGTTCCTCTAGGGTTAACCCTGCCTGCTGTTAAGAGAAACTGCTATGTTTACATTAGGGTTAATCCAGCCTCTAGTGGCTGTCTTCCTGACAGCCGCTAGAGGCGCTTCTGCGCTTCTCACTGTGATTTTCACAGTGAGAAGACGCCAGCGTCAATAGGAAAGCATTGAGAATGCTTTCCAATGGACTGACTGAATGCGCGTGCATGTGCCTTCGGCGGATGACGTCAGAAGAGGGAGGAGAGTCCCCAGCGCCGAGGGAGTCCGGCGCTGGAGAAAGGTAAGAATTTAACCCCTTCCTCCCCCTTCAGCCCGGCAGAAGTGGGACCCAGAGGGTGGGGGGGGGCGGGTGACCTAAAGACCCTATAGAGGCAAGAAAACAATTTGTTTTCCTGGCACTATAGTGGTCCTTTAAGTAAAATAAATACGTAAATAAAACATGTTACTCTAATTGCTTTCAGTTTCCAGGCTGTAGATTAATAAAATATCTAGAAACCATGCTGCTGCATTTTGCTAGGCGCTTGAATGGGCCATGCTCCCCAGTCAGTTAGTTTAAGTAGGAGTACCCTTGTGAGGGATAGATTATTTGCATTTATTTGCATATTCGATTAGTTGGTCTACATAGATCAGTAGGACCATATATATAGCTCATAGCTTCCAATGTGGGGGATATGAGTGCAGGATACATGGGACTGTAAATGAGCAATGGTGAGTGTTTGAACACAGAGCTGTTGTGCTATTTGCCAGAAATGGAACCATGTCTGTGTACGCAAAGAACTGCTTATGCATGCGCAGGGTACTCTAAGTTATCTTGAATAGCTGCAACTGGGTTCACTGTTTTGGACCCTTGAGAAGCATAACAACATAGAAGAAGCATACAAGTGGGCTGTATGGAAAGGAGAAGTTCCTGGAAAGGTAAATCTTGTGTTGCTGTTACAATATGAAGTGACACAGTTATACGTTGCTTTAAAGGGGTGCAGTTACTTCTCAGGAAATTATACTATTGAATAAAACATTGAAAATCACTTAATATATCCCTTAATATACATCCCTTAATATATATATTTTATGATGCTATGTTTTATTTTCAAATGCATTTTAGTAGCCTTTTAATATGCTTTATTAAGGATTTAGCAATTGGCAGGCACAGCATGGGCAAATAATGCCAATAACAAGGATAAAAGGGACCCCCCATAGTTTGGGATTCTCCCCTTCCATTATCTTCAATGATTATAAAGGGCAACATTACTAACAACCAGTGGCGTACACATGACCCATGGGCCCCCGGTGCGCATACACACTAGCTAACAGACACACACATTTACTGACATACATACACACTCACTTACAAAACATACACTTTCACTGACAAACACATACTCACTAACAGACATCAAACACACTCAGTAACAGACACACACAAACACACTAACAAACACACACACTAACACATTTTTTTTTAAATTTAATCCCCCCAGCCTCCTTACCTTTTGGAGAGCTGGGGGGATTCCCTGGGGTCTAGTGGTGCTGCTGGGCGGGCTGGCTGTCTGGGTGGCCGGCGTGTGAGGGAGCACTCTCCCCTGAGTGCTTCCTCTTCAGCTCCCTTGCGTGCCGCATAGGGATACCGGCGCCGGAAGATGACGTCATCTTCCGGCTCCGGCATCAGTGCGGTGCGCGAGGGAGCTGAAGAGGAAGCACTCAGGGGAGAGTGCTTCCTCTTCAGCTCCCTCGCGCCGGCCACCCAGGCAGCCAGCCCGCCGGGGTCAGCAGGGCCAGCCTCGGGGGGCCCTGAGGTGGCCGCCTCCTGGGCCCACCAGGAGAAGAGGCTGGCCCTGTGGGTAAATACCGGGTCGCAGGGGCGGCCGGGCCCCCTGGTGGGCTGGGCCCGGTCGCAGCCGCGACCCCTGCGACCCTGGTATGTATGCCACTGCTAACAACATAGTAACCAGATAGAGGAAAATATAGCCAGATTACTTTACATTCTGAAAAGTAACAGTTCCCTTTTTAAATGCTATAAAGGTTTCTACTGCTCAGTTAAAGGACTGCTGGTATACAAATAAAATCTCTAAAACGTTATAATATGATGTCATTCTGTCAGCCCATTAAACCTGGATGACTCATGGCATTATGGAGATTTTTTCCCCTGCCTATATGTAATTAGAAACCATTATAACTATTTTTTATTACAATCATCTACGCACCATCAAGCCATTAGGAAAGACTATACTGCGTTATCTTACAAGACAAATTGCACCAGGAGATCTTGAAAAAAAATATACATTATTTAATAGGTTTTTTAACATTAATCCCCTTGTCGTTGGATACGAATCCAATAATTCTCTGATATAATTTTGTATATGTACATACATACCTACAGTACATACACCAAACCAGAACTGCCTGACCTTGTCCACCTTACCCATTATCTGTCTCGTTGCTGATTCCTTCCCATAACTCCCTAGTTTAATTGACCAAGCAATGTCTTCTAACAAACATCTCCTGGGGATAGCTTGGCGTGAGAGTGTGTAACGTGATGGCCTTGTTACATTGTAATGCCTCTACCATAAAAGACCAGCAATGAGTGGGTGTTAAACCTATCCACATCCCTAATGATATAACCAATTATACGCCAAATTTCATTCTTATATAAATGACGAGTCAGCGAATCTATGGAGTTATCACAAGCATCTGGGACAAGACAGAATTATCGAAAGGTTATCTTTTTACAACCGTGCTTTTAAATAACATCATGTCAAATTGTGAGTTTTTTTTTTTTAACATCTATATCTTACTTGCAAGGGTTAAACGAGTGGCGTAGCCCCCCCATCCAGCCAAATGTTAATTTGTTCACGCCCATTACTAAGCCACAGCTGGATATCCTCTGCAGAAAAACCCAAAGCAAATGGGGGATGGGGTAAGGAGGTGACTGGCAGGGGTAGATAGAATTACAACAGCACTTGGGGGGAAAAAATAGCACTTGTAGGTAAAGGATTGGTATTTAAAATGATTTGCTGGAGTAGATATTACTTATCCCAGTCAGGGGTCTGGGGAAACATGCATTTTACTCCAACACATATAATTTCTGAATAGGGATGCGGGATGCTTGCCTGGGAGGAGGGAGAGGAGTCGTGTGAGCTCTAAAACACTTAAACACTGCATTGAGATGCATGGTGTGGATCCAGACTTGTGATACAGATATACAGTATGGTACAAAATATACTGAAGTGCTATGGGGAGAAAAGAATGTTAAATTTTCAGGGCTATTTACTAAAGTGAGAATTCTGAGTAAATTTCAAATTTAAGGTCAAAATTGACAAAAATGGAAAAATTATCTAAGTCAGCTATTCTTTCAGTTTGACTGCTGTGACTGTATTCTCACTTAAGTAAGCAACCTTGTAAATCAAATGGAAAAATGTGGGGTTTGTTTCCGCATTTTGACATAAAAATACCAATAACCAGAGCAACTGTACACAGAGACTCCTTGCACCATCACTATTTCAATAAGCTGAAGTGGTTATGGTGCAAACACAATTCCTTTGAACCAAACATAGGCACTCATCTGCACTGCTTTGGACTCTGAGACCTATCTCACACAGCCAGCTGAAAAAGGAGTCATACTTAAACGCTCATCCATCTTTGACCGGCACTTCAATTAGATTAAAACTATGTACCCAAGCATACATCCTACAGCAAAAACCAACACTAATGCTAGTACATGCACTAACAATCCATAAATACAAGCAGCAAACAGTAGTGGATTATTTTCTCTCTCATTATAGATATGTGCTAGAAGTATAAATCAATTAAATACATTTTCCATCTGGGAAACAAGGCAACAACCAACTGTTTATTTGACAATTTGTAGATTAAACACCTTCTCACTTGGAATTAATAATACAAATATAATACTCTGACTGTTCTGTGAAAGCCCATGCTTACATCCACCATATCTAGCATCCCAGTGGCAACGCCACACTTACCTAAAACCTAAATTTCAAAACCAGATATGTCTGGTAACTCATGCAATACAATGTGCCACTGATCAAGACACCATGCCTAGGTTTTAGTTATAAGGTATAGTGAGAAGTATCAAAGAGACACTGCACTGTACAAATACAAAGACCATTTAAATTCACTGTTTATTAAATATACCTCGAATAAAAACATGCTTTCGATTAATTATGCGTTTTCCCATTGGGGATCTAAAAATACCTTGCAACAGTTGCAGATCTGCCTTTGCAAGCTCTTCAATCCAGGGTCAGCGCAACTGTTAGGCGAACTAGGCATTCACCTAGGGCGCCGGCCTGCTGGGGGCGCCCACCGGGATATTTCCTGGTGGGCTCCCCCTGTCCTTTAGAGCCGCCCCCCTCAGTGCCGGGCTGATCCTCCAGGCACACGAAAATGGGGTAATTTAGGTGACTATAGTGTTCCTTTAATGCATGTGTGTCAGTGAAAATCTGAGCTGGTTAAACAGTGTGTGCCAATGACTGTGTGAGTGAGTCTGTGTGTCATTGATTGTATGTCAGTGTGTGATTCTAATTCTAGTACCAGGGCCCTGTGATTTTCAGTTATGCCATGATGTTGCCATAGGTAAAGAGATGAGCAGCTGGGAAAGGGTAAGTGAAACTTTTATTTTGCTAATGTTTATTGCACATGGAAGTGAGGAGTGGGGGAGTGGGGGAGAGAGGGTGGAGAATAGGTTTATATAAATAACGCAATAATGTTCCTTTAACATTGTACCTTAATGAAACAGAATAAACTGTTTTAGTATACTTGCTTACTCATCTTCAGCACATATTTTGGTATTTTTATTATTAAAAAAAAGGGACTTGCAATCTATTAGGGGCATGGAACTGGTTGGAGGGGGCACTTACTATGCCCCTGATGGTGTGCTTGCAGCAAAAGAGGATTGAAGGTCAACTTCTGTTCCAGAGGGAGAGTGATATTACAGTTTTTAATATATAACTATCATACACATGATATAGCATGTACTGGATAGCATGTTCCTATCTATAATGACATCTCTGCTGATTTGTATGCTTTAGTAACGATGGTGTTAACATTATCAGGGGTCGGATGATGCTAAGCTACATTTTATGTTGACCGTGTTTCCCTCTTTAGACCTGCGTGGATTATGTTTATCTGATTGGCTGAAATTCTGGAAATATGGTCCATAAGACTTGCAGAGCCAAAGATTAGCAATTGTCAATGAAGAACAAGAAGGTGGCGGATATGGGCCGGAAGATATCAAAAACAGGATCAGGTATATGTAAAAGAAAGTATGGAATAGCTAGCAATGCTGTTAGATAGTTCAGTGTGTTGTGGCCCACCATTCACAAGCAACAAAGAAGAAAACTAGAAAGATCACATACTATTTAAAGACAACACTCTGTAACATTTCCTTTACAGCATCCAGGGCATATCTTAAAATAACGTGTAATTAATCACCAGGATCTAAACGTTGCCATTCCCAATGGGCAAATAGCTGCAAGTATAATCATAATAAGCCTCACAGCATTGGTTACAACGAAAGGAGAACTGCAGGAAGCTTCACATTAATACAAGTGATACATGTGTATCTTATTCACAGAGGACAAAGTGCTCGTTTAACTCCTCAATTACCATAATAGTCTTCAACGTTGCATAAAAATTGCCATTCCTCAACCTAATGGACTTTATTTCAGTTTTGTGTTGGTTGTTTTTTTAAACAATTACGCCATAATAAATATTGATCTGTTAATCTGATTCCCATAAACCTTGATCTGTTCATCTGAAACAATTCCCATAAACCTTGATTTATTAATCTGAAATGATTCCCATAAACCTTGATCTGTTCATCTGAAACAATTTCCATAAACCTTGATTTATTAATCTGAAACGATTCCCATAAACCTTGATCTGTTCATCTGAAACAATTCCCATAAACCTTGATTTATTAATCTGATTCCCATAAACCTTGATCTGTTAATTCCCATAAACCTTGATCTGTTCATCTGAAACAATTCCCATAAACCTTGATTTATTAATCTGAAACGATTCCCATAAACCTTGATTTATTAATCTGAAACAATTCCCATAAACCTTGATTTATTAATCTGAAACGATTCCCATAAACCTTGATTTATTAATCTGAAACGATTCCCATAAACCTTGATCTGTTAATCTGAAACAATTCCCATAAACCTTGATTTAATTAATCTGAAACGATTCCCATAAACCTTGATTTATTAATCTGAAACAATTCCCATAAACCATTGATTTATTAATCTGAAACGATTCCCATAAACCTTGATCTGTTAATCTGAAACAATTCCCATAAACCTTGATCTACTAATCTGAAACAATTCCCATAAACCTATGTCAATCACTGTGAAAGTTTACTGTGCGGAGGATTTGGGGAGTTTAGTCCAACAACAGATAACTTGTATACTTAGTTACTTGCCTCTTGTGAATTAACCCTATAAATTGTTTAGAAGTAAACAGTGATGTGAAATTGCAGCTGCATCACACTACAAATCCCAACACATTTAGTCAGCAACTGTGGATAAGTACTCCTAATACAGATTGGTGTGAACAATCCTAATAGATACACCGTACATCATAGAGAATACATCATTCTCAGTCAGCTAGTCCTAAATAGCTTGGGTGAAAACAGTTGAGTGTGTAAATAAACTCAAATGAAATAATCTTACTGCAAGGTTTAAGAATACAATACAATATTTCATAATTTCAATGTAGCACATAAACAGATTACTCCTGCTTCTATGACAGTGGGTTTAAAATCTGTACACCTTCCCCGGCACACTGAAAAAAGGTCAGGGTATACGGTTACTGCTCCCGCAACCGAAACACCTGGGAAAACGCCAAAAGCTTCTGCATCAGAAATTTACACTGCGATGCGCTGATAAAGCGGAGACTAAAAATATACCTTTACGTAATGCTCCCATTCTCAGGATTTAGCAAGGTACTTATTATTTTTTTTTTTTTTAGGGAGGGCTGCAGATTTTTATTTATTTATTTTACCGCTCTGCAATTGAGGCCCCTTGTTGGCGTGAGTAATGGCAATGCCGCAGCCCTGCGTAGTTTGTGTTCGCATTCCAGACAGGTTCATTTGTCACAGGAAGGGGAAAGGTTCATTCCGCACGAGGGGGGCAACCAGTGATGTTACAAGGCTACCGATTAGCCCCCTCACTGTTCCACATGACACCGTGAAGGACTCCAACCGGCAACCTTAATGCCTGCTTCAATGTCTCTAAGAAATTAATGAACACACAGCTACCATGGCAGAGCATTTCAATCAACCTCGACCAGCTGTGCCTGAAAAGAAAAAAAAAAATCAGATATTTTCTTTTCTGTTTTCCAGGACAGGTTGATCAAAATTTCCTTAGAGAGGAAAAGTCTTTATAAGCTGGGAAGCAAGCAATAAGAAGAGTTAAGGACGTTGGTTAAAAAAAAAAAAAAAAAAAGACGAGTTTCGGCCTCTATTTTCTGTTGAGCAAATTAAGCACGTTCTTTTTTTCACCTGCTGAAGAAGCAGAGCTGCATATGGCCCAGGAGTTAAAAATAAGGAAATATGCATATATTACCATACTTAATGGACGACCCTCTCTATTTAATATGCAAATTTCTTGAAATATTACTGAATGCCGTCTGTTCTAAATGAATAAATTTGAATTGCAATTAGAATAATCCTTTATAATTAATGAAAACTGTCAATTTTAGTTCATAAGTAATTTGATTAACAGGATGATATGACACCCTTGTAGTTCAGTGTCCCTGTGTAGAAGAGTGGAGGACACATCTGAAGGCAACGGAGAATGATCCTAAATTAATCGGTAACAAGTATCTTGAATGGCATTGCGTTGGGTTGCTAGATCTCTTTCCGAATACTTTTTTTTTTTTTTTTTAACTCAGGGCTGCATTTTGCGCAAGAGCATATTGCTTTGGGAATTTCTCATGTTCCTTTCTCATTTTGCCTTCACTCCTCTGTCTCATCTGCCCTTAGAATAGTCTTCCAGAACTGTGCCCCCAGAGGAGGAAATTTTAATAATTGCCTTTAGGTGCTTTCGCATTGATTTCCCCGGTGTCTTGGGTCATGATGCTGGTTATGCCAGCAGGTGAATTAAGAACCTTGCAGGCGACAAAATAGATGTAGATAAACCTCGATTTAATAGTCGAACAGTAGGCATTGCCTTTTAACACTACAAAACTAGGAATATTAAATGATACTGAGTATCTTTGTGCAAAGGGAAGTGAGTATTGCTTTCAGGGATTTTAAAATGAAGATGGAACAATCACTGATACTCGAATTTTAACCCTATTCTGAGCCATACTGAAGTAGATAATAATAGAAAATGTTTTGTTTTCTCTTATGTTTGCCAAAAATCAGTTAGAAAGTGTATCACGTTCAAATACCATTATCATGTTTCCTATTAATAAATTATTTAAAATGTTTCTACAAACACTGAATCTTGAAAACTGAATAGGCTTGCAATGTATATTTGACAAAGCAATGTTGTACCCCCTCACCCTCACTTAATTCTGTAACTCTAAAACCAAATGCAAAAGAAAAACAACGAAAAATAAAGAATTTATAAAAAAATAAAATGTTTCTATATTAACTTTGGCAATCCAGTTTGGGATTATTAAAGCCTGGAACCTTTTCTTGTGTTATTTTCCCACAATGTAGAAAATTTATATAATGTTAATAATCCTTATATCAATCAAACTATTTTTCTTTAAGGTTGTGTCTAAGTCTTGGATTATTCAAAAGATGTTTGTAGAAGGGGCATGACAGCCGCTAGAGGCGCTTGCGTGCTTCTCACTGTGAAAATCACAGTAAGAGCATGCAAGCGTCCATAGGAAAGCATTATGAATGCTTTCCTATGCGACCGGCTGAATGCGCGCGCAGCTCTTGCCGCGCGTGCGCATTCAGCCGACGGGGCGGATCGGAGGAGGATCGGAGGAGGAGAGCTCTCCGCCCAGCGCTGGAAAAAGGTAAGTTTTAACCCCTCTCCCCTTTCCAGAGCCGGGCGGGAGGGGGACCTTGAGGGTGGGGGCACCCTCAGGGCACTATAGTGCCAGGAAAACGAGTATGTTTTCCTTGCACTATAGTGGTCCTTTAAGGTACTAGGAGTCCTCTGGAGCAAACTCACAATAAACTGTCAAACTATTTTCAGTGGTCTAGTTTCCTCTTTATAGACATTGCTAAAGCGGAAGTTCCCATTCTGTGTTAGATATATCAATTTTCTCCTTAATTTGTTGCCTGAGAGCGTCAGGTGAAATTTAAAATGAATTCCAAAATTTAGGCCAAAATAGCCAAACTGAAAACATAGATGACTAGGAGATTTTTTTTTTTTCAGTTCAGCTATTTTGGCCTTAAAGGTACACTCCAGACCCCTAAAGCACTTTAGCACGTGTGGAGAGTTTCTCTTCTTTTTATAATCTTGCAAAAAGTGCAGATATCTAAAGAAAATTACACTTTTATATATTAACCTGGTTACACCCTCTTGGCTTTCAAAAAGACAACTGGTCTTCTTACTTCCTGGTTTGCTTAGCTCAGTGAAGTTAAACTCAGGAAGCAGCAATTACCCAGAGCACCTGCCTTGCAGAGACTAATCTTTGAGCTGCATTTGGAAGTCTGTGATTGGACAACCACAGTAAGTCTGGGCGGGGCTAGAAGGGGATGGCTTGCAAAGGCTGCAGCAAAAGAATGGAGGTTTTGCAAGCTGTTTTCAGATATATCCCTAATGGAAAAAAAGCACAATTAAATGCATGTATGTTTCCTTAGGGGATGAGTACTAAACAGTGATTTTTATTTACTTTGTATTTTTGCAGTCGAGTGTCCCTTTAAATTTGCAATTCACTCTGACTTCCTGACAAGTCAAACATAAGTGAATAGCTATAATGGAAGCACAGACGTATTAACTAAAGTGGGAATTGTCAGGAATCCAAAGTGAATTCAAAATGAATTATAAAAGTTATGTCAAAATAGCCAAAACTGGACAAATTCCTCAAATGGGGGAAAATACCTAAATTTCTTTTTCAGTTTTGCTATTGTGACCTCAAACTTGAAATTCACTTCGAATTCACTTTCAAATTTCCACAATTAACATTTCAGTGAATACATCTGGTAACTTTATGATCCACTGCAGTTCTTTTGCTTTTGTTTTTTTTTTAAACAAATCCGATTAGGTTTTTGAGACTCAAGGTACATTGGTGGTCCCCTCCTTACTTCAACGAGACAACCAGCAAAAATTGTATCATCCCGTAGCAGCCATAAGGTCCCACAGACGCTGTCCTTTTCCAGCACAAGACCTTTGTGTATAAATTACTTCAGCTATTTTTTAACCACCAAATAAAACAAAACAGGTACAATGTATTTACTATGATACTCAACCTTTACTAGTATTTGACTTTCATTCGAGCTCCTGCAGCTAGAAACATCAGACTTGCAGCTCGCTTAGCCTTCATTTGGCCTGCATTCTGCAAACAGCTGACACTAGGAATAATGAATAACCTTAAGGACTTGCATCTGTTCCCCTGGTTTCGTGTCAAGGTTTTTAATTGGGCTATTTTGGCACAAGGAAACAATGGCTAGGTGAAATCAACTTCTCTTAATATTTCAGAGGTCAGGACACCAGGCCTCTACGTGGAGTTTAATAAATTACTTATGGGGTAATAATCAGAGCCAAACACCCCAGGAAAGGGAGAGCGTATGGGAGCTAAATATATAAAACTGCTGTTCGAGCTGAGGTTGAATGTTAGCATAACCTTGTCATCATTTTTTTTTCCTCTCTGCATTTGCCTTTTATTTCCCAAAAAATAATTACAAGATTAGTTCTGATGCTGTCTAACATGCGCATACCAATGCATGCCTTGCTGCATATCAAATTTGTCAATCGCATTTTCCATTCACAGTTTGATTTTGATGTTGGCGGCAAATTAGGTGACATAAGGAGATTGTTATCATTTATTCATATAGAGCAGATACATCACAAGATACACTGAGTAAAATATACAAATAAACATAGCATGGAAGCCAGATACATACTGGTATAGTAGCATTTGTACGATTTAGCCAGAAAATGACACAGGGTTTCGAAACAGTTTATTAGGATCCTTCTACAAAGAAATACCGTCATATCTTTGTATTACTATTTCAAATAAAAGATTACATATATTTCAGCCAATTTTTGTATTATTTTGTAATGCTTCCATATAAGCTTGTTTGAACATATTAGTGTCCAATGCATTCTGTTGCAAATACTTGTACCACTTGTACAATGCTGTGGATTTTTTTGGAAGTTTTACAATAATAATTATAAGTTAAGCCTTCTTTCAGTGATTCTCCAGGCTTCTCAAAAATGAAATATGGGATGATTTCAGATCTTTACTTGTGCAAGGTCTTAACAAATAAGATGTGATAATGATCAAAGTGCGTTCAAAATGGCTGCCCCCATGGAGCAAAGCTAAGTTAAGAGATTTACTGAAGAGTTAATTGGTATTAACTGATATGTAATAATTTCAAACTGCACAAAGAGGCTATATTATACGTAATCGTTACAGCACTTTGTCCATGATCCAAGTGTATTAGCATTAGCATTAGTCTAATGATGCAATGGCATTACACTTTTTGGGGGCAGCTCCCCGTTGTCACCAAAAGTTAGACACCAGAGAACAAATCTATCAGTACAATCCCACCAGATTCTGGGCATTTGGTAGCTATAGCTCACCATGACAGGTATGGTATTATATATTTATATTTTAGATATATTTATGAAATAATATCCAAACTCTAGACTAGTTGCTTCATATCGCAATTACTGCAGCCAGGTTTATAAACTTGGCAATTTGTGTCATCTGTGCCATAGATGTGTCCTGAATCCCACCAATTTTCCATCTGCCTATACTCCTGGAAGATCACAGTTTGCACTAATCTCCTAGCAGGACTCTTTGTCTCCTATTTTCCCTAAACCTCTTTGATGATTTGCAAGATGCCTGCTTTCAACTAACCTACTACAGAAGGATGAAGACAAAGCTGGCTGATGCCCAAAGGGTAAAAAGGCTGTTTGTTTTGGCTGGAAAATTCCATCATCAAAATATAAACGTGGCTTCTGCAATGAATGTGATGTTACTAGCTAAGTTATAATTAATAGATGGCAGAAGGGACCCATTAATCAAAGTACTTGAAATAAATCATCAAGGCTTAAAAGAACAACCCCCAGCAGATAAAAAGATGGCAAATTCTGCAGCAAGGGGGAAAAATAGGCCCATCCTTTCAAGCTTGCTGTCTTGGTGTCACTTTTGATCCTGGCCTCACCTTTGTGCCTCATGTCCAGTCTGTTGCTAAAACCTGTCAATTCCAACTTAAAAACATTGCCCGCATACGCCCCTTACTTACGCAAGATGCTGCCAAGGAGCTTGTTCACGCTCTAGTAATCTCTCGCATTGATTACTGTAATTCTCTCCTAATTGGTCTCCCCAGAAGCCGTACTGCCCCCCTACAATCTGTGGTGAATGCTGCTGCCAGGCTGATCTTTCTGTCCTGTCGCTCCTCTCACACCTCACCCCTCTGTCGATCCTTACACTGGCTTTCTGTGCCCTACAGGTGTCAATTTAAAATACTAACCCTTACCTATAAAGCTCTAACCAACTCTAGCCGCTCTTACAGTTCTTCACTGATTCATAGGTATGCCCCCTCTCGGTCTCTCCGCTCTACTGGTGACCTTCTCTTGTCGGCTGCTCGCACCCTTACTGCAAATTCACACCTGCGAAACTTCTCACAGATGGCTTCTTTCCTTTGGAACAGCCTGCCTACCCCTGTCAGACTCTCCCCTAGTCTTCAATCCTTTAAGAAGTCCCTCAAAACCCATCTTTTCAGGAATGCTTATGGCCTCCAGGAGTAACATCTATCTCTCAAACCTTCCTCTCGCTCTCTCCTAAAGGGCCACACTCCACTCTCACCTCCAGTTCTGCCACTTACCCACCACGTCTATTTGCTGTCTCCCTCAATACCCTTCCTATTGTGTTTTTATACCCCACCTCCTCTAGACTGTAAGCTCGTTTGAGCAGGGTCCTCAACTACCTAGCGCTGCGGAATAAGATGACGCTATATAAATACCAATAATAATAATAATAAGATGGGCAATTCTTAGGGATGGGCAGATGTGGCAGCCATAGCCTTTTATGGGTGTCAAGTCAAGAATGGGATCACCCACAACACGTCAATCTTAAAAGTTGAGAAGAATAGGTAATGCATAATATAACGCTAAATAATGACAGAACTTTGTATAGTGAACGGTAATCAAATTTATTTTAGGGATTTTATCCCAAGTAACCTATAATTATAGAATAATAAAAAATAAAAAAAACAATAGTTGTAACTATTTTGCTAAGATGTATAAAACTCATTCTGTAACATGTATTCATACTATGGAAGGAATAGATGAAAAAAAAAGGATTAAAGGTTCGTGCTGAGTATATCACAACCTATGTCATTCATTTAGTCTCTGGTTCACAGTGCGTGAAGGAGGTGTCTGTGTGTAACTTTGTGCAGGTGGCCAGTGCACATAAGCCCTATGCCTGCCATGGCCATTGTACCGTTAATTAGAATGTCTGCGGCCCCCAGCATTTCTGGCCTTAGTTCTGCCAGAGGGTGAACGCCACTAAGTGACAAGTTAAAGACCTAGATAATTCCTATCTCTCCTACAGCAGATGCAATGGAGCTGTAATGTCCGCTCCCCCCTCTTCATCCTCCAGCGAGATTTACTGTCCTTCAAGCTGCCTAAGTGAGAACCTCTACAGAAAGATTTAAGTTAAGTGACTCTTCTGCAGTCCTTAAGCTCATTTATTATTGAATTAAGTTTTCATTTCTCAGAGGAGGTGGAGGCAGAAATTAAAAGAGGAGAGACAGCTAGAGAGGTTTACTGGGAATAAGGTACAGGCTTTGAAGAGATACGGATTGACTGCGTTGTATCATATGGATGTCACCAACACCACTATGGTGAGAAATGAACCTTGTACAGCCAGTGTGCCACCTAAACAGTGGCAATTTTATGCCTCCTTTTGGCACATAAAATTCTGCAGTTGCTGGGCATCAAGAGGAGCACAGATAATGGATCATAAGAACTGCAGGCCTTCCAGATGTTTTTCATACTAAATCTTATTAATCTCAGCCAGTCCAAGCGTGAGGAGTTCAAGTAGCGGCCTAAAGGTGAAAGGAGTTGCAGTGCAATAATAGTTGGAGCTCACTAGTTAGAGCACAGCATAAAGTGTGAACAATGATTTAACCATTTGAGAGCATTGTAGTTCTGATAAGGACAGGTCACTGTCACATGAGACTTGATTTTCTACTGGATACAGCTAATATAAAGCTCATTATTATTATTATGCTATTTATATAGCGCCATGGCTTCCAGCTGACATAAAGTTTAAAATGCTAACAGGGTCTATTTACACAAACTTTAAATATATAGCACATTTATGTAGTGCTTTATTTAAACAGGCGGCAAATGGACATATCTAGGAGCAAAATTAAAGAATATATAATTCTATAAAGCTCCATACAAATGCATGCATGAATAAGTAAAGCCCTGTTCAACAGAATTAGGGTGATGTTGCATTGTATAGAACCAGTCATGAACCAAGAGTCACTGGTTACCCGGGTGAATGTGACTAGTGACAGTATGTAACAAAATCCACGGCAGGTGAGTGCAACTAAATGGGGGCTAGTGAGAGATACAGAGTGGGTTTACTTTGCAGCCACACACACTGTTAATATGGTAGTAGGTGGCAGTCTGTAATGAGAATCCATAGAGTTCTAGACATAGTACATCCATCTTCATAGGTGAGGAGTATGTGTGTACTGCATCCTATGAAACTCCCTTAGCTCACTCCTTAACAGTATTCTGCAGAACTAACCTTATGTTATTTACAGAATAAGTCATTTACAGAATAAGAAACCTTACGTTAGACTTTGTGACATTTGTTTAAGTTTCAATAGTATAACAGCGTGTAACACGGTTTCAAATTAAGATCATATGTTACCTTCTTCAGAACTAAAATAATAACATTCTACGGAACCAAACTCATGCTGTACGTTGCGACATTCTACATTCTGCTGAACCAACATTCTACAGAAACAAAATGATGCTAAAACGTTTTACAGAACTAATATTATGTCACAACATTCCACAAAAGCAATATTACATCTCAACATGCACCAGAATCAATATTGCGAGATTGAACAGACCCGATATGCTACATTTTACAGAATCAAAATGTTTCCTGACAATGGTTTTAAACTAAAATAATTTTGTGTTTTGTTTTTTCATCTGTCATGTTTGCACCCAGGAAATCTGTCTAGCTTGAGTCCCTCTCTGTTCGTGGTGGTTTCCAGTGTGAGTGCCTCCATGTACCAGGATTTCTAAACACCCAGCAGAAGGTTCTTAACCACTGAACAAATTGCAAAACCTAGGCCAAAATAAGCAGGGTGTCTGCTTAATAGCAACACATTATAAGGCGTAAAGACCGGAGAGTCTCAATAGTTAATGTATTTTACAATGTAGTTGTTAATTACCCAGAATTAACAATTAATGAATGCACTTCTTTACCCTTTCTCATTATTGTAATTCTGACTCCTGCGTTATTGTATTGAAAAAAAAAAAAAGGTACAAAATAAAATCACATAACATATTGTACTCCATCTTATTTTGATTTTAGAACGTCATTAAATTCAGTAGGTAAATAAATACATCCACTTGGATATTTCAATTTCTACATATTATTCCTCTTCATCTATAATCTATTGGCAAGTCTGTCTTCACCTCTATGAATGCATGCACATCCTTATTCTCTGTTTAACATTCCGTCTTTTCCCACTGAAATGTATGCAGTTTGACTCCTGTTTATTTCTTTGGTGGCCTGACAGCTCCAATATCACCATAAATATAGTATGGGGCCTGACTGGCTAAGAGGCCCCTGGGAGCAGGCTGACATTTACACATATTTGTATGTGTTATGTGATCATAATGGCACAGCCGCTGCCTACATTGTATTAGGACTAACTCACTCTAAGGCATGGAAAGCAAGACCTCAGCTGTTTTGCCTATTCCCTTAGGTGTACCATACAATCTCGGAGAGGTAACCCTCCCTCCGGCAATAATTTACTGCTTCTAGACTAACAAACAGTCGCTATTTGTATATGTAAATCTTCCAGACTGCAGGAAATAGTGCCATCAGCACTCCTGCCACAAGTTCAGAGTCTTTCATAATTAGACAGCTACACCCAGGCCCTGCTTGCTGCCTAATTATCAAATTACGTTGAGAATAGTCTTGCGCTAATTAATGCTTATTATGGTGGTTTTCAAGCTAAGGATTTCATTATCAAAATGCTCGGGGTCGACATAAAAAAAAAATAAAAAAATTGTAAAATATATAAAAACACAATATTATTTTTAATTGATCAATAAGCACTGAAGATTATTAAAGAGGAGAAAAAAATCAGTAAGCTGATTATTTGTTTGATTAAAAAAAAAGATGCAGCATTTTATATTGTCTCCAGCATGTTTGCTTGGAGAAAGGTCCATAATTGGTATTCATTAGTGGCCTGTGATATTTATCTGCCGCGATTCGCCCTCGCTCCCTGGATTCCTCCAATTTCTTTTTCACTCTTCCTTCTTAGCATTTTTTTTTTGTTTGTTTGTTAATTTGCCTCATCGTATTTTTTTTTCTGCCAGCACCAACATCAAAGTCAAGAGCAAGAAGTTTTAATTAAGTGACACTAATGAGGTCGTCGAAAATGATACTTCAGCAATTCAACACGCTGTTAAATGTGTTTATTCTATAAAGTCATCAAAGGTGAATGTTTCTTTCAGCAACACATTCAATTCATTAACGGAAGCATTAAAGAAGGAAGCAAAGCATGATATGTATGTATATATTTTTATATCAAAACAGAGTATTTTGTAGCTAGCTACCATTGTGGCATTGAACTTGGCAGTGATTGTTAAATGTTGTCCAAGCAGATGTTGTAGGGTATGTTTAACATAATGCTGAATGGTTGTCAAATTAGCTGTATGGGGACATAGCCCACATCAGCTGCAATGGCAAACAGTGGCCATCACTACACTTATACACTTGTGGGCAACATAGTAGCTTAATTAATAACCTGCACTTAGGAACCTATTCAGTACTTTGTATATTGTTTTGCGTTCATGACTGGCTTAAAACATTAAACAGGCACTGTTACTTTGCAGATTTTGCTTTTAAATTAATCCTTATTTGTCCCTCTATTTCTCCTTGTTTGTAATTTTTTTCAATAATTTGTTTAGTTATACATTGGAAAAATGATGTATTAAGATCTGTTGAAAAAGTTGGAAAGATAATAAATATTAATAATAAAGTGACCAGAATGGGAGTATAATCAAAGAGATACAAGTGGCATAAGGAAGCAAAAAGTGAGGGAAAAAATGAGTACTATCTTAAGGCCACAATGGCCTCCCATTAGGCTACTTTTCATCACAACTTTTGGCCTGTAGTTTTCAACTTGTCTGTCCACATGCTACAACCTATCTTGGATTTTTCACTAAAACTGGTGTTGTCAAGAAAACCGCAAGTGTTAGGCCAAAATAATTGGACGCTTCTGGAATATTCAGGCCTATAGTGCAAATGTCTACTTTTTTCAAATGAAACTCTTTTTGCTTGGACTCTTCCATGAAATAACTTCTAGCTACAGTTTACTTTTGCATTTATTAATGTATTTTATTAGTATGCATTAGCTGCAAACTAAATTTCCAAATAAATAAGATAAATAAGGTGAGCAGTCAACTACTACTTGGAATGGTCATTTAACTAAAACAGCATTTTGTTTTTAAAATTTTTCTTAGTTCCAAACTTTTCATACAGGAAGCAAATCACTGTCTACCAGATTAGATGAGCTAAATGCTCCTTATCTGAAAATTTCTATTTAAATGTAAATAGTGCTCCCCATCAGAGAATAGCCCTCGCCACCCCCATGATGCACCCCTACAACATCACACGCAAGCTTCAAAATCAAATCACCAGTCGCCATCAGCAGCTCACACAGGTCTGCTCTAAGAAGAGAAAAATAGGGCAGGAAAAGTGAGATAATATTTCTTCTCTTTACAATTGACTTGAATAGGTATATTGGACTTTAACTGGCGAAGGTTCCCAAGGGGCCGTATGACCCAGAATTTTTCAGCCGGAGTGGGGGTTGAGAGTACATTACTTGATACTCGCCACCTATTCAGCAGATTGTGATTCTGGGCTGTATTGTGGCTCTTGAAAGCAGCAAATACATACGTCTTTTGCTCAGTCAGACAAGTCTCTTTTATTTTTTTTCTATTCAGCCCTAATCTGTCCTGAACGGCCCCTCCTTTGATTGACAGCTGACATTCTGCCTGGTCTAAGACTCACGCAATGTCCCTGATGGTTATCGGCATGGAAATGCTAAGTCTGTAGACAATTCAATCGCCCATTAGTCTTTTTTTTTGTGTGTGTCTGGGCTTTCTTCTTTTCTTGCCTTTTTGTCCCAAGTTTATGTGGCACACTGAGTTCTATTAGTAATGACAGATCTGGCAGCGTCCGCAGAAAATGCACGTTATCACTTCTACCCGAGACAATACAATTTGGGTGTTTAGTCACTTCATACCAATATAAGGTTCTCCACAGAGTTAGTGAATTTGGCCTAATCACCATGAATACCATAAAGGCATTCCTTTTTCAGTTGTTGAATAAAGCAGTCACTCTACAATTTGCCTTGTCAAAAATAATTTTTAAAAATGACAAATAAATAGGTTTTAAGAAATCTTCAATGCTAGTGTTACAAATCTGGCGTGAGCTATAACCTAACACGAATGGTAAAAGAAAACAGAAAGAACTTTAGAATGTTCAAGTTTACTAGCCCTAACTTTAGAAACGACATCCATCACCAACACTGACATCACTGCCTCCACCACCACCACCACCACCACCACCGATAACAACTGAAGTACACATGAACGATTAACATACACTGTCTTCAACAAAAGATAAACTGATAGCCTGTTAACGTGCTCATTGTACAGTCAAGCCTCCCAGGCCATGGTCAAAGTCCGCATGACCTAAAATCATATTGATTTTTTTTATCATTATTTAATTTTAGACAATTAAACATTCCACCTTGTTATCATCTTTCTTGCTGAAAAATCTAAACAGCAATGGTAATATGGGAAGCTTAAACAGCACTTTTATTGTTTGAAAAGTACTATATTTAATTTGTCACCGGGCTATATTCTGTTCCAGAGCATTCAGTTCCGGTATGTATAGCTCATTCTGCTTATAGCACATTTGGTATGTGTCCATTCTGCTCCCATGAAATCATTTAAGAGGTGGGTTGTGAAGAGCAGACACTGACTGTAAAAAAGGTGAAATATCATTATAATTAGATTATCACTGACATCCTTTAAACTTAGGTTGTAATGAGGCCGTGAGGGCAGGTTTTCCTTTCCCAAACCCACGCTTACAATATAAATTTTCCATAGTGGTACTGCTACAGGGATACCTGCCCAAGCTGCGTAAACTGCATATTTACCTATGTGAGCTTAACATGGCACTTTAAACACCATTACCACTAAATGATGGATGATGGAGAAAATTTACTGTGGGCACTTGTGACGGACCGCCTGGCACCCCGACCGAGTACCCCCGTCAATCGCTGCTTCCTAGTACTTGCAAGCACCATAAGCACTGCACTGGAACACCATAACCACTGTAAACCCCACAAACAGCCGCAGCTTGGTTGCGGTCTCGTTGTCCTCCACCCACCCTGGACCCAAGACCAGGATCCAGCTTCCAGTGGGTAGACCTCTCCTAGTCCAGAGAGCGAAGCAGGCTGCTCTTATAAGAGCAAGTGTTGTGATCCAAGGGAGTATAGTGATTATAGCAATCCCCAGAGTCTGAATATAGCTCTCCAATCCCCCAAACATGAGCCTAGACTTCATGAAGATTAAAACGAATCTCCTTTAATAGTAGCCACAACTGGCCTTTTATGACAGTCCCCATGCAAGGGACACTCCACCTCCCCCCTCCCCCAGACCTGAGAGTAAACCACCGTAGAAACAAATACACAATCACACTGGCTCTCAAGGCCAGGACACTCCCATACAAAATAGGTCAATCCCTCCCCTATACCTAGGAGATAATTGAGTCAAGCACTATACTAAACTCAAGTATCTCCAAACACAAAAACCACACATTTACAAAAAAAAAAAAACCTTAAAACACACAAAACCCCCACAAAAGTTACATCCCCTGATAGTCCTGATCTGGGTGACCAACATATCAAAAGAAATCACCCAGATCAGTTCAGGGGTTCCGGAATTTCCTGGAAGTCATAGTTTTGGCCAACCACACATGGTCCCATGCCCAAAACAGTTCCATAGAATCGCGGCTAAGTGCCGCTGGGGACTGACCGGGAACCGCAAAGTCTTCCTGCCGAAAACAGTTCCAGGGCATTTGCGGCTAAGTCTAATCGCGATTTTGGTCCGTGGAAACGGCCGCCAGGGAGCTAGCGTTTGGTTCTATGGATAGTGCCGAACCATGGAATAAAATATGGGTCTTTACAGTTGCTGACCTGGGCCATAGTCCTGAGGTAAGAGGCTGGCCAGCAAGCCCCTCCATGAACACGTGACGAGGCTCAGTTCGTCACAGCATTGCCCTTTACGAAGGTTAAAAAAACCATGGGCACTCCTGTTCTGCGACCTGAAACCTGGCCCCCTGTTGCAGAACAGCTAATGTTGCCAAAGTAGTTTTCTGCATTGGCTTGTTTGGCTTTGGATATGAATGATAGGCTAATAGTGCTAGGATAAATGCAGGTACACCCAAACCTAAGCCCCCAACTGTTTCCTAAACCTGAACAAGCCTACATCCCCCTAAACCTACTTTCTGCATAGGTATTGCAGAATTTTTACTGTGTTACTCTATTAATTTGTGATTTTATTTTTTATTAACTCATTTTTTTATTGGTGACATTTCTCAAGGTAATCCAAAGACACTAAAGACGTGTTTTAACGAATCAGTACATGTTATAAATGAGTGTGTAAAAGTTAAACAAAATTGGGCTATTTATAAATGACTATGCTTTACAATAGATTATCATTATTTTCTGAGGTCAACTAAAAATTCCAGACTTTGGACCAAAATCTTCAACAACCCTGTTGAAAAATTGTCTCTCTTTGTCCATTGGTAATGAAGTAGCAGAACATATCTTGTTTTACGGTTTTAAATGAAAATCCTTGTCACATCTTATTCTATGAATGCAGTTAAATGTGAAAGTAAGCAGTACACTAAAATAATGAAATCTAAACCTTAGCTTTAAAACAGATGTGTACTTCATTTGCCATCATAGTTGGCCAGCACAGTGGTTCTCACAGTTCCTAGTTCTGCTACTAAACGTTAGCCATGACTGTTTTACAGAAGACCAGAGGTACCATTTAAACTGAGTAACTTATGGACAATATTCATTGCAGGGCTACATTGAAATCATTGCTGCCTTACATGATGGACAACCGTTGAAAGGTAAATCTCGTCCCCTACAAAACCCGCATAGTACAATATAATTTTGGAAGCCTCCCCAAGAGTATACATTTTCCATTGAGGACAGGTGTTTTTTTCCATTAGCACAGGTGGCTATGTCAAAATAACAAAGCCATTAATTTGTCCACCTGCGCTTATGTGAGGAGATCCTTTAAGTTTGTGCTTGGGGGCTAAGCAGAGGGAGGGAGTTCTACGCTATAATTTAAATCCGCATTGTACATTTTAAGGGAATATTTCAAAGCACTAGAGCTGGTCTTCGTGCTCCCCTCCAAATCTATACCCTAAGTTCCTGGATTCAGCAGCCTGATGCAATTAGCAAGTTATTAATGAATAATTAATTACAGATACTGTAGTTGGGAGTGTTTTTTTTTTTTTTTACTTTCAAGTGAATTATTTAAAGAGTAAATATTACAAAGCAATCTGCAGTTTTGTGTGACTTCTTCCAACATTTGTAGAAGTTTCTTGGTTAGAAAAAAAATTAAAATGAAATTGGACATAAGATCAGAATATCTATATTTGGGGGTTTCATTAACTGAGTGAATTGAGAAGTTGTACAATCTAGTCTAAAATATCATAGCTGGGTACATAGTGTTAGGGATTTTTTCCAAATCCGTCTGGCCTATAATTCAGCAAACTTGGTATTCAAATACACAAAAACAAGTCCTGCTCTCAAACTCCCACTACTCTTGGGCAGCAGTAACGACCATAGTACACATCAGTTACCTGCGCTCTTCCCAAATCCCTATGTATATTTAACCCCTTAAGGACCAAACATCTGGAATAAAAGGGAATCATGACATGTCACACATGTCATGTGTCCTTAAGGGGTTAAACAAGGAGGTTATTTAGTAACTCCAACGGCCATTAGAGGGATGCCCACCTGCCACGTTAAGACAAACCTCTTAGGTGGGTCCTATGCTGACTATTCACCCTGCTTCCTTGAGCTTCAGGCAAATATATCTCTAATGAGACAGAGAGGTTTTTTTCTAAACCTTTACATATTTATTAACCCTTCATATGGAACACATGGGGTGGGCGGGAGCATTGTAATATAGCTGTGTGATACAAAAGTGAATACAAATACACAAAAAAATATCCTGTGCTTGATATCCAGTTAACTGCAATTCTCCTGCTGGGAGAAACCTTTAATGCATGATTCACCCAACAGCAATACGAGACAAATTAGAGAGTGTGCAGGAGTACACATGGATGTCTTACTATAACTGCTTGAATGCAACTGGGTACCGGTTTTTATTATAGTTATATATCAAAATGTGCTGTCCATTCAGTTAGTACACTAGATAAATTTAGTTATTTGCAGATTTAAATTATGCACTGGGAAGTCCCTACGAACAGTGATGCTTATAGAATTTGAATATTGCTGCATACCTCCCAACAGTCCCAAATTCGGTGGAACAGTCCTAATTTAAAGTCCTTGTCCTACACTTGTTGAAACATCAGAGACAAATCCAGAGAAAGCAAAGCCTCTAGTGGCTGTCAGACTGATATGCGTGGCAAACTGTAGGTCTTAAGGTGGCAGTGCTTCTAGTGGTTGCCTGTCTGTTAAATGTAAATATTTCTGTATCTCGGACATACCAGTGCTCTACATTCTACAAATACAGCAGTTATGCACCAAATCACTATATTAAAGGACCACTATAGTGCCAGGAAAACATACTTGTTTTCCTGGCACTATAGTGCCCTGAGGGTGCCCCCACCCTCAGGGACCCCCTCCCGCCGGGCTCTGGGGAGAGGAAAGGGTTAAAACTTACCTTTTTCCAGCACTGGGCGGGGAGCTCTCCTCCTCCGATCCTCCTCCTCTCCTCCCATTCAGCTGAATGCGCACGCGCGGCAAGAGCTGCGCGCGCATTCAGCCGGTCTCGTAGGAAAGCATTTGTAATGCTTTCCTATGGACGCTTACGTGTTCTCACTGTGCTTTTCACAGTGAGAATCACGCAAACACCTCTAGAGGCTGTCAATGAGAAAGCCACTAGAGGATTGGGAGGATGGATTAACCCATTTATAAACATATCAGTTTCTCTGAAACTGCTATGTTTATTAAAAAAAAGGGTTAACCCTAGCTGGACCTGGCACCCAGACCACTTCATTAAGCTGAAGTGGTCTGGGTGCGTAGAGTGGTCCTTTAAGATATAGTGATGTTGGTGGTTAGATTGTCACTTACGTTTTGCATATTTATTTATACAATATTTTATTTATTAATTATTATATTGTCCAATGTGGTCTCGGATGTATAACACATCGGGGAGTGCCATTACATTGTTATAATATGTACAGAGAGTATTATTTGGATAACATATGTAATCTGATTAGTTGAAAATCTGCTTAGAATTGTGTTTACTTTATATTCATCATCTTTATCTTGCAGCAGTGAAAACTAAAAAGGTTACATAGTTACATAGCTGAAAAGAGACTTGCATTCATGAAGTTCAGCCTTTATCACGTTTTTGTTGTTGATCCAAAAGAAGGCAAAATGCCCAGCCTGAAGCGCTTCCAATTTTGCAACAAACTAGGAAAAAATTCCTTCTTGACCCCAAAATGGCAGTCAGATATCTCACACATACATCTTTGCAGGCTTTAGTATAATATTAACAGAGCAGGAGATATGATATTCTAAATTAAACACACTAATAAAATAAGCTGAAAGAAATTAGACTTTTCAGGAAGTGTGTAGGAAGTTGTGGCTAGGGCTTCATAAACAATGTGATTTAAGTCCTAAACAATAGAGATTTGAGGAGTGAGACTGCAGGAACATGATCTATACACCAAAATTACTTCATTAAGCTTTTGGTCCAAAAAAATAAATAAATAGAAAAATGTGCACAGTGCCTTGAAATGAAAAATAAAGTTGTTTTGGTGCATAGAGTATCACTTTGAATGCAGCTGCACAATGGTTCTGATGTTTTATATATAGGACCTTTTGTGTCTTTTTTTTAAATGTATTATTTCTCTTTTTAATTAAACTAATGAATTGGATATATGTATTATTTTTACAACAATTAAAGCATTGGACTTGCAGTAGGGTTTAATAAGAATACGTAAAACTTACATAATGTAAACATGTTTTTTTTTTTAAATCATTTATGATGAGATCTTAGATAGTCCAACCTTGAATATAAATATCTACGGTATTTATTTGCTATCAGATGATTGACGTATCTTGGAGATATAGACAACATGTAATAAAAAAATAAATATGTTGAACCAGCAATAATAATATTAATAAGAAATATATCCTATTACTTGTATAGGGATTTTACCCAAAAGTGGATTACAAACTGTCACTATATCATTTTAGCTAATTAAGACCCTTGAAAATAATGTGCTTCAGTGCAGCCCATTATTGACAGGTCACTTGTGTTTATTTGAGTGTAGTGCTCCTGTCTGTTGTCATTCCCCCCCTCCCCCCTTTAGTATTTCCAATAAGAAATCTTGCCTAGAATATTGATTTCTTTATTAGTGTTACGGAAAGGTCAGAGAGCAGTGGGAAGGATCAAGAAGTCAGATTCTGTCATTATTTGCTGGGACCAATAATATATATATATATACACACACAATTATTTTTCCCTTTCTTTCTTTTTTTTTCTTTAGAGCTTATTCAATATATCATCAAGGCTCCGTGACTGTGTATTCCAGTAGATGTGGCAATGTGCACTTCAACTCCCATCACTCTCACCAAAGCAGGATTGCCAGTTTTCCATTTGAATTAGGGATGCTAATAAAAATTACACGCTTCAGGGCTTCATTTTCATGGCTACAGCTGCTACATGTACATTTGTCACCAATGTTTTCAAAAACTAATCGGGCAAGCCAATACCACATCATAGGCTAGGACAGGAGTCTTGGTGCAATAACAGCTAAGGTCATGCAGTTAGCAAGGTACGTTCTATATTCAGATAAAATATATAGCCCAGTAATGCCATTTGGCACAATCTTATATAGGGTTATTCAATAAAGTGAGAATTCAAAGCGAATTTCAGGTTTTAGGCAAAATAACTGAATTGGGAGAAAAAAAACTAGATTTAGATTAATTAAACAGATTTGGTGTAAAGATCATGCCCCTGCAGTCTCACTGCTCAAATCTCTGCTATTTAATCGCTTTGTTTATGCCGCCCTAGCCCCACCTTGCTGCATGTACAGCACACCGCCTTCCTAAACACTTCCTGTAAAGTCAGACCTAATGTTTACATTTCTTGCATACTCTGTTTATTTTAGAATTTCTTATCTCCTGCTCTGGTAATAGCTTACTAGACTTTGCAGGAGCCTCCTGTGTGTTATTAAATGTTCATTTACAGAGAAGGAAATAAAAACATCTAAAGTAAGTTAACGTATGATTGAAATGAAACCATTTTGTTTTCATGCAGGCTGTGCCAGTCACAGCCAGGAGGTGTGGCTAGAGTTGTCCAAACAGAAAAAAAGTGATTTCACTCCTAAATTGCACAGAATTGAGCAGTAAAACTTCAGAGGCTCGATCTATACACAAAAACTGCTTCATTAAGCAAAGGTTGTTTTGGTGACTGTAGTATACCTTTAAGTATTAGAGGTGGCATAAAGCTTGGTAATGATAAGGAAACACTTATTTTAGGAAATTAAATGAGCACCCCCTTTGAAGCATTGGGATCTTTCTGCCTCTATGGACGATACTATTTATGATGAGTTTCCATCATACCCATGTAATGAAAGCAGGGTCCCACCTAAGAACAGTTTTACATTTTGCTACAAATCAAGTCCTGAAACAGGTAATAAAGGAAACACAAGCTGCAATTTGTGTGTATGACATTAACGTTTTTTCTAGTTTGAAACATGAGGTATCTTTACTATAAAAACTCAGAATTTCGTTACTGTCCCAGTGTTAAGAGGGAGCACTATTTAGTATGATTTATGCACTTAGATTCTGATGGTTGCCGGAATAATGTTTCTAAACAGAATTCTATTCTGTCTTTTTTTTTTATAAACTGTCATGTGCAAAATGTTTCATAAGTGCATGTTTTGTTTTGTTTGCTTTTTTTATTAGGGTCATCTGCTGCCAGAGCAATGGCATATTAGACAAAAACATTGGGGTGTTTCTGTTAGACTGTGCAGCCATGTATGAGCTGTTAAACAAGAAGTAAAAGTATGAGGCACATCTGGGCATTCCTTTTGGCCAATCCATCTGTTCTTGCACCAGTAAACAGGCTGCCTATGAAGCGTGCAATCAGGCATCATCACACAGCCTTCATATCACCGCAATGAACCTTCCGTTACATGCATATCATCTCACAACGTCTGCATTCAATTTGCATGGAGTAATAATGCACCTTACACTTGGTATTGTCAGACCTGATGAGTGTTCTGTGTATGTCGATGAGTTCTGGGGAATTTCAATGTTATTATGACTTCACTGTTTAAGTGGGAGTCCTTGGGGGAAGCTTGCGGCATCCCCCGGCACTATGCTATGGGCCACAAACGCCCTCTTTAAGATTCTGTAGGTTTTAAAAATTCAAACATGCAAACACAAATGATTCATATTTCAAGTAAAATAATCAAACCTTCCTATTTTTTGAGGAAATTCCACGATGCTGTCATGAACAGCATATTCACACAAATAAGAAAAAAAAATATTAAATTGGTACTTTAGTCACAGAACCCATTTAAATATTTTTGAAATCACCTACATACTATGCAATTCTGTAGAAAGTACAGACAGAGCATAATATATATGTAACACAATAAAGCACACTAATAGAGACACTAGAAATCAGAGAATCAGTAACTGGCAATACAACCTCTGTCTTCCCCATCTCTTGTCACAGTGCAACTCTCATCATCCTCAACCAACCGTAAGCAATGGAACTCACACTGATTTTAACAATCTACATTGCCTGCCACCTAGATGCGCAACAGTGGCTTAAATGAACACTGTCTTCCACTGCAAAGTCCCATTATAATCTGCTGATAATTGTTTTTAAACACTGTGCTTGCCAAAAGGCTACCAAGTCAGGAGATTTGTGGGTATTTTCAATATGAAGCTGTTATCCAATTATCTTGTAATACTATTATCTGGTAAAATTATTGTGTAATGTTCTGATTCTGGCTCTGCCTTTAAGCTAGCCACATGGAATTACTGTCTGCGAAGACATTTCACCTTTTTTTGGCCTTCTCACTTTGGCTAGGAAGCCTCTTAATCTGAAACATGGGATAATAACCACAAATATAAAATAATAATAGCAACATATTTAACCAAGAAAGAGGTACATTTAGCTTTCATCAGTCTTCCAGTACATCCTGCCGTTTAGATGTTATCATTACTTAACGACTGTACTGTTTAATTGACCTCAGAAGTATGAAAGGCTGTGCTGAACGAACCGGGATTCAAACCTGTGATATCTTATTCTATACATTTGCCATCCATTTGGTACAATGTATAGGCGAAATTGTTAGCAGATTGAAGCACAGGTCTGCCTTATTGTGCACGATGACAAGAATACCATAGATAAAAACATCACTGTCTTCAGTATCTCAGTTTGTGTATAAATTTTTTTATTTTTTTTTAAAAAGCCATACTTGGATGAACAGATTCTAAACCTATGCACTTTGCAGGCGTAAAAAGAAAATAGCCAGCGTTACAGTGTTTGCAAATAAGCAGTGTTTTTGGCAGGATTATTTAATAAAATATGAATTGTCAGGATATAAAACTGGACGCAAAGTTAAGCTATTGTTTGCAGAATTTGCTACAATTTTTATTTCTTCTTATATCCATTTATTCATATTTTTATTTACAAAAAAAAAAATGTCCTCATTAATAATCAGCTATTTTGCTGCGCTGCGGAATATGTTGCCGATTTAGAATCATACATAAGAATTCTGTGATAACAGTCTTTGTTTTGTCTTACGGGTTACGGGAGTAACATAGACCTTGGCTGTCGAGAAAGGGGTTAAATCAGCCTGGCCCCAGCCAGCCAAAAAAAGAAAAAACTCTCCATGGTCTGTGGTCTCTGCAATATCTGCCTCTTAGGGAAGTGAAAGTTGACTTGTGTGCCGTGCGGATGCAAATATCACATTTTCCACATGATTACACATTATTTTTTCTGGGTGTGTTACACGCTCAGTAGCTCCTGGCTAATTCTGTGCGGCTGCTTTTCAGCGCTGGGATTACAATCGCATTAATCTGAGCTAGAAGAAGTGTTCGGTATAATCCTTCACATGGTGTAAAGTTTATCCACGCGTTGCTTAGCATATCATTATGGCTAGAGTTGATATAATAGCTGTTTGAGTCTCTGATCCCTTAACTGCATCGGTATGGAGCCAAGAGACAAGACTTCAGATCTCTCTTCCAAGACAGAGACTAGAATAAACAAATATGTAACTAATAGGTCTCTAGGTGGTCTAAAATGATTGTTCATGGCTACACACCATCTTGTATTGTCTTATTAGCGCATGCAGACAATCTAGTGGATAGAGTCAATCAGATATTGTTATGGAAATCTTTCTGTTCGTGGCTAAAGGCAACTAAAACTAGCTTTACATGCTCTCTGTGTTTATTTGTTTTTACCTTGTAAGTGGAATTAGTGTATATTACCTGCACTAAGTAATAACTTACTTTAGAAGTTTTTATCTCCAGCTCTGTAAACTTAACTTTAATACACTCCTCGGTAGTAGGCTGCAGTTGTAGCATTGAAATGTTTCAATGGGGAAGCAGTGGGATCCAGTGTCAGGTTTGCACAAGGTACCATTTAGCTTTTGTTCAGCCATGCAAACCCTGCTTTGAGATAAGGAAAGGTATCAGGTTGGTTGCCCAGGGATTGTCATTTATCCAACAACACAATGAAAGGCGACACACCATTTTGAGTGTCAGAGAGGTCAGGCTGTCACCTCTGAGACATGTCTCCCAGAATCAGAAGCAGTCAAATTAGTAGCAGAATCTATGTGGTTCATTTGTTGTAGTAGTGATTTGTGATAAGTTACAAATACCAATCTGCAAATTATAGACTAAAACAGCACAGCTGGAATAAAATCCCATTTCACTTTCATGTAAAAGTCAGTTAGAATTTTTTTTTTATATATCATTAACTATTACATGTATGGCTGGGTTATTATTATTATTATTATTATTATTATTTTATTATTTATAAAGTGTCAACAAATCCTGTAGCGCTGTACAATAGATGGACTAACAGACATGTAATTATAAGCAGACGAGTTGGACGTAGAGAAACAGAGGAATTGAGGGGCTATACTAGAGGAAGTTGGGTATACTGACACAAAAGATAAGGGTAGGGTAGAAAAGTAGAATGCAAGAAAAGTATTCACTGAGGCTTGGTAGATTATTTTTGACAGTTGAAGGAGAGGAATCAGGGTGCAGGAAGAGAAAGCTGCTTACAGTTTAATTGATACGCTATCCTGAATAAGTGAATATTCAAAGATTTTTTGAAGGAGTGGAGACTGGGTGAAAGTCTAACGGAGAAGGGAAGGTTCCACAGAAAAGGTGCAGCCCTGGAGACATCTTGAAGGCACCTTTAGCTTTATTAACCCTAAAGGTGCCGGCAAGCTGAACAGCTTAATGATTGTTACTACAATGGCTCAGATGATTAGTGAAGTAACTATAGTCATTATAGTTGCATGTTTGATATCTAACAGGACCAATCCATGTTTTGACTACTTTGAGGTAGAAAAAATAAATAAAAAGTGCTATCAACTACTAACATCTAAAGGCCCGGACTTAATTGATGACAAAATAAAATCAGTCAGGGACGTTATTCACTAAAGAGTGAATTTCTAGCAATTTACACTTCGAATAACCCAGCATGAAATTCAAATTCACATTGAATTACTCACAATTCACACTTTAGCAAATAATCCTGTCAATATATACTTCTTGGTTAAGCATTTTTCTTATTAAAAGCCCAATTATATGAAGAAACTCCCCTTGCCCATTCAACGGAGGCAGCAGACAGGATCCTGGTGATCTGTGGTTGGCCCTCCCTCCCGGACTGGATATACCAGGTGGATTATGTTGACTATATGGCCAATTTGCCTCCATACTCCTTCTCCTCCTCTTAGATTTTTCCACAGGCAAAAGAAGAATTAACAAAAGCTGTGGAAGAGACTTGTTTGTTTATGTCACACATCTGTGCCAATGCTCAGATCTGTTAACCATCCTTTCATTCAAGCCTGCAGAGTGCCAGTTGTGACAGATTTGAAGTAATGTTGATGTTGCCCTGGGAGTTGGTAGGAGTAATTTGATAAAGTCTGTAGCAGCTTGTGGGGCGGGGAAAACCAAGAGGAGATCAACAACACTGTCAGCAGCTCGGACCATCACAAACACAATGCACACAACGCACACACTCGGTTAAATCAACGTAAGAAAAACTGTGAACAATACTGCAAACACATCCTCTGCTCCCTGGCATAATGGTAGATAGTGCCAACAAAGAGTTAAATTATTTCCTGGAACTGAAACACTGCCAGATTTTGAGAAACCAATGAGGACATCTAAAGGATCTAGCTAGGACTCGGGGAAATGTAAACACATGTACCTATAGAAATGTGTCAATTGGAGTTTACATTGGCAGGCCTGGCCCTATGCCCATGTTATTTTGCTGTCATAGAATCTGTTCCTGGCTTATACATTTTACATAGATATGTCCTATCTCTTCCCTCCCTCGTTTTACCATCCTGTGAAGAAGCATAGAAAAATGCTACTTTTATACCGGTACATTGAACAATGAAACAGAGTGAACACTATTGTGTCCTGAATATATTGAATACCAATCTGCCTATAAGTGATATTTAAATCAAGCTATGGATTGTTATGAAGATCTAATAAAGTCACAACTGTACGTCGGCAAGAGCATAGCAAGATTACAGCTTGTGAGACAGTTCCGTGGATAGAGCTCCAGCCTTACTACCGCTGAGTCAACATTTTAATCCCCAGGCAGATCACCTCAAGAGCATTAATCTTTTTGAGCTTGAGGAGTGAAAAACCATTACGTTGGGTATTAAGAACACTTAGAATCG
Organism: Pelobates cultripes; assembly: GCA_933207985.1. Classification (NCBI taxonomy): domain Eukaryota; kingdom Metazoa; phylum Chordata; class Amphibia; order Anura; family Pelobatidae; genus Pelobates; species Pelobates cultripes. The sequence continues at coordinate 213,573,447 of OW240914.1, read as the reverse complement.
CCAAAAGTCAATCATCATTGTTAAAATATGTTAAGAACCATGACTTAAGTTTGTCAACCTCTGTACTAGCTATAACCTTTACATTTGTTTATAAAAATGTCTTTCTGGATCCCTGGTATTGCTAGGGTTAAAACTATGTAGACCATGTTACTAGACATATTGGTGACACACAAAAAAATTAAGAAACAGAGCTGCAAAGCCTGTATTGATCAGCTGCCTGGTGTAATTTAATATGTATGATTTACGCTCTCCCATAAGTATGCATCTCCTGATCTTGCTGTATGTGCAAGTGTAGCGGAAATTGCCCCCAAACCTGGTCCTGCGTTCTTTAACCGTGACGTGAAATATATTTGTAAGTAAACAGCACTAACAACCAGAGAAAGGATTATGATTCGAGCCATTATACACCATGTAACAAATGAGAACATCAATTTCCCCGAATAGTGAATCACATGTCAGCTAGTTACATTTTCGGATTGAAACACATCTCTTTTAGCCGCTCTAACAAGGAGATGGCAGTCTGTACTATTATTCACGGCAGTGTCAGATAGCTGAAATGGATTATAGCATATGTCACGAGAACCAGTTTGTCCATTGAGTAAATGTATAGGGAGCAAATTGCTAGAAAAATTGTTCTATATCCAGACTCTTTGCCCATTTATTTACTTGATTAAGCCTCACACAACACTTGTGAATGAATTGCATTCGATACCATTAATCCAGTCAGTCCTTTAGCGATCATTGCCTTTTTTATGCATTCACAAAATTCTGAGCATTGAATAATAATTTATTTTTCATTTGTAGATAAGGGGAGCAGCCATCATTCACTCACTCGCTATAATCTATTCAGACACTACGGGAAATGGTTAAAAAGTTCACATTAATCAACCCAGCATAGCAAAATGCCTGTGTGCTGAGTTATATGTTTGATCTTATAATACAAACATGTGCAATAAAATGCCTATTTAAAGAGACTCAACAAAACATGCAAGAACTTAATCTGCACATTAACACTCGACTCAATCAGCAACATCAGATCAACAAATCAAACCCTCAAATCTGCTCTGCTTGTAAAGAAATGTCAGAATGATTTGCTTTTTCTTTAAGGATATCCCTATGTACATCCCAAGCATTGTTAAACTCCTTTATGGATGCCACTGGACGGCTATTTCAGGGTTCCACTACTCTTTCATTAAAATAGTACATCCATTAAAGGACCACTATAGGCACCCAGACCACTTCAGCTTAATGAAGTGGTCTGGGTGCCTGGTCCAGCTAGGTTTAACACTTTTTTCTATAAACATAGCAGTTTCAGAGAAACTGCTATGTTTATAAATGGGTTAATCCAGCCTCTAGTGGCTGTCTCATTGACAGCCACTAGAGGGCTTCCGCGTTTCTCACTGTGATTTTCACAGTGAGAAGACGCCAGCGTCCATAGGAAAGCATTGTGAATGCTTTCCTATGAGACTGGCTGAATGAGCACGCGGCTCTGCCGCGCATGCGCATTCAGCCGAGGAGGAGGAGGAGAGAAAGAGGTAAGTTTAACCCCTTCCTCTCCATCCAGCCCAGCGGGAGGGGGACCCTGAGGGTGGGGGCACCCTCAGGGCACTATAGTGCTAGGAAAACAAGTATGTTTTCCTGGCACTATAGTGGTCCCTTAACATAACTATTACACAGCATTAATCTTCTACATTACATCATACCATCTAAGCAGCTCCAATGGATTTGCAGTAAATACAGAATAGACCAACAGACAGATCACTAGATTCAGGTTAGTCTTCCTGACATCATAAAATTCATGAACACTTTATATTACTGCAAACATTACACGCACAGAAACATTGTCATGTTTAATTGGAGAATGCTACGCTTGATCCTTAAAACCTTGTTAAAGGGCCCGTACACTGTTTATCTTTGCTGTAGTAATAGCCTCCACACATGCTGAAGATCCTGTTCCTTAGGTTAATAACGCAGTTAATAACCTGCTCTCTGGTTCTAACCTCCTGTTTCTGATCAAGCCCATACGTAAATCTCACATGGTAGTATTTAGTAGCGTAATTAATCCCTACTTTATGTTATAAGAAATATTTCATATCCCCGACCCTGCAACGTCCTTTCCAAAGATCCATGTTCTAATTAGACTAGCCCATCGGCGTCTTTTAATGAGCAGATTAATCATTGCGATGGGTACCGGGGTGTCATCGTAGGTTTTAAATATGATAATCTCTATCCTAATGGCACTGCAAAGCCTAGCTATAGAGCAAGGAGAAACTGGGAAACAAGGCTGGTAAGTCTTGTGTTCTTTCTCCTTCAGTGACAATATGTTCTCGAAGATTTGAGTGATAAGGTAGATACTCCAAGGAGGCAGTTACCAGGCACCACTGCCTGCAACAACATCATAACTCAATTTCGATCATTATTAAACTGGACAGATAAGTCCCTGGATCCCTTAAGACCATCCAAATGTTCCCACACATTTTTAAAGAAGAATTTAGAAGTGATTCCTGTTCTCATCAGAACAATTAAAAGAGTCGTGGACAGTCACAATGTCATATTCAACCTGTGAACATTCCATTTACACCCACAGGAAGAAAAACCAAAATAATTTTGTATTTGTTCAGTAAATACCACTTTAACATCCTATGGGCCTGTGATGGTGTATATGTTGCAATCACAAACTGGGGCCTTTTGCAGTATTTACAGGTCAGGTGTCTGTAATCAGAGAAATCTAAGGTAAAGAGTTTGATAAATTGATTACATGGACATTGCAGGCATAAAAATATCTAAAAACATATATTGGTATTTGATAACATATATACGTAAGTGTGTGCATATTTCTGCTAGTAATGTGTTTGAATCGGTGTATATATTGAGTGCTTGCAGCAGTGAAAATGCATCATAGGGTGTTGAAAGGAGTTATAGTGGATTTAAATTTAATTTAATGGTTCATGGATATTCAGTGCTTAAGAGTAGTTACACCTAGGATTTAGGTAAAGTGTATTTTTCAAGCTTAGGCTTTGAGTGCTTAAAGGGACACTATAGTCACTAGAAACACTACAGCTTAAGGTAGTTGTTCTGGTGTCTACAGCATGTCCCTGCAGGTATTTTAATGTAAACACTGTTTATTCAGCGAAAAGGCAATTTTTACATTGCTACCTAGTAACACCTCTAGTGGCAGGACTGTCCAGTGTGCAGCACTGATGTTCAGTGTCAGTGTCTTCATGCTCTGAAAGAAAATGCTGAACGTTCACTGCATCTCAATAAGGAGATGCTGAATGGTCAGCATGGCGGGACTATGCGTACAATAGCCTCCCAATGCTTTCCTATGGGACACTTGACACTATAGAGGCCCTTTAAATGACGGTTTATGGAAAGTGTTTATTTTTGTCTTGGGAAGGGTTAAATTTAGGATTAGGAAAAAGGGAAGTTTTTTTAGTGGAGTTTGAAGGGTTATTTGAAAAGTACTCACCCTCCTATCTATTCTGTAGTCCAGCCACCCTCTTATGATTTGTAACAGAGCTGCAGTAGCTGTTGTACAGTGTGAATCACTAATTCCTTGCCATTGCTTGTGTGAGAGGCTGTTAGTGGGCTGATGGAAATGATCCCTGTAACTTCCTGTCCAGATTCACACTGGAGGAGCTGGGACAGCTTCCCAGGCCTCCCAACAGTCCCACTTTTGACAGGACAATCCCCATTTCAGGGTGCTGTCCCATCCTTTCGAGTCATCTAATGAAGCACTCGTGCTCTGCATCTCCCATTGTTAGGATAGCAATCTGACTGGAACACAGAGTACATTGACCAAGGCTCCTGTTACTTATCTCCCCATCAGCCCACTTAAGCTACAAAAAGTCACATTATAAGTGATGAAAACATGTGCCACCTACTGGACAGATGCCTACTCTGCCTAATGTGAAAACTGGCCCTGGCCTTCAAAGCTTCTCTTTGGCATCGAAAATCCTATTTGTTCCGCATCAATGTAAGCCAGAGTGATACAATGTGGCAGAGAAGGTGATATAGGAAACCTCATTTAAAGAAGCAGTATACACCATTTGTTTCTCTTTAGATCACTGAAGCAAGCATGACGCATGGTTTTATTTACTTCCTAGACGGCTTGAGTGCTGACCATAAAACAACAACATAGACTAAGTGCTATATCTCCAATTAACTCAGTGAACCAAGAATCACATATGACTACTGCACTGAGACACATGTGCACAAACATTAGGAGCCTGCATGAACATACCTGTATGTAGCTATGATTGCGGAAAACTAGAGAAGGATTTAGATCCCACATGGTAATAGGCAAGTTAGTGTTTTGAGGCCTTACTTTCATTCTTCACATACAGATGATGAATGGAGTCAAGCAAATTAATGGTTCCGGGGCTCCGGGCACTAGATGGCTGCCTCGACTTTTGGTTAATCAACCTTTGTTTGGATCTGAACCAATATAAGGCCCGATCCATGCAGAGAACATGGGACCTTAAAATATATAATACGGTACTTTGAAAATCAAGCATGTGAATTTAAATAAAATTCCCATTCATGTTTTTATTAATTGAGACAAGGCTATTTTATTGTTCTTTCAATTTGGAGCAATACCACATTTCCTTTCAGACTGTCTGCTAAGATACCAAAGAGGTTAACGTTCCGGTTTCTTGAATTCTCTTTTTATCACACTGCTAGTGAGATATGCACATCTGTGACTCCATGTGCGAGCTGTGAACGGCCATAATGTTGTATTTATAGCTGCCCATTTTGTGAGTTCACAGTTTAATTTGCCAGCAGCGGCAGATCTCCGTGCACGCGGTAAAACAAAATAACGTTAAACTGTCAAGATGGGATGTTCGGATCGGGGTGGACAAGTGGTGATGCATCATCACCTGCCACTACAAGGCTTTTGTACAAAAATGGCAGCTGCTATCAGCTTTATTCCTTCACAGCTTGTGTGTGCGTATGTGTTTAAATCATACTCATTGGAATTTTCCTTATTTTATGCAAAATGATAGGTTGATCACCATTCTCACTCAAAAGCTGGTGTACATCACAGTGCATTGCTTTCAGGCAGTAGGCCAAGATGTAGATCACCAGTGGATGAAATATAATTCTCACTATGCTGTGTCAGCCTGTAACCTGGTAGAACATCATAGGCCACCCATTTGGATTCTCCCATTCTAGTGTTATAAAATACTTTTGAACTGTTTCAAGGGGACTTTAGTAGAATCCTGATTAGTGATATCCCAATAACTCCCAATATTTTAAAAAAGATTTACACTTTAATTTTAGGGGTGTGCAATTTTAGATAACGAAATAATAATAATCTATGCAATTAAAATGTAATTTAGAACAATTTATCTTATATATACACTTATAACTAAACACATTTATTTTAGGTCAACTGAGACACACCAACAATAGGAAGCTCCTAGAAAAAAAAGTGATATTAGAACCAAAAAAAAAAGGGGGAAAGAGGGATTTGGAGCAAAATAGAGACTACCCCTCCAAAATAGGAACACTTGGGAGGTATTGAAATACTTTTACACTTTATTAAATTCATAACTCTATTTTGACTGAACAGTGGTAATTAATATATAAAAGTTCGCTAGATACTTTGCAAACCTCTTATATATCAAGATATTTACGTTTTAGGTTGTGTGTCTGAAGGTGTGGTTTCTCTGAAAATTAATTATGTAAACAAAGTCATATAAATCAAGAATAAAGTATTTTATGTATCGGCTTAAAATCTATTTATCAGTAGATCAACAGATTTACTGCAGTGTAAAGATACATTGTTTCTGAATTGCTAGGACCTTTTTATATGTGATACACACTTATAGACATCTATCATTCTGAGTGTGGAGAAAAAAGGAAGGAAATTAGAGCTATGGATCAATAATAGGGACTGTCACTACTATAGAGATATACTTGGGATGTATCATCTTACAGTTTTTCATCTGCTGGTTTAACAGTCGTTTCAGTAATATTCTATAAAATCACTTTATAAGCAATTTTAAAAGGAACACTCATAGCTCCATAACCAATACGGCAAGATGTAGTGGCTATGGTACCAGTACTGGCTCTGTGCCTCCCATTGTGGGTAGCCAAAACATTTTAAAGCAGTTTTACTTCTTAAATGAGGTCTGTCGGATTCTGATAAAACCTACACTACTTCCGACAAGAGCTGGAAGCTCCTGCTCAAGAGCTTTGGTTAGTTCTCCTGAGCTATGACTTCCAGTGCAGGGCTAGCTCATTGGCTGGAGATAGGGAACATAACCAGCAAACCCCAGGTGAGAAGTCAAGCCATTCTAAAATGCCTCCTGTAGTGGTTATGGTGCTTGAAGTGTTCCTTTAACATAAAAGCAACCTCTTATGAGTACTGAAAAAAAATCAAGTCAGCTCCATGGGTATACTTGGAAGAAAAGCTACATATTAGTAAAATAAAACAATACTTTAGTATGGGTGTAATCTACAAAGAGCAATTCTATAGTAGCTCTAGTACTTTTAAAAGTGGAGCAATCAATGGGGACGTTCCACTGGTTTCCATGGTTATTGTTCCACTTTTAGAATTTTGCCCCATACATATTCTTTAGTAATAACTCCCTTTGTGTGCAGACAGGAAAAAAGGAGAACATATTTTCTAACTTCTACAGGAGCCCTAAAAAAACTGACTTTCTAAAATACCTGGCATTGCAAATTGACTTATAAAATATACTATAAATGTGAAATTGTGAATAAAGCATTTAACAGACAAGGTTAAATACTCCACACTGATAAAAAGTGATGATGAACATTGAAATTTGCTTCTCTGGAAATCAACGAGGTTCTCCAAGTCATTATTAACCCACTAATGAAACTTTAGCTCCCCTCTTGGGATCCTCACCGGGACAGCGCTACAAAGTGCGCAATATCTTCCAGCCGTGTGAAAACACTGACATTTCCCTCTTTATTTCTCCTATAAACCACTGGGTTTCGTTGCAAGTCATTAGCATTACCTGTGTTAATTACACCAGCAAACCAATCAACAGTTCCTCACTAATTAGGTTTTCTTTATTAAAGTCGGAAATTGCCAAGGAGTCTATAGTCACCTAGGGAAATTATGTAAAATGAGTGTTTATGCTAAAATGCATGCTACTACAAAATATATGTATAGCTGCGTACAGGGATAAAGTCGTTATATGTACAATTCATGGGGAATATTATGGCAATACGTCTTTATAAAAGTGTTTTTATTATCAAGATGTCAACATTTCTACATCTACAGAGAAAGAAATCCAAATACTATTTAGACAATAGATAGAAAATAACAATACTCATTATTATTATTATAATTTTTGTTATTTATAAAGCTCCAACAGATTCAGCAGCAATGTACAATGGGTGGACTGACAGACACATAGTTGAAACCAGACAAGATGGACGCACAGGAACAGATGGGTTGAGGACCCTGGTCGATGAGCTTACATTCTAGAGGGAATGGGGTATAGTGACAAACGGTAAGGATAGAGTAGAAAATTAAGGCGGTTAGCATAGTATTCACTGAGGGCTTGTGTTATGTTTGTTTGTTTGTTTTTTATGACATTTGCAGGAGAGGAATCAGGGTGCGGGGAGTGAAAGCTGTTCACAGTTTAATTGATATGCTTTCCTGAGGAAGTGAGTTTTCATTTCATTTTTTGAAGGACTGGAGATTGGGTGAAAGTCTAACTGAGAAAGGAAGGGAGTTTTATAGGAACAGTGCAGCCCTAGATACGTCTTGAAGACGTTCATAAATATAAATAATAATAAAGACAATAAATATAAATAGACATACAGTCCTAGAGTAACCCCTACCTCACATACCAGTCACTTGCTCTCTCCTAAAGGTCAGCACTCTACCCTCTTCCAGCTCTGCCTCACTCTCACTTTGTTTGATTGCTACCTCCTGTCCTGTTGTGTTCTATACCCCACCTCCTATAGACTGTAAGCTTGTTTGAGCAGGGTCCTCATCAACCTTTTGTTCCTGTAACATTTTGAAATTGTCTAATTTATTGTTAAATCTCCCCCCTTATAATATTGTAAAGTTTTACCGAATATGTTGGCGCTATATAAATACCAGTAATAATAATACTATGTTATTGATAGATTAAAATATACAATGCAAAGCTGTGCTGCTAAGAACATTCCATTTTTGGTGTGTATGTACTCAGCACTCATGATGCTATTTGGTCACTGCAATGATACATTACTTTCCCTCACAGGCCTTAGCCCAAGGCTATACGCCACCTCTTCTCTTGCTACTTACTATGTCTCTTCACTTTGTAACAAGAGCTTAAGGAGTAAATCCAGCAGACAGACTGGGGTTATAATGGCTCAGTTCCTGTGTCAGAAAGGACACTTCCTGGCTTCTAATGGCCATTTGGAGAAGTCAGGGGTTATTTTAATCTCCCAGGCTGACCACTAATAGACACCAAATGCTCTGCCCCAGCAAATATAAAGGTGGGAATTCTAGTACTGTCAAGCTATGATTGTGCAGAAAGCAGTCAGGGACGCTTTTATTGCGGTCTTTAAAGTTAAGACATGCACAAGTAATATAGAAAAATCTACAAAGTATAAAGTTTGTGTTATACAATAAAATAAAATAAATACATTTTCTGTTCACATTTTTTTTTTTTTTTTGGGAAAACATCACAGAGAAAAAATAAATATTGATTTAGACAGAATCACATAAAACACAGGCACTATGCACATTGCAGTGGTGCCTCAAATAACTCAATTGAATATTAAGACCCATGAAACTCACATGATTTATATTATATATGTGTAGATATATGGTTCTGTAAAATTGATCTAAACAGAGAATATGTATATATGTATTGTTTTAAGTGAGAAAATAACATATTTATTTCTTATTAATCTTACAATGCACGTACCCAATTTCACTGGGGGAAATGTATAATATACATGATAAGATATAGTCAGGTACACTCAGTCCATGTGTCACAATGGACACTGCTTGGGTTCCTACTAGCCAATTGGAGAAGTCAGAGGTCTTTTAGTGCCTCCAAGCTAATCACTAATGGATACCAAATGCTGCCTGATTACAAAATAATTTTAACACTATCAATGTTTCCTTGTGGAAAGGGCAGCCATGAACTCTTCTACTGTGGTCTATGTCTTCTAATAAAAGGTAGTTTCAAATGAATGATTCAGTTTCGTTGTCTTGTGATACATATGACATCCAAAATGAATTTCCATGTGTCCAGTCAAAGGGAGTACACGATGATAGGATATTATTATATTTAGTTGCAGATCGGCCACATTTTTTTAACTTTGCAAAGACTTACAAAAACTTTGCACCGGAGTCTAATGTGTGTACTTATCCCTGCTAGTCTCATATGTTTTCGAGATGTAAATATTGCACCATAAATCATAGAGGTTATTCTAAGGGGGAAAAATAGTTCAATCAGAGTTAACTTTGACAGCATTGTGGGTATTAGAAAATGTTATTAGGAATAACGCTAGCAAATAATGATGCGCTGTGGCTACAGGCTTAGATATATGTGTTTCAATTCAAGTATCAATCTCATTTTTAAACATTTTGACAAGAACTGTAACTTGCAATGATACTGTCCTTCAAGAATTGAATCCCTGAATGGTAGAAAAGTGACCACCAACCCCGGTGTAGAAAGATTTTAGTAGTATGGGAGAGAGAATTAAGACTGGCAATTAATAGCCTCTCAGGAAAGATACGTTTTTGCTGACCATGTTGTTACCTTTACCCTTACAATTTTCATTTTGAATGTTGCCCTGATTATACTCGAGACCAGGCTTAGGCAACTTTTGGTACATCAGATGTTGTTGACTATATCTCCCATAACGCTATTTTAGCCATAATGCTGGCAAAACAGCAAGGAAGATCTAGTTAACATCTGTATTGCTGAAGGTTGCTTTCCCCAGCTCTAGACTGACAGATTTGCATCTATTCTGTACCTGCATCTATTATGTAGATAGACAGCTAGTCAGACAATCAGCTAGATAGACAAACAGACAAACCAAATCTGGTAACATAAGCAATGGTTCACAATGAAAAACCTGGTCCTACTTTAACGGGAACTAGCCTACAGAATCCTTGCTCAACAAAAAAAAATAAAAAATCTGAGAAAAAAAGAAAAAATTGTAAAATAATGCTGTAAAAAGCTGTAACGCTAAAACACTAAAACATTCTATGGCCCTGTGGCAGATAAAGAGTCAGTAACGATAAGCCCTACCAGAAATCCGCAGGTATTTACACCAGCGCTGACATCACATTTTCTCTGGAGCTAATGGAAGAATTTACAGTAATGTATGTGCCCTGGATTACCGGTGGGGTGTTTGGAAAACAAGTGATACTCTGTATCTGGACCCGGGGACATACATTTCCTACTTCAACTTAAAGTCTCTATTCCGTCTCCTTACTTCCAATGATATAATGAAGCAATTAGGACTCGAAGAAGAAGGTCAAAAGCCAAATTCTCTGACGTTCTACAGGTCTCTCTAACTGGAAAAGGGTCAACTGTCTGAGCTGTTCAGAAAAAAACCATAAATATCTCAGAACATGACAAAATCCTCTCTCGTGTAAGCTCATACTCCAGGCCAGCATCAGGAGAAGTACGATGTCTTATATGTTGGATAAAAAAGGATTGGAAAAAAGGACAGAGGAAAAAAAAAATGTATTTCGAGTATGGAAGAAATAGTTTCCAGATATATACCTTGATGCTGTAACCCTCTCTACATGCTGCACTCTGTGTTATTGTACGCTAAGAAATTTGATAGACAATATTTTTTTTGTGCAGTCTATGCAAGTGTGTCAATATGAATGTAAGTATAATTATCGCCACCATAATGTATTATATTTACAAAATGCAAAATGGAAGAGAGCGGGGGGACGGAGTCTAGCTGCCAAGCGGAGCAGTTGTGTGGTCCCGAGCTCCTGCAAAATAAGCAGATTTGGAGTATTTAACCCTGGCAAACCAGTGATTGAACCCACTGACGGGCACTACCGAGCTCAGGGGGCTCCAATGACACAGCTTGGGAATACACTGACTCGGCTACTCGCCGGGAGCCGGAGATCCACTGCTGCGGCCTGCTGCATCAGAGCTGGGAAGCGGAGGCCGCTCTTCCCATTCTCTGATAGCTCAATCGTCCTGACACTCTCCTACCTCCCAACCCCTCTGGACCAGCAGGGGTCATCCCGGTACCCACTGGACTGCCTAGACCAACTGACACAGCACTTACCCCCTAATCTGAACCGGGGCCAAGCCACGCTCTGAAAGACTACTTAAAATGGTGACAACGTCCTGGCCGAGAGAGGGAGCATATGGACCCTATGTCTGTGGAGAAATTCATACCGCAGATAGATGAGCACTTCAAATGATTCTGGGAGGCTCTGGAGAACCGCAAATCAATGTTGCTGCCCCGAGATCAGATAGGTGAGAGCCGGAGAGCGCGGAGAGCATGGAGAAATCCCTCGATCCTAGCTGTACCGCACATGCCCGTACCTCCTACTAATGCCCTACCTGGGCAGAGGGACACCAAGGGCTTGACCAAAAGACATCGCCCACACTGACGGAGGGACTACCGCTATGGATGGTGGCAGAACATCGGGTCCCCCAGCCACTCCCATCCTAGGAGGGACTCGGATCATCGAGGACACTGGGTCCGTGGACTGAAGATGTCGGCCTTCATACCGGCCTGAGGCTGGAGGGAGGAATCAGCTCGCTCCCAACGTGCCGCTATCTCTGTACTCTGCCCTGATCTATATGCAACTGGCTCTGTACAGGACCAGGTGCGGAGAAACACCCCAAACGTGGGCTGCAACGGGACTATCTCTGTTGGGCTTAGCTGTACCCTTTGAGCAGTACCAAGCCAGGGAATAGGGTAAAATCCACAGATCGGATGACCGGAGTGACGGGCCCGCAGAACGTGAAAGGCCAGATTAGAGGATGACAGACACCATTTGCCGGGTGCACTACTCCCCGAGTGACCTAAGTTATATGCTTCTTATATTGTTTATTTTTCATGCTTTCCTTAATACATGCGTAATATAGGGGAGAGCATGGAGGGCTGATTCCAGTGGTTAAAATCATTAAAATCGTTATCGTATATTAAAATCGTTATCTTATCTTAAATATGTTTAATTCTGCACCAGCTATGATCTTTTAGCAACAGCTAGCAAGCGACATGAGTCTAACCTAGATGGTATTACACCAGGAATACTAGAATATTAGTCTAGACACCTTTTCCTTAGACAAGCCAACCACAATCAACCGTTTAGACATGCATGATCAGCCTGTAGGGTACTGACTCCCACATGTATGTAATTCCATCCTACCTTTGCTAACATATCTACGCTTACCTTAGTTACTATTATTATTTTATTATTTATATAGCGCCATCACATTCCGTAGTGCTCTACAATGGGTGGACTAACAGACAAGTAACTGTAACCAGACAATTGGTACAGACGTACAGGAACAGAGGGATGCCCTGCTCAATGAGCTTTAGTGACTCTCTTTTAAAAGTTAACCTAAACGTATACTGCTTACTGAACTTATCATACAAAAAATAGTGCATGTGCCTCTCACTACCCCAATTGTTATGCGGGATGATTGGCATGAGGACTGCTGTTGGGGCACCTCAAACGTGTTTGTAATGTCATTATGCACTGCAAAAATACGAAATAAAAAAATGGAAGATAGCAAGCTCGTTGCTCCATTGTTCTTGTATCATTTTGTAAATGTCTCATATATTGTTAAATCTCCCCTGTTCAGAATATTGTAAAGGTCTGTGGAATAAGTTGGCGCAATATAAATATCAATAATAATAGAAAAAATACAATACATATATAGAGATGGAGGACTAGACAGCTATACAGGGAACTTCTGGTACTCCACCTTCCATTATTCGGAACCTCAGACAACCTAGGCCTCAATTTAATATTGTTGGATGAGGTTTTCAATTCATCTAATATTTTGGTTAAACTTAAAAAATATTTTTTTCAACATATTAATATATCAAAAAATATATCATACATATAAAAAAAATCAGTACATCAAATGTTTGAAAATTTTAAAAAAAAATTATATTCTTCATGAAATTAAATCATTATAAATGTTCTCCAAAAATATTAAATCATTTGAAAAGCTTTTCTAACAGTATTAAATCAAGGCCCTGGTTATTTATAGCAAGTGGAGTGCCAGAAATTCCCTGTAACTCCCTAGATGTTACAGTCCTTAACATCTCAAAGTTTAGCATTAGTTTACTGTCTGCAGCTTCTCCAGTGTGCAGGTCTATGGTCCGTGGATTGTCCACAGGAACTCCACTCCAATGTATAGGTTTAGTGGACTACCCGCATTGGTTAAGAGAAACGCAGATGTATCTCATATTAATTTTAGAATTTGGGGTACACAGCTTGATTGGCACAGTGCTCTAATGAATGCAGCACCAATACTATGGCCACATTCTTATTAAGAAATTACTAGGTGGCATTCCTGTGTTTCTATTTCTACTCCACTGTACATCACCGCAGAACAGGTTTGCACATCATAAATAATAACAGCCGAGAGTGAGAGTTCTGTTTTCCATCCAATGATTTGCAATCTGATGTTCAGTAACAACTTAATAACGCACAGCATGAACTCAGCAACACTTTTATTTTAACTAGGGTGGGTTAAAAACTTGGAGGTGGGGGCTTAGAGGGTGATGCTATAGATGACAGTAAAAACCGTGGCAGCACCAACAGCACAGTGTGTAAAATTCACTATAGGGCTGGAAATGTACAAATATCGCAGCTTTTACTCCGGGTGATGAAAACCTGACAGTGTTTTGGGCAGAAACACAAGGCAACATAAGTTATCACTTCCTAGCACTTGTATTCGCTCTGGTCTCCTCCATAATAAGTTGCCAGACTCAGAGCACAGTATTTTGGAGACCAGCTGATGGGAGCACAGGAGCACAGGAGCAAGGAGATAGCTTGTCTCAAGAATGAAGTGAGGACGCCTGGTTTGTCAGGCCCACTGCAAAGAAAACACGCATCGAGCACTGTCCTCTACTCCTCAGCCCTCCCATGGGTTAACTGGCATATCTAATACTTTTCACCTAGAATGATTTGACAGGTGCCTAACCTCAGCTCTCGAGTGGAGACAGCCTGATGGGTCTTCTCCATACAGGGGGAACATTTGTGATGCTTCCCACTTATGACATGATTGATTTTCTTTCAACGGTCCTTCACTTTTGGATGTGTGGAGAGAGAAAGGGGGGGGGTCAGGACTGCCTTCTACAGTCTCCCCCCTCCTTTCCCTGCTTGCCCTGACCTCAGCATATGGGCACTGTGAGGCTGAAGAGTGATGACGGCAGGAGCCTAAAAAATCAATAGGCCCTGTCAGTCAGGCAAGGAATTGGAGAATCTTTTAAAACCCCAATCACGGATGTTGCTGGATGCACACAGAACATCCTCACTAGACAACATACAGCTTCCAATTTAAGGTGTCTTCCTTGGATTCTATTTAATGCTGCTGTGTTTATTTCTTCTTAAACACATAGGTTTCACCTCTGTAAAATTTGCCAGCAGATCACTGCAGGAGTGTGACTATTATACAATAATCTTCCTACAATAACCAAGATGTCCAGGAGATAACATTTAAATGCTGATAGTATCAATTAGTGAGCAAATAAAAGAGAAATAGTGGGATTGTATGTTTAGTGCTAACTGTAAGGTATTATTAACGCAAATCCTGTACCATTCGGAATCACAATCTATTATGTATCTTTCATTTTTATTTTATTTCCACTGTATTTATAGAGACATCTTGTGCTCTAGATCTAAACTGTTCACCATTTTCCATTCATGTTTCTTATCAATCCTTCACCCCATCCTCTACATTTTCTCTGTATGCTCCTCAATACAGTGTGTGTGTACCTTCTTTATGCCAGAGCTTACACTCTACCTGCTCCCCCTCATCCCTTACCCTTCCTCATCCAATTTTAAAATATCTTCACCTTCTCATTCTCTTACAGTCACTCACACTCTCTCCTCATCTCTTAATTCTTCCCTCTCTCTTTCATATTCACTCTCTTTCTTCACCTTTTCTGTCTCTCTCTTTGCCCTCCCATTCTATCTTACATAAAGCGACAGTCCACAGCCCAAATTTTAAAAATCACTTGTTTATTTAGTAGATGTACTCCTAAATAAAACATGTATACATTTAATTATGCATTTTTTTTACTAGGGATATATGTAAAAACAGCTTGGAAAAAGCTGCAGATCTCTTGTCTGCTGTCTTTGCAAGTCCTCCCCTTCTAACCCCGCCTAGACTTTCTGTTGCTGTCCAGTCACAGACTTCCCAATGCAGCTCAATGAGAACTCTTTGCAAGTCAGGTGCTCTGGGCAATTGCTGCCTCTTGAATTTAGCTCCACTGAGCTAAACAAACCAGGAAATAACAGGACCTCTTATGTGATTGACAGCCATGAGGTATAAACAGATCAATTTAGAAAAGTTGAAATTGAAATCTGCACTTTTTATAAAATGAAGAAGGAAGCTTTTCAGCAAGCTACAGTGCTTTAGGGGTCTGGAGTGCCCCTTTAATCTCAGTCTCTTTCACTCACACACTATCTTTTCCCTATATTTCAATAATTCTCTCACTTACACTTTTCTCTCTCTACTATCCCTTAATCTCAGTCTCTTTCACTCTGACTTTCCCTGCCTCACTCTCTCCTACATGTTTTCTTTTTGCCTCATCTTTGCCTCACTCCTTTCTATGTCCCTCTCTCACACACTACCTCTCTCTCGCAGTGTCTCACAGTCTCTCAGGCTCTCTTCCTTCCACTCTCCTTGTGTATTCTAGCTTCTAGTATAAGCTTTTGGAGAAACATTTCCTGGAAACTGTTATGGGGAGGTACAAAGTAAAAAATAATAATAATACACATAAAATGTCTTGTCATGTTGCCAAGATAAATATTGCTATTATTTTCTTACTACATTTTTTCTAGAAAGAGTTTTAAAAGAGCAGATTAAGCCGTGCAAGTATGTGACATTGTGTGTGTGCTCTTGTGGTTTAATTTATTTCTGTAATTGTTTTAGCTTTATATTGTTGAGTGTCTTTAAAGTGGGTTTTTAACTATTTCATATACTACTAAAACTATGCACTAAAAACGTCAAAGCCAAACAAGAGTGCACATACTGAAAGATCTAAATGCAGGAGCACGGCTTTGACACTGGCTGGCTACAATGTATTGCTGGCGCCCCCTCTGGGCATATATGGTATAGCATTTCTTATAATGAGAGCAAAATCAGATGATGATTTTAAACCAGGCCACATTGACATGAACATGCGATAGTGTTCAGCGCAATATGGCTGCCACCCATAACTAGATTTTAATTGTCAATATGTATGGTGTCAATAAAACATCTAGACTTGTTTTAAATCAATTGCAGAATATATTTTAAAAAAAAAGTCATGCCACACTCTGCAGTGTACACACCAAAATAAAATATCTGTTTTAATGAACCAATTGTCATCCAAATACCTACCTAGAGGCAAACAGAAACAGCTCTTTATTTCCAGTTTGCTGGCATTTGTGCCACTAACTCCTTAGGGTGTTTACATGTAAATTTGGGGCATCATGTACCTGCCCAGTGATTTATCTTTCCATTGTCTTACAGATACCAAGTTGTACTGTTGGCTCAGGCTGCATTTAATGCAATTTTAATGAGCCTGGATGCAGGGTCATAAAATGTGATAGGTTTTTGCGATGGTAAATTATAAATCGATATTGATTTTTCCCGGCACTAATGCAGTCGGCTTATTGTAAGATACCACAGGCAAAGAGCACTTTATCAGATTAGGCAGGAGCCTGGTATCAAATATACATGAGCTCAAGGAGCCCAGACTCTCTTGTTCAAAACACACACAACACCCTCAGAAGCAGAAATAGGAATTGTATAAACAGATTGCAGAACTCTAAGGTTTTCTTTGTAATCCCTGTCTAGTTCCAGACGGAGGACCGAATGCAATTCACTATTCCATATGTCTCTCTTTTTTTTTTTTTTTTTTTTAAAGACCATTCATGGTTTTCTGTCGGTTCTGCATTGTGCTCATCTCTGCTGCATATAACTAGCTTATTTGGAATCTGAACAATGATGAGTGTGTTCTCCTTTCCTACAAATAACCTGCACAGCTACAGGATGCTAAACAGTTGCAACATTAGCCTATTAAATAGATCAAACACACTTGCCAAAGTTTTAAAGTGAAAATCCAGTGATGCGTCGCCACGCACAGCACCTTACTAGTTATCCATAATATTGTTTAGCACAAAGTCAACATAAATTGATCTACAACTGTGCCTCTTCAGTGGAACAATCATAATCCCATAACAATCACACTTAAATCATATATGAATAGGATATGTATGCAGTAAACTTGTTGAGAAAATATAATCTATCATCATGTGATTCTTTGAACAATGAATTAACTACACACATAAATAATAGTACCATTTAACATGTTCTTTTTTTGTTTTTTTTTAACAAAAGAACCAATGGATATGCCAAGTCAACCTTTTATTTGACAAATCCCACTGATGCCAATATTTCCTATCAAACACCATTAAACTCTGAGACTCAACTTACATTAAGGTTACAGTTTAGGAAACAGTCTATGGATTCAATGAAAAGTCCAAATTAAAAGCAACAGAGGGATAATGTAAGGTGGTTCATTCAATTAATAATTTACCCATCGCTTTAGAAAAATTTCTTGATTTAAAAATATATATATAAATTAATTGAAAAAGATGCCATATTGTGGCTCATCAGGAAGTAATAGTAATAATCACCTAAACTCAGTTGAACCAGAGAACAAACACTAGCTAAAAGTAAAATATGAGAGTTCTAATACAGAGCTGTGGAATGAATCCAAGATATCTATATCCAAGTCTGTACCTGCTCAAAACTTTTATAGACCACATATTTCCAACAAGAAGCTAGTGGGGAGTATATGGGTTTTCTATTTAACAGAAGTTGAGTAATAATGCTATGAATCTGATAATTCACCCTTAAATTCTGAGAATCTGACCATTCTCTATAAAGCTCTTAGCATCTGCCTATTCATCCAGAGAACAAGATGACAATGTCCATTGATACTAAGATCCTAGTGATCTTTCCATTCACCCTGAAACCTGAGAGTCTATCAGTTTAGCCCCAGAACCTACCCATATGCCATACAGATCTAATAATCCACCCATTTACGCTGTGAACACGAGAATCTGCATAGTCTCTGAGAATATACCAATTCACTGTTAGGATTTAAGCTAACCCAGATAATTCCCATGTATTTTTTTAAATAAAATTAATTATATTTATGAAACATGTTCCCAGCATGAGTTCAAATATATGAATGATGGTATCTATTATTAAAATATATTTGTATAAATATCTTGCAAACTAAACAGTTTTAAAAATGTTAACATAATAATAGGCATTTTTGATGTTGTTCTCATTTCTGCAACATGTTGGTGTGCTCCTGGTGACAAGGGAACCATAAAAGATTGCATGCCACAAATCTTAACGCTACACCCAAGAGAAGGCTCCGTGAAGGGGCTAGCAGGATAATTGAAGGCAATTGCTTTATAAATACTAGATATTACTGCCTCTTCAGTGCTTAGTGGCTCATTAACCACTTCAGTAAAGCACAAGGGTTTCTGGAAAAAAAGATACTGCTTAAAGATAGTTGAAGCAATTACCCATGCCAAATGCAGTCATTATTTGTGCCTCTCCAGGCAACTCTCTGCACACATTACACACACACAGGCCATACGCTACAGGTCTTTGTATCAAAAAGTGACAAATCCACCAGCCTCACAGCAGGTCCTGAGTGACTTTCTTTTGTGAGAACTTGGTACTTCTCCTTTGTAAGGAATCTTAACAGCCATGTTTTAGAGCATTTTACAAGTGTCTGTTAATGAGTGCTGGCACTCTTTCCTGTGTGTCTGTAACCCTCAACCTTACTTTTAAGTGTCAGTAAACTTGTAAAGATTGGGATAGGTGCATCCTTTCATTTATTGACCCTCTCTTGAGTTTCTCCAAGCGTGGCGAACGTTACAGGAAACCAGAATAAACAGACGCAGAAAAACAAAACAAAAAAAATGGCAAATTCCTTGCTTTTCCTTTTCTCTCCATGTGTTTATTGACAGTTCATTAACAAACATCAAACTGCCACAAGCTGTTTACTGAAGAGTGCAGTGAATGGAAACGTGTTAATATAAATACCCAACAAACCTGGTGTGTGCCAGCAATATCACAAGGCACTTTTTAGCATCTTTCAAAGCACATGTCTGCAGACTCCCCTGCCTGCTGAAACACAGACAATAGCCAACACTGGGTTTTAGCTCACTTCATTTATTCTGTTTAAAAATGTAAATGACTTTGGGATCTGTATACCATTTTCCTTCATCGCACGTACACGTAACTCTGTTTTCACACATTCAGGGGATTCTACCCAATAGTTATTATAATAAGCTCTAAATCACACTAGTTTTTGCACCTAGTGCTGTGTTATTCTGCATGTTATGTAATGTGCATTGTACTGGAAGGTGTGACTTGTTTTGCAGAGCACCATTTAGTTAAAATTTCTAGTGTCATAATGCATTATACCTTATTATTAAAAATTATAATTATAATTAAAAGTTACATTTCATTCCACTGTATTTATCACAAGGAAATTGCTAAAGATAGGCCAAAATAGCCAAGCTACAAAAAAATCTATTTTACAGCTCAGGGTTCATTTTAAAATGAATTTTTAAATTTACTGTTAAATGAATGACCCACAATATTGATGAGCTGATATTGATAATAGAATTCCACAATTCTGTTTAAATCAGAAGCCAATAAAGGAATTCTCTAACAATAATGCCACAATATAACTCTACTACATTAGTTAAGGTGCAGAGTCATTGCAAATGTCTTGACATAATTTAAACACAGATGCCGTGATTTTACATGGACTTGTGCTTGGTGTATTGGGTACAACATACAACATTGCATACTTTATAAAGAATACTGTATGCATGTTACACTATACAGCTTTAAAGTATATTATTCACACCTGCTCCATGTCCAGCTTGTGCTTTTTCAGAAAATATTATGTAGAAACAGAAAATTAAACCAATATAATTAAGCCGGTTCATATAGAAGGTTACCTGTAACTACTCTATACTGTTAGCCAATCAAAATTTAGCTAGCATTCCACTCATGGTCAGTTACAGTAAAATACCAATATACCAATAAAAATAAATACAAAAATAAATATTCCCCCCCAAAATATATGTGATGACAGGCTGTGAACGCTGGGGTTGGGTTAATTAATCTAAAAGGACACTGGACCTCTAAAAAATGTAGGCTTGCTGAAGTACTTTATATGTGAAGAAAGTTATTTTTTTTAATTTTCTTTCAAAAAGGGCAGATTTTAATAGAAAGTGGCACTTTTGTAAATTAACCTTGTTACACCTCCTTGCTTTCAAGCAAACATCCGGTCCTGTTACTTCCTGGTTAGTTTAGCTCAGTGGAGCTAAATCCAAGAGGCAGAAATTTCCCAGAGCACATTTTGCAAAGACTTCTCATTGAGCTGCATTGGGAAGTCTGTGATTGGACAGCCACAGAAGTCTGGACGTGGGAAGAAAGGGAGGTCTGGCAAAAGCAGTAGACAAGAAAACTGCAGCTTTTACAAGTGGTTATATATATATATATATATATATATATATATATATATATAAATATATATATATATATCACTGTTTAGTAAATATACCCCAAATGAAAATGAACATGCATGCATTTAATTATGCATTTTTGTCATTGGAGTATATAAAAAAAGTAGCTTGCAAAGGCTGTCGTTTTCTTGTCTGCTGCTTTTGAAAGTCCCGTCCAGACTTTCTGTGGCTGTCCCTATCACAGACTTCCCAATGCAACTCAATTAGATGTTTTTGCAAGGCAGGCACTCTGGGCAATTGTGGCCTCTTGAGCTTAGCTCCACTAAGCTAACCAAACCAGGAAGTAACAGGACCGGTAGTCTGATTGACAGCCAGTTGGGTGTAACGAGGTTAATTTATAATAGTGCCAATTTATATTGAAAACTGCACTTTTTGAAAGAAAGAAAAAAAAGACACTTTCTTCACACATTAAGTATTTCAGCAAGCTAAAATGATTTAGTTGTCCAGAGTGTCCCTTTAGATCCACTAACCCACCCCAGCATCTGCAGCCTATCACTGTTGTCCATAGTTGGACAGCTAATTCAGACGTTTTCTTCCGTAAACTGCAAAAGAGGGCCCATTCATTGCAACAGCAGAATGGCTTGATATTAAGACAGCCAACTGAAGATTATTTTTTATATTTAAAGACAATATTACATACAGAATATAATGTGTATGTATGTATGTATGTATACATTAAAAGGAAAAGAGAAATGTTTTTGCAGCCAGTTACTGATTGCTACAATTAAAAAAATATTCTTAATTATAGAGTACTTTAATTATCTATAAATAAACCAACAAGAAACAACATGTGTCACTCTGCAGCAAGGGATGTCTTCATCACCTGGGGAGTAGAGCATGCTGGGTCTGTGATCAGCTGCAGTTCAATTGTGCTCATGGACACTACGGAACAGACATGGTTAAGGATGAAGTGTCCCGAAAAAAACAGTATGATGCCATGTAGCTAATAAATTATTTAGCATTCTGTTCTATCATCAAAGTTTTTCCCATTTCTGATCATTCTGACACAGGTTTCTCAGGCAGGGGAGGTTAATTCCATCTGGGAGCTTGCAGAATAAATTATGCTTGAGTCATGAAAAGTTCAACTCATAAAGGAAAATTAGATACATTTCTCTTCTGCAAACCCACAAAATAATAGCATTGTTTTCTTTGCTCAGGCCAACAATGCTAAGGAAGACATAATGTCGGTACAACACATCACCACATGATTAATATAATACTTATCACATGATGTAGGCTGATACTTTGAGGTATATATACGTATATTATAAGTGAGATTCTGTCTAAATAAATCATTGGATCATATCAGCATGTTTAACAAAATTGTATCTCCTGGTACATGGAAGCAGGAGGACATTTGTGGGACTAGGCCTCAGAAAGAGAAAGGGCATTTCAGATAATCATACTTGCACAAGTTTTCCACATCGGTCATTATTTAAAGAACTTATAAAATGTCATCACACAAGGTTATTCACTAAACAGAGTTCAAAGTGAATTTCAGATAAAAGGCTAGAGTAGTCAAACTGAAAGCTGGCTTAGAGAACTTTTCCAGTTTGGTTATTTTGACCTTAAATTTCAAATTCACTTTGAATTCTCACTTTACTGAATAACCCCGATAGTGTAGTTAGGTTGTGTTTTTTGGGGTATCTTAAAAGCAAGTGAAAACATGGAATAAAATAACTCAAAAAGTCTCATCAAAGTAAACACCTTCATATAGTAGTAAAGTACAGCTCCATGTCTCCAAATATTTATATATTTTATAATATATATAATAAAATATATGAATGTATATATGGTATATTTATACAATTCTGATTTTGTTTTACGTTTCAATATAGAAAATTGTGTTTTGGTGTCTTGTTAATATATTAAAAGTCACCTATTAGCTATAAGTACAAAACATTTTGGAATCCTGTCCAGTCCAAAGGTTTTATTTCTACAGTTATACAAAATATAGACAGAAAGACAGAATGCACTGTCCTCCAGTAGAACTAATTTATTTACTGCAAAGCTGAACTAGGACCTCATATAAAGAAACACAGTACATACAGTGATATTTAATTTTGTTGTAACTCCCCCTATGACAGTTTCATTAGCAGCCTGCAACAAGAGCATGCTGGTGTTACGGAATTTCAACGGCAGCACAGCCCTCCCTTCTGCGCCGCCCTATGTTCCCCATCAGCCCTCTGGGACATCCCTCTCTCTGAAGGGGTATCACAGAAGGATGATCAGGCTGAAGGGATAACCAAGCCTCTGTGTAGAATTCCAGGTGAGTTTTCATTTTTGTCGTTCTCTCTTTCTTTTCTTCAAGTTTTTTTAAAAGTAGCCCAGGGTGGCCCATAGGTATAGTTTTGTTTTTTTTAAATGATCTTCCTCTCTCCAATCAAAAGCCCATTCTACATTACTGAAAACCAGCCTGGCAGAGGAATGTTCTCTTTATTGGTGCCCCTTGTATAAATACCCTTAGGGTCTTTATTCTTTACCTATAGATTCTCGTCTATGAAGATGGGAACGAGACAAACAGACACAGGAGGGTGCTCCCAATATAGAAGCAGATGTCTGTCTGGTAAAAAGTGTCCAGCCGCTAGAATAGGCAGAAATTCATGTTCAGGTAGCATCAGGAAGACCTTGCAGGTTCCCAGACACATTGTTATAAAGTGAATGTTATAGAGTTTTATCTTTCTCCCAAAAACTAACAAAAAAAATCAGGTCCAATCGTGAAGTTATTATAGAGAACTGCACAGGGGAAAAAAAGAAAACGAAATCTCAGCTGCCCTGTTAGCTTGTCAAGAAAATATACGAAAGTATGTCTTGCATGAAAATGTTATGGATGATAACATCTGGCAGCTGTATAGATTTTGTCATTTTACAAGAATTCATGCAAGAGCAGAAAACGAACTATCCAACATTTTAATTCCCTCGTTGTGATTATGGCAAAGTGATTAGCTTATTGCAAGGCTTGGGCGTGGAGTCAGATTATAGTGCACGCCAAAAAACATGACTTGCTGTTGTCTTTTATAATGAAGCAAAAACCTTCAATGCTAAACGTTTCTGGTGGAAAGAATATTTCTGTTTTCATTACTGCATTGTAATGTGAATGGGGCCAAAAACAACATTCACAACTGAACATATTTCTCGGTTTAATTGAAAACATTTACTAACAGAGCATTGAAACTATGGTCCACCAGATCCTGGTTTGAGAATGCCTTTACTAGAGACGGAGTTTATATTCAGAGAAAATGTCTCAGCATTTAAGAAAAGAGGGTGGATTCCAACGGGCTAAGGGGCCGAGTACCCAAATAGGCTCCTCGCAGATATATGGTACCAGCAGGAGGGGCAAACCTGGTATCTAGTGTAGATCAGTAGGAAAGGCATGGCTAACCTATATGTTTAGAAACACCTTTACCAGGTTACAATGCATGCCTTTAACCTACAGATAAGTTAAGCATCATGTGAAACCCATTTGACAGCGTGGCCTCTGCAGCTTGAAATCAAAGCATTTGGCTCTGTAAAAGACAACTGGGAACCTTATAATTTTGCACCAGTTGCAATCTCATCTTTAACTAGTGGACAATCAGATGAGAGCAGAGGATCTGGATTCACGGCAACATGTTTCTCACCTCCCTGTCCCATCTCTGCACTCTCTATTGCAGGTCGAGGATGCTAGGATATGAAATTATTACAGCTGTCTGAACAAGTATCATTACAAATTAAATCCTAAGTAACTAGAGAGGTTAATACTAATTGGTTCTACATCATGGAACAAACAGTCCACAGTTGAGGTGACAATGGTTAACTGTAACATGAATTACTTTCACTAGATCTTAAAATTGTTAATATATATTTTTTAGACTATAACTCTATAGTGATATGGTACTGAACACTTGCATCAAGATCTGCTATTATTTACATTTTAATACATGTCAAAACATTTTTAAACATTTATTCCAGTGGTGGGCCTGCAGTTTTCTGAGGTGTTTTGTGATCTAATAATGGTTATTGCTCCATTAGCTGGAAAGTCAGGATCTGCATTGATCCATAGAAGCAGACTGTGGGCCTATTTACCGCATTTCAAAAGTGAGGGGAAATGTCTGTGCGTCTTATGGAGCGAATGTGAAGCTTTAGTTACCTGTCTTGTAGCGTGGGCCGGCAGCACAGCGCGCTCCGCGGTACAGGAACTTTAATTTCGGGTTCCGGTTTCCGGCGGGACTGAAAGGAAGTGCACACTCAGTGTGCACACTTCCTTTCAGTCCCGCCGGAAACCGGAACCCGAAATTAAAGTTCCTGTACCGCGGAGCGCGCTGTGAAGCCGGCCCACGCTACAAGACAGGTAAGTAATTATGGGACAAGGGGAGGGAGGGGACACTATGGGACAAGGGGGGCGGTTAACAATCACTATGGGACAGAGGAAAGGGGGGTTAAAATAACTATGGGACAGGGGAGGGGGGTTAAAGATCATTATGGGACAGGAGAGGGGAGTGGGTGGTAAGGAACAAAAAATTCCTTTAAAAAAAATATTCTGAACAAACTGTCCCATAGTAAGAAACACTATGGAACAGTTCAGAATATTTTTTTTCTGGGTTTCCTCCTCTAAAAACTAGGTGCGTCTTATGGAGCGAAAAAAACAGTATTTAAATAAAGTTAATCTCACTTCTAACATGAGCGTTTTTGTGTGTTTTTTTTTTTCTAAAATAAACTGAATGGTACTATTGTGTGTAACAATATCCATGTAGTATGTGTTTCTAATGCAATAAAGGTGAGGCAGAGGTATCGGCAGATTTATTTCTTGTCCAAGTCAAAAATCAATAACGATAGAAGGTTAAGCGATCCTTAAAAAAAAAAAAAAAAAATCTGCTGAATAACTATTGGCTGTCACTCAGTTTGGAAATAAACAGAGGAACAATGACTACAGGTGGTTAAGTGTCAGGTATAACCTTATTCTGCAAACATTATAATGTGTTGTTTCTATATATGAGCCCTGTATATATTTATTTATAATTCTATTATTTTTCTAGTATTATTATTTGTATTTCCAATTCAGTTCATGTACTGAGGTCTGTGTAATGGAAACCACATGTCTGCCCAGAACTATATAATTACAAAACAAGAATCAGAGGCATTGCCAGGAAAATGGGTATTGTCAGAGCAATTATATTTTATTTACGGCCTTCCCAATTCTGGATCACAATGTTCCTGTTTTTATTCTGATGCATTTGTGAGAAAGAGGGGGAGAGGTGGGAAAGCATCCAAAGTTTTTTCTTTTAATTTTTTTTACATGTTATTATTTATTAATTATTATTATTACAGTTCAATTTATTTATTTATTTGGGGGTAGTTTGACGTAGAACATAGAAACATAGAATGTGACAGCAGATAAGAACCATTTGGCCCATCTAGTCTGCCCAATTTTATAAATACTTTCATTACTCCCTGGCCTTATCTTATATTTAGGATAGCCTTATGCCTATCCCACGCATGCTTAAACTCCTTTACTGTGTTAACCTCTACCACTTCAGCTGGAAGGCTATTCCATGCATCCACTACCCTCTCAGTAAAGTAATACTTCCTGATATTATTTTTAAACCTTTGTCCCTCTAATTTAAGACTATGTCCTCTTGTTGTGGTAGTTTTTCTTCTTTTAAATATAGTCTCCTCCTTTACTGTGTTGATTCCCTTTATGTATTTAAATGTTTCTATCATATCCCCCCTGTCTCGTCTTTCCTCCAAGCTATACATGTTAAGATCCTTTAACCTTTCCTGGTAAGTTTTATCCCGCAATCCATGAACCAGTTTAGTAGTCCTTCTCTGAACTCTCTCTAAGGTATCAATATCCTTCTGAAGATACGGTCTCCAGTACTGTGTACAATACTCCAAGTGAGGTCTCACCAGTGTTCTGTACAATGGCATGAGCACTTCCCTCTTTCTACTGCTAATACCTCGCCCTATACAACCAAGCATTCTGCTAGCATTTCCTGCTGCTCTATTACATTGTCTGCCTACCTTTAAGTCATCAGAAACAATCACCCCTAAATCCCTTTCCTCAGATGTTGAGGTTAGGACTCTATCAAATATTCTGTACTCGTCCAATGTAATTTAAGTCTAAGTATGTATATACTCTGCAAATGTTGGGTGTATAATTTGGCTTGTTTAACACTGGTGTGAAACTGCATTTTTAAAAAGATGTGCTTTCTCCTCACCCCTCGCTGATCTTTGTTTTAAAAGTAAGACACATTGGGGAAAAGTGTTTCTTTTGATAATAAGATTGTATGCAACATAGTGCTTAGAAGTGAGTTTTTCCACTGTTCATCATTACAAGGGTCCGCGCATGCATATACCTTTCACCATGCACAAGTTTGTGACTTGCATAGCTCATGAAGCCAGACCAGCCCCATGTCTATGATTTGGTGGGGCAGAGAGAAATGTAGTTCACAATCATTGGAGTACCAAACTTGGTTTGTCTAACACAGATACAACAAATAACTGATTACAATTTCTAAGCAAGGCTGTCCTGAGCCAAGGTAGGTGGTGCTCCTATTTTGACTCCTGTGTCTGAGGGTTTTTGCAGATTTTGAAAAAAATTATATTTCCCTTTGGAAGCAGACCTAAAGTACCACTATCTTTATGTCTGTTGGTAACTGTGTGAGGTGTGCGCAAGGGTATGCACTGTTATTAAAGGTTTCAAGAAGTTGCATGTTTACATTTTGATGCACGTGAATCTGCAGCTGATACTATGCATGTGTGCTTATTATGAAATAAACATCACTGAATGATGGAGGTGCTGAAACACGGAATTTCTTTCATTCTAGCCCCCTGCTAGATATATTGATAACACTCCTATTCACCAATCACTTTATTCTATTTTTACTCTCTTGTTAGTGTCTTGCCAACTGCATATGCTATAAACAGCCCTTCTCCATAAAAAAAAAACCAAAAAATCAATCTGCCATCCGCCCGACATATACCTCTGCTTTCCGCTCATTGTCAGCTCCCTGATTGATGGTGTTGTTCATTAATATGGGGCGATTGTCAGCTTTTCCTGAATAAATATAAAAAGAAACAAAGAGAGGCTCCACCCTTTCAGGCCTCAGCATATTATTTCCTATCCCCCACCTCTGCTCTGAGCAGCTGCAAGAGGAAAACTTCTCCTGAAGCAGAAAATCGTGTCTTTTGGTTCTTAGAGGCAGGGAATTAGATTTCCTAAATACATCGGGAATATGTAAAGGGAGCAGGTGGAGGGTACAATGGACCTGCTCTGTCGTATCTTGCGCCTTCAGCAAAATGAATTTATTTTGGAGACCGTGGTGACTTTATAAAACCTTAAAGGGCCACACTATTTAACTGTCCAAACAATACATTAAACAAATAAAATAATTTATCTATCGCTGTTTAAGGATCTAGTCACCTTGCATTCTCTCTTTACCCTGTCAATCTGTTTTGGATTCCTCTCTGTCTATGCCCATCTCACTTAGAAAATGAGTATTTTAGCTGGCATGCATCTATATATAACTTGATTTGAATGTAATTTTCACCGACTTGATTGTCGTCTTTGTAAAAGCAAACTGTGACCAAGTAAGCGAGGAGTTATTTATAATGACAAAAACTACTTATGTTGCTTTATTCATTTTTTTTTTTTACAATTCTCTTGCCTTTAGAAGTCATAGAAAGCAATCACTGCTTTTCCTAAAGTATAACTTTTTCACAGGCACTAGGATACTCCGTACGCATAATAACGTGTAAATCCTGCCACCTTTGTCAGCAGTGCCATTAAGTCTGATGTCAAATGTATCTTCTTGCACAGTGTAGAATAAATTCATAGTGCAGGCAACACGAGATCCATGGACTCTCTGGACATGCGCCGGATGTCAGCCATCTTCAGGACTTTTCATGGCAAGCTTATTTTTTTGTTTAATAGCATGAAAGTAACATTAAGATACATAGCTTATGTTTCTTTGTCTAAATTTCAAATTGTTTGCAGACTTGTCAAGGTTTTGCTATTACTGCAAAAAAAGGTGATACATATTATATGTACATTAATATAAATATATTAGGTGCTGTTTTCCCTTACTTGGTGGGCCGATGTATACCAGTCTTGGTTAATAGTGTAGCAAAAACCTCACTATAACACCAAGGCAGAATTACTTATTCTTAGAAAGAGACCTGGGGCTGCAAGATTTCCTTACCAGGAAAATGAATTACTTCCTTACAGAGAAAGACGGCCAGCACACAGAGAGTGAGAGAGATCAGGAGAAAGAGAGGGGGAAGAGACAGATTTATAGACAGAAGATAAATAGAGGGATCAGGAGATGAATACATTAATATCACAGCCAGGTACACAGAAAGACAGACAGTAGCAGAATAAAGGAAGAATTAGGGTGATTGAGGTGTCTATCTTACCATATACAGTTGGATGAAAAATTGATTAAAAATTAGGCTGCACAAGAAGAAATGTAGCAACTAGAGTTAGGTCCCCACAGTTAGCCATAAATCTCCCAAAGCTGGCACAATATAGATCTAGTGTGGATGAGGATGCCTAATTATTTGGGTATTAATACAGTCTACTCTGCTCTTGTATTCAAAAACAAAAATATTCCATTGAATGTAAAACTTTCTATTTGTTTCAAGATTTGAGCCCAAAATTAAAGGCTGCAACAAAGTGTGTGAGGCAAAACCTTGTGTTTTGACAAACTTTGTTTTTTTTTAACACAGCTTTATTACAGCATGGAAAGTTGACAAAAAGCCTCTAGGTTGAAATAAAAAAAAAAAACATTTAAAAATCACATACATTTATTTTTTAATATGCACCCACTATGGAGTACTTCCTGAAAAATCTTTTCAGTAGTGGTCTCACATGGAATCATTTAAGAAAGGAAACTTTATAACAGCCACACCCTGAAGCATGCATTACATGCCTTTTATTCTTATAAACGTGCAGGGAGTGGTTGTTATAAAGATTCCTTTCTTAACTGTTTCAGTGCTGGACAGCTCACAAAAAAGCTTTTTACTTTCATCTACTGGGTTAGGCCAGTGTTAACAAGTAGTTTAGAACACTTTTGAGCAAAGATGTAGATTGTAACTTGGATTTGGTGGCCTAGGTACAGCGCTGCGGAATCTGTTGGCCCTTTAGAAATACCAGTAATAAATAAATAATAAGTAAGGCAAAACTTTTGACTGTTTAGCTGTGTCCTTTCCACGAATTCACTTAAACACATATGCAGATAGATCGAGGGGCAAGAAGGCTCAGTTTGTGATCCAGTTTTATTGAGCTGGACTCTGAAGTGTTTTGAATACCAGCGCACAGTGCAGGAAACAGGGAACTGCAGGGAGAGCTGGCTCTGCGCCACAGGTCGGAGATTCAATCTGTCTGTAATAGGAGGTGATTATTGAGGTCTAGGGGGTGGGAGGCCATGATGGATACTTTCCTGTTCAAATGACAGCTTGGGTCCAAGCTGCTAGCCTGCAAAGCTGCAAGTGTGCACATTTCTTTACAGCTGTCTATGAATTAACAAATTAACTTTTTTTTTATTGCTAGTGGACACAATCAATGGTGCTTGTATATACAAAGTAATTGTGGGACACTGTTCTAAATGTTGTGCAATAACCGTGGAAACCATTGTAATGCTCTTGATGATAACTTAACGGAATTGTTTTTGCAAATCTTTTGAGAAGCCAAGGTAACTCTTTGCTGCTCCAGAAATGAATTGACAGGTTTGCGCTGTTCAACAAAATATATTTAGCTATCATCGTATGGATGGATAACAATCCATGAGAGGCTGTTATCTGTACAATCCCTGCTAATATATTTGAAAGTATTATAGGTTGTTTTTTTTTTTTTACAGTGTAAGCTTTTTCATATTCCAGCAGTGCCTAGCTCAAAATAGAGACACCAATGGTTATGGAACAGTTAAACAAAGCAATATGTTAGATGAGCTTAGCCATACAAAATCCAGTACAGGGCTCTACAGATGTCAGAAGCAGATATAACATTTTTTTCCTCATGATTTTCGAAAAGTTTTAAAAAAATTCCTGTTACTCCATCCCTGAGAAGATAAAATCCAGTTTGCTATCCTTTTAACCCCTTAAGGACACATGACGGAAATATTTCGTCATGATTCCCTTTTATTTCAGAAGTTGTGTCCTTAAGGGGTTAAGATGATAGTGAAAGAAGTGTGGGACTGGGACAAGGATCACAATACCCTCAAATATGACCACCCATTTGTACAATGAGTAAATAAGAAGATATGTCATTAAAAACATGATCTTTACAACTCTGGAAAATATGTCTTAAGCATGAGAAAATCTCATCCACATAGGTGTGAGTGATGAAATTTGCGCTGTTGGACAGCTGTGTGTCTCTCTCCGTTACTATAATTAAACACATACCTAAATTACTAAATGCACCATCTCTAATTCAAACAATGCTGTGTTGGCATCTTTGCATGTTGTGTGCGCTCTGTGTATTTTTTTTTTTTCTTTTAACACGGCTTCTGCTGACAAAATGCTTTCTAGTACGAGAGAATGGGAAAGTGTTGACTTGAATATTTAAATGAAAATAAAAGGTTTTCTTGGCCTTGTCACTATGCAATTATTCATTTAAAATTAAGATCAAAGGCAGCTCATGTTCCTTGAGTTGTGTAGTGTGCAATGTTTTTTAACCATGCCACACTGGTGTGCTGTAAGTCATGTTAAAGGGTGCAGTTACCACGGTGATTGCCCCATTTGGACTTTTTTGAATACGCCACCTCACACAAAAAATTATTTTGTGTGAGTATTAATTAAAACTAGACTATTTAGCTCAAGGTATGTACTATACATAATACTAAAAGGGGGACGGAGGGCAAATTGCCCCAAATAACAGGTGGATGAGGGTGCAAGGAATAGCCCCCTCTGCAGATCCTATTTAGCAATCCGCTCAGTGGGTGGGGGCGGAGCTATTGGGATCAGTGTGTGCCCTGGCTGCACAACTCCATCAACGCCATGTACGATTGCCAGAAGCAAGGGTTATTAACCAAACTGGGCAATGTTAGGAAACTGATTGGAAACTTTGCATTTTAGGCCAATTCAACATTTTTGGCTAAAATAAGTAGGCTGGAAAAAAAAAAGCTGAGTCTGTTAGTATTTTTATCTCATCTGTTTTGGCCTAATATTTCCTGTTCAATTCCTGGTTTAGCAAATAACCCAGACAGTTTACCACTAATAGTAAATCTACGCACTCCACATGTTTGTGAAATATATTTAATGGAAAGAACCATCAGGCCTCATTATAGGAAATGTAGCCATGCACGTTTGGCAATGTTAGGGTTATCCATTACTGTATCTTGCAGACTTTGCGTCACAAGGCAGATAGCAATCTCTAAAGTCTAGAAACCCCTTAGCAAGAGCAAAGGATGGCGTTTTTGAATATACTGTAATAATATTTAGTTGTTTATTGTATTTTGTATATTATTGAATTGTTTGTATTATAATTTATAATACAAAATTAGTAATATTTATAATACATTACATGCCACGATTTAGTGAAACATTTCCTTTAACTAGAGCAAACAGGTAGATCTACAACTACTGTTCAATCACAACTTCCAAAATTGTTGTACTTGAGGCTAAAAATGACCAAAGGTCAACCCTTGCTTGTACTAGCAATAAACAGTAAGACCAAATGAGTCAGATTTTTCCCATATACCAATGCACGGGTATATTTTGAACAACCAGCCCATGAAAATGTTATTATTGCATAACATATAATAAAAGCTAAGATTACATTTTAACAATTATCACGACAGACACTGTGGCAAATGTTTCTCTATAATGTATCCCTATATACAACACATCACCCAGTTCTCAACCCAATATATTTAAAGTTGGGGCAAGATATACACCCCATAAGGAGGAACCCAAAATTTTAAAGTATTGGGTCATGCTCCTAAAAATTACACTACTATCGAAGGGCTAATGATTGCGGCATCTATTTTTCCTTGATATTTTCAATAAATAAAAAGGAAAAGGCAATAAAATTTGCAACAACGTCTCCAGTATGTCTAGGTACTGATATATATGCAGCCTGATCACTGACACAAACTGCACATTCCACCCAGAGGCAACTAGGACAAAAAATGATGTAACATCATCTTGCGCTGTGTGAAAGATATCAGGAAATCTCCTGTCTGTGGAGATTGTTCAGTAATAATTATGTTATTATAATGCAACCTGCAAGACTGAGTGACTTCATTTTTATAAAAATAGCAATGAAGCAAACAGAGATGTTACATGCTCCCAAACGGCAACGCATTGGATCTTTGATCACCGCAAAGAAAAATGTGATATGACAGATTCACTGAATCGGATCTATACAGTGATGTGTAAAATCTACAAATTGATTAACAAATACATTTTCCTTGTGCGCATACATAAATCCTTCAAACAGATTTCAGGATACGTTTTGTGCTCCTATACCTAGGGTTTATAATCAATATCAGTGGCTCTCAAGCTGTGGTGGTCCAGAAACCACCTGCGGACTCCAAACCTTTCATGGTGATCCTTCATATTATAGGAAGTGAATTGCAGGTTGATTCTACGTTTTTAAGACATACTGACATATTTTACAAATATGAATTTGCAAAGTGCGCAAATAGGCACCATCACCTTGGCTCCCTTTGGTGTACCAGGACTAAACCGGGTTGTGATGGCATTTGATAAATCTTTGATAATTTTTTTATAGAAAGTATAGCATCACATGAAAAAAGGTTAACAAAGTTACAAATTATTTTCAATGATTTATACAATTGTGTAATTTCCAGAGAAGTGATGGTTGTCCTTTGAATGAACTGCATGTACAGTTGCAATCAGATCTTAATCTATACAATTGAATGTATATTTTGTGTATTTAAAATGTATTTGTGCAAATGTCTTAGCTGGCATGTCGTCTTACTTTGTTTTACGTATTTTTCCGATGCTTGACATAGAGTGGCGCATAAGGCGAATTCCACTTCCATTGTCAAGATAATGAAGCTTGCCTTATGCTTAAGTGTAAGAAAAATACATAAGACCCTTTGTCTTGTTTTTTAAACAGACCAGAAATGAAGAAAAGAACAACAGATTCTGAAAGTGGAAGAAGTAACAATAAGAGAAAAGAGGGTTTGCGGTGACATAGCTACTTTAAATAACATCACATGTTTTTGAGGGTTATGGGGTACATTGCTATACCCAGCAGAAATCAAAGGATGCAAGTTTATAGGACAGGTTAATACCTCTGATGCTATAACACATTGATCCAAGGATACCTGCACCCTTACAGTTTTGCTATAGCATCTCTTGAAACCTTGAGCAGTGGTATATTTTTACATTAAAATCTGCCTTGAGCAGGTTCCCAGTGAAAAACTGTGAAATCTTTTCATTACAATAGCGCTCTCCATTTCTCCAGATGACGGTTCTATGCCCAAAAACACTCAGCCAGCCGGAAACCTTGCAAAGTGTAACTGGAATTGTAGCCAAGCCACATTACCCTGATCGATAGGCACTGCCATGTAAGTACGTTAGCGGCACAGTACTTGCGTCCACTATCAGTATGTAATGTTAATTTTACTGTAATACCAACCTCTCAACCTCCTGCCTTGCTTGATCCATTACAAGGTTTAAACATGAAAGCCCCAAAGAGAATTAAATTATCGAGGAAGCTCAGAGGGAGCTGGATTTGCATCTATCCCACTTATAAGAGGAGATTAGCTGACCCCAGTGAGAAGGAGAGGGGGGATGCAGGGCAGGTTCTCTGTCAAACACAGACAAACTGTGTTATGGAGGCAATCAAGAGGAGAAGGTTAACAGCAGATGAATTTCAGTGAAGAAGGGGGCATGACTATTTCCCATGACTTGCAAGCAGATGCATTCTCAGGGTACATTATTTTTTTTATTTTTTTTTCAAACCATATGATCTTTAGAACTGCTTCCTACTCAATGGCTTTTAACATGCAGGGCAAATGAGCTAATACCTCTAACTTGTTATAGCCATAGGAATTCTAGGCTGACCAATGGACCACTATATAACATATACCACTATATCTTCCTGGTAGTATTTGGATTAACCATTGAAGTGCCAAAGCAAAGTAGAAAACAATATCTACCACTACATCTGATCCTCAAAGAAAGTTACTCTTTTTATTTAGTCAATATTTCAAATGCTGTTAACCCCAAAAGTGTGCCCCAAATATTGACGGCATTTGGGATTTCTAAAAGAGACATTTTTTATATTTTGCCATTTTATTAAAGGGAAAGATTTATCCAACAGTGAAAATTATTAGGAGATTTGGGGTACACTTGGAATAGACAAATCTCAGCCAGCCAAAGTTGGTTTTCCATCCCTGTTCTGGAGGGCTGCTTTTTTTTTTTCCCCTAAGCGTTTTTTGTGCATTTTTATTTCTCCACTGCCATTTCTTGCACTTTTCTTTCTGACGATTTAAAAAAATGGTTCACTGCTAAGTGTTTGCATAAAACATAGAAACAAGCAAACAAGAAACATAGAAACGAGCTATTCTAAATGGTCTTTCTCATGCACTTTAAAGGGTTACAGCAAGCCTGTGTTTTTGGAGGTGCATGCGGCACAGATTCTCACGTCCCTGACTCATTTGAACGATGCAGCAGATGTAGGGGTTGATGCAGAAGAACGGAAGTCCTGGGTTGAGAATCACGACTGTGACAGGCTCCCCTCTCTCTGGGCCGCATCCTCTCTCAGTATATTTTTCTTAGCTGGCTGCCCAGAAATTCTCTGAGGCTCGATTAGTGCCATAAACCTAGCAAGACTTTTCCTGGGTCTAATGACAGTGTAGGCTTTCTGTTTGTTAGTTTTGGAAGTGGGGTGGGGGAATCGAGTGAATTTCCCCTTAAAAGGTACTATTGTTCTTTCAACATTGTAGAATCATTTCACAATCATTGCAATATATACGAAGTTATAAACAACTCTGTTATATCCTGCTCTTAAACGGTTAACTCCTGTGTCATCACCACTTTTCAGATGCTGCCATGAGAAAACATTTCCTGAAAAAATGTTCTGTGCATGTCATTAAACCAAATCCTTTAACCCTTGCAATGAACTTCTCATGCCTTAGGCACTTAAAGCGGAACAGAGCTTAAATAGATATTAAATGTCAATCAAGACCCATATTTGTAGATCAAGAAGGTTAAAAGAAACAACTTGTGAATTGCCCATTAAGCGCTAAAGATGCCTTGGCTCACAAGCAATTAGAATTTTCTCTGAATCAACAGAAGCTGCCTTCACTTTAAATATTGAAGCTACTCCAAGGCATAATAAGACTGATAATATGGCACCCATTCACTAAGCCCCTTGTTTTAGTGCTGAATTGGGGAAATAAAGATGGGCATAGTAGGTTAGTCCACTAGAAATATCTACCTTAATTTGCATTTATAGGCAGGAAGTGGGTAACATGCCACAAAGGGGAACAAAGAGTGGGCAGACAGGACTGACTGGCATATATGCATTGAAAGGCCATTATAGAGCATAGCCAGACAGGATGAGGGCACAGGTAAGCAGCAGACCTATGCCATAGAGCATAGCCATACAGGATGAGGGCAGAGGTAAGCAGCAGACCTATGCCACAGAAGCCAGACAATGTGCTATCATACTCAAGGCCTATGAGTAAACAATGCTGGCAGATAGGATTGACACTCACTGCTACCTGTAATCAGACTGTGCTTAAAATTAAATTCACACAGATTACCAGTGATTGGGTGGCACATACTCAAAGCAAACATTGCCATCCTGATCAGTAGTGGGTTGGCGACGTTGTAAGCACCGAGCGTGAAATAGCATATATATGTAAATATACAAATCACACTACTGATTTTGCTTCTGCTAAATGTTGCTTAAAATGTAGTATGCTAGAGGCCTTTTTGACACTAAGTCACCCCCTATTTTCTGTATCTGTTACAATGATTTAAAAAGCAAGAAAAATAACCAGCTAACCAGGGAGAGGAGGCAAAGCTATACATGCTGGCAGTAAATAAGTTCTCATAACAGGAGATAGGAAATAACTTAGTCTAGGCTTATTTAAAAAAAAAATGTTAACTCGCACAAAGCCATCTTTTTATGCTAATACATTTTAGTTTTTCCAAGTGATAGTTCCACTAAGGTGAGAGGGACAGAGGAGGTGATCTCCGTCTACGCACAAGGGGGAACATATAAAGTGATTAGCTTTTGATGTAACATGGACAAGATGATCGCAGACCCTGGATGAGTTCCTGAATGACATTGAAAGTGATTCTCTGCTCAACAGCAAGGAGGCAGAAATAAGAATCTTGACTAGGTTCAGCCTTAGAAAATGTGCAAAGATGACATTCAGGAAGATCAGACAACAGACGAGTACAGTGGTTCAGGTGGGAAAAATGAAGGTTATGCTCAAAGATTTTTAATTGTGGTATGTTAATGAAAAGGCCACATTTTTAGAAATAAACAACAGTTGTTAATTAAAACTATGAATGTTATTACTTACACATGATCTTGGTTAAGCTATAAAATAAGTAATGCATTTTATTATTGTTCCATAATGTAATATATGGTCAGAACTGCATCACCATATTGTAGGGGCTAACTACAGCAGATTTGTATTTGTATGCCAGCAAAATATCAATGATTTTGTCTTCGGAAGCTTCCCTAATATATATATATATATATATCTGTATATTTGTAGTAAATGAAATGATCAACTCTTACACATGTTTAAAATATTCCCAAAGGTATTATATGATTATTTATCTGTAGCAGGTGTAGCTAATAGAGGTGAAGTTTAAAGTGCCACTGTCACCATTAATCAGTTTAAAGCAATAATGCACATAGATTAACATTACTTTAATCTTAGCAAACAAAAGCAAGTGTAGCTTGAATATATCCACTTGAAGGTCTGTCATTGTTATCATGTAAAGGGAGTCGTCTTTGAATTGCATCATAGTTTTGCAAACAGTTACTGTTTATGACATAAAAGCTGCAGAGAGCATGTGATGGCAGCAACCAATCAAGAGTCTGATTTGCAGATTATCTCCCAGCTTCAACAAATAAGACATGGACAGACAAAGATTAGGAGATAGATGATAGCTAGCTAGCTAGATCTCTCTTTTGGAATGGTGGTAGTGTCTACTTACACTATTGTTACTTCATTGTTATAGGCATCACTTCATAAAATAGCATTTTTGCTTTTTGTTTTGGTATGATAAATTATTTATTAATATTAATGAAGAAAAGAGAAAAAAAAAACCAATTTTATTTTTGCTTCTCATTTGCCATCCGCCTTATTGACCTCAGCAGGAACATGAAAATTCAAATGCTACTACAATTATCCCAGTGCTGTTAATTAGTTGTAATCCTTCAGTGCATTCACTTTGATGCTTTTTCAACTATAAGCCTACAGTTTTATGAATAATACAGTAAAAGTACTTGAAGCTAAAACCACCGACTACTTTGAAGGCTCAACTGGAACAGATAAAGAGGCGATAGCACAAGCAGCCGCTGTAAAAATGTTATCTCGTATAATTTATTTATAAGATTACGTGGAGATGCTAAGATGCTTATTACACTGTTTACAATTATTATTGTCCTGTTTGTATTAGCTACAGACAGCAGCAAATTGAGACTTCTCCAGCAGCACTTGTGCAATATATCTACTCTTTGTGAGATCCAGAGCAACATATGCCAATTCACACAATTATGCAGAATTTCCATGATGCATTATTTTCCACTAAAATGTGTTTTCCTGAATAATCTGGTGGATTTAAGGATCTGTGGGTTCAAGGATTGGTGGAGCAGACAAAGAATCATTTTGTTTGCAAATGTCAAAAAACATGGCCTAGTCGTAGTACCTGTGCAGAAACCCCACATTTCAAAACCTATATTTTAGTGCTACCCATTAATTCAACCACATCAGGTCATGATAGGTTGGTAAGCAATGACATATCAAAATTTTTATCTCTGCTTTTCTGGTGTGCTCTTAGCATCAGTATCTCTGTAAACTCTTACAGTAAACCATATGATACTAGAGAAGATTAGCCCAAAGTTGGCCACCCAGTGTGACATCTCAGATCTAAACCTTTTAAACATGTCTATTAATTAACAGAGTTATTTACAATTATTTTAATAGTGTGAATTTTTTAAGGATTGAAAGTGAATTCAAAGAGAATTTCAAATTTTGAGAGACAACTGACCCCCTTTTTTTTAAATCCCCAATTTTTACCCAAGATTTAAAATTCACTTTGAATTTATTTTGATTTCCCAACAATCTGCACTTCAGTAAAATCCCTGTAAATGCTGAAACCCTAGATTAAGAATGTGTAATGTCTAAACATGGAAAACAAGCACCTTAAATCCACAATTGAGAGATCATTATTCACAGACACCTGCAAATCTATCTAAAAAAAATATATATATTTTGTTGACGATGTTCTATATTTTGTTGGTGAAACATTGGCGCGCATCACCTCCGATGTGTATGGCATACATTGAAAGAAGGCGGAGCATGCATAAAACATGTACAACAGGACATAAAGACTAACTCGGAGTATACTAGTCATTGATGTAAATAGTCAGCATTCACACAAGAATGTAAATGCACCAAAACCAACGCAAAAGTTGGCTACCAAGCATTTATTTTGCAACTATTACATAGCATATGTTCAGTATGAGCCTGTTTCTGAGCATCGTATATTTGTGTCTGAGTCTTTTAAAATGTGTCTGCATGGCTAGATTGTTTGATTGCATCATTGTCTCTGCTGTTTCTTGCATGTTAATGACTGTGTGTCTCAGGTGTCAGGCGCTCAAAAAAAATGTTTAGAATGCGCGCTTAGAAAACATTTCCCTTGTCTGTATCCATTTAACAACCCTGTTATCTCTCGACAGATTTTTATTTTTAATTTATTAAACTTGACTTCTTCTAAGTTATTGGGCTACTAAATCTGCAAAGCATGCCTGCAATAATTGTGTTTTACTGTAAACAGAAATTATCCTTTTGAGCGAAGGAAAAATATTCCAATATGGCTGTAAAACACTTGTAATTAAACAAAACAAACAAAAATCTGAGCCGACACTTGGATGAACACATGTAGGAATAATATAAAAACATCGATGCAAGAAAGCAGCAAAAGCTGTAGGATAGGATAACTGTGGATACTTATACACAGAACGTGTCTGTGGGCAAGACACCTATATATCTGATTACAATTCTTGTAGTCTGTAAACTTGTTTGAGCAGAGCCTTCTTCACCTCTTCCCCTATATATAATTGTAAAGTGCTACGGAACATGTTGGCACTGTGTACAGGCTAATAATAAGACAGATTCTTCCGTTACGTAAAGTTCTGTTAGAATATACGGCATGTATCACCTCCTCTGTTCATCATAAAGGCAAACTATCACATTTCTGCGTTATAGTGTATATAAAAAATGTAATCTCCCCTCTAAATGAGCCAAAGGTGTCCTTCTCAATGTCAACTTTTCACACATTTTGCCGTTTGTGTGTCATGTAAATTCACAGTAGGTTGGTGCCTTCCTATTAGTCAGCTTACATTACTTGAGCCAGTTGCTAGTTGGCAGTTATATATGGATTTATAAAACTGGAATCTAACCACTAACATAGTTGTTCATTGAAGTATGCCTCAAAGTGAATTCAAACAGGGTTATTTACTAACGTGAGAATTCAAAGTGAAATTTAAATTTAAGGTCAAAATAGCTAAACTGAAAATATTCTCTAAAGTCACCTATGCTTTCAGTTTGCCTACTCTGAATTCTCACTATAGTAAATAACATTGATAGTAAATTTCATATGTTAGCCACAGTAGTCAAACTGAAAACGTTTAATCCGCTTTGAATTTCCAACAAACCACACTTTTATCAGTTGCTGTTAA
Organism: Pelobates cultripes; assembly: GCA_933207985.1. Classification (NCBI taxonomy): domain Eukaryota; kingdom Metazoa; phylum Chordata; class Amphibia; order Anura; family Pelobatidae; genus Pelobates; species Pelobates cultripes. The sequence goes on along the minus strand of OW240914.1, from coordinate 213,532,786 downwards.
AAGAAAAGAAAATGTTTATTTTCCATACCTCCCAACATTTCAAATGGACAACCAGAGATACTTTGATTTCAGAGCTTTGAGTGAGGTCAATGGAGAGGCAGTTCTGAGACATTTTAGGTGACAAATTTGCAACTAAAATGGAATTTAGAAAAAGAACAAGGTATCTAATTTCCACTGACTGATTTATAATTATTATAGTTTAAAGACATATTATTACGGAGTATTATTACTGCCCAACATTATCTAGCTCCTAGAAAAGAGGGACATTAGGATAGAAAAGAGTGACAGAGGGAGTTTGGCCCCAAATAGAGACTGTCCTTCTCAAATAGGGAAACTTGGAAGGTATGCTTTTTTCTGACAACCAATTGTAAAGCCTGGCCTGTAACCTGACCCAATTCTTTATAACTAAACTGTCACACAGGTAGGCTGCTGGTAAATAGGGGTAAAATACACTGTAGGTGCAATGGGGAGCACTGCAGATACTTGTCCCCATTTATACCCAAAGCTGTTTGGAATCTTTAAATAGTACCATTCTCCGGAAGCATAAATGTGGCTCATTAATTAATATCCTTGCCTTTCTCAGTAAAAGCCAGGGTAAAGGAACTGTAAATATAAATGAAAAATAAGTAATAATTCATGAAATCTGATTTGCATTTCCAAATATAAAATGTGTAAAATCCAGCTAATTAGCACAAGTCAGAGCTAGCTGGTTTCTATAGCAACTATAAAATATGCTAAATTATCTTTTATGTTATAGAAAGTTAGTGCTCTTCTCTAATGTTAGGTTTTTACGTGTTTGCAAAATATTGACTTCAACATAATTGTGATGTGGCAATATTTTATTGGCTCAAAAGGAATTATAGCTCATTTCATTGTGAAAGGAAACTCACAAAGTCACAAAAAGACTAAATTTCCTCAAGTTCAACTACGAAGTCCATTCTTTTATGCTGTTGATCCAAAAGAAGGCACAAAAAATCCAATTGTAGCCATTTCCAATTATGCGAAAAAGGGTAAGATAACCCTTTTGACTCCATAATGGAAATCAGATTTCTCCTTGGATCAACAATCTTTTTACATACCCATCGACCCCTGCAAAAGAGCATCCACATATTTAAAAAAAATGATCTATAGAATCTGATAACACAACTGCTAGGCAGTGAATTCACCATCTTTATTGTTCTGTTGTATATTCCTGTTAATGAACAGGTTAGCACATAGCAGTTTGTACAAACCCTGTATAAATTTGTATAGTGCTATCATACCCCCTCTGATGCTCCTTTTTTCTAAAGAAAACAAATCCAGTTTTTCTAGCCTTATAGAAAACTATAAAGCTCACGATACTGAATTAAAAATGCAAAATATCTCTAATGCATTCATTTTTAATATTTAATCATTGTTTAATAATCAGTAATGCTTGTCTCTGTGTTTTATCTGTTTTTAAGTATTTCCCGTTTAAAGTAGTTGTATAAATATAGCTGCTCTTTTATCTTGGATACTGATATTAGTATATTCCCGGTTGCATTGTCAGATGGATAGTTTCCCCTGTTTGATGGAATAGGTCAGTTTGACATCAGCCAATGATCAAGTTACTGGTATAATGAGTAGGAGAAATAGTAAGTTGGCTTAAGCCTTGGCAAGTGATTAACATTCTGACTAAGCCTTAAAGGGTTACTCCAAGCAGCATAACCATGTCAGTGATTTGAAGTGGTTATGGTGCTTTTCACTTTGAAGTGCTGCACATACGGAGAACTGTAAACCCACCTCTGGCCACTTCCAGGCTGGCTAATGTCAGCTGGATCTGCAGGTTTGCAGAAACCTAACGTTATCACTGGCCATAAGAGGACAGTCGGTGGGGACCCAGGTAAGAGGGCAAATCATTGCAAAATGGTTTGCCCCATTCCTGGGAAACAGGGCAAGAGTGCTCCTGGAATTAAAATGGCTACAGCGGATTATGATGCTTGGGGTAACCCTTTAACTTGTCTTCAGACACACATTACATTACTAAGTTTAGAGTTAGAAAATGTACTCAAACTTTTAAATTACTTAATACTCAACCGTACAGGAAAATCTGCCTATTGCTAGGTCTTCTAGACAAGACCATTAACTGTTCCCAACAGATTTATTTAGGTAATATTTCTACTGTACCTATAAACAAAAAGTGAACTGCTGGGAATTAGAAATGGCTACGTGGGAAAAGAGCTGAATTGGAAAAATGTTTGCAATTTTTCATATTCACAAAGTTTTCAATTCACTGTTTAGTAAATAAACCCCAATTTGCTGACAGGCAAAATTAGTAAAATGATGATATCACAAGCACAACTATGTAAAGTAAACCATTCAGATAGTATGGGTAATAAAATACACTAATCTAAGAAAACTTTGACCATTTATCTAGGCCCAATTCTAGTATCAATAGTTACTTTTCCAACTAAACTGGTCATGATAGGTGATAAAATGACAAAATATTTTATTCATTATAAAAGGTCACAGATGTGTGATTCTATGTTTTAATTAAAGTATCAAGCGGTATACTGAGCACTGTATCTGAGGACACTGGATGAGAGGCTTTTTTACGATGGTAAAGACTGTGAGTGACCAGCTGGTGTCACATTTTTGACACTAGACGTATGGTGAAAGAACAGGCCTGCGGGTGCAGTTCTTGGACAAGCTCCAGTGAGCAATCAATTACAAGAAGCTGCCTTCTCTATCTAGCAGAACGGATGCCCCATGCTATCAACACAACACTAGTCTGACACCATCACATGCAAACTCCACTCACACCCTGGCTCCCTAAAGCATAACAGGCTGCAGAACAAAGCAGCCATTGTCCGACATGTGTGGCCAAATGCATGACTTCTATAAACAAAAATAAGCTCAATCACACAGCAATTTTCTGAGTTCAAAACATATTACTGGAGAAATAGCCTTTTGCAATTTCATTCATTTATTTTTGTTTTTTGCACAATTTTAATTTCTTTAAAAAAAAAAAAAGTGTAAAACCTGCACCACAATTCTACTTAGGAATATACTTCCTAAATATAAGTATTTAAAGTAACTCCAAAAGCATTTTTTTAGGGTTCTCACAATATAAAATGAACAGACCATTCTCTAGTATTTTCATTTCCCCCCAACAATGGCGTCCAAAGCCTCAGTCAGAATTATTTTATAATTAATACAATAGGGGAAAACCAGTAGGAAAATGAAAAAATAATAAAATTAAAAAACAAAAAGTGACTTGAAAAAAACATTTAAAAAAAACAACAACAAAAAAAAACCCATACATGTTTGCATGTAGTCTGTACAACAAATGGGTGAACAAGGATTTTGGAGGGAAATAGGAATATAGGAAAGCTATCAGTCATACTATGTAAAGCATGGTGATAATGATACTTTGCAGGCTAGTAGCTTCAAGCGGCTTACGTAAATGTATTCACCAGATTAATACCAGAATTCATCTCTCAATTTGAAATGTTTTGGCTCAACAAATCCATTGCAGGATCTTTGACCCCAATAGCTGGAGCATGTATAATTAGTTGCTGATAATGTTATAATTAACATGTTTAACAGTTATTGTGAGAATAAATGTGAGGAGGCATGACTTTAATGGTGTCCCATTGTGGCTAAACCAGGAAGTGTCTGACAATCTGTGTAAATAGGATGGTTTCATTTATTTATTGAATGGGTATTTTTACTGCCTACTTCTGTTTAACCTTATTAGCCTGAGCAGGTTTGTGACAAGTTAACATCATCCATTACTCTGCTGGGATTAACAGGAAAATTGACATGGAACTAATAGCTGCCCTTTTATTATCCACTGGGGAGGTCGCACCCAACTTCCCATCATTCTCTTCTGATATTTAGAAGCCAGGTTTTCACTCTCCCTGTTGCTCACTGTTTAAATCTTTTTGTTTGCCAGTGCCACTGCTGGGTCTGTTCTTCGGAGTTTGTTTTAGAGTCATTTAGGAATCTCCCAAAAATGGCTGGGGTTATTCACTAAATTGTGAATTACCAGGCATTCCCTTGAAAAAACTTCCCCTAAATATCAAAAGGTATGAGGGGTATGGGAAGAGGAGGGAAATGGCAATCAAAAATAAAATGTATGATTTATTTATTTTTTTCAGATATTTTGAATTTCAGCATGACTCCTAAAGAACTCTCAACAAACATGCTGGCTAAAATCTTTGGGTGTGTAGTGTTAGGACTCATTAATCCAATATTTCCAAAGTTAAAATGTTCAGAGTAGCCTTCCAAAAGTGTCCAGGCAGATGAATTTATTCTGAAAGAAGAATCAACCACAAAAGTGAAACAATCTGCATTAAGGCTGTTCCACTCAATTGTAGATTTAATTGATGATCCCATAGTGCTCTCTGTGGAGCCATTCAATGATTGATCTCCGCTGAAAATGCAAACCACAAAGGGTATTTAATTATTTGAGACAAAAATATGAGTCTACATCTGGAAAGTAAAATCTATTTCCGGACCTCTTGCTGTTGCTCTCCTACATTTCTAGGAGAAAATAAGAGTCCAGGGACCATGAGTGATGGCCAGAGGGAGCACTGTGATCTGTGCCTGTGATAGCAGAGATCTCTCTCTTTCACAAATCTGAGTGATCAGTCATTGCCATGGTATGAACCCATGTTTGTGGCAAATACAGCTCAGGAATTCTTTGCAGTTTGAGCTGGGGTTGTGACACATTTAGTACAAACTGACACGCAGCAAAATTGACATAAACAGCTTGACTTTTCCAAACTATTGCATGCATATTACTTTATAGAGTATAAAAATATGTATTTTGTATATTTTGCCAAATAGCAGACAGACATGTGTATATATATATATAAAACCAACGTTCCCCTCAAAATAAACCATATTCCCCTCTAATTGACTGTTTTCCTATGCTAATCTTTTTCCTACAAATCTGAAAGCCCTCCCTATGATTCCCAGGTTTCTACAGCTAAAGGGGATTTAGTGTGTAACTTAATTTTGAGCGAAGTTCCAGAGTTTTTTTTCTGTTACCTGGAAACTAATTTCTGGAAAGTGGTCAGTTGAACCCCTCAATGACAAGAGACTAGGAAATACACTTTATCATGTCTTGATTTGGACTAAATGCCCAGTTAGTTTTCTTAGTTTGTATATATATATATATATATATATATATATATACACACACATATACATACATACATAAGGATATATCTATATATTGTAAAGTGCTACGGAATATGCTGGCGGTATATAAATACCAATAATAATAATAATACATATCTGTGTATGAAAGCTACCCATGACACATGTGATTGTTACCATCTCTGCGGATTTCAGAATTACTCTCATCTCAAACATGACAGACCCAAGAATGTCAAAGATCAATGGTTAAAGGGACACTGTAGGCACCCAGACCACTTCAGCTAATTAAAGTAGTCTGGGTGCTGTGACCCTTTTGCACTTAGTGATGCAATGTTTTACACTGCATTTCCAGAGAACTGCAATGTTTACATTGCAGCTCTAAGTCTGCCCTCTGTGGCTGTCTACCAGACAGCCACTAGAGGGCTTCCGGAATCCAAACTGACTTTTGGTCCGTTATCTGAGGCTGGACGTCCTCACAGACCTCCAGCGTCAAATTTTCCCCATAGGAAAGCATTGAATAATGCTTTTCTATGGGAAAGTCTAATGCGCGCGTGGACGTCAATGAGGGAGGAGCGTGGGTGGAGTCTGACCCAGCACCGAGGGACATCGGGGCTGGATTCAAGTAAGTGGCTGAATGGGTTTTAACCCGGAGGGGGACTCCAGGAGCCTATAGTGCCAAGAAAAAGGGTTTGTTTTCCTGGCACTATAAGATCCCTTTAATCTCATATCTTTAAAGTAAATTAAAACACATACAGGGTTATTAACTAAAATGAATTTCAAATTATAGGCCAGAGTTGATGGAATTTCCAACTTGACTATTTTGACCTTAAATTTGAAATTCACTTTAGTAAACCCAATATTTGAGTCAACACTAAATTCAGTCCTGTCCCTTTAGATGTTTTCTTTTTTTTTTTTTCTCCCGTGTTTCTTCTCTCTCTCCCAGATTCCCTCTATCCTGCTTGCTGCATTTGCTTCTCCCTTCTCTCTCACCATTGCTGCAATGATTGGAACGTGAATTGCTTAAGAAACCGCAGCCCCACAGTGATCTTTCCCTGTGCTGGCAATATAAAGATTTTCCCACACTGAGCCTAGTTCTGACCCCAGAGCAAAACCTTTGAATTTTTATAAATAGAAGCATTGGAAAATCTTGGTGTATTTTAACATGGAAACATACAAAACTTTTTTTTTTTAAATTCTACGTTTTGTAACACTGTAAAATATTTTTCGGACTTGTGTTTTTAGGTAATTGGATTACCCACATTTTCCAGATGCCAAAAATAGAAAAGATATATTTTCTTGTAAAAGGATGCTAAGTTTGTGGTGTTGGGAACTGGCAGATCTCAGTTATATTTATGGTTTATAGTTTGTGTAGCTTAATTGAAACAAATTTTGCAGAGCTGGAAATAGATGGATTTTGTGTAAATATGAACGTAGGAATAATTCAGAATAGCTTCTTTTTTCTTCTTGCAGCGCAATGACAGCAAATCTGTGAACTAAAGGGACTCTATGGGACTCTATGCATCATAACCATAACTAATACGGCTTGATGTATTGGTCCAGTTGAAGGGAGTATTTAGGTTCCATTCCTCCAACTTGTTTCAGACTATTTTCAAACAGTTTGCTGAAACTGGAGCCCGATTTCTGCCCAAAGCACAATAAAAAGTTAAGATAGGATGTAAGCCCATTATTGCCACCCATGATTGGACAGATAACAAAGAAATTAAAAAAGAAGCTGTAGTGGTTGTGTTGCTTAGGGTGTCACTTTAAGGTTCGCTGGCCTAGTAAATGGAGTAGGTAATGAGTAAAAAAGGTACCCAGGGTAACTCAATCAATGGATTTTAGTAAGTGTCTAGCAAAAGAAGGCAAATGATAATGAAGTTATAACTGTTGACAAAATGAATATATTTTATTGAAGATCATTGATCAGATTGACGGACATTTAATCTGCCTCTATAGAAGTTTCATTGAAGAACTCAGATGTCTTCAATTAAATTATTCGTTTCTCCCCCATTTCATGAAGACCTGTCATTAAAAAGTCTTTACAATTAGCAGATCATGCTTACAGCATATTCAATTTCCAGCTGCTTTATGGTGTATCCGGATCATGTTACTTTTTCTAGTGTGCATTGAAAGCACACAAATTAATGCCTAACACACCTGAAACACATAGTTGGCGAGATACGAAAATCTGCAAAATCAAAGTGCAAAATCTGAACAGTTGGAGAGCAACATATTAGACCTTCTGTTATAAGGGGCAGTCAATCTAGGAGAGCAGAAGTTCATGGTTCAAAAATGAGAAACATTCCCACCATAAGCAAACTCACCCACTTGCATTTATTGCATTCCTTATAACCCCTCACTTTCATCACCTAAAGGCTTTTTTTTGGCATGGAGGTGAGTTCCCAGTGAAGTCACAAGATCTCTCCAAAGCAAGATTAGTGAAGACTAATTCCATGTGTTTGCCTGGCCATACTATTGTGGTCCAATGTTTATTGAAATGTTACATGAGATATCCACATCTGATATCCTCAGAGACTAAAGAAAAAGATTTCAATAGCATGGCTGCAATATATGATGTGGGAAGCAACCACAAATACAATTATGCACGGCTTCTCTCTGGTGAGTTTGAATTAAACATGGCTTTCTGCCATGCTTAAAGTAAAGGGGTTCTGAAGACATCATAAATAAACCACACAACCAAGGAAACCCGAGAGGGTATTAGTTTTCAAAATACAAAAATACCCATTGCAATTCTAGGAGTTTATTCACTAAACTGGTGAGTGTTTGGCGTATCGGTAAGGTATTTGAAAATGTGTAGCAAAATAGATGAATCAGATAAGATCTTGATTTTAGCCATTATTCCAGTTTGGTTATGTTTGCAGTTTGCAATTTCATTCTCAATTCTCTTAGATTCCCAGTTTAGTTATATTAGAGTCACACTAATCTAAGCAGGTATCAATTTCACATAGAATTTTCAAGTATCCCAAAATAGCACTCAATATAGGGAGTTGCAGCATTTTTCTAAAGTGAGCCATTCTTTATTACTGTATTATCTGTATATGTAAATCAATAAATGAAAAATACTATAGAACACAGATAATGATATAGAAAATATATTCACTTTCTACATTTTTGCATTTGTTGCAAAATCCAAGGCTTCACATTTAATGCAGTTCTTTTTAACCAAACAAGGAAGTCGCTCAGTCCAGTATGATAGCCACTAAGCTTTTTAGAGGACTGCTAATCCTATCCCATAAGCAGAACTTTATGAGCACAGCAAGGGTTTCTGGGAGTTGTAATTCAATCATCACATCATCATGTACAGCATCTTGGAGTACAATAGGAAAGTGAGTAAGTAAGGATGTTTGAGTCCAAAACGCGAGTGATGCAGTTCCATCTGTCAGTTTGTATTACTATAAGGTCACATTGATCACAGCATTTTCCTTGGTTTCATTCCTATACAATTGGATATAATGCAGTTTTGGGAGGTAAGGGTAGAGAGGGTGGATTTATGGAGAAAAAAAATTAAAAAAATAAAAATCCATCTACTATTACAAACTGTAACCCAACCTACACATTGAACTTGAAATTGTTTGTCTGTAGTGAACTAATAAAGGCGATGGACCTGATTTATAGTCTTTATACAGACAATAGAAAACAAAGAGAGAACATGCTTTAAGAATGTATTTCCTACACGGTGTGTCATAATTAAAAAATGCTCCATTAAAAAAAAAAAAAACCTGGGTTGTTTTGTGTTTAAAATAATGCCGCACAAACGCGCATTATCTCACACAGTATTAAGTGTATTCTTTAAGGCAATTCATTTTTATCTTGCCATGACAGGACCTTTCACCTCTTCCAAACTTAAAAGCCCATCTTGAAGTATATTTACAGTTTCTTGACAGTTTTTTTCCCTTCTGTTCAACAATAGAGGAAACGGAGGCTGTTCAAACACTAACACCAAACCTGTGGTCTCTGCCATCTTGTGACCATCTCTAACCCCAAATCCTGGATACCAAATAGTTCAGTTGTCCACAAACACAAACCAATGGTGAGATCACTGATCGCTTCCTCCTCACTCAGCCACGCTCTACGTGTGTCTTCCTATTCTTCAAATAACGCTATTTACATCACAATTGGAAAATAATACAAGTAAAAAAAAAATACAATGCTGTAACATTCAGGAGGATGCAGCCAGGAAGCCAGGAAAGAGTCGACACAAAGTTAGGAAGCCCCTTTCTTGTTTGGCTGGGAGGATATGAAGGAAATGTTGGAATTAGGGAAGGTACAATGATAAGAAATTAAAGGGAGTGTATTACTAAAACTCTATCAAGTAATATGTCATAGCACGTAAATAATATTGAAAATAATCTAGAGTTATAGGTTAGTAACACCTTATGCCCAATACACCTATTTTATTTGCCAACAATACTTTGTATGTCAATACTTGTTTTACGTGTATTTTTGTAAAACATTGTGAAATATAATGGTTCTATATAAATGCCACTAATTATCATAATGCCCATAACTTAGTAAAAAAACAAACAAACATCTCTTACCTATTCATAGCACGTGTAGGAGGAAGTATTTGATGCAGATACCTATGTGAAGTTGATAGCCGTGAATATGCTATCACACTTTCATTTATTTACTGAACACCAGTATTTAGTGAATTAAAAACCGTAATGAAAAATGTAGACAAAAAATGGTTGATAGGAAAAAAAGATTCTGTAGACACAGCGTGGCTACTTTAGCGTAAATGTTACTAGCCATCTTCCAGTTTACTTCATTTTGATGTTTAGAGAATTAATCCCTCATCAGCCACAATTCTCCCCGTCCTTAACATTTTCCAGTGTGGCATGCTATCACACGATCTCGTCAAATATATTAAAAGTTCCACCCAGTGAGAGGGGATTTAACTATTTTTGAGTTCCTATCCTAAACTTTCTAAAATAAAATAGCTTGAATACATTTTAACTACTAGGGTGTACTATAAGAAACAGTGGGGAAATGTCATCTTTGGCATGCAAATTCTAATCATATTTATAAGGCAGGCTCATCATTCACAGGGTTTGGAAACTTAATTATTTCTTTAAAAAGCCATCCCATCCATTTCTAACCCTGGAGCTACCAATTCCATCATTTGCACTAAGCGCACTATACAATGTGTATTCACATGCACATCATGAAAAGTCTTGTCACATCATAAGATCACTTCTGGTAACTCATTCCTCAAGCATATCGTATCATCAGTGATTACCTGTGTATGATAAGTCCTTTCATGGGACTGTCATGCACTATTTAAGTCTTTTGATGTTCTACTAATTTGATCCTTTGATATGATTTGCTTTATTTTTCCCTAGGAACACTTCTTTTTATCATTAATGAGCCACCACTGACCTTACAATCCAAAAGGAGAATCTCTTACTACTTAATTAACTTTTGGTTTTATAGTTTCGCCCTCCCAGCTTATTTTTAATCATGTTTCATAAATCTCAGAATCTCAATAACAGTAGTTATTGAATGAATGATGGATGTTGGATGAATGATGGAGACCGACTCCATAGATAAACCTACAGATAGATAAGTTAGGACTTAAAGGTTTAATACAGAGGTTCATTTTTGACACAGACCTCAAATATATACAAGGAATTACCTTGGTGATAACAATTTTCAATGATAAAATTAGCTCAGTGACTTATTCTTTGATTCTACAATCAAATCAGTAATCCATTCTTCAACTGAAAGTTATACATACTACAACAAATACTGCAAAATACCTTCATTGGACTCTTTCCAGTGTGCTCCCATTGCACTATGGAAAGCAGTCCAGTACAATAAACAACGTATCATGTAAGTCTGCCTGTTGGCTGGCAAATAGGGATAGTTTTAACAAACAGGCATACTTGAATAAAATGAGACAAAGTTTGGGATCTTGGTTGGAATATTTTTCTAACTTGGCCATTGTCTAAATTTTGGAATTCAGGATTCAACTTATAACAAATCACTGTTTGGATAATAAATCTTTATATCAGCTATTCATATAATAGCAGAAGGTTAGTCACCCTCACTTTTCTAGAAAACAGCAGCAGTCTTGTTAAAGTACTTTGAATATATACAAAACGTGTTGCCTTTGATGTTCATTTCTATGCTTTATAAGCCTTAATTTATTTTTGGATTTTAAAAATGTTAATTGAACCTGATTTGAGTCAGTAAAGTGTGGATTACTCTCTCTGTAAAAGTGTACTGTTCCAAGTTAGTTGTTCTTACTCTTTTCTAGCACACAATAGAAAAGGAAACTTATTGTGGTCTTGTGAATTAAAAGTCATTACTTTAAAGTACATGTGGAATTGAAGCTTAACTCAGCAGAAACTCTTTTGCTGTACAAAACTGGGTTTCGAAAAGTAGAATTCTAGAACAACTAAAGTTGGATCTTGAGTTCAGGGCCGCCATCAGGGGGTGGCAACCATGATGGTTGTCACGGGTCCGGTGGCCCTGGGGGGCCCGGCTGTCCGGGCCCCACATGGAGCGGCGAAACTGCCGCAGGTGCATCTGCACCGGGGCCCATCAGGTGGCCCGAGCATTTAGGGCCACCCGATGGACCCTATATCTTCAGGGGCCCGGTCAGCGCTGCGACCGGGTAATAGCGCTACCGGGCCCCTTTAAAAAAAAAAAATTTGCGGCTACACCGCAATTGCTGCTGGGAGGAAGTGACGGCTGTGCGGGCGGAGAGTGGAGAGGAGGGAGAGCAGAGGGAGAGCGGAGAAGAGGGAGAGCGGAGGACACCAGAGGCATCCACTCCCATCATCCCCAGCCACCCTCCTGCAACTTAAAGGTAAGAGGATGGTTGCTGATAAATGAAGTGTGTGTGTGTATTTGTATGTGTCTGCATGTATGTCAGTATGTATGTGTGTATGTGTCTATCTGTATTTGTGTGTGTATGTCAGTATGCATGTATGTCTATGTATGTCTGTGTATGTCTGTGTGTGTGTGTATGTCAGTATGTATATATGTCTGTGTGTATGTCAGTATGTATGTCTGTGTGTATGTCAGTATGTATATATGTCTGTATGTATGTCAGTATGCATGTATGTCTGTGTGTCAGTATGTATATATGTCTGTATGTATGTCTGTGTGTATGTCTGTGTGTATGTCAGTACGTATAAATGTCTGTGTGTGTGTCAGTATGTATGTGTGTATGTATGTCAGTATGCATGTATGTCTGTGTATGTCTGTGTGTGTGTGTCAGTATGTATATATGTCTGTATGTATGTCTGTGTGTATGTCAGTATGTATGTCAGTATGCATGTATGTCTGTGTGTATGTCTGTATGTATGTTTGTGTGTATGTCAGTATGTATGCCTGTGTATGTCAGTATGTATATATGTCTGTGTGTGTGTCAATATGCATTTGTGTATGTATGTCAGTATGCATGTATATCTGTGTGTGTGTCTATCTGTATGTCTGTGTGTATGTCAGTATGCATGTATGTCTGTGTGTATGTCTGTATGTATGTTTGTGTGTATGTCAGTATGTATGTCTGTGTATGTCAGTATGTATATATGTCTGTGTGTGTCAGTATGCATTTGTGTATGTATGTCAGTATGCATGTATGTCTGTGTGTGTGTGTATGTCAGTATGTATATATGTCTGTGTGTATGTCTATGTGTATGTCAGTATGTATGTATGTCTGTGTGTGTGTCAGTATGTATGTGTGTATGTATGTCAGTATGCATGTATGTCTGTGTGTGTATGTGTGTATGTCAGTATGTCTGTATGTGTGTATTTGTCTATCTGTATGTGTATATGTCAATATGTTTATATGTCTGTTTGTATGTCTGTGTGTGTGTATGTCAGTATGTCTGTATGTATCTGTGTGTATATCAGTATGTATGTGTATGTATGCCATCATGTATGTATGTCAGTATGTATTTATGTGTATGTATGTCAGTTTGTCAGTATGTATGTATGTCTGTATGTATGTGTGTGTGTGTCAGTATGTGAGTATGTATGTACGTCAGTGTGTGTGTCTGTATGTCAGTATGTGTGTGTGTGTATCTGTGTATGTGTCTATATGTGTGTATGTCTGTTTCAGTATTTGTGTCTGTTAGTATGTGTGTATCTTCCTGTGTGTGTGTCTGTGTCCTTTTGTGTCTGTGTGTGTGTATTCCTGTGGGCGGGATTTGGAGACGGGCACCCGGGGGCCCAGACCTTGAGCTATGTTAGGGGCCCCACAATTTCTGATGGCGGCCCTGCTTGAGTTCAATTTACTGAATTCACAGCTCCCTGTGAGTGAGAACGTCTACTCAGCTTGTTGACAATGAACATCTCAGAAAACATTGAGTGGGTATATGGAAAATCTGGAATAGTATGGAAAAAAAATCTTTTACACAGTATAGAGTTGTTTCTAAAGGACAAATGTAAGGCAAAGTGATAAAATGAATCAGAACACTGGTTACCATGATTACTCAAGTATTAGAACCCCTCTCCACAACTGGTTTTATAAATAACTCTCAAAGGATTATAGTAAGTCTGAGTGATAAAATTGACACATGGTTTATCAAGTTCACCATTACAAATACTCTTACGCGTTTACCAAAAACCAAGACAACCAGTTAATAAATAAAAATGATGCTCAAAGTTGTCCAACAATCGGTAAGAGGTTTCTTCTTTGACTCTAAAACCAATACAATTATTCCCTAGAAAATATTATCTTAACGGAACATAAAAACATAATGTATGACTTTATCTGCTACGAACATTTCTAATTTGTATATAACATTTACTAAATCAGCTAAATTACTTGGATAGATTAGTTGGATAGTGTATGTTACAACATAACACCTGTTTATGTTGTAAAAACAAAGTCTATTTAATATGAAAATTTAATATTTTAAAAAGATACCAACACTAAAATGATTTGCCTCTTCGGAGAAGATTTAGTGTGTGTTGAGTCGTCATACTATGAAATGCATGTAAATAACACCACATAATATTAAATATTTAATCGTATCGCTCATGTTTACAAATGCCACAAAAAGATCCTCCTTTCTTTATGTCAGATAGATTTTCAATGATCCAAAGAGGAATTTTTACAGTTTGGGTGAATAGCTGACAGGTTTTTAAGTTACGACTTTCATGTTTCCGTGGGAGCAGCATGCAATATTTTTTTTTTTTTTGTATTAACATTGCGATTGTGTTTAAAATGACAGGTACAGCTTCAGGAGCTGCATCGGAAAGTAGAAAAAAAATATATAGAAGGGGAAAAAAAAGAAAGAAAAAAGACACAAAGCTGTTGGAAAGGAGATAGAAATGACAATGGTTTCAGGGCAGCTCTGAAAACTTTATGTATAGATACGATTGCCAACAAAGGGCGTCTTTGGTCTATAATAGAACACAATTCTAGTTCTTTGGGGGGACATAAAATAGCCATCAAACAGCCAGACTATGAAATCATGGAGAAAGAAATTCTGTTTACTTTAGAAATCCTCAGCCAGTTATCTATAATTTTTTTTTTTTTTTTGTAGACAGTTAATATGCAGCCTTGTTTGGATGCAAACCTGGCTGGACGCTAATAAATAAATAATTACATCTGTCCATTCCAAAGCTGTTAATCCGATAGTGTTATAATAAAACCAGGGTCAGACTAATGAATTATATATCTTGCACGTCATGTTAGTGCGTTTTTCTAACCTTTTGGGGTCAGCTAAAAATACTAAGTGAATTATTCAGTCCAATAGCTAATCAATACTGTTCAGTAATATATATATATATATATATATATATATATATAAAATATATATATATATATATTGTATTTCATGAAAGGTTGTAGACGAAAAGCAGTGAGCAATTATGGAAATTGGACCCAAGCAACACTCAGTTCTTCTCGCTACAGCTCAGGCACCACCTTGACAGCTAATCGATTATGGTTCTTCTGCTGCAGCTCGGTGACCCTTGACCTTTCCAGCTCTGTCTGACAGCCCAGAGACTAGTTTATATTTATTTTATTGAATTAACTCTGTCTTGCCTTCCTGAAGCATCACACTGGGAGAATCAGAGAGACTGGGTTAAAGGAGGCACGCCAGCAAGGGTTGAGACATTCAGCTCTATTGTCCAAAGGAAGACCTGCTTTGTTCTCTTTCTATGACTGCACCCCATGCCTTCTACCAAAGCACACATTCTGCTACACAGTTTTCTGCCAAAATGTTTGGATATGGTTCTATACTACTGACATAAAAAGGGTCAGAGATACAAAAATCAATGTAAACAAAATGAATAAAAACATCACAGTGGCCAAACAAGACATTATGGTTCTGGTTTATCTTGCAATGATGCAACACAGTTATTTTCACCAAACATCTTGTTCATATGAGACGCACTTGTCACATGAGGAATTAAGTCAGCCAATCACTGGATGTACAACGTTGTGCAATGCTAAAATCACTATTTTTATAGTGGAAAAAAAACTATTTCCTAAAAACACGCAACAAGTGTAAATGAATACATATTTATAATCATGATGTGGTCAACCAAGAGTTTATATTATGCTGATTTATATATATTCTGCTACACAAAACTTAAATAGTTGTGAAAAATAAAAATTGAATTTAGACATTCACACCTCTTCATCTTGCAACATGGTGCTCCATCATGACTCAATTATTATGGTTATAAACTCTGCTATATGTACCTGGGAGTCAGCATAGAGTAAGCATATAGAGAAGAGGAAAAAACAATATTTCTGTTTCTCCATATCAAAGCATTGGGGGCTACTGCTCATGCTTGTCAATCATCATGCTGCGCCAATCAGCATTTCTTTAGGAAGCAATGTATAAGGCAGGGTTCACATTGCTGAGACTTCAGGGACATTAAGCTGTAGTGGTTCTGATGATAAGACTGTATCTTTAATGTAATTGTTTTTTTGTTTTGATTTTTTTAAACTTGTTTGTCCCACTCCTAACGAGGCACTAGCATGTCACAGTTTTTTTTTTTATCTCTTGCTATCTTTTAGAGATTTAGTAAGAGATGAAAAAACAGGTTTTCTGTGCAGAGAAATATTAAATTCTTTAAAACACACACAGAGTACATTCCCACCATAGAGAACTAATCACTGATCAATATCTACATTTTCATGGTCAGTACAATGCACTCAGGGATAGCTAAGCACATAGAGACCTCTTTTTGTCTCTAGAAGGTGTATAATTAGCAGGAGATACTAGAGTCAACGGCCTTGTTTCATTATCTTTTTGAGTTGCAACATGATATTTAAAGATTCATTCTTCAAAGCCCCTCCCTTAGACTGTTACCATTGTCAGTACCGGTGCCAGCCTTTTTTCCTTTAAATCATGAATAGGATAATGTCTATATGGCACCACTACCTCCACAATATGTTGACTGTCCCATATATCGGAAATAAAGCATATACACATATTCTCTAGCAAAAAGTAAAATATGTATTTTACATACATTATATCAAGTATTTATTTATTATTGGAAATAACCATGCATTGAGATTTTTAGTTATACAATATTCTCTCTTCAGGAATTTTTTTTTATAACTAATATAAAAAAAAAAAAAAGATTGACCAGCAATCCTCTTCCTGACAATGCCACGACCAGGGCAAACAGTCAATTAGAGCCCAGTAAGTTTATGTTTGTCACGCCTATTTGACGTCCTAATGAATTCCATTAGGAATCAATAGGGGACTGCTTGGCAGCCAATGACGGTGAAGTAGCCAACTTTGCCCAAAAATCTCATTAGACTTTTTGTTCTACTCTACCTAGCTACAGCATAGTGGAATATCATGGGGAATTGCAGTACTATTATTTAAAAGGACAGAAAATATTTTTATCAAAAAGACACTTTAAGTTAGTTTACACACAAAATAACATTTAAAAAACCAACAGAAAAAAACCCAATGATATAGTTTAATTATATTTTAATTGCAAGAACGTTAGTGGGGTGCTTCCCCCAGCTGCCCCTATGGACGAGCCTCCACTGGTCAGTGTACTGAAGGAGACAATTCCATTACAATGACCAGATTACTGTATGTATATCACATGTATAGGATCTGATAATATATGTCTACTTTTCTAATTGCAGGGAACCCCCTGAAACAGCATGGAGACCTAATGTTTAAACCAGATGCAGGTGTAATGTCTATTGGTCGAGGGCAGAGGGTAGGCAACCTTTGAAACTCCAGATATTGTGGTCTACATCTCCTCTGATGCTTTGCCATCATTATGGCTGTCAGAGAATAATGGGAGATACAGTTCGCAAGAACTGCCGCTTATCCCAGATCTAAGTCAAAACCAACTTAAAGAATCTAAGTGAAAACCAGTTCACAGGCTGCCACAAATTTTATTTTGTTTGAGAATGCATTAAGTATTCAAAGCTTATTATATCATATTTAAATCTAAATCTCACCCAGATTCTCTAAGCTCCAGCTCAACGTACCCGAAGCCCTATTTTATAAGGGTCTACGACCTGGCAGGCCTGAAGATAGACAGGCCAGGTATAACACTACATCCCTGCTGGGGAATCATTCTACTGCAAGCCTGTCTGGCAATGAATGGTGTAAAATGATTTTCATAACTTGTATACATAACATTTCAGGAGAAATGGATTTTAGCACTGCTTAAGTGTATTTATTTCCTGGATCTTATTACAATTTTTGTTACTGGAACTTCAGATAAAAGCTATAAATCTAGTTGCCAAGGTAATTTAGCAATAAACTGCTTTCATAGAAGAATTCATAGTCGTGAAGAGTGGAAAAAGGATGTCTATAATCTTTATGTAACAAAATGTATTCCTCTGAGGCTGGGCTCCTTTAGTCTTGCTCGAGCAGCAGTTTAATAACATGAATTCTATATTTCTCCCCAACAATAGTGATGATGATACAACTTTTAATAATTGAGAATATTATATAAGTCAATACATGAAATTTGGCTTCTGATCATTTTTTTTTAAGGCTGGAATTAACCGCTGGTGGAAATTATTTTACAACCAGGTATAACCTCATATTGAAATATAGCAAAAAATAAGAGAAAGAACACATCAAGTCAAAAGTTACTATGGACAAGTGCTCTGTATAGTGAAAGCATTAAAGAGACACTATAGGCACTGACAGCATTACAGTTCATTGAAGTAGTCTGGGTGCACTGTCACAGGTTCCCTAACCCTGCAAAGGTAATTATTGCAGTTTTTAATAAACTACAGAAATTACCTTTGAGGGTCAACTGCTCCTCTAGTGGCTGTCTACCAGACAGCTGCTAGAGGGACTTCCAGGTCCGTAGGTGACTTTTGGACATGCATGAGGACATCCAGGGTCATGTAAAACACCATAGGAAAGCATTACACATTCTTTCCTATGGGGGAAGTACTAATGCGAGTACGGGCATTGTCATGCATGCACATTAGATCTCCCCTATCGAAGAAGAGCGGAGGCGGAGCCCGAACCAGCGACATGGAATATTAGCGCTAGATTCAGATGAGTCTAACCCCTTCTGCACCATAGGGGGGAGAGTGGAAGCTGCGACAGAGGGGGGCACTATAGGAAGCTATAGTGCCAGGAAAATAACTTTGTATTCCTGGCACTATAGTTTCCCTTTAAGGAAAGAACTTAAGCCTGATTGGTGTCAATCCTGATTTCGCAAAGAGTAAATATTATTTTGCAAGAACTAAGGCATCAACTACTCAGATGTGATTTTAGACAATGTGTGAGACCAAATAATGTGATTTACTTAGCATCCATGGTAACCATAGAGATTAATACAAATTTGATAGTCGTACAAAAAAGGATTCTAATAAAATTAATAATTATAATTTAATATACATATAAAATATTTATAATGTAAATCCTCCTATTAGCGTATTAGAGCTTAATTAGGAATTCAATCATGGCTGAGCTTTGAGCATATATTGTTCATGCCATTACAGTTGGAAAGGGTTAAATTAATTTACTCAATTACTGTTGGAGGTGCCCTGGCTTTGTGTGACTCCTGTTTAATAAAATGGCTAGGGTTCATATAACATGCAATGTTAATAAAATAAATGAATACATTAATTAAATTACTTTGTGGGAACATAGGAGTCCATGCCTAAAGACAGACATGTTTTATATCACTACACAAAGAATATCTGTAGAATTTTATGAATAGGCAGAGCTGTAATGTATGAAAAGTGACACCAGTAGATATCGCAAGGCATGTTTCATTTATTTATAAAGAATCAACACACAGAGCAACGGGATAATATGTAGTGATGAAGACGTATCGTGTGATGTAAAATAACATTAACGCGTCCTGATACTGTTAATAACGTGTGCTCTGCATTTTAGATCTGTGTGAAGCTGAAATCTGAATATTTAAAGGTTTAACTGCTAAAGGAATCCCTTACATACTAAATCAGGAAATTAAATAAGATGTTTTCACACGCAGATTGAATTGAACCAATGTATATATTTTCTGTGTTTTTAGATATATTGAAACACAAACCCATAAATCTGACATGGATTTAAAATTTAAAGCCGTTTTTCATAACATATAAATGTCATTATTTGAGTTTCTGTGATTTAATGACTTGATCCCAACATAGCTGCAAGTTGGAGCCATAGAGGTTGATGGATACTTTGAAAACATATATTTGAAAGTTAGTATGCATGACTTGGTATTAATAATCACAAAATAACCACTGGTTACCAAATTCTGCATTGTAGAAAGGAATCAAAATATATTTCTGAAACATTTTCTTTGAAAGCATGGTTCCTTTTGATCACTAAAACTTGGTTATTTGAATAATGGTTGTTTAATCATCTACAACCTCATGTTACCCTGGAGTGCAAGTTTTAAGGGTCTTGTCGTAAAAACTAGGACCAGAATTGATTCAGGGCCCCCCTCTTTCTCTAAACACAGGTCATCCCTGCCAGGTTACCCAGAGCTACAAGATCAAAACAAAACATTAACTATCTAAAATCTGAATACTAAGATTGGGGGCAGAGCAAACCATCGCACCCTTGACCTGATATATTACTGCACTGTTCTGGGGACACAGGAAATAGGGGCCAAGCCCAGATACTCCAGGGCAGATCCAGAAAGATCCCTGGCTTGTTTGTTATGGACATTCAGTTTTCAATTCATATCCTTTCACTATATCATTAGTACGGAAGGATAGTGAAAGGATGTGAATTGAAAACTGAATGGCACAAAATAGGCCAAAATAACTAAATTGATGGAATGCTCCATTTCAGCTCCTGTTTTATCTATTTTATGCTCGATTTTGCAACTTCGCTTTGAATTCACCTTAGAGAAACACTATAGTGATTGGATTACAAACATGTATTCTTAACGATATTATCCCGCAACGCATTAATCTCGCTCCTCGGCTGCCCCTCCCACCTCGGCTGCCCCTCCCACCTCGGCTGCTCCTCCCTCCTCAGCTGCCACTCCCTCCTCGGCTGAGGCCATTAATCTTGATGATCTTGCCTATTGCTGCTCTGCACTGATGAAATGCTCTCTGTGAGCCTCTAGACCAGGGTTGCCCATATGGTAGAATCTCAGATGTTATAGAACTGCACCTCCCATGATGCTTTGCACATCTACAAATTGTCTTTAGAATGACAAAGCATCATGGAAGCTGTAGTTTTAAAAACATCTGGGGATCTACCTTTTGGGCACCCCTGCTCTAGACAGCGCCTAGGTGTGTGCTAACCAGATACTACAAAACTGCAAAGTTTTACATTGCAGGTTTAAAATGACAGGGCCACTGTCTTTAATGTCCCTTTAATTCACTGCTGTGCTTTCAAAACATTGTAGGCATTACACTATCCAGCAAAATACTGCTATAGGATCCTCCTTTTATTTATTAAGCCGTTTCTTTAAAATTCCTACACATTCTTTTACTCATAAATCACCAAGCATTTTCTTTTACTGCATTTAGATACTGCATGCTTAATTTCAAAATACTGTCCCATTTAAAGTGAGCAAAGATGCAATTAGCAGTAAGATTCTGCATCATTAGCAAATCAACTGGTCTATATTGGTCCTGTAAATGTCCAATTTGCCAGGTAAAAATAGGGTGGTCGAATTAGCAAATTCTGAAAGCTGTAATTGTGCTTTATTGAAATATTAACTGTCCATGACATAATATAATCTGATCTCAAAAGGGACCAGCTTTCATTTTACCTGGACTGTCATCTGCAAAACAGGCACCTGGTCAGGTGAAACCCTGCAAATATTTGACAACATTCCTCCTGTTAACTAATGGACAAAATAACTGCTGTGCTGCATTCTAATGGTGAACGTTTACAACAACGCTTGACACATAGATCTTTAGCTGTATATATTGGGTTAAACCAGTATGCAGTTTTTCAGGTAGAAATGCAACTGCTATAATGACCTGTCACCCACAGGCTTGTAAAATATTATGGCACTTGTACTTCCAGAATATTACCTGTTGGATACACCTGATAGCTGTAATAAATAATATAATATGTGTGTGTTGTTAAAGAAGAATCATTAATCTAATCTTGTTACCATCCATTCTTTGAATTCCCTTGATGATGAAAGGCAGATATATTCACCTGGCAGAATAGAGGCAAAGTATCTTTTTGTTAATACCTTGTAGAAATTAACAATTGATATTTTATATACTGTATTTATCTGTTTGCCCATCTGTCAGTGTATTATTGTATTTACATTCCTGCTATCTGTTTATCCATCAAACCATCTGCTTTGCCTGACTATCTTATTGATCTTTTAATTCTTCCCATCCATCTGTCAGGCTATTGATCTATCAGTCCATCTATTTATTATCAATGTCGGCACAAGAAAACTCAAAATACAATTGATACTATCTATTTATCTATTTATCTATCTATCATCCATCCTTACATCCATCTATCACAACACTAGGAATGTTTAGAAAGAAATTGTTTAACTGATGTCTGAATCATTGGAAATGTAGTCCACAGGAGATTTGATATTCAATAGAGCTACAACACCCACCATTCTCAGTCATAGCAATAGCCCGAGAGTCAGATGTTGATCACAGCAGATTTTTAACCCCATAATGTAAGACGCAGCTGATACATATTATTTATTTTTAATATAAAGATCATTTGTTTTTATATTTCTAGGTGTATATAACATCAATACTGAATTTGGAAAAAGTATCGGTGAATCACACTGTCAAACTCATATATATATAGTGGGAACAATAGTTAAGTTTGTTTTCTGGATTTAAAAATGTGTATTCTTAATGCAATCATTCTTATGGAAACAATATATGAAGTTCTGCATCAGAATCCTACCAAAACTGGTGTTTTTAACCATTTGTGTTGTACACTTTTGTTTTGAAATGTCATGTATCAGTAATGGCATCCAATGTTAGCTACTTCTGAGCTACAGTTCCCAATTCTAATTCAGGCAACAGATGAAAGAATTGTGGGAAATGTATTATGACAGTTTCTGGAGTGCCAAAGTTGGACCCCCCCAACCCCCAGTTTACCCTCCTTTATACAAATTTACAACTTTGAAACCAGGATGAAGAAATTAAGAATATAGGGAGGGAGAGAGAGAAGTACATATAATAACAAAGACAAAATAAAAACAACAGGAAAAAGGGATTTTGAAAGGAAATCTTTTAAGTCTTCATTTATGGAAATCTCCCTTATCTGCAGAACAAATACAGCCACAGACTCAAATTCCAGGAATGAAAGACTTTTGCCATTTGAAGTCCTTTGTTAACCTCTCAAGTGTCAGGTGGCTTTTTAGACAGAAACAGTTTACAGAATGGGCAGCTGGCAGACTTTTTGCTGTACTGGTCCAGAGACGGTATATCTGAAGATATATTCTGTTTACATGTTGTCCACTTTTATGGATATACATTATATAAGGTCCTGTCAGAATTTCAATTTGAAAAAGGGTCCAATATTTGTATTTTTGTCATGCCAATGTTGCTTGTATGATGCCTTGCAAAAAGTTGGGAAACCCTCAAGAGATATAAAGGCACGAAATTAATCAGCCAATCATGACAGGGATGTGTAGTGAATGCATGCTGGGAAATATTACAGGGTGGGGACTGTGGTGAGGGGCAAAAAACTACATCCCCCATCACTGTCCAAACAAGTTATCTGTTAAGAGAGATTGACCTGTAAAAAAAACTTGGCATATGAAACTTAAATATTTTCAAATGTATAAATATTTAGAAAGAACAAAATAATCATTATTTTATCATGTAAATAAAAGTTAAAAAGGACACTCCGGGCAAGTTTCATGCATATTAAAGCTCATGGGAAAAACAATATGTAGCCCAATATTGTCTTGTATTTTGCTGATCAGAAAGCTTCGACAGTTTTGTTACTTTTTTATTTTACCTGAAACGTTGGCTATTTAATTCTTAAAGGAACACTACAGTCACCCAACTTTAGCTTAATGGGGCAGTTTTAGTGTATAGATTATGCCTCTCAGGTTTTACTCCTCAATTCACTGCCATTTAAGAGTTACATCACTTTGTTTCTGTTTATGCAGCCTTTGCCACACCTCCCCTGGCTATGATTGACACAGCCTGCATGAAAAAAAATGATGTAATTTAACTAAAACAATTTTATCTCTTGCTCTGAAAATTTAACTTTAATCACATACAGGAGGCTGGTGCTGGGTCTAGCAAGCTATCAGCATAGCAGGTGATAAGACAAATCTAAATTAAACAGAACTTGCAATAAAGAAAGGATACACTTTAGATGACTCTTTACAGGAAGTGTTTAGGAAGGCTGTGTAAGTCACCTGCAGGGAGATGTGACTAGGTTTCATTAACTCATAAATGGCAGAGGATTGAGCAGTGAGGCTGCAGGGCATGTTCTACAACCAAAACAGCTTCATTAAGCTAAAGTTCTTTTGGTGACTATAGTGTCCCTTTAATATGAACAGGAATAATTTCACATGTACAAAGTTGCCACGGGCAAACTAAAATTAATGGGAACACTCCTGTAAATTAAATAAAACCTGTTGTCAGCTTTCATTCACTTGCACAAGAGGTTCTCATTCATTTTTTTCAATTAATGAGATGTCATTCATAGCCAATCATTGATTCCTATTACAAATTAGTGAGCAATTAGCTTGCATTATGTCACAGAATGTTATTGGAGATTAAAGAGTAACTATTGCTTCTCCGAAAGGGACTGTTTCGCATTCCATTCCATCAAGTCATGCTGTACTGAAGCCCATGTCTGGATGAGAATCTCAGTAGAGGTAAGTACAAAACACACTAGCCTTTACAATTATTCAATTTTACAGGACAACGCAATCAATGCACAAAGCCCAGGGCACTCATGCACTCTCCAGCATTTGCTTAAAAAATGCATTACGGTTTAGTTCAAGTCAGTGATGTTCTACATGTTTAAAGCGGACTTATACATGAATTATGTGAAATGTTTGATGCATATTTCACCCAATAAAAAAGTGAAATACTAAAAAAAATGCATTACAGGAGCTTGATTATCAGCAAAAATTAAATAGAAATTTTTTTTCCATGAGGTGGAATTTACTTCTATGGAAATAAATCATACCACTGGTGCCAGTTTGTTCACAATTTTGACTATTTTATCTGGTGTAATAGAATAGAAAAAAATGCTAGTATTTTTGTTTTCTGTGAGAACTATAATTAACAACCCATGTTTCAGACTATTCAGTTTAATAACCAACAACTTCTAGTGCCATGCCGTGACATCAGGATAAAGCCACTGACCACAAGAAAGAAGTAAATGAGACTCTGTCATACACTTGCCACAATCACAGTGACTGCTGCCTAATTTACCTGTTGTACTGACAGCAGTGAGAAGGACAGTGTTTGCAGGTAATGGAGACATATATTATTTATTTACTGTCAGCCATATATGCTGACCTTTATACGTTTGGCATACAGTGCAAATCAACACACTAACATATAATGGGCAGTTTATGAACCATGCACAATGGTCTGTGTTAAAGGGAGGATTTGGCTGGAGGAACTTGCAATGAATGATGGGAGACTCCTTGTCCCAGCACATAAATAGCATAGGAGTAGAGATGTGTTGATTAGAATAGTGCAAGCCGAGAGGTCACTAAGGAAAGTATTCACTAAACAGTGAATTGTGAAATTGAAATGAAAACTGGGAAATGTAGTCCAAAATAGCTGAACTGAAATATTCTCAAAGCCTTAAAGGACCACTAAGGTCAATTTAGTGGGTTGGTGCATTGGTCCTGTAATGTTAACCCTTCAAGTTAAAACATTTTGCAGAAAGGCCAATGTTTAACTTGAAGGGTTGTTATACTGAAAGCCACCTGAGGTGTTTTATAGTAATGACCGAGTAAAACTCGGTCATATGACTTGTGACGTTGCACATCATCAGTTGCAGCTCATAAGAAAGCAATTCATTTGATGGAAAGCTTAGATACACGCAAAACTCATTGCACATGTGCATTAGATCACCAATGCTCCTCTATGTTTGTAGAAGCCTGGAACAACTCTGGAGGCTGACTAGCTAAAACTAATATATTATGCCAGTATATGTAGACTTTAAGAAAGGTTCATTAGAAAAAGAAAAACACATTTAAGCCAAAGATGATTTTTTTTCCAATGTAACCATTTTGGCTTAAACTTTCCAATTCAGTTTTGTCGGTTTAATTAATAAATCCTAAAGATTTAATTGTAAACAGCATAGGGATGGTGTGTGGAATACTTCTATACTCAGTGGAACGGAACAGGTTAATAACATTCTTCTTGGATGGCCTGGAAATTCAATGAGAACATAATGTTTTATATGGCCCTCTGGCATCAAAGGGAATAAAACAGTAATCTTCTAATAAGTGTGGATTTTATGTATTGCGCTTCGCGCTCCTGCACACACAATATTCCACTGTCAGGAAGAAGACAATAGATTCATCAAGTGATGTTGTTGCAGAAAGAATTACAAGGAATCTCTATGTTGGAAAGTCATTAACACAAAGGAAGAACCACTACAGAATCAGAAACATTGTATTAAATAAACACTACAGAAAGCTCTTAAAGCTTTCCCAACTGCTAGTGATATTGAAGGCAGGAACAGGATTTCAATATTAAAGGGACAGTCTAAGCACCAAAATCATTTCATTTTAAAGGAACACTTTAGTGTTGGGGATCCATCCAAAGCTGTATTAATAACACTAAAGTTTTCTCCTACTAACGTGTGTCCCCCCCCCCCTCAGCAAATAAAGGGTTAAAAAAAACTATATATACTAACCTTATTCCAGCTACAAGGTCCCTTGGCACTGGCTCTGTTCTTTTGAAATCCGTGCCAAAGGGGAACCTAATGTGTTTATTCACACTAGACTGACCCGTCAGTAATGTTGTCCCTTTATGCCCCTCCCACTGGCGTCCCAGGTCTGAGCTGGCCGACGTTGGGAGGTATGCATAACGGTGAACTGAAGGATTTTCAAAATGTACACCTGAATGATCAGGCTGAGAATGCTTGAACTCAGCCATATTAGCCTTCAACAGCAAGTTAAAATCCAAATTGCAAAATTAAGACATGGACAAATAATCTGGAAAAAAGTCTCTAATTCAAGTTATAGCCCTAAATTCTCCATTTTGGATTTAAAATTGCTACAATTTGGAGTTTACTGAATAAATTCAAGTTTTTAAATCTCATGTTTTTAATTAATTGCAATTCACTGTTTAGTGCATAAATCTCTACTTTTGATGTAGAGCATTAAATATAAGCTAAGATAAAAAAAGCCACTTATTCACTCCAAAAATTGAGTTTATTGCCTAAAGCTGCAGGATATTACATCCCTAACAGGTAACCCTTTGAGTGCTACAGGGGAGAGCAATGCAAAGTAATATACTGAGACAAGATACATTCTAGCATCAATTCTTCACATGCAATATATGTGTATCGCATCCTTTCACTGCACATCAAAAAGCAATAAAACACTTTGCCAAATGCCTTGCAGTGCTACCTAGGATATAAATACAGTTTATGCATTATGATTATTTCATTAGTGCCCTCTTTACTGCCTCACGTAGCTTTTGTCTTTTTATAAGGGGTGACAACTTAGAAATAAATATTTAATTGACTTGCTATGCAGGGTCCCAGGCTGGAAATATCAGGCTGGACATGATTAAACCAACTTTATATGCCAATATAATAGTACAGGTAAGCAAACTGTTAATCACAACCTGACCAAGGGCAAGGGGGAGACAGAGTGGATAAAGGGAAACAATATACTGATGGAAACAACTAAATATCACCAATCCGAGATATCCTCTTTCATTTTTTGCAGTTTCGTGTATGTTTTTTGCATCATAACCTTGATTTAATTTTTTTTAATTTTTTGGGGGGGATTTAATTATGCTTCAAAAAATATTTTAATATTTTGATATATTTTTGATACTCTAATATTTTGAAAAAATAAATAATTTTAAAAGGTTATCCATAAACATTAAATTATTTGAAAAGCTTATCAGAAAATATATTTAAAAAAGAAGTGAGGTGTATATCCCCGAACCCCCCAAATCCCAACAATAGCTATAAGCCATTTCCTTTTTTTTACATATCAAGAGCTCAGTCCTTTGTTTACTCTATTACAGCCTTGCTGCTCAGCCACTGTCTGCACTGGCCACCTCACTTTGAGGATTTAGCCCAGATGGAGTATTCCCTGGACAGCAGTGGTGTCATGAGATTAGGCCAGTGTAGGCATCAACGTCATTGCGTAACATTATGCGCCATTGCTCTGACTTTGATTGACAGACCTGCCATCATCCGTGATTCCTACTGCGGGAATCATAACGAAAT
Organism: Pelobates cultripes; assembly: GCA_933207985.1. NCBI lineage: Eukaryota > Metazoa > Chordata > Amphibia > Anura > Pelobatidae > Pelobates > Pelobates cultripes. The sequence goes on along the minus strand of OW240914.1, from coordinate 213,504,845 downwards.
ATGGGCTTACTGACTAAAACCTCACCCCACCCCTGAACGTGAACCAATTGCCTGTGGGAAAAAAAGTAAAAGTTTTGAAATGTCCTACAGGGCAATTTAACAACTGAACATAAAAAGTGTGACTGTCCCAAGAAAATAGAATAGTGATAGTTAATAATAATAATAATAATAATAATATTATAACAATTTGTGATTTTTATAGCGCTTTTCTACCTGTGAGACTTTACAAATATACAAACATAAAGAGATAAAAGTTAGGAGTTTATGAAGGTCAGACAAGCGAACTGAATGGCGTATTTTATTATTTATTTTTTTTAAAGGACCAACATACTTGTTTTCCTGGCACTATAGTGCCCTGAGGGTGCCCCCACCCTCAGGGTCCCCTTCCCGCCAGGCTGGATGGAGAGGAAAGGGTTAAACGTACCTCTTTCTCCAGCGCCGAGCGTGGAGCTCTCCTCCTCCTCTCCACCTCTTCGGCTGAATGCGCATGCGTGGCAGGAGTCGCGCGCACATTCAGCCAGTCCATAGGAAAGCATTCGCAATGCTTTCCTATGGACGCTGGCATCTTTTCACTGTGAAAATCACAGTGAGAAGCACGGAAGCCCTCTAGCGGCTGTCAATGAGACAGCCACTAGAGGCTGGATTAACCCATTTATAAACATAACAGTTTCTCTGAAACTGCTATGTTTATAGAAAAAAGGGTTAAACCTAGCTGGACCAGGCACCTAGACCACCTCATTAAGCTGAAGTGGTCTGGGTGCCTATAGTGATCCTTTAAGTCTGTAAGGACCGTGCCTCTTTGATTGTGCACGTGTGATATTCTTATCTATATGCCAACCCCTTTGCAGACCTCTAGAGATGTCAGCTAAAACCAGGAAGTAGTTGAGATGTCTAACCTGGTCTTTTACAGAAACTAATGAGTTAATCAGTGAGAAAATGGTTGTGTATGACATCACAAAAACATAATCACATATTTCTCATTGAAATACACGTCTTGCTAAAAAAATGAAAGAAATGCTACATTAAGGAAATAATGTAGTTTGCACATGCCATTTGCATGTATATAAGGTCTCTAGGAAAATTCTGTGCAGAGGTGAAATGTCGTAGACAAACATCTGCGATGAATGTTAGCCAACACTGGTGTTAGAGTTATACTTCTGGCATAGTCGGCAGAAATACAAATTAATCTTCTCTAACACCACCACCCTCTTTTGCACATGTAATAAATTAGACTATTGCAACACTAGAAAAAATGAGCAAATAAAGAAAAGATGAAGCTAAAATAAAAGCAATATAATACATTGTCTTAAAACCACCAGACCTTTAAAATACAAAATTGTTATAAACATATAGACAGCTTTTCAATGCCCTGTTGATTAATGTAATCTACTTTAGGTGATGGCTCCACTTACAGATCCAAGCACTCACTTGTCTCTGGAGCCTGCAGTATCTATTAAAACCAATAAAAGGGCGTTATGTTCTGAAAGGCTGCATTTAACCACTTTACCTGCACTGAGACAATGCATTAATTGCGTTGATTAGATACAAGGATCCCTTGAACGATTGTGTGGTCGTATGTGTGATGTTTTCCATACATTACACTAACATGTCTTGTTAATTATTATATATGGCTATATCTAAAGATATGTAGCATTGTATTCCAATTGTACAACAAAACAATGTGCGTGCCAAAACTGGCATTACTATAGTAAATAAATACATTATTCCTATATAAATGTTTGTAAGGCAAGATACCATGCAGTATGGGTGTTACTAATGTACTAGCTGTAAAACTTAGATACAATTTTTATAACAATAGTCTAATGAAGTTCTAAAGGGAACCACCAACACTATATATTATAGGGACACTTCAGACTCCTATAGCACTTCTGTTTGCTTTTATGTGTAAAGAGTGTGTGTCTTTTTTCATTTTACAAAAAGTACACATTAGTACAATGTAAAAAAGTACAAAGTCAAAAGAAATGCAATTTTATAAATTAAAAGAGCACTATAGTCACCCAGATCCCTTTATCTCAATGAAGTGGTCTAGGTGTAGTGTACCTGTTGATTTAATGTCTTCCTATACTAAAGTTTAAATGCACGTGTGGCACTTGCCCCACATGCACATTAGGTTGCCAGTGCTTCTCTATGAGAGGCATTGAATTGGCCATTGTCAAAGGAGGGTTGGGGCTTAAAAAAGGTAAGTAACGATTCTTAACACCTTAAGGACACAACTTCTGGAATAAAATGGAATCATGACGGAATATTTCCGTCATATGTCCTTAGAGGGTTAAAGTCCCCTTTGGGGTGGGGTGGAGTGGGGGGAGGTAGGGAGAGACTATGGAGAGGCACAATAGTGTTAGAAATATAGATTTGTATTCCTATTACTATATTGTTTCTTTAACCTTGTTACACCCCCTTGCCTGTCAATCAGACAGACGGTCTTGTTACATCCTTGTTTGGATAGCACAACAAGAGAACAATTTCCCAGAGCATAGCAGGTGGGGGCTTGCCAAAGCTTCAGAGATCTGAAAGTTTTGAAATCTGTTTCTACATATTCCCCAATGAAAAAATACACAATGAAATTATTGCATGTTTTCGTTCAGGGTATATCTACTAAACAGTTTTGTTTAAAATTTGGGCAGTGGAGGGCCCCTTCGCATTCATTTATATTGCAAAATAGTTACAATTAGCGTACATTATTTTTGCTGGAACAAATGATTCATTATGTTTTTGTAACATTTTCCTACACAGTTTAGATGCAGTAAACTTCTGGAGTCAATCATAACTTGCAGACTCTCCAGGTATTTGAAGAGTGAGTGTTAAAAGTACTATCCATTTTTTCTGGATTCTGCAGGAAGTGTCAGAAGAGGGAGTGTGCACCTATATAAGTAAAGGACATGTAAAAAGTTTTGTAGTTGATAAAAATAAAATGTTGAGAGTCAAATGCTTAATCAGCTGAAATATGTTCTAGCTATTAAGAACAAACAAAGTAAATAATTGTGACACAAATGTTCCTTCATTGGTCTTTAACACTTCTGCACCTAAGATGCCTGTGTCATCTTTATGACCTAGTATCTACTTTGACATGAAATTAGCTATTCATTTAGCAATAACAGGGCTCTCCACAGCTATATTTAGTAATATTTAGGGACTAGATTTTCATGATACCACAGATTGCAATTGTCATTTAAAGGGTTAAAATGAAAATCCCACAAAGCAATCTCATTATACAATTCAGGCACCTTAATACCCCCCAAAAGCCCACTTGTTTCATAGTGCAGAACACACACATCCATCCATTAAACATGACAAGATCTGCATTTTATTAAGACTCTGCCATTAATAATCGAGTGATGTATGATACTCACTCATGCAAGTCTTACTTTCCATACACAATCAATTATGAATTTAAGAAAATATTTCATATGATTTCCTTGATTGTAGATAGATAGAAGTCAGCATGATGCAAAAATAGTATCACATTTAAAATGGAAACATTCCCTTTTTTTTTTTTTTGTATAGCCTTGATGTGGTTGTCATGTTATTGGGGTTGGGTTGCTCTGTATCTGGCTTTGGCAGCAACTGCTTAAGAGTTAGCTGGCTTTGTTCGCCTTAAAACAGTGATCATTACCTTTGATGCTCTTGCAGTTTTGGACTACATTTCCCATAATGCTCATGGAGCCATTCTGCAGGATGGTATTCATACAAAATGCAGTAGTGCACCTATGTCATTATAAAGGGATTTGTTATAAAACCACAGCCTGCTGTTTGCATGGTAACAATAAATACTCATAGATACCCTGAATAATTTATTTTTCAGAAGTAGTCCCCGTTTCCATTCTGAATTTCTCATATTTGATGTAGCAGGGAACTGAATACACATCGAGCCTTATGTTCCATTACAAGTATCGGAGATATATATGTTCATATATATATATATAGTGTGGATTTATTTACCCAAGGCCTGTTTATGAGTGGTTTAGGAGTACGTTTGGTTCCTTAGACAGGCCATCATACTGGAATTTTATTTATATTCTTCTAATAAATAAAATTGCTTCATATTTCAGAGCCACAGAGGCCACAAGATGCTTTCGCGTCTAAGCCCTGAAGGTAGAAATCTACTATAAAACAAAATGAACGAAGTCATTGATATGTTTGGGGATAGAACTAGTAGTTTGATGACATTTTATTTAGAAAAAGATAATTGTATTTCTTCTTCTTTTTTTATCAACAGGGAATAGCAATGATTGAACAGTGTTTCCACTTTGTATACTCTTGTTCCATTTCACCGATGTAGTGATGGTTGCATTAGTAATCCTGGCTCTTCTAGTATGTTCGATTTACATTTCCCATAATGCTCAGCCAGTGCGTGTAGTTTCCCGTTTCATGTGAATACCAGCTTATACATACTCCTATGATAATTAATTTTTATTTAGTGTGGTGGTACTTCCTCTAACTGTCTGAAATGCCAAGGAACAATGGCAGTGATATCATTAATGAGCCTGAAAGCAATGGTTGCTGGTATCTTCTGTCAGTGTTTAGGAGTTGACAAAATTGCTAAACGTGAGACAACAAATGTTAGCAGTGATACTCTTTAGGCTGGTTACACATCATGGAAAATATGATCACCAGCTCTAAACAGCAAATAGCAATTTAATAAAGAACCAGCTCATATATATAAATAAACTAACCATAGCAGTGCTTACAAGATACGAGCCTTTAATTTATATTTCATAATGTTATTACTATATATTATACTGTAGGCACATATGTTGTATTATTATTATTATTATTATATACTGTAGTGTACTACAATTATACTGTGGGGACATATAACTACAAATAACTGGCAAGAATAATGTGATGAAGAGGGCCCTGCTCATGGGCGGCCGCAGGAATTTTTCCAGGGGGGGGCATAATTGTAATGACATCCATGCTTGGTACCTTTTTGACAGTGTCATGAAAAGGAAGGGGCATAGCCATTATCACATAAAGCCAGGGTGAATAGCGTTTTCACAACTATGGTGTCAGGAATATATGTTTGTATTCCTGACACTATAGTGTTCCTTTAAGCAAATTAAAGGACATTTCTGGTCACCATAACAACTTCACCTAAATGAAAATGCTATGATGCCAGGAAGCCCCTGGGTGCTCGCTTTCCTTTAAGGGGTTAAATCGCTCTCAAATGGTTTAACCCCAAAGGCTTCCTCCAGCTCCAGGTCGCTCAGTGGTATTTGGCTTCTGAAACAGAGTGTCAGGAAGTGCAGACTGACGTCAGGCATGGGTGCCGCTGATTGGCTAGAATGGTCAGTTGAAGCTCCAAACCAATCGCTAGTTCCCGGTTCATAAAATATTTTTACTTTTTTATGAATGGGGAGCTACTGATTGGCTTAGAGTGCCAGCTGACCGCTCTAGCCAATCAGCAACACCCCTACCCAACGGCACTCTGTGCTTCCTGACACTCAGTAAATAAAAGTGAACACATTAACACCGATATTTTTTTACCTTTGGAGATGAGAAGGTCCAGCGTTTCCCTGCCAGACCCAGGTACCAAAGCCTTATGATGTGGTGTCCAGAATAAAGTGGAGGGTTCACTTCATTTGTCCTTCCTGCTCCAATCTCCTTTTCCTCTCCTTCATTTGACAGTCTTTTTTTTTCTTCTGACACTGTTTTCTATCCTTGGCCTCTTCTGCTATATTACCTTTCTGCTACTTTCTGCTTATTTTGCGCCCTTCTGCTCCTTTCTCATTCTGATCCCTTTCTGCTCCTTGCAGACCCTTTCTGCTCCCTTTTCTACTTTACCTTTGTGCTCCTTGCTGTCCCTTTCTGCTCTTTCTCCTACTTTACCTTTGTGCTCCTTCTGATTCTTTCTGCTCCTTTACCTTTGTGCTCCTTGCTGTCCCTTTGTGCTCCTTCCTGCTCCTTGCAGGCCCTTCCTGCTCATTCTCCTACTTTATGTTTGTGCTCCTTCTGCCCCTTCCAGCTCATTTCTGACCCTTTCTGCCCCTTCTACTTTACCTTTGTGCTGCTTTACCTTCCAGCTCCTTGCTGACCCTTCCTGTTCATTTCTATATATCTATAGGCAGCTGCCCCCCCCAAATCTATGGGCTGCTGCCCCCTCCCCAAATCTATGGGCTGTTGCCCCCAAATCTAAAGGCTGCTGCCCCCTCCAAATCTATGGGCTGCTGCCCCAAAATCTATAGGCTGCTGCTCCCCAAATATATGGGCTGGCTGCTGCTGCTGCCCCCTCCCAAATCTATGGGCTGCTGCTATAGGCTGCTGCCCCTCCCCACCTATGGGCTGCTGCCCCCAAATCAAAGCTGCTGCTGCCCTCAAATCTATGGGCAAATCTATGGGCTGCTGCCCCAATTAAATCTATGGGCTGCTGGGCTGCTCAAATCTATGGCTGCTGCTGACCCCAAATATAAAGGCTGCTGCTGCCTCAAATCTATAGGCTGCCCCAAAATCTGCTGCTGCCTGCCCCCAATCTATAGGCTGCTGCCCCCCTCTCAAACCCTCCCCCCATCCCCCACTTACCTGATCTGTAGGTGTCTCTGTTGCCTGCATGTGTTGTTCCCCTGCGGTTTCAATCAGCAGAGAGAAGCAGGGATAGATGCAGCTTCCTATCCCTGTCTCTCTCCATACACAGGTATTGCAGTTCATTTTAAATCTAACACGAAAAATATCAGAACAAGCTGAAAAATCTCCAGGGGGGGGGCAAGTGCCCCCCCTTGCCCTCCCCGCGGATGCCCATGGCCCTGCTTATATGAACTCGCATCCCAGGTTATATCCAACTGCAATTACTTTTATGTATCAAATTAAGATAATTGATAAAGAGAATTAGTTAAACCTTGCAGCAAAATAAGTATAATTCAAGGAGACTTATTGGTAAGGTGGTCTGACAGGGATTTGAATCTGGATTTCCCATTCAAAGGCATTGATGTTACCACTACTCTCACTGGCCAACATATAAATTGCCTCAACAGCAATTGTAACAATGTGAAAAGTAACTGGAAGTATGCCCATTTAACCCCTTAAGGACACATGACATGTGTGACATGTCATGATTCCCTTTTATTCCAGAAGTTTGGTCCTTAAGGGGTTAAACATTAAACTTCTGCAAAGATTTCCATGTGTGGCTAGACCCTGATCTCTCATTTGGACTTCGTACTGATAAACTTGTATCTATTCCTACCATAAATTGGTGTGGCGTTTATAAATAATTATAAATAAGTGACTGTCAAAACATGTTAAGGACCAAAGTAGCTTTAAGTAAATCTTGATAATTTATTGTTGGTCTGGGCTGACACACATCATCAGCAACTATATAGAAAAAAAGGTCTACTATTTGCAGATCAATTCTGTTGCCTGTGATGTTACCACTGAGGATGCTGCATGCATGACCATCCATAAATGTCATCTTTGGCCTCACACAATAGACTGGCACATACACATAGGAGTTCATCACCAGCAATATAAAAACTGGCGCTTGGTGGTTGTGTTATGTGTTTAATGCACTGATGAATATGTTAGAATATTTATATGATACTAATTATTCTACTTCTGTAGCCCATGGATCAGCGCAGCTAAGAGGAATAGGCCTTGACAGAGCCAGGAGGTAGGCATAGCAGCCACAGGAATTTAGTGACAGCTAGCATGCTGGGTAGGGCGGAGCCATAAGGGGAGTATTTATACCAGCCATTATATGAAGTGGCCATTTTAACTGAACCTAAGCTTACCTGTCAGTTGTCCCTCCCACCCTCCCTGTATTTGGTTAGGGTAGGTGATTTCCCATTTTTCCACAGTGGCGGGGAATGGCCTGGTTAAATCGGGGGGTAGATGGAGGAGAAAGTGGGCATCAATGCATCTCTATGAGGAGGTCTTGATTGGCCAAAATGGTGTTTGGCTCCGCCCCTGTGCCGATTTTAGCCAATCCAATGCTTTCCCTGTGGAAAGCATTGGATTGGCTAAAACTCTGCCATTTTGATGATGTCACAAAGGAGGCGGAGCCAGCGCCAGCAGACCCGTGCGGCACTGGAAATAAGGTGAGTTTTAAACTTTTATAGGGGGGGCAAGCCACCTAAATGATGGGTTAAACACTATAGGGTCAGGAATACATGTTTGTGTTCCTGACCCTATAGTGTTCCTTTAAGTGTAAAACTTTTGCACGGTAATGACTAAACATGACTTGCACCCCATACATAAATTGTGCAACATGGCAGAATGTGTTGGAACTTGTGAAATAAATGTTAGTAATAATAGCAAAAAAAAATAAAAACAATAAGAGCAAAAACATTTCTTTTTTAAAAAAAAATCAGATATCTATAATATACCTTTTTGTGTTCTTTTCAACCAATTCTCTATTTTTGTGCCTTTTCCGCTAAAAAGTTCAGAAGATCAACAAATTATTAAACTGCTGACACATTCTACTCCTGAATACCATTGCTGTTTCGTAGCTTTTATTTTATTTTTTCTTTATGCTCCTAGTTCAATCCAGTAATACAAAAAAAAAAAGATGAATCTTCGTATTTCCTTTCACAAGACACACTATCACAGTTGTCTCTCTCATTGTTTTGTTCCCACAATAAAAATGTTACAGCTTGTCCAAATTATTATTTTTTAATCAGAAAAGCCCCTGTCTTGATGTTAGGGCTTGTGACACATAATTGCTAGCCAATTTTCTTAAGTGGAAAGTCCAATTTTCCTCTGGTGAAATGAAACGTTACCCTAGTGGTTTTCAAGCCCAAAGGGTTTTCAGTGTGGCTTAGCAGCAATTATATTAATGCTGAGATGTAAGAGGCCGTTAAACCCCCCCCACTTCCCTCCCCCCCCCCCCCCCATTACACTTCCATGTCTAGATACATTTGCCTCTTAAAGCACTTGAATATTATTAGCTGTTATATTTTTCATCTTTCTTTCCTTTCTCAAAATAGCAAGATCATTTTCAATAAAGTTATTTTCTGGAACACTATCCTAATTGATCAGCCGATTTCTAGAATTCCTGTCTTCTCTTCAATAATTTGATTTTTACAGAGGAAGGATTACGTTAAAAACATTTCAGAAACGCTAATGACACTAACAGTCTCTCACCAAAGCCATTAATTTTTTTCACTTCTCTTTGCTACGTGCTGAAATTATAAGCAATAATATGACTCCCATCTGATGTCTCTTGTGCTTTGTAAAGTTCCCCGATTAATCTTCAAAAACGTTTTTATTTATTCATCTAATAGTAATTTTGACAGATATTTCACTGCTCAAATAAGTGTGTGTGTGTGTGTGTGTGTGTGTGTATGAATAAATATATATATATATAAAATCAAACAATTAAAAATATTTACATTTTATTAATAATAACGTAGTTGATGTGGCCATGTGATTATAAGAGTCTCGAATACCTATATTTTTTAAATACCTTTTTAAACAAGGAAATAAGTCAAATTCCACATTTTGTTAATTTTTTTAAGAATATGTTGCATTTGTTTTTCTATAAACCATGGAAAGGCATGTTTCAGAGTTAAATTACACACTAAGTATTCCTTAAAATACGCATCTCTGATTTACTTCTATTAATATGTCAATCACCTTCCCATTGCTTACCAATGTTGTACATTTATAAATCATTAAAAAGCATTAAGAAAACCAATAATGATAATAATAGCAACATTATATTATGCAGAGATATTTCTATTTCTATCTATAACTATCTCTCTCTTGCTCACTCTTATCCTGCGTCATTCAAGCTACGACATTCACAAATTCATAGGACTAGTGAATAAACTCTCTTTAGATAAGGCAAGTAAAGTCCTCCCCCCTCCTTCTTACCACATGTGCGACTTATGTTTCTGTTTTCGATGGCGACAATGTGGAGCCAGAGTCTTTCCGTTCAGCAGAACTCAGCTTTGAGTAGCTAGAAACAACACAAACAGAGGCTGCCCCTCTCTCTCTCTCTCTCTCTCTCCTTCGCCTGTGCTGTATTACCCACAGTGTGTGCTTGTGTGTGTATGTGTGTGTGTTCAGGGCCTGAGCCGGGATTTATTGCAAAGAAAAACTGTGCATCCAAAGACCTAATTCATACCAACCTACAATGCGACTACTGAGCAGAAATCTCTCCAGGCCTGTGTTCTTCAACACAGTGTCGTCCATTAGCCTGGGTTCTAAACTGTGATTTAAAGCTCTCTACAATAACTGCTTTTGCACACTCCATTAAATTCACAACACATACAGTTTTCCTCAGTTAATCCTGCCATAAATCAAAACAAAATATGCCACTTCCTCCTCTCTCATTGTCCGTTTTCTTAATTTTTAATATATTGATTTCTTGCACGGTACGTGAAGTCAATTCTTGTTCTACTCACACATGAGCAAGAGAGATTGGAGCAAGACAGACAGACCTAGAACTATATTATTTTAATTACACGTTGAAAACAATACAAATTAAATCAATTCTAGGCATGCCAGATGTTTAGTGTTAAACTATTGAGAGCCATAGGGCCCTGAGGTACCAGAAGAAGTTACACAGCAGATTTTCAGCTGTTCTCCCATTCTGTAGCATCAACGCAAGGTCTAATTGCTTTCAATTTACTGCTCATAAACTATAGGGCTACCTTCAGTTTATCTCTGCTCCTGGGGAAGTGACCTATAAAATTGGTGAAAATAGTGGCAGCAACAGATCACATCATTAAATAAACCAGAAATTGCTATTAATGTGAGCATTCGTTTCAACTTGTTATTAAAAATAATCACATTTTAAAGGGGATTCACTAAATGAGGGACAAAAAAAAACAACCCGGCAAACACCACTGTACATCTTCAATTATTCCCGTTTAATTCAGTAAACTGGTTCTATACGCACACGCACAAGCTATTTACAATAAACACAACCACTCAAGGTTTAAATGGCTCTTCCTGATATATGTGATGGTATTTTGATTTCCTTAACAATTTAATATCAATCTTTTCGGAGGCTACACTCCTTCTGTAGCTCCTGTGCCCCTTTTACAGCCCCTACCAACCCCTTCTGTAGCCCCTGTGCCCCTTTACAGCCCCTACCCACCCCTTCTGTAGCCCCTGTGCCCCTTTTAACAGCCCTATCCACCCATTCTGTAGCCCCTGTGCCCCTTTTACAGCCCCTCCTCACCCCTTCTGTAACCTACTGTGTCCTCCCTTCTACAGCCCCTGTCCATTCCTTATATTGCCCCTGTGTCTCCCACCACAGCCCATACCTCCCACTCTACAGCCCATACCCACCACTCTACAGCCCATAGAATTTAATTTTCGGATAAAGAGGGATGCTTAAGACTTCCGTCTTTTTGTGTCAGTAACATTGCTCCCTGAAACTGATGCATTCTGTGAGCTAGACATTACACCTCTACCTTTCCAGCTTGAATAACGTTAATGTTACATCACAGAGCTCGCTAAGAGGCAGCGTCTCCAGAGTGATGCGCTCTACAAGTCATTGGCAAGATATAACAGGGATATGCATTTATAGCTGTTTGCCATGTTATACCAAGTATCTGCATTTAAAATACAGTGGCATGATATACCAGGTGGCACTGGCAAACTGTTTGTGGACATTGATGGATGTGGAAAGTTATTTGGGTATAAATGTGTCACTGATACACTGTTTGGGGACAGAAATGACACTGATAAGCTGGTTGGGAACAACGCTTGCACTGTAAGGTTGTTTTGGGGCAAAGAAGGTACTGGTAACCCGTTTGATGACAAAGATTGCTTTCACAAGCTGTTTGAGGTCAGAGGTGAAGAGATGGAGTTTAAAGAGGAAATGCTGGAGCCTAAATAGAATGAGATAGGACCAAAAGACGAAGTGGAGGAGTTTACAGTGGCAGGGGTGGGTCTTAAGCAGGAAGAAGTGTGGCCTTGGCAGGCGTGGGGTACAAAATGGTGGAGCCTAAATAGAATGAGATAGGACCAAAAGACGAAGTAGAGGAGTTTACAGCGGCAGGGGTGGGTCTTAAGCAGGAAGAAGCGTGGCCTTGGCAGGCGTGGGGTACATTTAGATTGAGGGGGGTGAGGGGAGGGTGCGTAGGTTTAGTCATTCCTAAGACAGCACAAAACCAAAATACACCACTGGGTTGCCATATTAAAGCCTGAGTTGAGCCAAAAGAAACAAATACGTGATTATCCATGGCTGAAAGCTTGAATAATATGGACAATAATTCACAAAAAAATCCTCTAGCTATGGTTGCAGATTTGAATAAATCAGTTAATTGAATAACCTGCAGTAATTACCAGGCAGCAAAACATATTTTATGAAACAAGCAAATCCAATGATGCCAAGCAACCATCCTAAAAAGAGTATGTTTGTAGCAGGCTAAGCAGCACAGGTATTGTGACTCCACAACAACTCCATAATTGTACTAGCTACCATTGATTCGTAGAAAAAAACTATTTTATCTGATTAATCAAGCCATACTTCATGCCCAGCATGAGGTAACTTCAGAGATAAACCTATCCAGCTCTCTCATCATCAGGGATCCTGCTGATCCCAATAAAAATAACAGTGCCGGCCTACCTGACTAATGCTACTTGGTTTCTCCCAGTTAGAACCAGCAAGGACAACATGGGTAGTTTTGGGGAAAATGGAGTGCTCATAGAATGGTGAAGTTACCTTTGTTAGGTTTTAGGTGCCCTCCACTCCCTTAGGATTGTCTACAACTGTGGGTTAGTGTATCATCTTTATATAACTTGCCTTTGCTTTGCACAGTAACTAGCATTAAAGGGACATTCAGCTGCCCAAATGGGAAAACAAATTCACCATTTAGTAGATATGCCACCAATTAAAACATGCATGCATTTAATTATGCATTTCTTTAATTGGGAGTATATCAAAAAACAGTTTGTAAAAGCTGCAGATCTCTTGCCCTTTTAACCCAACCCAGCCTTTCTGTGACTGTCCAATCACAGACTTCCCAATGCAGCTCGATGGGAAGTCTGTTCAATGGGCAATAACTTCCTCTTAAGTTTACCTCCACTGAACTAACCATACCAGGAAGTAACAAAACCAGTTGTCCAATTGATACCCGGGGGTGTAACAAAATTAATTCATAAAAGAGTCCATTTCTATTCAAATCTGCACCTTTTTGTAAAATGAAAAATAGAGGGCACACTCTTCACATATAAAACACTTATAACAAGCTAAGGTAAGCTAAGCCTTTAAATGTTTTCAAAGTTTGGCATATTTAAGAAATATTCAGTGTATGACTACTGTACCAGTAAACCTGGCAACATTTGTGTGGGTCTACGCTCACTTTCACCATGAGGCCAAAATAGTATGTTAAATTTAATATTACACAATTTGTCATCTATTGGAAACCGGATTTCAATAAACTGGAGAACATTAAATGACAGTAATTCATGTAACCCCAAAATTGAAATGTAACATTACATACAGGATAATGACAGATTTCCAGTTTTTTACACCCAACAGACATGAACTATGGTCACATAATTAAATTATATAGTCTACGTGGCTAGACCATGCGTGATTCATCACAATTTTATTTTATATGTTTTGTTCTTATATATGTTTTATTCTATTTGTTACACCAAGTCATCACGTATAAAAAAAAAAACTGAAATTGTATGAAAGGAGCAACGTGAAGGTATGACCAAATATGAAGACATAATGTGAAATATCAACTGTCAAAAAACACAGATTATGATCCAATTACATGGGAATGTACCTTTAGTTAATATAAATAAGTTAATAGATATATGTAAATGTTAAATTAACTATTAATACTCATATTAAATATGGAATCACTGTAGAATTTTCATAATATGTAAGAACGGTGATGTGTGTATATATATGATATAAAACTAATGATGGTAATACACTGCTCAACAGAATCTGTAGTGAACTACATCAGAAACACCTCCATTCAATCCCTGAAAATGCACAAACCTATATAATGACTAATCAGCAACAACCACACTAGAAGGTACGTGCCATGACTCCCTGAGAGATTTCTAATAGTATTGATCAGGAGCTGTTTCTGATTTAATCAGTTGCAGGTCTGATGGGTGGGGGGGGGAATGTTTTCACATAGTGGCTGAATAAACAGGAGAATTGTCAGTCCCTAGGCCTCAGCCATTCCCTGGAGTTATCTGTAAGCTATAAGGTTTCCTCTGGCAAAGCCTTTGATTTTAACAATGTGGGGTTCAGTTATTTTTCAGTTTAGCACTGTTATCATAACTGGATGTTTCTTAACAAACTGATTTAGCAAAACACTTTATTATCACTAAGCATGTATGTCATTCATTGATTCCTCTGTATTCAAGTAGGATTTGGTTTGCTCCAGAATCATTAAATTAGTATAAAGGTATTATCCAGGTCTGTCTGCCAATTCACAGAGACTCCAGTATATAAACTCACAAGTAAGGAATCATCTTTGGAGGATAGATCTTTTAAACCCTTAGAGCAGTGAAGTATAACTTTGGCATTAGGTTTTGGAAAGATGCTGGATCTGGCTCAAGGAGTACAAATGATGCATCCACAGACTTATGTTGGGTACGCATACATCATTTAAGTACCACTTTTCCTAACTGGCTCTGACTAAGAGACTGAGTTATAACTGTGTGCATGCGCAGTTGTCTGGCAATGCTGTGTATAGGGCTGTCAATAAACTGTCAGCAGCATTCCTTTGGCAGTTATCAACCTATTCAACAATGTCACTGATCCTGTGTGAGGTTATGAAAATACTACAATGGGCTGGACCACATATCCCATAAGCCCCTGTTGAACATGAGTTACAGGATAAAATCAGACCCCACAGATCAGAATAAGATATTCCTGACTGTGCTTTCAAGTATAATTTTAATGTTTGTTTTTTTTTCTCCAGAATTATTACTGAATAATCTATATTATATATTAATAAATAGCTTGTAGTAAGAGCAAATCAATTTATGATTAGCTTCATTTTTTCTTAGAAGAAAAGATGTGGTGTACTATGCCAGTACAATTTTAAATGCAGATATGTTCCATTGCATTATCATTTACATAATTCAGAAGTTATAGAACAGAAGAACACTATAGCACTTTTCTTTTATTTTGGCATGTGGGAATTTTTCCAAATTGTTTTCCCCCCATTCTGCTTTCTGTGGCTTGGCCTATTACGCATGCTAAATGATATAACAACATCAAAAAGCCATGATCTGTGTAGAGCAAGATTGAGCAGTTTAAATAAGAGATTGATATATATTTTGAAGTGAGTAGTACAGCTTGGTACTCAAAGGGATCTATTTAAAGTGATTTCAATAGCAGTATACATAACGTTTCTTATACCTAATTTTCATTGACTTTGCCAAACCTCAATGTACATTTACATGGTTTGAGGCAGAGATAGCCAATTTTGGGCAGTGTGGCTATTTGCAGTCCACATCCTCAAACCTACAACAGCATGAGTGCAGAAGTTGCCAATCGATAGTTAGTGGCCAGCTTTTAATACACATGCATCTTGTCTCTCTGTTTTAATGCTTTAATTTTAGGGTCACACAAGTCTTTTCAGGACTATCTGTAGCAATGTCTTCGTAGCATCTTTCAAAGAAGTCCACATGGCCAACAAAATGCCATGTATGACCCAGATGTAGAGTCTGGAGAGTATATCGCCACTTTGAAAATTAGTGATGTCGCGAACATGGATGCTGTCCAGGAGATGGGAGGGTCTGGGAGGGAGGGTCTGCCGGAGATTGGCAGGGATGTGTCAGCTGACTGGAGTTCGCCGCGAACAGTTCCCTCCCAGACCCTCCTACTTCCTGGATAGCATCCATGTTGAAGGCAGCTTCAACATGGATGCTGTCCAGGAGGTGGGAGTGTCTGGGAGGGAGGGTCTTCCGGAGATTGGCAGGGATGTGTCAGCTGACCGGAGTTCGCCGTGAACAGTTCGCGGCGAACCGCGGCGAACCATTCGCGGGAAGTTCGCGAACGGTTCGCGACATCACTATTGAAAATGAGCAGAGATAGAGTTGCGTAAGAGTTTTTATTTCTACCTAATCAGCGGGCAATATATATAGTCTATAACCATCAAGGATTCTTCAAGCAGACATAATCTGATTCTCTTCCATATACAGAACATTTTAGATGGGGATGCAGAATAAAATAATATTTAACAAACTAAATAATGACTAACAGGGGTGAAAACTATCAACATTGTGGTGAATACAGCCATATTAGTAGAATCCAACTCAATAAAAATGAGCTCATTGCGTATGTTGGTAAATGTAGTTCACAAACACCTGCAGTGGTATAAGCTATATTATATAAACAAGCCACACATTGCAGCACACCAGCTGAATCTGTCAGCATCCTTGTGAGCATTTAATTAAAAAAGACTCTGCAAGGATGATGAGCAGGGGCTGAACTGGTGAGAGGAGATTGGATGGTTTGACTGGCTTCATTAAAAAGGCAAAGAGTATAACCCCTTGCAATTCCAGCCATAAGGAGATAGCCCATTGATTTGGTGTACATTTCAGCAGATAAAGAGGCCTCGTCGCTCCTTGTCACTATGGAGACGCAAACAGAGATACGGGTCATTGTAACAGGGGCGAATCTATAGTCCATTAACCCTTTCACTGCATGACTTAGACAAGAGGCAAAATGTGTGCGCAAATCTGCTGTAGCAGTAATATACACACAATTAGATTGTAAGCTTATTAGAGAAAGTTCTTGGTCTACTTTTCAAGTGATCGATTGTTTCTCCTCTTTGTTTTCCCTACACAAAGATAAGCTTGCAAGAGGTACTTTGTCCCATGTCTAAAGTACATTTATCACATATGGCTTACTTGCCATTAACTTGAGAGCACTTGTCTACTTTCCGAAATTGCCTAACCTGCCCATGCCTTAAAACACCCTCCCACTAGCGTCCCGATTCTCAGTACGGCGGAGTTGGGAAGTATGCAGCACTTACTTTCGACAAATTCGTTACTAAAACATTGGTCTTAGGGAATTTCTGTCACAGAAAGGTTATATGTAGCGATATATCTAGCCCATAATAAAACAAAACGAAAGGCTGTACTTTACAGAGTGAATAGAGAAAATTTAAGAAACTGACAGACAATCATAAAGTAAACTGAGATATCTATGAGCTTTCACATGATCCACACATAGCATTTATAATACTTTTTAAGCAAACCTTTACAGAACAATCTGCAAAACATATCAAAACTGAGTTTAAAATGTGTTACCAATCTATTAAGTTATTTTACTGGTACAACTGGCCTGGTATTTTAAATTACAGACTTCTGAAAGGGGTATGAAATTTGAGAAAGCTAAAAATTACACAGGCATATTATTTCGTTGTGACCTATGGCATAGGTCAGGTCTGCTTGGAGTCTCTGGGTTTATGTTGGTGAAAGCCGTAGATGTTATTTAAAGCACTAGGCCATCCATACTTGATTTAAACAAACAAACAAAAAAACAAACTAATTGAGAAATGTAACCATTAACCCTTCACATGCAATACACAGTAATATACCCTCTCTGGAGGTTGACTGTGAATCTAATATTTACATTTCCTTATCAGACTTTTTGGGTTGCATTACTTCATTTTATATGTTACTGCGTGGCTGACATTTAATTTCACACCTTGATTGCCAAGCCACAGAAAATGTGCCAACATGTACCCTTCAGAAAGTTTCAAAGGAAACAAAACAAGCACAAATGGCCTTGTTCTTTGGTTAGAACAAAAATGAGATGTGTTTTTACTCTTTGGGCACAGATGAGCATCTGTGTACGCAGTCAATCTATTTTAGAATGGTGTGATTTCTTACCTGCTGTCTGCTGTGCCCTGCATCCAGTGGAGCCTCCTGTCTCAGTGGAAGCTCGCTGTCTAATCCAGTTGTGCAGGGCTTAGCGGATTGGCTGAGAGGGTTGCACGGTTGCTCTCAGCCATTGAGCTAGCCCCACACTGCAGTACTTGGTTTATGAGGGCTCAGATGACCCCAGGTAAGAAGTCAAGCATCACAATGAGGGGAAGGCAAGTACAGTGCACTATAACGGCTAAGGGTGTTTGGAGTGTTCTTTTAGCACTCGCCTTCTCAAGCTCTCCTGAAAGATAAGTCATCAGTAAACCTAAGATGCATGCACTCCATACATGCATCCATCCATCTACAGATCCAGTACATAAACAAATACCTGCCCCCAAACAGTCCCGATTTCAGTGGGACAGTCCTAATTTTCAAGTCCTGTCCCTCCTTCCTCACTCTGTTCTCTGGTGTCCCAATTTAGGGGACAACAGTGAACTGTCTGCAAAAGACATAAGGCGAGTGTATCATTAGGCATGTCCAAGCTACACTCAGAGAGCATTAAACAGTGCATGTCCAGCTCTCAGTGGACTGTCCTGCTCAGCCTGGTGGACATTAACACCAAGCTGACCTGCCATTAATTTGGGCGGATCCAATTCTTTTTCTAGGAGGATCCACCCTTAAGGATCCACCCCCTTTGGGCAGAACCAGTGACACGATTACGCCACTGGCCATTCCCCTCTAGCCCCTTACAGGTGTCCTGCTTCTCAATGTTGGGTAGGGGAGTATAAATATTGACAGCAATAGATATAATTGATTCTGTCTAGATGCACAAATGTAAATATAAATAACAGAAAAGCTATGTTAATGAGGTTTGCTCTATTTCTAATAAATAAAATAGGAAGTGGACAGAAAAGATCAAATGGAGGAAACAAAGGTCAAATTCAATTCCAATAGATAGATAGTAAGATTTACTGCCAGTCAATTACATACAAATATAAATATATATATATATATATATATATATATTGTATATACACACACAGACACACACGCATAGCACAGCACAGCTCACATATACCCATATAATAATATATATAAATAACATCAAAAAATTATAGATGCTATGCATATATAAATAGATGCAAATAGTTAAATATATACATATATTAATTTTACTAGGGCAAAAGAGAGACTGCAGATACCTATACAAGCAGAGCAAACTGATTAGTTACATTTTAATTTAACCATATGAAGTATTAATCACACCCGTACTAATTACAGGAATTAAGATACTAAACAGTACTATCTTCTAAAAGACTTTGCAAAAGGCAGTTTATACAATTACTTTGTATAGATGTTTGTTCTAAAGAGCAAAACATTTCTATAGTAATGAAAAGGGTCTTAGAAAATTAAATTAACAAGGGGGAGCAGGCTGATATGAAACTAAATTAGCATCAAATGCAAATTACAGGGTACTTAATGGTAGAACAGGTGCAGAGAAGGACCCTAAATGAGATGGATGAATAAAACATCCTTTTGCACAAATGTGGAAGCTGACACAAAGTCAATGGCATGAATTATGCAACAGCCTTCACGCGGCTGGTGGGGTCATCTTTCCTTGACCTTTGGAACAGGAAGTAAAATTTGGTCCAAATTTAGGTAAGTAATACCACCAAGATCTGCTAAAAAATTAAAACAACTGTGAAATTCAAAAGGATTTTAGATTTTAAAATGGCATACAGCTGCTGTACACAATGCTTGTCAATATTGCAGAGATTAGCTGAAAAGCTAGATCTATTTTTTTCCCCCTCCTTTATTGTATATATTCAGCAAACGTCTTCTGATTAAAGCATGTGGATCAGTGTGTAAATGAGACAGAAGTGGCCAGATCTATTAGCCTGGATTGGTGTGATCTTTGGTTAATAAAACAACTTAGCCAAACGGTTACTAATGAGATTTTTAAATATATACTTTGCTTCTTGTACATTTAATTTTTTTTTTTTTATTAAATGCAACGACAAAAAAAAAAGAAAAATAATAATTTACAGTTTTAAATGCTTTGTACTCAACTTGATTTTCTAAAAACAAACAAATACATAAATTAAAAAAAACAAGTGTGAAAAAAGATGGTTTTGAAAGAACTCCATAAGTTAGGTCAGCTCCTACACCAATGTGCACTCCTCTAAACCACATAAAACATAACAAAAATATAAAAATATTTAAAATGTGGAGAGCAATGCAAAGCAATATTAGTGACCACAAAAAAGTATTGTTACCGTTTTCTGGTGTATATTTGCTTGATATACATGTACAGCAAAAGAGAAACAAAATAAAAAGTGTTGTATAGTAGGTCTATATATATATATATATACAGTTACAAAAATAATTGACAATTCACAATAATCAGAACCAATCATGCCTGCCTCTGAATGTATTAATATAGGTGTTACTCAAAGGGAATCCCAATGATGCTACCATCTCAAATGTAGAAAGTAGAATCCATTTTACTCGTCCCCACATATATAAAAAGCAGATATAAGGAGCAAATAACTTATGGCAGAAACAATTAAAATATCGGAGGAAACACTCACAATACGAAGAGCCTGCTAAATGTTGCAAATTATTGTTCCAATATGGTTGGAAACCTCCACTAAAAGGCGTACCGGAACCAACAAACCAGGTCATTTATTAAATGCTATAATCTGCCAGTAACAATAACTAAAACCAATATAAAACACTAAAACCAAACTACAAACTACACTACAAATTACAGTCTGGAATCATCTTAATGATTTTTGCTACTCCCAAGAGACTTGTATAGCCTCATCATGAGATAGGGTGAAATGCGTCTCCGCTCCATTCTGATTATTGTGAATTGGCAAGTAAAAATCCAATTGTTTGTAACTTTTTATTTTTGTAACAATTTTATTTCTTTTATTTCTGTTTGCTTACATATACATATAAATATTTATATGCCAGAATAATTTTTTTATATGCCTTTTCAATATTTTTCTGATCGCTTTATTTTAATTCTATCTAAATAAAAAAAAATCTGAATGTTAACAAATACAAGTCATACACAAATAAAACTCATACAGAATTTAACATCAGTAATAACAAGAAAAACCCTAAAAATGCTCAAACTTATTTCTTATTTTCCCAAAAAATAAAATAAGAATAGATATTATTTTACGCTTGCAGAAAATGATTTCTAATTGCCACCCTCTAGTGTACAAACCAGAATATCTATTACATTAAAGTAAAACCAACCAACCTTGGGCACCAAATCCCACAAAATAAAAACATAAGATGTAAAATAACCCTTTTGCCTCTAGCCATGATATAGTGGCCACAACTTAATGGAAAAAATATTCCATAGACTTCCATTCTCAGGTATATTACAGCTTCTTTACAGAATTTGCCATTTTTAAGGAGGGGTTTCTGTTGATAGCAAAGAGGGGATCAGTGGAAGTGCGTGTTACGTATTCATATAGAATGTTAAAAAGATACATTTTGCTGTCTTTATTTAAGCAATCTGAAAATGGACTTTTTTTAACCTACATGCTCTAAACACTGTATTGACATGCTTAGTTTACTGTTCTTAGATGCTGAAAGTGAATATGTATCTATGTATGCAAATAATTTGACATATATAATGCAGAGATCTTGGTATATTTAATATAATAGAGAGCAGACGTTTCCCCAGGCTACATATCTTGAACAAGCTTTGTCACATTTGCCCTGTATCATTTATTACAGAGACATTTTTAGGCATTTAAGGTATACTAATGTCAAGGGTAGTGGTGGAATTTGTAAATTCTAGCACAGTAGAGATGAATATTTTCCATGACGGGAAGGCATGTCTGGGGGTTAAATGAGGTAGCAAGTAAATGATCGGAGCTCTCTGGAGATGTAATTACAGTTTGGTGACCAAACCTCCCCTTTAATAGAGGATGCTTATGAAGTTCCCTAACCCAAGTCTGGGTAGGTACTAGCATACATAAGAAGGGTCTATTTTTACATACAAGCATGTTACAGTAAAGAGGTAGTCTGTTTTCCATACAGCATATCCTAAATTTGTTTGAAAAGGCAATAGAGAACTTAATGTTTAAAGGAGGAAGATTGATCTTCAATGTTAAGGTTATCACATCTAGCTTTCCAATTGGAAAACATTATCCATTATTGAGAAATCTTTATTTACATGGATGTAACACAAAAGTTGAATACCATCCATACTAGTTATTTTCCTACAAGGGGTAAGGGGATGAGTAAAAAATAAATAAAATAAAATAACAAAATGGTAGCATAAAGGGTTAGGTATAAGTTTTCCTGGGCTGTCAGGAAATAATGGCATGTTTGAGTTTTATTTAAGGTGTCTTACAAACAGTTGCTTCTTGCCTTGCCATGTTTCTCAGCTTGAGATGGAGACCAAAAAGCTGCTGTTTTGGTCCTTCGATGTTACTTCACATGGATCGTACATTATGCACATTTAGAAAAGCAACACTGGGCATAGGCCCCTATCATTGTAAAAATCTGGAACTGACCAGAGCAAATATTTAAAAAATAAAGTAATAATGCATTAGCTATAATAATGGTGACAAGTCATGGCCCTCCAGTTGCTTTAATTTCATATAACTCTATGCTAGCTTTGAGTAATCTAAACCAGATCTGTACAAATTCAAGTAGTGCATTACACATTTGAAAATACATTTCTGAATTAAATTTTTTTTTTAAAGTTTGCGTGTCAGAGTCTGTTGTATTACAATAATATGATATTTCCATTGTGCAAATATTATTTTTACACTGTGAAAGGGCCAAATTTGCTGTTAATGATTTGAAAGAAATATTATCATGAAACTATTTTTGAAAAATGTTTTCACACATAAAATACCATTTCTCAAATTACCCCAGCACATGGAATGGCTGCTTCCAGTTTCATGAATTTATTTTTTTAAATAAAATTTGCTAATGATAGAGTAAAAATAATGGTGCCTGAAGAGACTGACCCATTATTTAATGGTGACTAAATATAATTTAAATCTATCTTAAATTGTCTACTGGCTGATTTGCTTTCTAGAAAATATTCCAGTAGAAGCTAATTGCTAATTGATTTAGCAAAATTCAATCAGCATGTATTAAACATAAAGATTTTCTAGCCATTGTGACAGGGACAGTTGCTAATTGCTTTAATCTTCAGTAATCATTTACAGTATAATATTAATTTAATACATGTATGTGTATATAAATATATTTATTACACACCAATATAACATATCAATAGTCTTCACAAAATTCCATTGGCTCCCTCCTGGAGTTGGCATTGTACGATGTGTGTTTGTGTCGTGAGGCCTACACAGCAACTGAGATGTGGAATGTAGAATTTGTTGTGTCTGCATCAGCAATGGTTATGAACATTTTAAGGGTTTCTGAGCAAGATGGAATGATGTGGATTGCTTGAAATATTTCTTCTTACCTGCCCACTGTACAGTATATGTAACCACCAGTAGCCTCTCAGCCAAATACAGAAATACACCCAACAAGCAAAACAAACATCCTTTTGTATGGAGCACAGCCCCCACAATTAGTAGGTATGCATCATTTAGCATTCCTCACAAAGTATCATAGGACAGTAGTCGTGATTCTGTGACCAGGCCACACACAGACAGGAAAATCGCCTCACAGAGACGCATTGTGACTAAAAACTGATTCTGAATGAACTCTGCTTCATCACGTAGTGCTTGTACTGTACCATGAAATATGTATAACGCTGTGTGATAGATTCCCCACATGGCACCACAATACCAAGGGTACTCTGTACATTCCAAATCACTGTATCTTCCATAAATATGCCATCTTATGAGAAAGACATTAATAAATGTGTTTGTGGTGTACCGATCAATTGCATGGAGGTGTCTTAATTATCTGGATCGGTCAAGCATAGTCCAGTTTTCAGAGTGTCTTTCACAACTAAATTGACCAAAAAAAGCCCCAGGGTTATTCTGAAAACCATGTAGCCAAATCGGGCATACCACAAATCTCATCCATATAGTTCCTGAAATGTTAAAAAGTAAATGTAAATTGTACAATGATAGTGATTTTTTTTTTCATGGAGGCATTTTAGGAAAGAGTAGGGATTTCAGTAAGCTACAGGTATGGATGTTAAAGTTAAATCAAGAAGATGTGCTTATACACAAACACAATATATAAAAAAAGTTTAAATAAAAAAATTAAGATTTGATAATAAAGCAATATTTCCGATAGAAAAATTATTCAGAAAAAATAAACATAGTATTTAGATTCAAATTAACATCTTGCTGAATTTACCATTAACAAACACCACTCACTGATTTTACTGCACACAATGCACTAATCCATATAGTTTCCTTCAGTTACATTATCTAGGGACCAGCGCATTTTACAAACTGCAGGAAACTTTGAGCATGATTATCAATGGACTAGTAACACTAAACCATGCTACTGAATAAATGGTATTAAAAGTATTGCCATAACTATTTGTGAACTGTGAGTTCTCCATCTCCTCAATATCATGAATGCTAAATCACAGTCATTGCTTTCCTGTGACAGTAAAACTGTCAGAAAGATATTTACACATAAGTATATATTAGCATTGGACCATATCATGAAAGCCCACATGGAATTTTAGTGACCAATATGGTAATTTTAGACAATTGGTAATGGTGAGACAAGAAAACCTCCCAAAGTGCTTTCAGCCATTGTGAAAAATGTTCCTCTAAGACTATTGTTTTGTATTTAAGATAAGTGTTTAATTGCTACTTTAGTTTAAGAATATATAGAAATAATCTTTACAGGACGGAGTCCATAATTGCGACCCTAGAGTGGTGTTTGCAAAAGTGGACGTCATGGGTGGACTTTATATCTAACAGATAAAAAGTTATTACACTGGTCAAGGTTGGACATATGACTAAAGGTAGGAAAGGAGTATAGTGGAGTGGCCAACTTCCCATGAAATAATTACATTTTTTCCTTTTCTCGAGCCCTCTCCCCCACTCTCCTTGTTTCCCGTTTTTGAATTTCAGCGTGTATTATGGATCTTGCCTTACACTCAAAGGATAGCTGTGGAATTCAAACTATGGTTCACATACTGTTCTGAAGGTCGTCAAAAATGTCTATGTGATGTAAAACATGTTATTGGCACTATCATGATGTGTTAATATTATATTATCTATTACGTTTAGTATATAAAAAACAGCAACACAAATAAAGATTGTCCAGAAATATATAAATAAATCCTTACTGACAGCTTGAGCGGATAGCAATTGCACACAAAAATAAATCAGAAATAGATATTTTGTAAATATAGATTTTTTTTTTACTTTTTGTGAGATGGCTCCAACAGATCAGTGTGGGACCGATTTGAAAAATATCTAATTCCAATACTACAAATTGAAACTAATCCAATCCTGCGTCGCCAAGGTGGAAACTGTACTGTAAACCCAGAATACTGAAAGCCAACGTACAAACCATTGTGCCAAGTTTGCTGCTGATTGTCAAGAACGAGCCTGGAAAAAATTACTTTTCCTGTGTCTTCTCCATTTGTGTTTATTGTGCTTTGCCAAAGAGATATAAAAGTAATGCTGTCTGAGCTTGGCGCTGGAGATCGGAAGTGAACGGGTCACCCCCTTGTGTGGAGGTGTTTGACCCAGAATAAACTGATTTGGTTCTCACAGTTTATTGTATAACTTGGCTAGTGTGTGTTTGGGAAATCTGCTCCTATGTTAAATGACAGCTCTGAGCAGACAGCTGCTTCTCATTTTGCAATGACTGGTTCTTCCATCCCCGCAAGTGCTAAAGAAAATAATCTCAGCTCTCCCTGAGTCGAAGCTTTCTGAATCTATGGAACTTAGAAAAAAAAAAAGGTCTGCAAAGATAATTCAATTCATTCTTCCATATTCTAAGGCTAAACTGAGAGAGTCAAAGTAAATAAATATATATCTACCCTTTTCGTTATTACTTAAATAATATAACAAAAAAATATATTATGATCGGGGAAAGGGGAGAGAAAAATAAAATTGTGATGTGAGGGTATTCTGAAATGAAGTTTACAGAACGTCAATTGCCTGAGAACATAATAACTTAACCCATTGCAATCGTTTTGAAATGTTTAGAAGAAGCTCTTTTATGACCAACATTAGATAGACCACAAAGCAGAGTACTAAGATCAGCTTCAAACATATTAAGGACGTAAGATTGATATATAGTTAAGGTCCCATTATTCAATGTTAGCTATAAAAGCCACAGGCCACTCCTTGCTAGTGATAGCTTATTCAGTACGCAACATTCTCCACAAGCAAATTTAACTATAGATAATAAATACAAAGAATTGGCCAGAATAAAGGGCAGAAAGAAACAATTTTGAGGTTCCCTGCCTTGTTTTGCTTTATGTATGTTATGTATATCTAAAAATATATCTCTATCTTTGTGTTATCCATCCAACAAAGCCATTTGTATTACTCTGTGCGGTCTGCATAGGGGTCCTGTAGGACAATAAGTGTATAAGGACGTAAGAATACACAGACAAATGCAACACCATGTACAATTTTTTTTGTTACCCCCTTTAAGAAACATCTAACATGTATAAAAGTAAATAAGAATACAAATCAATATTTATGCCCTTTCTGTAGCTTTCTACACTTCCATGCCAAACATTAGCCCAACAGATGTCTTGGACTGTAGAAAGGAAATTATGCACTGGTTTGTATCCTCTTGGCACATCTTTACATGCATTATTATCACTTTTGTTTTAATGTGCAACATACCCCAAAGTTCTCAACAATGGAAGAGATAACATCAGGTAAGGGTTAAAGACAGTAAGACAGTATTATATATTTCTGCCTATATATATATATATAGTTTTCATATTTTAACCCCTCCAGGGCGTTAATAGTGCACGTTCTGATCAAAACAAAACGTAAACAAAAACTGGAATTTGCGCTATATGTCTGTTCAACCGTAATTCACCGCTGTCACGTTAAGTGCACCAACACTTATTATATATCATTTTGTTCAGGGGAAACAGGGCTTTATTTATCATTAACTATTCATATATGGAACATAATTTATTATGACTAAAATTTAAAAAAATGTGAGAAAATAAGATTTTTTTTACAAAAATTTGTATTTCTGTCTGATATTTTAGCTGTGAATGTCATAATACTGTTAGGTTTTACTGCAAATAAATGCACATATTTGTAATCAGCGATGTCTCACGAGTACAACAGTACCCCCCATTAACAGGTTTTATGTTGTGTTGGAAAGTTACAGGGTCAAATATAGAATGTTCCAAATTGAAATTTGCCAGATTAGTAATGTTACCTTTGAGACGGTGTTGTAGCCCAGGAATGAGAATTACCCCCATAATGGCATACCATTTGAAAAAGTAGAGGTATTTTTTCAACCCAAGGTATTGAAAGTGGGGTATGTTTAGTCTTTTTTAGTAGCCATGTATTAACAAACACTGGCCATTCATATTTATTTTTGTGTGAAAAAAGCAAAAAAACGAATATTTGGCCAGTGTTTGTGACTAAGTGGCTACTAAGAAAGACTGGACATACCCCACCTGCAATACCTTGGGTTGACTACTTTTGCAAATGGTATGCCATCATGGGGGTAATTCTCACTCCTGGGCTACCATATGCTCTCAAAGGCAACATACCCAATCTGGCAAATTTCAATGTCAAAAAAATAAAATGCAAGCCTTATATGTGACTCTCTAACTTTCCAAAACACCATAAAACCTGTACATGGGGGGTACTGTTATACCCGGGAGACTTCACTAAACACAAACATTAGGGTTTCAAAACAGTAAAATGTATTACAACAATAATATAGTCCGTAAAAGTGCAGATCGCTTGTAAAAAAAAATGCAAAAAACGTCACTTTTACTTAAAATATCATCGTTGTAATACAATTTACCAGTTTGAAACACTAATATGTGAGTTCAGCGAAGTCTCCCAAGTAAAACAGTACCCCCTATGTACAGGTTTTATGGTGTCTTGGAGAGTTACAGGGTCAAATATAGTGCTTGCGAATTAAATTCTCTGCACTTTCTCCCTGTGTTGCCAGGCATGTCAGTCAAATTTTAATTAATCAAATCATTAATAATATAAGTTAAAAGATTACTTAAATATACACGTAGAATTTTAATATATTTGCATTTATAGGTATTTAAATTCTACGTGTATACTAATGTAATCTTTTATGTAATTATATGTATTTATCTATATATATATATATTTGCGGTTATTTGTATTTTATATATAGATAGATATATATAGAATGTCATTCTAAGTGTATTTTGTTACCAATATATATATATATATATATTAATAACAAAATACAGTTAGAATGAAATTACATATGAATATATAATTTATATTAAATTTTGTTTCAATATTTTATTTATTTATTTTATTATTTTATTTATTTATTATTGTATTATACGTATATATATATATATATAATATATGTGTATATATCTATTATATATATATATATATATATATATACATATTATATATATGTAACATCATTCTAAGTGTATTTTAATACTAATATATGTACTTATATTAATATTAAAATACACTTTGTATGACGTTACATATATATAATATGTATATCTATTATATATATAATAGATATACATATATTATATATATATATATATATATATATATATATAAATACATTTCTATTTTAATTTTATACATGTTTAATTCTTTTTTTTTTACACTTCCCACCAGCAGAGAGCGATCACATGGCCCCCGGGGGCCTCATTTGCCAGGGGAGGGCTGCCTGGGCTGTCAGGCAGCCCTCCAGAAGAGGATCGCGGCAGAGGTAAGTAAATCTCACCTCCAGGGATAGAAAGCCGTTATGGCGTTCTATGCCGCCGCAACGGCTTTAAAGCCCTTTTAATACGGGACGGCATAGAACGCCGTAACGGCGTTAAGGGGTTAATATTTCTCTGTCATGTTATTTCATGTGTTAATGAGTAAACATTATATTGTTATATCAAAGCTGATTACATGGACAGTATTACCCTCCCCTATGCTATTACATAGGAAGAAAACATGTTGTTTTGCTTGTGCCTAAACATGTAATGGATAGCCATAATGCACATACGATGACATGGTGAGTTTAAGTTCATTGATGCAGACAGACACTGAGATACAATGTTATGAAATTGCTCTCTGTGTTAAACCACTGTAATGATATCTCCCTCTTATTAACAGCTCCACTCAACTGCAGCGTGTTTCTGTCAGGAGCGCCTTGACAAAGGGTTAATAATGTGTGTAATTCTTCTGTCTGCACTATCAGACCGTGCCAGGAAGGAGGAATCAGTACACTGAGTGCTGTTTGGGAGTCCTCTCCATTAACCCCTTAAGGACCAAACTTCTAGAATAAAAGGGAATCATGACATGTCACACATGTCATGTGTCCTTAAGGGGTTAAACTCATTAGTGCTCAGGGGAGGTGACTTATCAGAGAATAAAAACAAAAGGGCCTTCCTTGTTGAGATAGAGAGCTAGAACTGTGCTTGTCTGACAGTCAGAATCAGACATTCTTCTACTTGGAATGATTACAATGGAATATAAACTTCGAAGAATTACAACGGAAAACATATCCTTCTAGAGACCTGCCAGCATTTAGCGGAATTGATCTAAAATCAAACCTGCATTTTCTACAAACTATACTAGTTGCATGTTCTGTGTATGTGGTTAAATGTATTATTCGATTCTAAGCAGGAAAATTAGAATTGACAACCACTAGAAATCCAGCATCTGTGGAACAAAATAGCTTGAGCATCATAAAAGGTGTAGTCCGCGGTAGCTGTACTATCAGTTTCTGATTAGACTCCTACTGAAAGGTTGTACAGCAATGCTTAAAAATGGCAACATTCTAATTGTTGCCTATTATTGTTAATGGAAAAGAAATAGTATATTGCAAATGTGGTTTTTTTTTACGATACAATACAGCTTTACAATGAACACAGACAGTTTCACTCTCCTTGTGGCTGTTTTCTGCAATATGCATCTAAGAAAGGCTAAAAAGAAACCATGACCTTCTCGAGGTGTCAGGTTTATTTTTTTTTGTCCAGCCTTGTAAACACTATAAAAGTGTTTACTGAGGGAGGTAGGCAGTTGTGGTATTAAAAAAAGACTTTCCCTCAGCTGCCTGCCAGCAATTGGTTTAGTTTCCTGAGAAGTTGTGCACAAGCGTGTGTATTGCGCTTCTTAACTATAATTCTTGGTCAAAAGACCTTACTCAGGGAATAAAAAAAAATGATTTTAAATGTGCACACCAAAACAGGCTGTGCAAAGGAAGGCTTGCATTCAATATAAATTCAAATAAAAAAATTATATATATATTTAAAAGAAAACGCAAAACAAATATCAAACATTTAGTAGGCTACTGAATATGCCTTTGCCGTTATAGTGACAGTCTCTCTTTAAACTGCAGATAAGCAATCAAGTATAAAATAAACAACAAAAAAGTTTGGCAAATTCAGACTGAAATGTTTTACTTGGAGTTGGAATTGAGTAAATTAGTGTTATCATTTTTTAATGTTCTGCATTTTTACCTAAGTTATCTCCTAATGCGGATCATGAACGTTTACTGGCACAATGATCGGGTGTGTATATAATGTAACAGATCTTCTGTAAATAAGAAGCACTTAAAACATAAGCAAATGATCTTATTTGTTCCCTCCTGTGCTGTCTGAATGCATCTTGCGAAGATGAGAGCATTATGTACAGGAATACCTAGCACAAGTCTTGGAAAAACACATCTGCAAATCCATATCACTTAGCGCTCAAAAAGGTATAGTTACAGATGCTATGCAATCTACATACTTAAATAAGTAGAGTTATATGAGGCCAACATCAAGGAATAGTTTGTAATGGAAAAGTTTTCGGATCTGTCTGTCTCCTGACTCTCATGTATGTTGAACTAGCCTTCTAACATTCATATCAGATCTACCAGAAGTATTGTCAAAATTTGAGATTTGATTAACTTTTTCTTTAGCTGAGTTGCCGAATTGAATAAGCGCATTAAAAAAAAGAAACAGTGGCTTCTCCACTTATAGTGATAGCACTTGAATAGTTCAAGCATATGCCCAGTGGACCTCTCCCTATTTGCTGTTTTCTTCTTCAATAAATTATGATTTTGGAAGCTGAGTTTAAAAAGTGTTTCTGATGGGCAGAGTTTGCTGTTGATTGACTTGCAAGTGTCTTGAGAGAGCTCCGGCATAGACCGCCTGTATTGTAGCCTAAACATCGATTTATTTTTAATCTACCGTTGTTGAATCTATGTCTGAGCATATGGGGAAGCATGGGAAGAAGCCGAGGAGTGGAAAATCAAGTGCTTCTCTCGAGAGTGCCCTGCCGGAAGATGGCGACCCCGCTAAACTAAGATGGCGACCCCGCTAAACTCAGACTTTGAGGAATCGGATGCAGAGGCCTTGGATTTATATATTTCCTCTGGTTTTATTTGTGTACATGTAGACTATAATAATCTCAGGTAGACTATAGAGTAGTCAGCACATGTATGTTTTTAAATCAGACCTTTCGTTTCCCAGAATGCCACTTCAGTAGGAAACAACAGGGTTACAATGAGGTAGAAAGATGGGATCACAACCTTCATCAGATTTACAATTTGAAATTCTTTAACACACTTATAAAAAAAATAAATGGAGCTCTGAGTTTGAAAGCCCAAGTGAGCTCTTGTCATGAAGATAGAAGATCAATAAACTCCACGTACAGAAGAAGGATTAGGGACACATGCATCAGAGAAGCTTAACTTCAAATGCATCCTCAATCTTTGTTTCCTCTTCATCTTTAGAAGAGAAGCTCTCTCGGTTGGATTTGGATCTCCAAGACGATATTTCCTGTGAAGTTCCAGGCAAACAAATTGTTTTCAAAGTCCCACTTAGCAGCATAATTTGGAATGGTAATTATGTAAATGCACTCCATCAAATCAAAACTTTTTTTTCCATGATTTGTAATAATTAGTTAACAAATTCATTTTCTATCTCATTTTCAGAATGATATGAACCCAGAACAATAATGGCTTCAGTTGTAGTGGAGTATGCATCCCCATGATGTTTTGCCTAAACAAATAGGACAGATAGCTAACTATGTAGTTGGCTATCTATTCTATTAAACATTTAAGAAAAAATTCTGTGTAGTTTTGACTAATATGAACATTAATGTACGTATGTCATGCCTACTATGATTGGGTGTGACTTTAAAAAGCATACACTTCAATCTAAACATTGTGCTATCCAAATTATAAGATATTTAAAAGAACATTTATTTAGTATTTTATGTAATTTGATCTTCCTAGGCTTTACTGCTATGCCAAAAGTATTTAATCGGCATAGCAATAAAGACTGTATCTAAAGCTGCCAAGAGTGACTGCCTAACAGTCGATTCACTCTCAAATGAGGTTTTACAACGGGTATCTGCAGTCGATCCATCCAATCCAGCCACAATGCTGTGTGTGGAGGAAGCCTACAGGTAAGTATGCATTTTAATCTATACACTATATCTCACTAAATGTTAACTGATTTTCCGCACAATTTGTCGATGTTGACTTTAAAGAGAGATTTTGCGAATTGTGGCCCAAATATGGGACAGGGGACTGCATTAAGGACACAGAGCTAACATGTATGAATCTTAGCACTGACACTTCTTTAACAGATTGTGTTAGACAAAGCCGGAAAACTCTTAGAAGGTGATATACACAAATCCATTAAACTGACAACATGACTAAGAAAGAGTTAATATATCTAAGCCAGGACAAGTCATACACGTCAGTATTGTATAAATGTCATAAAGTGCACGGTAAAATTGATACTGTTAAAATGAGGCACGGGTGTCGGGATATCAACAGGATAGATTAACTGATCAGCAAAATGAAATTTAATCTTTGCTGCAATAGACTGGAATCCTAAAAGGCAACTCTGATCAAATCACAGACTGCGCTCTGTTACATGGTAGACATTTAACCTTTTGAATACTGTGAGTGTGTAGGGGGGAAGGTAGGAAGCTTGGCCTACCGAGCAATATCGGATTCTGCACAAAGCATCGTCTTTTAAACAACTAGGAACTGTAAGTTTGAGTAGTCCAGTTGATTTATAGCATACAATATAGTAAGCAACTCATTTGGCTCCTGAGCAGCCTTCTTTATTAACCTTATAAAATAAATGGGTTTAATTTAAAAAAGTACAAATGAGCTTCAGTTAAATCTATATTACAAAGGTTCCTGTAGTTTGACCTAAATGTAATATTTGTTACTTTAGTCCGACAATAACCCTGATTGCAATACACAATGCACTTTGCAAAGGGTTAAAATATATATGAAGAAAATAAACTTCAGTTTTGCTCTAAGAGAAAATGCATGTATCTCTAACTCGGGTTTACAGAAATAGTAGGACTCCATTAATTTGACACTGGGAACATAATTAGCCTCAATCCTTGTTTTGAGTAGGCTCATTTCACAGAAACAACAGAAATCTGCCTTTGACATATAATGCACCTAAAGGGACACTATAGGCACCAAAACAAGTTTATCTTAATAAAGCAGTTTTGGTGTATAGATCATGCCCCTGCAGTGTCACTGCTCAATCCTCTGCCAATTTGGAGTTAAATCACTTTGTGTATACAGCCCTAATCAGACATCCTTGACTTACAAAGCCTTCCTAAACACTTCCTGAAAATAACCTTGTTATTTTAGGCTCCTGTTTTGCACAGTCTGTTTAATATTGAAATTATAACCTCCTAATCTGTTAATAGCCTTCTAAAGCCTGCACGAGTCTCCTGTGTGTGATTGAAGTTCAATATAAAGAGCAGGAGATAAAAGCGGCTGATTGAATATGAAACAGTTTTTCATGCAGGTTGTGTGTCAGTCACAGCCAGAGGAGGTGTGACTAGGGCTGCATAAACAAAAACAAAAGGGATTTAACTCCTAAATGGCAGAGAATTGAGCAGTGAAACTTCAGAGGCACGATCTATACACAAAAACTGCTTCATTAAGCAAAAGTTGTCTTGATCCTATAGTGTCCCTTTAAAATGGAAGTTTAATATTTTTCCAATCATTCCACTTTTAATACTATAAAATATTCTTATACATTGCTCTGTCACCACTTAGTTATTCCATTGGAGAGACAATGCATAATTACCAGCATTTCTGCCCAACAATTGGGCCCTAAAAAGCATGGCTATGTGTGTGTGTGGGGGGTTGACACTGACAGTGGAGGGGTTGATACAGGACCTATGTCAACATGGAGCTCTTAGCTGACATATGTATGTTGCAAGCCAATCAAACACAATTGCACATACACCGATCACAGCAAATGCTATTACAGACCTCAAAATTTCCACTTGGCTACAAGCCAAAGGCAAGTAAAAATTTACCCTGTCAAGTGAAAATTCATGGTCCCTCTACTAACTGTGAGGACTGTCAGTGCTGTCTGAAAGAAGCCCCTTGTAACCGTGGCCGAACAGCTCATATCTGGAGCTGTCAGCAGTGAGGTTACACCAGGGGACCGGCCTGCTCTGCCCTTTCAGACTAGGTAGACAGCTTGAGGTCCTGAAGTCTCAACCTTTCTGCTTCCTCGTCTTTCACCTTTCTCATCAGGCAGTAACTGTGACAATGTCTGCTGGGAAAAGTTATTTCCATTATATTTTTTTTCTGACTTCCTATTGCCTTTGCTGCTCTGTCATCAATAAAGTGATAAAGACTACAAATGTGGCATCTATAGGCAGCTAGCCAAAGCTTCCTGCAACTCGTAGCCTGCAACCACATGCTGTGCTAATTGTCAAATTCTGCTTGAGTCAATTGTGGGCAGGGCAGCTGCTTTTGTGTCCATACTCCTACCACCCAACATTTCAAATGGACACACAGGGACACTTTAATATTAGTGATGTGAGTGAGGGTATGGCCAGAGACGGGGCTGTTCAGAGAATTTTTAGGTGGCTTGCAAGTAGCAATTGTTGCAACTAAAATGTAAATTAGAAGAACAGTTTCTTTAATAGTTTAAACGTTACAGTAAGTATTATTGCTCTCAACCTCTACTATACACTCAGACACAACAATATGGAGCTCCTAGAAAATAGGGACATAAGGACAGATAATAGTGACAGCTTGATTTGGGAAGAAAATATGGACTGTGCCTCCTAAATAGGGACACTTGGAAGGTATGCATCCCCAGTTGTGGAAGGAGGTTTGCAGTGGTGGGTACTTTTAGGGTTTGGCTACTAATGTAGGACTTGATATTTTGAGCCCTGTCCTCATAGATGCATTTCTATACCTTGAGTGCATTGACCAATAAGCCTTGAGAATCTGCAGAACATTTGTCAAAAATATTTTTTGATTCTTAATTATATTACCAAATCAAGATGTGCACTTTTTATTAGCTTTGCAGGCTTTCTGGAACCAAATTAAGCAATGGAGTGTGTGTGGTGGGGAAGGCATCGGCTCACACTGGGCACTGCAGGGATTATTGCCAATCATACAACCTTTTACCAGACACAAAGTCTTCAAACCATTTCATAACAGAATTACAGTATCTGACATCACTATGTGAAGCACAAATGGATCAGTCACTTATTTTTGTTAAACGAATAAGAAACAAGCACACACAAAAAAAAGCCCAGAACGGTTTGAAATTTGGTCTTTAAACCTGCTTTTTTTCATGCTCATAAAATGATGGTGAGAGATTTGGGCAGTGAACTGGTTAAAGAAAACAATAAAAAGACGAAAGGAGACAGTCAGAGTGAGTAGGATTTACTTTCGTTTACTTTTAATCTATGGTGCTTTGCTCTGTGGCTTATCAGCCCTATGTCAGCTCTTTTATACTTCACGAATTGCCCCCCATGCCGCTGCTGGGGGGACGGGACCTGAGTGTCTGTCAGCTTTTTGTCAGGGGAAAAAGAGGAGAGAAGAAAAAGAATCGGAACAAGAGGGAAAGCAAAGCTAAGAGGAATCTATTAGATGTCACAGCGCTTTTGTATTCATGTCAATGATTCAGGATTAGAGTGTTTGAAATAATCTTATTGAGAGGAATCAAAGGAGCTAGGGCACTGGAAACATCTCCTGAGCATATGGCAACAGTTTGGACAATATCTTATTAGGGATGTGTTCAGTGACACCATTACTTCCAAATTATATTAGAAGAACGTTCATCCTCCAGCAAATAGGTAGCAGTGACACAGGATCACAGGCAACACATTACGACAATTCCTGAAAGAAAAAGCCCTGCCTGAAAATGACAACATCCAATGGGTCATTCTAAGGCAGTAATGGCTAACCTTTGGCATTCTAGCACTTGAGAACTACATTTCCCATTAGGCCCAGCCAACCAAAAACAAATTAAGCAATATGTGCATTCTCTCTCTCTCTCTAAATATATATATATATATATATATATATATATATATATACACACACATATATAAAAATAGACATATATATTACTCACAACTCACATTATCACATACAAGTATATATATATACATATACATATACATACACATACACACACATACACATACACATACACTTATGCACACTCAGGACCAGTGTGCCCATGGTGAGCCAGCTTCAGGAAAAAACAGCCTTCAATCTCTCCAGTAACCTCTTGGGAGGCACACTTGTCAATCACTGTTGTGCTTCTTCAGCCGGCGCCTGGACATCGGCAGTGACTGACAGATTTGCATCCTGAAAGGCCCTACATTGGCTGTTGTGCTAGCTATGTTTGAGACAAATTCCTGCACGGAGCCCTAAACTCTACAGTTACAAAAACATGAAGCTAACAGCCTGGTTTGATACACACTTCATCCAATTACAAAGGAGAAAAGTACAAGAACAGCATTTACAGGGCATACTATTAAATTCCTAGGGTGGGGGGCTGAAGTTTTAAGAATTAATGCGATTTCTGTCCAATTTACAAAAACTATCTCAAGTGAGCTCTAAAAGAAAGAGTAGTGGTTACACTAAAGACATATTTTGATGATTTTGATTCTTTTTTAGTTCATGCCTAATTCTGTTTTGCATTTTAACTAAGCATAATCTGAGACTCCAGTAAATGCAGTACCATTCTAGTATTCAGTATAGCCTTTGTTTCTAATAAATGATGGGTATTGTAGTCCAGCAGTAAGACTGCATGCCACCATTTCTATTCTGTAGATGATTCCTAGTAAGAATTCCGGGGCAATGTTCTAAGGACAGCTAGCAGGCTAAAATTATATCTAAGGAAAAATCAATGCCATCTGACTCCCTCTGTTAATTATTAAACATGTAGTTGACACTCTAAAGATTGACAAGTGCCTGCAAAAGGAAATGTGTACCAGAACATATTTAGAAATAATATTTGTTTGATGGCAGTGGCCTACTAAGTTTATTGGCAAATCTGCTACTGGTTAGCAGCAAGATCTAAACAGTTTTATTCAATAAAGAGCTTGAAGCTTTGTGAATTATTTACACATGGGACTGTGCTACATTGGATTTTCATTATTTTGTACCCTATTCATGTATCTCCTCCTTCCCTTTGATGGAGGATATCTCCATATTTAGATTTTCTAACTCCTCCTATTGAATATGCTAGATGCTAGAATATGAGTCCAAGACAGGTGAGTGAGCAATCAGCTAAGTGAGTTGTAGTGGTTATGGTGCTTGGAGTGTTCCTTCAAATTACCTTTACACAATCTATCCTTCTTAAAACTATGCTGAATCCTTCTAATGATAGCATTCTAAATGTATTCTTCAATATCATGTACTAATTACTTTTCAATTTAGTTCCCAACAACAGATATCAAGATTGCAGGTCTGTAATTCCCAGCTGAGATTTTAATCAGTTCTAAATGTGGACATTACATGTTGTTTACGCCAATCTTTTGGCCAAAGGTCAGATAAAAGAGAATGCTTGCAATTTTTAAAATGATGATTTGGCTATTACTTGACTCCCTTTGGGCGTATGCTATCTGGTTTATCCTGTGGATCATCAAATCTTTACTATAGGATGCTGACCATTTTTCCAGATGTGTTAAAATAGAAGATGAACACATTTCTTTAAGCTGCACACATAAAATGTGGTGTTCAAAATTGACATGACAACTCTAAAAATCACAGTTGAAATTGTGAATGGTGGTAGAATTAACAAGGTCAACTTTGATATCTACTGTTTCTGTAACATTTTGCACTTGTCTCGTTTGTTGTTAAATTTCCCCTTCTGATAATATTATAATGCGCTACGGAATATGTTGGTGTTATATAAATGCCCAAAATAATAATAATAATAATAGTTGGCTATAATGTGGAATTAAGGGAAATGCAGAGTATTGCCAACTGGAATTCCATGGCTGGACACCTTTTTGTTTGAGAATAGATAATGCCTATTCTTTAACTCGGTGACTCATATCAATGTATAAAACAAGCACAGCATTATAATCTTAATACATGGATTTACAGAGGTTTAAAAAAAAATCATTTGTAAAGTCAGCATGTGGGACACGTTTCCATTCCTAATTGTTAAGGAATTTGTCAGCCATTTTTATTTATCCACACCAATGGGGCTGCTATGATTTTAATTATGTCAAGAAACGTACGACCAGCATGGTCACATTTTTTTTAATTTTTTTTTAAATATAGAAATCTGGTTCCGATTATTAGAACAATTACACAAAATCAAGAAAAACTTTGCATATTCTATTTCTATAGTAACCCTTTAAGTATAAGGTGAGAAAGCGTAGTTCTGCATACTGGAGACACATGTAAGTAACATGGTGGTTTTACAGATTCCAAATTTTACATCTAAACAAATGTCCGGTGGTAACTTGGAACCATAAAAGCAGAACTATATGGGACTGGGAAGAGTGAGCAAAGCAGTATTCTCCTGATGAACGTTCAGCAATGCCAGCTTTTCTGATATGTATATTGCAAACCTAATTAGGTTGCTCACTCATTAGTCTTCTAGAAAAATTAGCACAGCTTATGCTAATTACTCCTGTAAAATTTAATAAACTCTTTGAAATAGGAATAGACTAATGAGGTTTTATTTATTGAACTAAAATAACTGTAAGGAAAAAGGTTAGGACATAGGGATATACATTGAGGTAATAAAACCACAATTTATTCCATTTCAGCTCCGGAATTTTATGGCAGAGCTTTTAAATTCAAATATGAGTTACAATTCGGATGTTAAATCAATCCTGAACTTAATTTAAAAGAAGAAGTTCTCCTCCCCCACTGTCGAGATTTGATTTGCTGCTCAGAATAACTTCTCGCTTTTAATGGGTGCTGTGAATTTGTGTCACGAAAATGGTTTTCTTCAAATGACATCATGGTCTCATTAGATGGCACTTTCAGAGATATAGGTAGCATCAGGGGTTCATCGGCAGATGTGCTGTATCACTTGGAGCAAATTATGGCAGATCATTTCTAACCAGTGAGCATGTGGAAAGTATTGGACTACAAAGAGTTCAGACATCAGGACATTTATAAAACAACCACCCAAGGTCTGTGTATCCACAAGGGCGAAGAGATCTGTACTTTCTACAGCACAGATCTCATTCAGGACTTCCTGCACTATACACAGGGTCCTAAAAAAGTAGTGATATGTTATATTATTATGAATTACTAGGAGCTGCTTTCAGTATCACTATAGCATACTGGCCCTGAAAAACATATGTGCCATCATGGCTTAAATTTTGCGTTATATAGTCGTCCCCACATTACAGTCAGCCTTCTATTATGCAGTATAAATATCTATTATTTTTATAGGCTCTGAGCAGCATTCAGTGAGGCCCGAGCAATATATTTTATACAAGTTACCAATGCATATGATGGAGTCTAAGTCATTGGCAGCGTATCAGGGATGTCAAATCCTACAAACAATTTACTCTTTACTTAGTTGACAGGCAATAGAACAATTAAATAAACAGTTTAGCATTTTAAATGAGAACATATTAACCAACTACATTTTACTGAGAAAACGTTGGCCCAGCTTTATTGTGACATTGGCCTTAAACGTCCTGGGCTGGCTTTCATGCTCTAGATATGGGCAAGTTTCTACTCATCATCAAAGGTGATGCCAGGTAGCCATTGGGAGGATATTCCCAGCTAATTATGCTTGCCGTGTATAACGGCCTGGTTTGTCACTGACCACTGCATGTGGTAAGAGGGGGCAGTAGGAAAATACTTTCTGAGAAACACTACTTAGAAAATGAATTAATAAACCTTCAGTAATGCAAATAGTAGGATGGGTCCATGGAGTCCTTTACAAAAATATGATTTACTGTCCCTTTAACGTTTTTAATCACTAAAAAACAATGCATAACAACATCATAAACAAATTCACTAGATACTTGACAAAAACACCTGAGTGCACTAAATAGGAAAACAAATATAGACAATTTAGACTATGAGCTTTCACAAAAAAAAAAAAATAAACAATTAGAATGATGTAACAAGCAAAATAAAATAAAAATGGAATACAGCAATAATGATTTAAAACAATATTACCTAATCTATTTATTGCTAGTCAAATGGCAACAATGGCTTAATTAAAAAGGATATATGAGTTGGCAAAGAGGATTTCTGCTTTGGTGTAAAAGCAAAAAATTGTTTCTTCAATGCCACTCCCTAGGATTTTATATATTATGTTTAATTACCCCGTGAAAAATGTTACTTAACTGTCAATCATTGTTATAAGTTCTGTCTTTTGCACCTGGCAGTCAGCATAGTGAAAACATACAGAAAATAGGAGATATGTTTCTACTTCTTTGCTTAATTTGCATTGTATGCCTTGGCTGTGCCTAGACTGAACTGGTTTGTGTATACATTTAGAAGAAAATGTGGTATTACATGAAAAAAAGGTTAACATGGGTTAAAGCTGATCTTTACTGTGACTTTCATTAGTTTTTGAAATCATGGGGTAGAAGTCTCGCTATAGATAGGCTAATAGGTTTGGATAATTAACGATATGAAAACATTTGGAATATTTACAAAGAAAATGATTTTTAAATGAAAAGCGATAATAATCAACATTCCATGAAATAGGTTAAATATGATGATTGAATACTAGCAAAACATTTTCATTTCTTCGTAAATATGGTTGAGATGCTGGTAACATCATAAGGCTGATTTATTTTATGGAGGAATCGGTAACACACTTAGTACTGTCAAGTATCTGTTCCCTCTTTCACTCCACAATAAAAATAGCAGTTTCATGTATACACCCAGAATTGTATCTACAACATCCTGTTCATCCGACTACCTGCTCGGTTTTGCCAGAATCAATATAAAAAGAATGTAAAACTGAAACACCCTGAATGTTTTTGTTACTGTCAAATTTAAAATGCACTGGCCTGCAGAGGCTGTCATAAATAAAGAGGAAATATCTGGTGACTTGCATAGCTTAGCTTGTTTCTCTAAAACAGATTTTAGAGTGAGTTAGTGAAATTAATGGTAGTTTATAAATGTTTTTGCTACAAAATGTAAAGTGAGTGGCAGTACCCTACTCATTTTTTTAGTCTTTAAATTATATATTCACCCAGACCACTTCATCTGAATGAAGTAGTTTGGGAGCAGCATCCATGCCTTCTTAAGTTTACATTGCAGTATTAAAGGGACACAATAGTTACCAGAACCTTTACAGCTTAATGTAGTTGTTCTGGTGTCTATAGCTTGTCCCTGAAGTGTTAGCACTGTAAACACTGCCTTTTCACAGAAAAGGCAGTATTTACATTCTCTGAAAAGGCAGTGTTTACATTGCTGGCTAGTAACACCTCTAATGGCAGTCACTCAGAGAACCACTAGAGGTGCTTCCTATATCAATACGGCACAGTGTGCAGCACTGGCATTCAGCGTCTCCACGCTCTGCATGGAGTTGTTGAAGGTATCCTATAGCAATGCATTGATTTAATCATCTCTATGAGGGGATGCTGATTGGCACAGCACTGCATTTTTGCCACAAATGTGCAACAGCTTCTTAATGCTTTCCTATGGGAATTCATTGGATTGGCTGACATCATCAAGAATGGTTAGTTTAGCCATGGAGGCAGGGCCAGCCGCACAAGACATTTTAACTGCAATCACCTAAACAGCCATTTCAGCACTATAGTGTCAGGAATACGTTTGTGTTCAGAGGTGCTTCCACTGCACTGACCAAGTAAATCTCAGTCACATGACACG
Source organism: Pelobates cultripes (assembly GCA_933207985.1). Lineage (NCBI taxonomy): Eukaryota > Metazoa > Chordata > Amphibia > Anura > Pelobatidae > Pelobates > Pelobates cultripes. Next base: position 213,462,848 of record OW240914.1, on the reverse strand, counting down.
GAAGTCCCATAGGGACACGCAGGACAGGAACACTATAATCTTAGAACACAGATTTGCATCACTAATGTTATGGTGTTCCTTTAACCCCTTAAGGATACATGACATGTGTGACATGTCATGATTCCCTTTTATTCCAGAAGTTTGGTCCTTAAGGGGTTAAACACACTTGTCATGAAAGAAAGAAGCACTTACTTCATACAAATTGATCTACTTTAAGATCTACCCAATCCGAGAAGAAATATCATTGAAATGTCTAAATCCCTCCACTTCTGCTACTTGTTTGAGAACAATAACATTTTCTTTATGTTGGATGGCACAATGTTCATCTGGTTGATTCTGTCCCAGACCACACCACTATAATCTTTGTCAATAAGGAAGCTGATATAGATATGAGATTATTTATATTTATATTGTTTTGTTTTAAATGCAGACAGACTATGCCATACTCTTGCTCAAATGGAGACGGAGTAATTTTCTGAGGTGGGTACACATTTTGCTTTGTAGCTGCCCTTGGAATATAAATTATTAGCCACCCAACCTGCCAGGTTCCACCTTCGCTTATTTGAAGTGGCACTCAACCACTCATGAATATTCTGACACCCAGTGCTTGCATGACACTATCATGTTCCCAGGTAGAAACGAGAAGAAGATAAACAATTTCTGCATCCATGGAGTGAGAGATGATTGTATTTATTAACCCTATAACGACAACTTATGGTAAGTAGAGTACTTTAGCTATAAAAAATCATTATGACGGTACTAGAAGCTTATCTGTAGTTTATAAAGCTGTCCCATGAACAATACAATCTGTGCTGATGTGGAAACTGGAATAGGTAACTAGGCCTGCTGGGATCTTTAAACATCACCAATGGTGTTGAGTTTATTGCCAATCACAAATATCTTTACAGTCAAGATAAGGGTAAATCAGAATCACGAGGTCTAACACAAGATGGTTTGGAATATTTATCACTTACAAGAAAAGTAAGTTTGAGATCGGGGTCTGTATATTGGGTATTCACAGTGATAAGAATGAATTATTTCTGGTTAAATTGTTTCAGACATATATTTACTAGCAATTACACTAGAAAAAATATATAAATCACTTATAAAATCTACAGCGTATAAAATACATAAAAAACAAACTGTGACCAAAATTACAAGTATTTTAGGCATTGTGTCATAAAACATATGGATGAATATATCACACGATGTGGTATTACTCCTGTTAAACTATGTGCATTTTATTATATGATTGAATATTACATCTCTGAGAGTAATGCTAAAAAAAACTTTATATATGGATACTTTTTGATCTTTCACTCCAGATTGACATCTTTTAAAATTCCTATTGAAAAGTAATTAACAATCTTGTGGATTCCCCTCTAATTCATTGTCTGCCTTCCATTAATAAATGGGGTTAATGCTCAGAGATGTGTTGTGAGAACTAGGAAGTCTGTTAATATATCCAATTAGCAAATATAAGGAAAAAGCGGGGGCAAAGTCTAATACAGGAACTAATAAGTGGCAGAGAGAAAGAAAAATGAAAACAAACAGAAGAAAAAAAAACAACCCTACAAATAATTAACGGAAATAAAGGGAGGAAAACAATTTGCCAAGAGTAATAATAGAAGGAAAAAAAGTAAGATTAGAAACCAAGCTATAAAGATGTGATGATTGAGTAACACGATATAAAATGTGCTTGCAGTTGCTCTAACCCAGCAACAATTTATATATATTCAGAAAGTCTTGTATATACCATATATATCTATTATAGGATACATTTTGTAGAATTTCATGTCTAATTGGTTTATAATTACATCTCAAAGGCTGCACTATTTTTTTTCTTCTTCCTGTTTTCTCAGTTTGATCCATTCTTGGTACCTCCATGAAACATCTTACAATTTCCAAATTTTTTGAGCCCATCGGACCTTTCCAAATACAACCAAAAAGAGGTTTGAAAGCATACCTATGGGACAGATACAGGACAGCAACAATAGGAGGCACACTAATGCAATCCAGGTAAATTGATACTGTTTGAGAAAAATAGAGTGAGCTTATTACAGAGCTGCTGAGTCAAGCCTTTGCTACTCACAGGACCAGGTCACAGTAACCCTGCTCAATATCTGCATTTTGTATCAGACACCATTTAAACCAAGAGAGACCAACATTTTTAACTCCATATATAATACATTTTATAGATCTTAATTTTACATCTATGACATTCTTTTAATTTCTTGAGAACTATGAGAGAAAGGCAGAAGGAATGGTAAAATGTCCCCACCGGCTTATGTAAATTCTAAAATACCCTTAAATGCTACCTATGCAAGTTAAAAGGCTACTAAAAGAATTGAACTGAGGACATCACTACATATCCACAATGCACCCAGAATACCATGCAAAACATGCAAATCTGTAAAAAAACAGCAAACATTGTCAATGTTTTATATTTTGTGCCCATGTTGTTGTAGATTCCATAAGTGCTCCTATTATGATAAACTTCACTTGGTGTTACTCTATAGCAGGGGTTCTCAACGTTAGTCCTCAGGACCCCCTACCAGTCCAGGATTTGGGGATTACCTGGGTGTGTCTCAGGTGTTTAGAAAAAGGGAAAAAAACACCTTAGACTCTAAGGTGTTTTTTTTTCTTTTTCTAAACACCTTAGACACACCCAGGTAATCCCTAAACCCTGGACTGGTAGGGGGTCCTGAGGACTAACGTTGAGAACCCCTGCTCTATAGGAAATAATATTTCCTTGATATGAAATGATTAGCTCATCTATAGATATAAGCTATGTCTACATTTCTGTGACCTTCTCAGCCATCAACATATTGGTACAAAATTATACATCGATCCAAGTGTTATATATGTATCTTACAACCTTTATCGTGCACTCAGAGCCTAGGAATAATATTATGAATTTAAAATGTAGTGTGATAAATATCTGTGATATGCTAGGTTCTAGATAGGTTATCTACGAGAAATTAGTTAGGGGAGTTTCATCTGTCTACCAATGACGAGTATATCTGTGGGTTCCTTCCTCAATGCAGTCATCCAAGGGAGAACACTAGGAACTTCTTCACATACAATCCTCATACATGAACATGCATGCGCACTATTCACATTTTCTTCTCTGGACAGTGTAACAATTACATAACCGGCTACAGAGGAATTACAGGCATAAATAGTTTTGCACTATATAACTATTCCTGATTTTTTTCAAAGCTGTGATTATTTTGAATTAAGATACATTTTTATGTTTCCTGGTGGGTCGTGTTTCACATATGACCTCATTGAAACAACTCCAGACAATTTACTATGAAAAAGTGAACCTATTAATCTTTTTTTTCCAGTGGAATATAAAAGTAAACAGTGTTTATGGTTGTTGTTTTTCCCCCCTGTAAAAGGGGATAAACTGTTTTTCAATGGAGAAGTTTGAGACCAGTCCCCCAGTGGGAGGTTTTCACAGATTAGTGAATTGCATTGACCATTTCTACTTGAATTACATAAACCCATACGACCCTTAAAGCATAAAAATCTAATATAGTGATGCAATGTTATTCTATATCTTGACCTATAATATATTCAATGCACAAACATGAATAAACAGGTTCCCAAACTCATTTACAATGTATTCATTAGGAAAGGGAATTGTCAATGTCATTGGGTTGCTAATTAATTGGCAACATCTAATTCAAAGTGGCCACTAGAAAAAAATGGAAATTTCTTCGCAAGCTGCCTCGTCCCTTTAATAACCTAGAAATTCTTCTATGTAGCTACCTTCTCCAGTGCGAAAGAAGCATATTATAATAATTGCACTCTGTTTGCATGATTTCTTGGAAAATATAAATGGTATAAACAACACGATCCTAGTTTGCAAAGATAGGCCTGGTTTAAAAATGAATTACATATATGGGTTCACTCTACCGGAAGCAAGAAGACAATATTCTCCATATGATCTAACTGTAAGAAATAAAACAAGGCTCTCTAAATAACGAAGATAATTTTCCAGTGAAGCCACAATTGTAGTTGATGATAGCAAATTGTTTATGCAAATACCAAAATCACATAAACTTAACTGATTGATTATGGCAGTCATTAAGAAAGTTATCACATGATTCAAAAAAAATCCCCCCTCACCTTAAATGCCAATGCCATTATGTATTAGTGAAATATATTTTATGCTAATAAAATGTAGGAGTTTATTCATTGGACAGAATGTTGTGCGATCACTTGAGAACTATCCTGCAAAGTTCAGGAGAAAATAGCTGAATTAAAAAAATAAATAAATCAAAAATCAAACAAACTTGCTTGTTTGGTCTAAACATTATATCAGTAATCTAGTCATCATAGCTCCTTGTTACATGAATACACCCCAAACTGTTTTTTTGGTGTTTTTTCTAGCTTCACTCCATCCCCAGAAGAAAATCCTACATTTTACAATGAAACAAACCTTATTATATTACTGGATAACTGCATTACCTACACATTCTATATAGTTTTTTACGACATGTCTGTCATAATCCCAAAAAAAATTAAACTTGCCCCTTTATATTCTTTTAAAATCAATGGAATACAAATGAAAGAAAAGAAAGGCAAATAAAAATACAAATCAAAGGGGAAAAAACATCCAGACAAGTAAGTTCAAGAAAGGAGAGAATACAGTATTTACATGTAAGTAAAACAAGGGCTAAAAAAAAAAAAACCTTGAAAAAGTTGCATATAATCAATATTTCTACATCAGGATAACAAATAAAAATGCAAATTTTAAATGCATTTATTATAGCACTTGTAGCACATCACTGGGATGCAGGAACAACAATAGCATGTGATATCATGTATTTGCGATCTTGAATACAATGGCAAATCGGTGAAAAAACATATGTGGACAAAATATGATGCAAAAATATTGAACTGCATCCTTATACAATATCAATATTAGGAGGCAACTTTATAAAACATGTTCTATATGCCACATTATAGAAACCATTTGAAAGACCATCATAATAAAAATATATATACTAACATGCTCTTCATTTTTCAACCCAGATATTATATCTCTATTATAGCATTAATTCTTAATATTAATATGTACTATTCGTGTACGCATCAGATAGTGAGCTGTGGTGAATTGACAAGCAACTTGCACCAAGATGGCACCATGGCACTGGAGCTCATGCTTTATCAAGTGAGATATTTTTGTCTTAATTGCATAATTTAACCATCATATTGCCACACCTTTCTGTTGATCAGGTAAATGCTCACAAACAGATGAATTGGCCAGATTTTAAATGTAGTAATAGGAAGGTACATTGTGCACGGCAGTGAATGTGTAACAATACAATTTGGGAGTTTGTAATGCTAATGTGTATAATTAGTAAAAAGAACCTGATGTCTTTCAAACTTCTCATGTAAAGCACACATAACACATGTGTATATATAAATACACACACACACACACAAACTTACAAATTCAAACAATAAAGATCCATCCAATAATATAGAGCCACAAGCTTTACAGTCCAATGTGAAAACTCAAATACACTTTTATTATAATACAAAGGACAAAACAAAAACACAACGTTTCGGTCGTGAGGCCTTAATCTCATATTATACATGATTAATACCTCATGGACGAAACGTATTTTTGTCTTTTTGATTATAACAAAAGTATATTTAAGTTTTCACCCTGGACTGTGAAGCCTGTGGCTCTATACTTCTAGATATATATTGGGGGCTAGCGGACCTCCTCCATAGAGCTGGAGTGTACCAATACACTTGAGTGCAGCATTCCACTACCTGTTGGGTTTCATCCCAGTAAGAGAGCATTTTGCCAAATGTTAAATATCAAATGTCACATACAGCTAAATAAGATATTTGAAATTGTATGTGCAGGCGGGGAAAGCAATTTGGATTGGAGCGCTTAATTTCCTGCTGCTCTAAAAATAAAAACAGGAATTGTTCTTAAAGGCCTTGGAAAAGTGCTTCCCCGACTGTAGGAAAACGTCAAAAACTTAAAGCACTTCATGCATACATAGTAAGAATTTGGAGCTGTCTTATTAGTCTTATTCAGTATAAGGTCCTAGACTTCCTTTTAAAACAGAGATCAGTTAGTATCCAGTTCCAACCTACTTGGAAAGTAATGTATACAGCCAAACAAAGAAAGCAGCTGTGCCATTATGGACACATATAGACATTCAAATAAATAAATAATCTTAAAATTGGAGTTCCTTAAACATTTCCCTTTTAATAACATTTTTTTTGTAACTTTTTCAGTGCATCCAACATTTGTTATAGCCAGACATGGTCACAAACTGGGTGCAAGTTCCTAAATAATTGGGTGGTCCTGCTCCAAAGTGGGTGGAGTAAAAGCAATGCTGGAGCAGAGAGTGAGTGGGAAGGGCTAAACATGGCTGCCCCCAAGTCTGAGGTCTATTTAACAGTTTGAGAGTTTTATACCCAAAACCTTCAGAGGAAGTACACCTATTTTTCAGGGAAAGTAGTTTCAGCCAGTTGTCTTGTGTTATGCTGAAATTTCCTTGTCTGGATTTTGGGAATTGTAGTCCGCAGCAGGTAAGTCATCATATTGTCTATCACTAAAATGTAGCAAGAATTCCTTAAATGTGCACAAAACTTGCTGCTTATTCTCTGCTGTTTTCAACCACACTGCTCAGTGTCACTTTGAATTTGAAAAGCAATTAAACAGTGTGCTAAATTATCCGGCAGATGTTCTAAAGGGCAGGGTAGGTGTTGCATGGTTGAGTGCCTTCACTACTATTAGTGCTTTTGGCATACCTAAGCGGCAATACTTCTTTCATGTATGTGATACCCACTCCCAGAAGCACACAGGGCAGGTGTTTCATTGTAATGAGGAATAAAATTGTAAAAAAGGAATCACAAAGAATCTAACCTGTCAATGATCACCGGGTCTGACGGAGTCTCATTTCTGTTCCCGCAGCTTTTCTTATCGCAACAGCGACTGTGAGGAAAAAAAAAAAAATACAAAAAAAAAAAAGAGAATTTAGTATTGTGTGTATACTGCAGATTCAGCTTTATAGCAACAGCAGGTTCAAATAGCTTGGAAACAGTAAGATTGAATTAAGGAGCCTTGAAATCCTACCTGTAAATGGGGCTGAATGCTGTGTCAGAAAAAAGCATTAGGGCCACGGAGGGGCTAATTACTATCAGTAACTAATCCGAGCACAGCTGCCACTTAATTAGCATGCAGGTATACCATAATTGGTACGCTGGTAAAAAGTGCAAATCACTGCACCTACCCCCCCCCACCAAAAAAAAAATTATATTTGCTTTTTTTTTTCAATGCTTAACTTTAATTAAAAAAACACAAATGGGATGTGTGCATTTACCAGATACAGACACCTCTTCAAGTAACGATCAAGTAAAATATTTTCATATAAATAAATCATTTAATCAAATTATATTCCTATTATTTCCAGGATATTGTATGTTGTTGCCCAGAGAAAAGGTATTGCGTGGCACTGTCCTCTTCTCCAAACTGGCACCCAATAGCCTGTCTATCAGGTAAGTTTCTCTATCCAATGTTAGATGTAGACATTCCATGGCTTACAATGGAATGGTAGCATGTTTGAGAGTTCCAATGCCTGTTAACTGAATTGGAGCTGGTTTACTTTCTATTGGCAAATATGAACAAGAGTAATAACATGGTGAAATAATAATTATATTAAATGTCCACAAAATCTTTCTTTCATTCATAGAGGACATTTGTTTGCAGCCTAGTTAATGCGTTGCACTGTATACCAGCATAAAATTCTGCACATCAAGCAAGGCCGCTGACCTCCATTACCAAGCACTGGATGGAAATATAAGCTTTTGTCCCAGAGTACTTTTTTCCCCAGCTGTGATCTAAAAAGGAGCATTATGGGACACAATCTAATTTCTCAAACAAGCAGATAATGTCCTAATACTTACCATCAAGGACAAAGAATGCAGTATCATGTCATACAAGAACAAATAATAATAATAATCATAAACATGATTATCAGTGGTGACATTTAACTCATTCTAAAGGGGGAAGTAGAGCAGCAGCGATTGTTACCTCTAAGTATTTTCTGTGTGTGGTTCAGTACTAATATAGTTTATAAATCATTATGAAAAAACTCATTGTTTTTGACATCCATAGATAATAATTATGTTAAATGTTACACCTAATAGATGAGTGATTATTGGAAGCCCCATCACACGTGATACATTTCACTTGTTTTTCCTAATCAGGAAACAAAATCACGCTTAGCCCCACTTCACATTTGAATTCATGGCACTACCTATAGGATACTTTTAGTGCTCCATAAATTTGCTTCTTTTGTCACATAAATGCAAAGCTTTATTGCACTGTTAGTCTTGACAGAAAGCCCTGCAGAAAGTTGTTTAGGGATTAAATCTCTAAAACAAGCTATTTCAAAGCAGAGGGCCTCCACTATTTCATGTCTGGAAGAAGGAATTTCATCTTAGGGGAAAGCAAGCTGTCTCTAATACCATATGGCAAATGGCCGTGCATAGTAATTAGGCGGACTGATTAATGGTGAGCAGACTCTAATTTTATGCTTATAACCAAGGATGCATTTGCACTTCTTGTGCAAAATCAGCATATCCCAGCATCCATTGCTACTGTGCTACACTCCGCCAAAGTTCTCAAGAGCGAGTGATTTTTGCCTTTTTTTTTAATAACATGAGATTAAGTTATTAAATATATTAAGACTCATTAATAATTCAAAATAGACTACTTTACTATACTAATTGGGCCTGCCTGATTTAACACTTTGACTTTAGACACTGAAAGGATTAAGACACTCTTTGTTCTTCCTACCTTTTTTTCTATTTTTCCTAATATAGCTTTTATTAGACTTGTGTGTTCGTTTTTGACTGAAGTGCAAGTCGTCCAAATTTTGGCCAGTCGGCAGGTTGTCTCTATGGATGCATAACCAAAGAAACGACTCTCACAATGGACGAGCAAGTTCGTTTGATTTAAGTACATTGTGCCATAAAAAAAAAATGCTGGTTGAAATAAAGAATGTTGTATGGCTAGGGGACAGACACTAGATGTTGATTTTATTCACAGACAGATCAAGTGAGAAGTGACCAATAGGAGGGAAATAAAAATCTGTATTTATAATATTATATATTTAATAAACATATTAATTTGAATGTTACTGATTTCAACTTAGTAGACTTTTTCTCTTTAATACGTGGGTAGGGGTGGAAGAATTATTGCTGGAAACCCTTTCAAATCCCACACAAATTCCATATTTTGCCCAAACTGGGCATAGTGTGGGGACATGTAATTGAGAGTTGGATGGACTTGCAATCAGACCACACAAATTTTAATCATATGAAACCCAGAAAGACTGTCTCTGAAAAGTGAAAATCCAAAAATATGGGCAAAATATCAATTAACCAAACATTATGTAACAAAGTACAATAGGGTATCATTTAAATTAGAAAGTGAGGAGCTAGAACAAGATAACATGACCTTAATTCAGAGGAACTGACATCGTTAGGGTAAAATTTAAAAAAAACTGAAAGTTCTGCAGATGCATGGAATGGCCTTCCGGCAGAGGTGTTAGCATCTGAAAAATAATTTTAACAAAGGTTGTCATAAGCACTGATTCAAGGCTGCCTGAACAGAAAACAAAATTAAGGCTAAAGGCTGTGTCAATGCTTCTGCCTAATTACCCTATTCAGAAGATTAACAAAGTCTTCGATCTACAGTTTAGTGCTTACAACCCATGCCTCGCAAAGATTTAAAGCAGCTTGTCTGCGGCTCCTTTGTAACAGTGAAGCAGTTAAAAAAATGTTCTACCAGCATGCCACTGACAGGCTTGTGTAATAGGCTTGGTCTTCTAGTAAATAAACAGTATCTTTTACCAATCTGTAGGCAGCGAGGAAAATGGTAATCTCCGGCATTAGCCGCCTGACATTTTAAATATGGCTTTTCTGTCTCAAGTATACTGTACAAATAACATAATTTGCCATCAACTGCCTCAAGACTCCCCTGCTGAGTGCATTTTTTTCTTATAAGTGGAGAAGCCAATTCCATCAGCGAAATAGCCCTGCAAGCATGATAAATGATGCAAACAAGAAGGAGCTAAAACAAGACATGGATCAGATTGGGTGTCAGAATGGGTGTAGAAGTGCGTACTCTGCTTTTTTTCTGCTAAAGTTAGAGGGGCAATATATCTTGCAAGTATATGAAAAGTTAAGTACAGAATATGCTAATGAAGAACTAAAATCCTGGGGGACAAAAAGGAGCAGAAAATATATTTTTGGAGAAATGTAGGGGTGCGTAAATTAAAACTGCACCTACTTTCACAGCTGGCTGAAGGGTAATGTAAGAAACCATAACAAACACAAAAAATGTTACATAACAGCATGTTTATCATCGACTCATATATAGAGATGTATACACTGAGACAGAGAGTTGACAGCCAAGTTGCAATATTTAGGCCAAATAGTCGATCTGGAAAAATCTAAATCTGTGAAATAAAAGGGCGGTTTAAGCACCATAGCAGTATGCCGTTGTAGTGGTTATGGTGCTAGTAAGACGCAGTCCCCATTAGTAATATGGTGAGTAGGTGTCAGGCCCTGAAGGTTGGTCAAACTTCATGAAATGTATGACCAACAACAAGGTAAAGGCAAATGGCACCCTAACCATTATAAAGGTATTAGCGGGTATGGTATCCAGACTGACCCTTTCATTTTACAACTTGGTTGTTAGTGTCATGCTAAAGTTGGGTAGCAATATCTCAACACACAGCAAATATCAATACACAATGCATAGATTTAGTCCATCCTTGAACTGCTTCCAGTTTGGGTTTTATTTTTAGTCATCATTTAAAAGGAAAGGAAACAAGGAAATATATTGGACCAAAAGGGAGTTTCAGACAGTGGATTTCCATGTTGCCATGTCTTACCTGCACATGATCTCATGTGTGAGCAGGACTCTGCACATTTCAGGGTTTTTGTCTTGTCCTTCATATACTATGGCCTGCAAAGAAACAAAAACAATATAAATCAGTTCATTCTGTTTAGCTAAGATGTAATCATCTAATAGATAGCTCTCCACCATTGTGAAACTACAACCATCACAATGCTTTGCAGGCCCTTAGGGTAGTGTCACAACAGCTAAAAAGCTACCTGTAGGCTATAGCAGAGCAAAAAAATAGATCTATATCGGAATCTTGGAGAATTTATTATACAAATCTCTCTTTTCTGTAAATCTCTCCAGAGTCACATTCATATATTAAAGTTTACTATACAACTGTCTGTCATAGTTATTGGCTGGAATGTAATCTATATTCTATATGATTTTCAAACACGCAGCACCAGGCAACATCAGAAATAATTGCTCACAAGCCTTTAAAGTGTACCAATTCAAAGATCTGATGAGTGGACTATTATATTAGATTTTGCAGTGATATCAAGCCTATCTTCAATAACACTCAAGTCAACAAATAAAATATACTTATTAAAGAAAAACTCTAATTAAAAATATTTATATATATTCTTTTTGTTCCTATTTGTCTAAGCAGATGCTTCTGATAGAGAAGCATTGAAGACAGACAGCGCATGCGTGGCAATCAACGAGATCTGCCAATACAATGAAGCATTGAATAGAGAAGAATTCACAGAGAAGCAGTTGTTGTATAGAAAATTTAGTATCAACATGCTTTACATACTGACACTGGATGTCAAACAGATTCAATAACTGAATCTATTCATTACGATTAAGTGTTTTTGGTCCCTTTAAGTCAAATTTTATCATGACTTGGGGAAAATCCAAATTACATTTTGGTGGTACTTTTTGCCAAGCCAATAAAATACCATCAGTCAAAAGGATGGGCTGAGCGGAATATAAATAATGGGTTAGTATGCATATGAGAAGAGTGCCTGAAAAAATCAAATGTGAGCTCTTGCCAAGTCCTAGCTTTGAATAAGGGTGAAATCTCAAAATTGCGTAACAATGTTTCAAATGATGCTAAAATGTAAAAGAGAAAACGTAAGGTTAGCTGTTTGAATGTGGTATATATTATATCATATACATCATGTGCCAGGCTGTCAAGGTACAGCCTTGGCATACAAAGCAAAATTACTGTGTTGATTTACATTTACATTACATGAAGCAATGCAACTGTGCATGTATAGCTCCATGAAAGGATGTGCATGTGTGGCACCAGGGAAGGAATGCCCAAGAAGATTTTTGAAGATTAGACCCGGATTTGTATGCACATGCCCAGAGAATCATGTGAAGCTGGCAGTGCCCACACAAGGAAGTACCGGTATATGATATGTACTAAACACTTACTGCTGATGCATTTATCACTTGACTAAGTATATATACTGTGGTTGGGTAAAGAGGAATCAAAAGAGAAACCTTTTTTTACTCTTGATCATAAATATAACTTATTAATTGTAGAGAGAGCGAGAGAGAGATTAATATATATTATAGATAAGTCCGTATAGGCTGTCTTTTATATATCCCTCTCCTGAGTGTTGGATACCATCCCTCTGGAGGACTCCCATCACATATCCTTTAAAGCGGGGATTATACCGCTGTACGCCCTTCATACCAGAGCTGGCTATAGCTCTTTAATGTGAGTTGATTGCCCATATTTGTTTATTTTACCCATATTGGCTTTTATATACTGCACCATTGGGTCTCCTCGTTTTTGTCTTGCATATAAGCGGGACAATTGGACCACTAGGGACATTGAGGACTCTACACCCAAAAACAGGCACCTTATAAAGATACTTACTTCTGAGTGAGACCTCAATATTACTGGACTTTACCTTCAGTTACTCCATCAGAACTTTAGTCCCACCATATCAGTGAGACCAACTACGTTATATTGCCCTACATATTCAGACAAACTATGTACCTTTTAACTATTGGCGCAACCCTTTTCCTGTATTTCTTTGTGTTACATGTTCTCTCTTCAGAGGGTTTGAGGGTTACCTTCTGTTGGGCCGCTGCCTACCTTACTTCAATTTTATTAGCGCTGACCCTTTTCGTATTTTTTTATATATTGTGGATAAATCTGAATATGTCTTTAGACAGCTTTTAGAGATAAACCATGGTTTTAAGAAAACACAGTAGTGGGAAATCTGCAGTCAATTGTCTCCTAACCAACTAGTAACTTTTATATGAAGTGGTGGGGATTGGGGATTGTAGATTATCTCCCATTTACTCTATACTTGACATGGATACCCATGGGTTTAACACTCTTATTGTTTTAAAACTTCATCATTAACTGAAATAGGCAAACCTTGATATATAAAATCCTGAAAAAACCCAAACCAAAACTGTAGAGAAAACTGAACCAAGTATAGATCTAACAAGTCCTGTGCATGGCTATCAAATGACATTACAGCAGTAATTAAGAGGGATTACCCACTGTATTACACACACATATTATATATATATATATATAACAAATATAACCCCAATGATATTATTTGGGATTTTCCAGCCAATCACAATGTACTTTAGATGTAATCAAAAGCTAATATGAATACTTTAACCCCTTAAGGTCACATGACATGTGTGACATGTCATGATTCCATTTTATTCCAGAAGTTTGATCCTTAAAGGACCACTATAGGCACCCAGACCACTTCAGCCGAAGAGGAGGAGGAGGAGAGCTCCCCGTCTGGCGCTGGAGAAAGAGGTAAGTTTAACCCCTTCTTCTCCATCCAGCCTGGCTGGAGGGGGTCCCTGAGGGTGTTTTCCTGGCACTTTAGTGGTCCTTTAAGGGGTTAATGAAGTTGGCCAATTTATTTGCTGCCATATGTCTGGTAATATGTATTACCAGTGTTTGTTTTAGAGAATAAATCATCCAGTTTGTTCCTATGCTATGGGATAAAGATACATAGTCTCCTATACTACCAATTAGAAATACTCAGCACTGATAAGAAACCTCTCACCGCAGACAAAAATACCGGTATTATATTGTTTAACTGAAATGCAGGGACTGTTCTTGAAGTTTCTTAGAAGTCCTGATGCAGGCTAGAGATATTACAATTGAAAGCTTGCTTCTAATGTTTGGATACAAAAATAGAACATTCACACGTCCTGTGATTATTGTCATTGAATCACTAGAAATAAAAATATGAACAATTGCTACATTCCTTCAAAGCCCATTATAAAAATACCAAGTTAAAAAGGAGAGTTCCAAATGACAAAGATTCAGTTGAAGGAATACAGAGCCTTTAAAGTGGACAAAGATACCAGTTATCCCAGTGAGCGGCTATAGCGCTGAAATGATATTTGCAGCTTTTTAGACACCATGAGTATGAACACTTATTAACTAAATTGAAATTAAATACAAATCTGATGGGTGTATAAGATCTTTAAGTAGCTCAATGCCTGCTGAGTTCAGTGATATATCTGAGGAGAGTTGCAGAATTTCAGGGTTTAATAGAATACCATAATAACACGCACAAATCCTAATTCTGAGGTCAAAGGGAAAACACCTCAGAAGATTCTCAGCAAAGGGCTAATGAATTGAAGGGTTGATTCAGTAAACCTGAAGTTGGCCAGCGGACCTGGGTAGTGAAAATTTTTGGTGAAAAGCACATGCCCAACACAGTTGGATAGAACATGTCACAATTTATAGCATTACAAGAATCTCAGATTTAGGATTTACAGTTAAGATTCCATTAAAGTGTACTGGGACCTGACTTCAGGCAAACAAGGTATGTTTAAAGGGACACTATAAGCACCAAAACAATTTTAGCTTAATTAAGCAGTTGTGATGTATAGATTACAGATTCGGTTTTAAATTACTTTGTTTACACAGCCTTAGTCACACCTCCTTGCATGTGACTTACACAGCCTTCCTTAACACTTTCTGTAAAGAGACATTTGTTTTTAAATTTCCTTAATTGCACAGTCTGTTTAATTTAGAATTCCTTATTTCCTGCTCTGTTAATAGACGCTGAAGGAGCCTCCTGTGTGTGATAAATGTTCAATTAACAGAGCAGGAGATAACTTATAAAGCAAACACATTGTACTGACTGAAAATGAAAATCTTTTTCATGTTGACTCTGTGAATCACGGCCAGGAGAGGTGTCACTAGGCCTTCATAAGCAGAAACAAAAGTGATTTAACTCCTAAATGGCAGAAGATTACTGCAGGGGCATGATCTATACACAAAAACTGCTTCATTAAGCTAAAGTTGCTTTGTTGCTTAGAGTATCCCTTTAACAAAACCAAAATAAAAACAAGTAACACATGTTGTTCTAGTGCTTGACATGTACTTTTAAAATTTAAGCATTGGTAATTATCATGCTTATACTATTTTAAATTAAGACATTGATTTATCTTATCCCACTGATCAATAATCAGTTCTAACAGATTTGCTACGATACAATTTTCCTGTGTAAATATTAATTATTTATACGCTGTCAACCTATAGAGAAGTGCTGAATAAAAACTGCCAAGGTTTATATAAATATTATATTTCCTTTCTTCATTCTCAGAATTTAGACCTGGATTAATTTAGCAATGATCCTCTAGACTGCAATGGAATTCGTTTTGGTTGATATCTAAATAATAAAGTGAGCTGCAGAGCTGTTTCAGAATTGAATGTGTTAAGTAAGACGCTTGCTTTAATTGGTATTGTATCTCTGTACCCGGAGAGCAGTGTTTGATCATCATGTTAAGCTTAGGAACACGGCGCGCTTCCTGTTAAAGATTTGTTCTTGCAGGAGATGTACCTGGAGTAGGCTGAGTGAAGGCTCTGACATTCCTGTCATGGCATCACATTGCAACGCACTCATCTCCTGATCACTGAGTCAAGTAGGCCTACCAACAAGACAACTACAATTTTCCTTTCAACTCAGACAACAGAGCACAGTAAAAACATGAACTTGCAGCATGTCTGGGGTCCTGTGCACCACAGGATGACATACGTGTCTGTCTTATTGCCGGTATTTGTTACTCGTCGCAAAAACGTGAAATTACTGTGTCAGACAAGTTCATAGAGAGACAAGTCTGGTTTGCTGTAAAAGGTAATCATACAGGAGCACAGACACTTATGTACTATGTGATCAGCTAGCCCCTCTTTAGACTGATGGATTCTAAGAATATAGATGTCCCTGCGAGAAGGATGCAACCCTGGAGATCAGTGAAAAAAAATATGGTGGGTGTTTACTAATGTGTCATCTTATAAAACTAAATCAAAAGCCTTTTTGAGTCATAGAAAAATAAAGACGTAGATCATTGATCGTGATCTCGGATTTCCATGAGGTACGTCAGCAGCTGTCATAAGTTGCTTAGAATGTCAACCAAATACATATTATTTTACCCACCCAATTATGGCATACCTCAAACCAGGACACCAACTATGGCTCCCTACTTACATGATTTCCTACTTACAGGATGATTAATAATGACATATTGGAACACAAAGGACTTTAATCTAACCACGTATGTACGTTAAATCTGACTGACAGTCACCGATTAACAAAATTGCACATACTGCGTGTGGTGGTGGGCCAATAGTGCGATCATGTGAATCCCAAGTCCTTGCAACATGGAACAGTTGGAAGGTTTGCTCCATCAGAGGATTTTTATATAATACTTCTCACTTACACCCCCCTGTTTCCATCCTTACCTTTACGCCTGTTGTTGTTTTTTTGTTATCTTTATTTGTATGTCCATATCCATCGCTCTAGCTTGCCATTTACAAAGGTTTTCATCTAAGATTTTATTTACTTTAATATATTCCTGAATGAGCCCCCCCCATTAGGCTTAGCTATTATGCTGGTAATAGCACCCCTCAAATAGGTAGATTATCCAATTCCCCCATATGTTTATGTTTACGTGTCCAATGCCCATGCCACACTGCACCAGAAAGAAAAAGAAAAATAGTAGATTTATGTAGACAGTCATTGATCTAGTTATGTCAGGGAGGGATACATTTCACACAGCTCTGGATCACATTCACAAACAGTGAATTTCCTTGGATCGGAAGAGACATTGTTTTAATCACAAAGTGTAACACCAAAAATAGTGATTTTTCCCTTTAAAAAAAAGGTAAACACATGTTTAATTTAAATAGGAAGCTAATTGTGATTTAGCTTCAAAAACTCTACAACACGTCAATGAAAAAGACTTGAATTAGCTTTTCTCTGTCTGTTTCCTAACATCACACTTTGTTGACGGTAAGATACATGGCTGTTGTGTTAAACAAGAGAGGCCAGTCATTTCAGTACAACTTTTTCATATCTACTAGGAGTGCTGAACAATTCCCAGAATAATACAAGGAAGAAAGCAAACAAGGGCACTTAAGGCCAATTCTTAGTCATGCTTTGAAACTAGATTTTAGGAAAACTGGTAAGTGAATGTAAGGGGCAATTTAATTAGCAACACCACTTCATGCTTTCGAAGTGCTAGTAGGCTGTGGGTGCACTCCACGCATTTTGAGTGCTAACAGTTTTGAGCTGATGGGCTCATCTTGTGTCCAAATATTGAAGGAAATTAAATTGATAATACGAATGTAGTACTCTAAATAAATCTGTGAGTGTCAGATTGGGACTGCAGGTGCCTCAAGGACTCCTGGATTTAGTCAAATGGTTCAACTCAGAACTGGGATAAAATATATGTAATTGCTATGCTGCTTAGACAGCTCCTTTAAGGTGCTTTTTTTTCATTGTACTGGTAATTAATTAAACACTAAATCTCAAAACTTGCATAAATTGCAATTTTCAATTCACTACTGTTGGGTGTGTAGTGAATAAACCCCAGATTAATATTTACATGGAACTGTTTCCAGCAGAGTTTGTAAAGCTTAACACTAACAGGGTTACTTACTGAAGTGAGAATTCAAAGTGAATTCCAATTTTAAGGCCAGAGTAGCTAAACTGAAAGTATAACTGACAGAGAATGCTTTCATTTTTGCTATTTTGGCCTTAAATTTGAAATTTATTTTCAACACTAAGTTTGGTAAATAGCTCTGAGTGACTTTTTCTTCCAAACTACCACTGGTAGGTCAAACTGTTGATGTAATAGAAATAGATGGAATAACACACCTAAAAAGAAAAATTAGGAAATAGCCAATTAATTCATTTTGCACAGAATCAAAAAGCCAACTAATTTTATAGGCACAGAAAAAAAATATCTGCATAGACGCAGAAAATAATCTAGGAATCATTACCTTTTCTCCAGTGTAACATAGGATAGCTAATTGAACCTCTGACACTTAAATCAGCCATTCACAGATTACCTTAAACAATTCTTACACACACCTTATAAACCAAGGCTCTGTAAAAATGATGTTTAATCCCGTGCTGATATAACTAATGAACGATTGTTCCTTTCCCTTTTTAGAACAATAAGCTACTGATGGGTTCCATCACATTCACATCGTATTACGACGAAAATGATATTACAACTCCGCTGAGAGGAAAAAAATAAATACTTTCTATACATACACACGCTTAATCTATATTAACAAAATGTAACAGTACAGTGTATATTTTTATAGCATATGTTACCAATAATTCTGATAGAAGAAAGCTTACTTCAAGCTCAGAGATTTCAATCGTGTGGTATTATTGCTGCCAAGGGTTAATCGAGGTATGCATTTTCATTGGATAAATAATCCACATGCAGCTGATTCAAGGTTGTCATAGATACACAGAAAAAAAATGGAGGCTCCGAAGGTAAGGTAGATCAAAGCCAGTATCACAGACAGAGTTATTTACTAAAGTGTGAATTGATGGGAATTCGAAATTAAAATAACATTTTGGGGCCAAAATAGTCAGATTGAAAACACTTACTGACTTGAAGACTTGATATTCAATTTCTTTTCCAGACAATTAACACTTTACTAAATAACAAAAGTATATAAATTACAGTAACATGACCCATAATAGAACTATGCATGGATATATATGCCTTAATTAGATCCAAAACTCAAACAATAATCCAGTATACATAAACATATTATTCTGAATATGAAGTTAAAGTATATATATTTTTTTTTTAAATGTACCTACAGAATCCCTATGCATCATTGCACACAATCCGTTCTGTTATATATGATGGTTTCCACTATTAATAATATATTAAGATAGCTCTTTTAAAGTTTTCAAGCCCAAGATGTGAATCTTAGAATCTTTAACAAACCCATGCCATAATATAATAAAATGCATATTTGTCAAGAAAATAAAAAGATGAATACATAGACTGTCTAGGAACAATGTCTATATGCATAGGCAAAATGTACCAATTTCATACAGTTACCCATGTACCACTGCCTAAATGCAGGTTTCCTTGTGAAATGATTTGCAATTGGCAGAATTGTGCCCCTAGTGGTACAGCACTGAAATTAAAGGGTTCTTCCAAGCACCATGACCATTTCAGTTGTTTGAAGTGGTCATGGTGCCTGGTGTCTGTATGTGTAGAGTTTCACTATGAAACGCTGCACATGTGGAGTTTAACCCCTCTGCTGCCTTAACAAGAGGACATAGTCTTAAATTAGAGGGACAAAGGTTTAAAAATAATATCAGGAAGTATTACTTTACTGAGAGGGTAGTGGATGCATGGAATAGCCTTCCAGCTGAAGTGGTAGAGGTTAACACAGTAAAGGAGTTTAAGCATGCGTGGGATAGGCATTAGGCTATCCTAACTATAAGATAAGACTAGGGACTAATGAAAGTATTTAGAAAATTAGGCAGACTAGATGGGCCGAATGGTTCTTATCTGCCGTCACATTCTATGTTTCTATGTTTAATTGTAACTTACTGTATTTCTAGCAGCGTCATTGGGGTGTCATCAGCCACAAGGCTACTAGAGTTCTGTGCTAGCTAACGGCAATTCTGTGCAACTTTCATTAAAGAGAATTGTATTCATTCACTGAGAGTGGTCAGCTGACACTCTCACCCAATTATTTGTGACAGCTGCGGCTTCCACAGCTCAGCAGAAGCTGAAAGTACATCACTGGACCACCAGGGATCATCAAGGCCCTGTGGGGTTTCAGGTAAGGGGGCAAACAGTTGCTAAATGTGTCAGCAGGCTGTAGCAGTTATGATGCTTTGAGTATAGCTAAGACCAATCCTGCTCAACAACGGAGCTAGCACTCTTGGGGTTCATTTAATAATCTAGGAATAGTGAAGAATTGAAATGGGAATTGCAAAGATTGCTTAATTCAAGACAATTTTTATTTTCTGATACATAGATCTAAATTTGCTATTCTCCAGTGAATTACCGAAAATTGGTGAGTTAATCCCATTTGTCGATCGCTGAATATTCTTTATGTACTGTGTTATATCCGTAACCTGTTCTTGATATTGTCTACTTAAATCCTTCACAAATTAAAAATCACCCTAGAAAAAATAAGGTTTGTCATCTCTAAAATACTATGGCATAGGCAACCTTTGGCACTCCAGATGTTTTGGACTACACTTTACATGATGCTTTGCCAGCATTATTGGTGTAAGACCATTATGGGGGATGTAGTCCACAACATCTGGAGTGCCGAAGGTTGCCTACCCCTATAAACCAATTACGTTAAACAGACTTGTATACTCTCAATTGTCTCTACTTGCAAAATTAACTCTTATTGAGTTTAGGGAGAGACAGCACACTCCCAGGATTAAAAAAGAGCAGGAGTCCATTTATCTAGGAACAAGCTAAACATCCTTCGATTAGGGGAATCAGGATCACACATTTGAAAAACTGCTTCCATTTAATTTACTGTGGAAGGGCTGTGTGTTTGATAGTTCAGACTGGCCCATAAGCAAAACTGACATGTTTTATCTTCCTGCTCCAGTAACTCAAAAGGGTTTGTGAAAAGACTTTAAATGCAGTGTCAAAAAAGCATGGGATCGGGTGCCCAGACTGACTAAGCTGGTGTCAATACAGTAAAAAAAGCAAAAACAAAACATAAATACAAACAAAACAGAAACAGGAACTGACTAGATCTATATGAGTTAAATTCCAACCACCACTAAAAATCTACTGAGAGAATAACAAAGCAACACATTTTTTCTCTGGATATTTGCCTAACCATCTTCCTAACATAAAACTGTTAATTTGTCAGGAGGAGTTAGACTGAGTTTGTAATCATAAAATAGTAATTACTTTTCTTTTATCTTGTTAAACAAGCCTTCAAAGAGCACATTAGTTCATCCTCTCCAGCAACTTTAAACAGACTGGATCCATTGATACCATGGAGTATTGAAGCTTTATTCATGAGTAAATGTTCTCTGCCTCAAAAGTAAACTCAGGTCTTTAGTTTTGTTGAATCTATTACTAGTTATTAGTGATGTCCCGAACTGTTCGCGAATTGTTCGCGAACTGTTTGCGAACGGTTCGCCGTGGTTCGCCACGGACTCCAGTCAGCTGACACATTCCAGCCAATCAGCAGCAGACCCCCCCTCCCAGACCCTCCCACCTCCTGGACAGCATCCATTTTGAAGCTGCATTCTTAGTGAGCTGTCCAGGAGGCGGGAGGGTCTGGGAGGGAGGGTCTGCTGCTGATTGGCTGGAATGTGTCAGCTGACTGGAGTCCGCGCGAACCGTTCGTGGTGAACCGCGGCGAACCGTTCGCTAACAGTTCGGCGAACAGTTCGGGACATCACTACTAGTTATGTTATAGTTAAAGGGACACTCCACAAAATTTAGTAGATATACACAAATGCAAACATGTATGTATTTATTTGTACATTTTCTTCATGGGGGTATATCTAAAAACAGCTTGCATAAGCTGCAGACCTCTTGACTGCAGCCTTTGCAAGCCCTCCCCTTCTAAACCCACCCAGACTTTCTGTGGCTGTCCAATCACAGACTTCCCAAAGCAGCTCAAGGTGGGTCCTCTGGGCGATTGTCTGCCTATTGAGGTCCATTGGGCTAAACAAACCAGGAAGTTACAGGACTGGTTGTCTGATTGAAAGCAGTTGGGGGAGTGTAACAAGATTAATTTATAAAGGTGCCAATTTCTATTGAAATCTGTACTTTTTGTAAAAAAATTAAAAACGAAAACAAGACACACTCTTCGCATATACAGTACTTTAACAAGCTAACAGGCTTTAGGTTTTTGGAGTGTTTCTTTAAAGGTACCAATGTTTATGGTAATTTTTTGACAATTCAAAATTTAGTGTGTATCATAATAAGTGGGCCATATGCTGCTCAGACACCTCTAAGCAGAAGGTGGTCCATGGGACGGTTGATTGTTTATATTTTTCATTGTGGGATTTAGCATGAAAGGCATGATTACTTTTGTTCATCTAATTAACTTTCAACAGGTAACTTTTCAGCTAAACTACATTTAGTAAACCGTTAATAACAGGAAAAAAAGCTTTTCACCAAAATATTTTAAAGCTGTGGACCAGAACCCACATACATCTGTGCAAACCTTCATCTGTTAAAAACCTTCATCCCTGTTTGGTGGTGAGTTGTTATGCCTGAGAGCATGTTAGTAATTAAAAGCAGGCCTATTTCCCATGGTTTAAAAATTAGTTCATACAAACTTTACGGATCTCTGGTTCTGTTCTGTGATGGTTTTCATTAGAGACACATTAAATACCGCTGATTATTTTGATAGCACTCAGCTCACAGTTTTTGCAGGCAGGTCTCCCGAAGGACCATTTGCAAAAAAAAGAAAAAGAAAAGGGCTTGATAGGGTGATGTCATACTTAGTACAGATCTCAATTACATCATCTGCACAGCTAACAGAGCTAGAGAAACAAGCCACTAAGATATATCACACAGAGTCCCGATCTAGAACACACAAAGGCTCAAATTACCAGCTGGAAAACAGAGTTCCAGTGAAAGTGTGTAGACCAGTGCCCCAGGAGAACGAAAATTGGGTGTAGTAAAAATGCATGTGTTACAGTTCACAACACTACATTCAATGTGTGTGCTGTTAACCACATGCTTAGGGGCTTATTCACTAAACAGCATACTGTAACACGTTAACATAGGACTTGTACAGTGTAGTCAAGCCTGGACAAAAATCTAAAGCTGATCTGCTTTTTCTAACTTAGCTGTTTTGGTATTAATTTTGAATGTCAGTAGTCCATTCACCACAATACGGTCTTTAGTGAATAATCCAAAATATTAATTATCATTATTATTATATATTCTTATAATCACTTTCTCTTACATTGCTACAGTAGGGAATATTTATGAAAACAAAATATCTTTTGTTTGCAATCTGAATATGTCTTTGTGAAGATGTACTATATAGTGCCAGGAAAACAAAGCTGATAGTCACACACACACTCAATGACAAAGACTCTCACTGATTTGACAAACACTCACATACACTCATACACATTCACAGACACACACATACACTCATACATACACTCATACACACACACACTCACACACTCACAGTCACACACATACACTCACTAATTATTACAATTATAAATTAAAATTTTCCACCCAGCCTCCCTACGTGGAGAGCTGGCGTGGCTCCAGTGGGGCTGCTGGGAGGCATGCAGCTGTGTTAGAATCAGAGGCAGCCAGGAGCCAGTATATGACGTCATACTCTAGCTGCCGCGGCATCAGCAAATGGCGCGTGAGGGAGCAGAGCAAGGAGGTCACAACTCCCTCGCCGCCTCTGATTCAAACACAACTGCATGCCTCCCAGCAGCCCCACTGGACCCCAGGGACAGGGGAAACACCCGGGAAGCCAGAGTGGGCGTTTGGGGGTGGCATATTTTGTGCCCCCTGGTTAGTGCCGCCCAAGGCAAATGCCTAGTTTGCCTTGGGCTAAATTCACCAGTGGACATAATACAGATGTATAGCTATATTCAGAAACATTCATAGAACCAGACAAGACACCTACCTAGACTCAGCAAAGTCACATGTCTAAAGTTAATAGAGCCGTATACCTAGAAAAGGTAGAGCCAAACTCCTAGGCTCAATAGAGCGAACAAAATGATCTACTTAGACCCAGGAAAAACACACAAACAGCAGTATCATGCATCTAAACTGAGTAGAAAGACAGTAACATAGACAACAGAAGTTTTCTAGCATACTTAGAACCAGCGTCGTAACTAGGAATCACAGGGCTCCAGTGCAAGAATTAGAGAAGGGGACCCCCTTATTCTCTCACTCATACACATACACTGATACACTGATATACATGCACTGGCACACACATTCACTGACAGACACACACACACACAGTCATTGGCGCACACACACTGGTTAACCAACACAAATTTTCACTGACAGACAAACACATTCCCACTGACAGACATGCACTGACATACACTCACTCTCAGATACACATACATTGCCTGAATATCAGTGAATATCTTTCAATATCTGCCTGTGTCTGCCGATCACCTCCTGGGGTGCCCTGTGACAGGCGTAAGCAGAGGGCCTGGTCACACTTGTGACCTCAGCGACCCCTGTTGTTCCGCCACTGCCTTTAACCAGGAAAGATAATAAATAGATCCAGCAGAGTGAAGTTAGCAAAGCTAAATACTAATAGCTGAAGGTTGTTGGCTCCATTTTTTTCGATTGAACGTAGAACCAGGGAACAGAGCAGTGAAACATGCTCCCAATCCAATACTGTATTATAGGACGACTAAAGGAACCCAGACCACTTCATTGAGATGAAGTGATCTGGGTGCAGTTGACCTTTAGAAATTTGCAGTTCTAACTCGGATATAGATCAAATGACAGTTCTAGAGAGCATTGATTGGTGCAGATCGGTGTTCTGCAGTGATTGGGGTAATGTTGGATTCAAATTTGTTAATTTTTCCCTTAAATCCCTCTCAGGCTTGGAGGGATAGGGGACACACCAAAATAGGTATAGTGTTCCTCTAAATTGTTTGGTATGGCTGTCATTAAAACCTGTTGGATAATATGCCCTGTGAATGATACAGTCTAAGGAGAGTAAGTAAAAAGGAACCTTTACAGTGGATTTACTGAACATTTTAAAATGACAGAAATACTGAACTCTGTTCTTCTTCCGGTGCCCTGACAATTATTTAGCAAGTGATTGGAAGTTCTCAACCAGGCCTTGTCCTCTCATTATTTCCTAAGGGAGGATTACTCACCAAAGATACAATATAATGTCATATAAGTGAACATGTAATAATTAGAGTGACTAATGTAACTTACATATACACAAAAGAGCCTGCAATAGCTTCCCATCCACTTGAAAAATATAAATGAAATTGAAAGCTACCCACAGAAATTAAAGAAAAGATGTAATGTGTGTTTGTGTGCTTCTCGTTCACTTGAATGAGAAAATTTCACACACAGGTTAACAAAGAAAAAAACAATTGTACGTTTACAGTCAAGTAACTTTAGACGTTGGAGGTAAAGCATAAGGCTATGCAATATTATAGACGTCCGCAACACAGGACAAGATCGAGCAAGTGCCCCCTGGGAAATTGTTCTTTATTCGATTTAAATGTTGTAGAGCGACAGAGCATATAAAGATTAAGGCTCTTCCCACTCCCTCTGAAAGTAGTCTGCTGACACCTGTCACACCCAAAAATGAATCTGACATGATAAAAAAAGAAGAAACCTAAATGATTATTTATGGTTGTTCTGTATTATTCACTATTGCACTGTTAATACCTTGATGTGTTCCCTTAAGATATAATCTGCACCTTTTTGTCACAACTTTGATGCAATATATACACTGGAATTATACACATATTTACCCTGACCTTCTATCTGTGTATCCAGCATGTTGAACCGTGTCATTTAAAAAGCCATTCCTAAAATATCCGGTATTCAGTGTCTGTACAGTGATTTGAATTGTTTAAATCCCTTTTCCCTGAAATGAATGGATACAAATATACTAATTTAAATTCTGATTTTATATATCATGCTAGCTTGGCAATTTGCCGTAGTGACTCAAAAAGCAGGAATCTACGGGCTATGCAAAAATCAGAATATCACCTTGGGATTAATAAAATACATCTTTGCTAATATGTTCATTTTTAAGGTAGTTCAAACATTCACTTTTGAAACAGCTCTAGCGTAAATATCCCAGAACAAATGGCAGTATGTAATACAGGAGGGAGCAGTTGGGCTGCCAGACTGGAAATGCATTGAGCCATCTGGCTAAAGCAGACTTTCCAAAATCCTCTGCTTTGTTTTCACCCTCAGACTCCAAACAACACATTTTCCACTATGATGAGTTTACATTTTTTTTCCTCCAAAATACAGGTCTTGATCATGCATGCAAATTCCACAGCGTGATGATTTAAAAAAAAAAAATTTTAATTATTTTTTAATAATTCTCTTTGCTAAACTGAAAAAAACTGAATCATATTAAAAAATGCATTTCCCAGGAGAAGAAACCAGAAACAACTGGAAATGAAAAAAAAAAATAAGATCTTTGGCAAAATTAAATGATATTGCTATTCTCCTTACAACTTAATCGTTATATGTTTGTACCTTTCTGACGTTTGGCAAGCATTACAAAATCTGTACAAGGCCTTCATTATCAGACGTGAGAATCAAGACAGATACAATCAGTAACAAACCAATGAGATATTAGTGTGTTTTAAGACCAGAATAAACAGAAATGGGTTAACCCCGTATTTGTTCTACAATGATTCTAGACGTATTTTCTTGTATAGCTGAACATAATTGTAATATTATAAAAAATCAACGTGAGAGTTAATGTTATATAAAATAGACAGAAAAGCATTATATAATAAAGGTGTTTTTTTAAAAATGCTGATATAACTTGAGGGGGAAAAACAGATGTAAATATAAGAAATGGGGGGAATGATAGGGGTTTATTCACTAAACAGTGAGTTTTGAAAAACTATTTAACCCCTTAAGGACACATGACATGTGTGACATGACATGATTCCCTTTTATTCCAGAAGTTTGGTTCTTAAGGGGTTAAAAAAATGTAAAAATAAATATTCTCAGTTGTGTCCCCATAATTACACTTTTGAACTTCATTATTCATATTTTATTTTTAAATCACTGTGATTTGGTGTTTAGAATTTGCTAAAAAATTGATTTTGTTTTATTTTTCTGTTTTTATTATTTTCTTTTACTATTTTTCGAGCAAAGTATGGTTTTTCACTGAGCTGACAAATGACATGCAGACTTTTCAGGCCAAGCTGAAAAGAAAATCAAACACTCAGCTGAGTTGGACTTTTTTCCAGTTTGACCATTTTTAGCAAAAAAAAGTCAGTTTTTAACTCATCATAACTTTCTTTAGCTTAGAGGTGGTCATGTAAATCCACAACTGTAGAACTGAAGGTCCCATAATGCTCTGCCAGCCGTAATCCTACAAAAAGCATTATGGTAGTAGTTGTATCACAACAGTTGAGGATCTGCCTTTGGCCACCTCTGGTTTAATGAATAGTCCTCAAGACCTACACATTTTTTGAAAATCTGACCATAGCGAATAAATAAATAAAACCAAAACACCCTGGTTGACCTAGATACAGTAAAACATTATGAATGGAGCCACTCTTTGCACTAGTAGCTATAGCATTGGTGTACAGATGGTTAGGACATTTATTATACAGGGTTATTCTTTGTGTGTCACATATTGGATAAAATACCAACAGAGTTATTTACTAAGGTGAATTAAAACTTAATTTCAAATTTAAAGGGATCCTATAGTGCCATGAAAATAAATCCGTTTTCCTGGCACTATAGGCTCCTGGAGTGCCCCCCTCCCGCGGGGCTGAAGGGGCTAAAACCCCTTCAGCCACTTACTTGAATCCAGTGCCGATGTCCCTCGGCGCTGGGTCAGGCTCCGCCCACGCTCCTTCCCCGCAGTGGAGACCTAATGCGCATGCGCGGCAATGGCATTAGACCTCCCCATAGGAAAGCATTATTCTTTACTTTGGTAAATACCCTTGTTGGTGTTTAAACAAAACTGTGAAACATAGGCAAAAATAGCCAAGCTATGACTATAGCAGAGTTTGAATATTTTCCCAAATCAGCAATTTTGACCTAAACTGTACAATTTGCTTTTCAATTCACTTTGATTTGTTGTTCAGTGAGAAAACGGCAAATATGAATTTATATCTGCATATAAATATATAGTACACATCTTGTGCTGGGCAGATTGATACCGTAAATGTGCAGTTCTTAATTGCTTTTATGTTTGTAGAATTCACTTTACAAATATCTTGCTTGTCAATTAAATTTTAAATTAAATGCTTTTTTACTATAAATATTTATAATGGAGGAGGGGACTAGGGTTTGGCATTTTACCGTTTAGGCATGTATGGGGGGTGGGGGGAGCATTTTGGGTCTGTGTTTTGGAGGTAAGAAGTTATGCCATTTGTTCCAGGCTGACTGGACACTACTGACACATAGGTATCTTAAGAGAATGAGCCCTTTCATCCATTCTTTAACGAGAGGCCCAATTCCTCACCTATTGCACGGAGACTAGGGTCCTAAGTGTACAGAGGAAAAAGTGCAGCTTCTTTTTTTTTTTTAAGTGGTCCTGGAGACTCCCACATTCAATGTTTGACTTTTTATTACCTCCACCCCAAAGCATAGGGAATGGAAAAAGAAGAAAGTAAAGGAACCCGAAAAAGAATGGCCTTATATCTAGAACCTCACGGTTATATAAAACTGCTAAATTTTCTCTTCCTCCCACAAACACGCGGTGCAGTGGATAGACACAAGGTAGCCATAATCTAGCTCCCGCCAAGCTGAGCAGTTTCCTGAGACCCCTGTTTTTATTAATTTCTATTAACTCTTTTAATACTTTGCTGGTTTTAAATTTTCAAAAATCAGAAAAACTTGACTTTAATCTCCAATTTGGAAATTAAATTATTCATTCCCAAGTATTGGAACATTAATGTTTGATTTACCATACTTCTAATACATACATATTATTATGTGTTTATATTGATCCAAATTTAACACAGGTGTGCCCAGTAGCAAAAATTGACTTTCCAACTGACTTGCCTTTAGCGGATGGCCAAGTTGAAGAGTTTTTTTTCACTAATTCAGTTATTTCACTTGACTTGGCATCGGTCAGTTGCAAAAAGATTTCGAATCGACCTGTTGTGAATAGAACTGTGACTGTGCCTTGTACAAATATCATATTAAGCGCAGACCCTAATTATAATATCACATTTAAATAAGTGTAAGTACTACATGACCTAAACTCTTCCTAATAAGTACCCTATTAGACGGAGAGGAATATGTCATCTATACACAGTATACTTTCCTGGAGAAAAAAAAAATCAATTCTATATATTTATAATATATAATAGCATTATTTTTCTTTTCTTTGCCTTATGACAGGGAAAGCCAGACTCAGGAATTAGCCTGGATATAGCTGTATGCCTTTCCCTGCTTTCTCCTTCTGCACAGATAACTTTCCAGGTTACCAGCTCATGTAATATGCATTCAGGACTCCAGCTTTTTACTGGATTTACTTGTAGCCGCATCTGTCAGCTCTCTGAGGCACTGATTCCACACACACACACACCCCCACCAAAAAAAAGGCTACTGCTCCATTTAAAAAAAAAAAAAAATAACATTAGCTGCAACAACTATATACAAATATACCATTTGTATATATTTTTTTATCTGAAAGTCAATCCATGTGTTTTTTTTTTTTTTTATAAACTAGGTTTATAGTGCATTGGCACTCCCCCCCCCTTTTTTTTTTTTTAAATAAACTGTATTTGCCTTTTCAGTCGCACAAAGAAGCTCTGACTGTTGGATAATAGTTAGAGACCAAGAGGTCAAACATTGCCTTAGGATATGTTTCACAAAAAAGACAGAAAAGGATGGAAAGAAAAGGTTTTTTTAAAAAAATAAAAAAAAATAAAAAAAATTTATAAAGCACTGAATAAATTACAAGAAGTGTTTTTTTTGTAAATAGATGACTTGACCAGTTGTTTTCAAATCCTCTTAAAAAAAAACGCAGCAGAAAAATGTATAATTTTATCAGCTTCTTAAAAGCTACAATAAAAAATAAAATAAAACTACATCTTAAAATCTCATTAAGTGAAAAAGATTCACACATTCTAAGCAAATTCATCTCTATATAATATTCATACTTCATAAAGGGATATAAATTTTATATAGCATTTCTGCTGATGAAAATAGGCACTTTCTAAACTACATTACCTATCCCTAATCATTTTTTACTTGTGTATAAAGAATATTGTAAAAAGCTTTAGTGTTGGTACTTCGTCTCAATTTAAATATATATTTTTATATATAATTTTTATGTCAAGACGTATATTTATATTTTATAATATAGTGCAACTATGACATTATGTAGAAAAAGGAAGTCGTTTAATATACAATGCAGTCATTTTCGTTCTAAAACGTAATAACATATTAATTGCTGCGTTTGCTAAGCTGTTGAGTTGAACAACAGTTAAAATTTAAAAAAAAAAAAGTTTGCTGTATTACAGGAAGATTTTTGAAAAAAGGAAATGCCTGGGGTGTCTGCAAAAACCTAGATCCAAAAATATAATGTAAAGTGCACAACATTTGCAGGAAGGAAGGAGTTACACTGACACAAAGGTGGTGTATGAAAGTCTTCAGCGAGGGAAATAAATACCCCCCTCTCGAAAAAAAAAATATTGAATACATAATATTTACATTTTTCCAAGTCTTACATTTTTTTTAAATTTCTCTAGAACTTAGACAGTAGGTAAGTAGGTAGGTAGCAGACTGACCATGGGGTTAATACATTTATGTGCCCACGTATGAATATAGGTATTGTTTAGAAATGGAGTACAGATTCAGCTCCCAGACAGGAAGCGATATTAATTTAAAAATAATCTGAGAAAAAACTGTAGCATTCAGGGACTGATCACTGTCTGTCTGCCAAGGGGTTAACAGCAAGTTGGACCCTGAATGTACATCCACCATGATATCTATGGATCATGATAGAATAACATGTGTAGGGGGCTAGAAACATAGGTCTAGCATGATTAATTTTGTGGATAATCACTTAGGGCTGTGATGAATTGATAAATAGCTCACATTAATTATGGTAAAATGGTAAAACTGGGAAAACAAAAATCTCCAATATACATTTTTTTACACTTCTTTTATTACGGCCTAGTTCAAATTTTCAACTCACAGTTCAGCGAATACACCAATATGTGGCTACACAGATTATGCGTATTATTTGTAATTATTATTTTAGAGATCCCTGGTACTGAACCTTCCATGCCAATTGTTTATGCCACATCATTTATAATATCTCAATTGATAACGTAAGGATTTGGCTCCATAAAGAATGAATTAATTCTCTTTATAGTAAAACAGCAAAACCCTGTTTAATTTTTTTTATATTTGTCTGTGGGAGAGATTTTTAGAAACATGCCAATCTAATTCTTTAACATCCTGGCTCTATAGAGTACCTCTCTGTTTCATAATAGTTATAATTAACAAGATATCTTATAATTACAGAACTATCATGTAAACCCTTTTCCCAATCCAATCAGTGACCAATGAACTCATGTAAACTAAGCCCCATTTATTGCAATATATGACATATGGATAATAAATATAATTAAGATACACAACCCTTCAAGTTATCTCCATACAGACAGCTACCATATAAGATGCAACAACTAAGATCAGACAGTGTAACATGCACAAAGTGAACTGACATTCTCACAAAGTTCAGTGCTGGAGATTTTTCTATAGCATTTTCATTGGGTACACTGGGATACCTGTCATATGATAACACCTTTTGCAATAGATCCTAAAGCTACCCTAATTTGTCCCAAACAACATTACAGCACACAGAAAGTTATACATTTATTTACATTAGGACTGTTAGCCTCTGTTTAAAGAAAATGAAAGTGTTGCAAACATACCTGTTTTGTCATTGAGTCTATTAAACGAACATAGAAATCCTGTTCTGTTCTTATCCCTGAGAATATAGGTTGGAAAAAAACATTAATATAAATGTATTGTGACAAGAGTCTGAGGGCAAACACAGAGCAGAGATTGACACTATACTTAAATATATATGATCTATTAATATGTAAGCAATTTAGACAGAAAACAAGAAAATCAGTGCATGCCGCTAGAAAGGGCTAATCTTGGCACTGCACATGTTTCTGCACTGCATTTCCCATGATCCTCAGTCTGTAGCTAGGCTGGCTGAGCATCATGGGACATGTAGTTCCCGTTAACGTGCATGATGAACACAGCCATGGAATCACTGGCGTTCTAATGGAACTCGCACTCTATGAGCTAATTAGGGATTTCACAGTAAAGATCGTTTTATTGTAATGTGTGGCAAGCCAATACCACTCCTGGTGTGATTTATTAACCCTTCTAGCACCTCTTCTAATTATAATCCGTATTATATTAATGATAGAAATATATTCTAGTCTTGTTGGAGAAGAGCTCGCAGGAAAATTTGTAACATTTGACACTGATAGCAGAGCTATTCGATATTATTTAGGGGCTGCCTAGTGGGCTTTTGCAACCCCCCCCCCCCAACTTAACGGGACTGAAATAATTAACTAGAAAGCAACAGTAGAAACGGGTCTACATTGGACCTGATTTCTTATAGCAAAGGTCATAGCGCTACTTGTTTTGTTTGTTTGTTATAGTTTTTACTACAAAAGAGCTAACATACTCCGCAGCGCTGTACAACGCGATGCATACACATCAAGGTATATTCAGTCAAACGCTTGTGATTCTCTAATTTATTTCATTTTATTTTTTTTCTACGAGCCCAAAAAAATAATAATAATAATAATACATTAAACAGGACACATTTAGCAATGTGGAGATCGAGAGGTTAGAAAGGGTAGGAGGGAAAAAATGGAAACGTATTAGAAGCAAAATAATATAATCCAACTCACATTTACAGATATTAATAAAATGTAACAAAATTTCCATTAAACCTCCCCTCACTTTCATTATGTACAAAACACAATGATTCTCGTTTAACACACGTAGGATTAACCCCTTCAGAGCCCCAGGTCTGCGAGTAGTGTAACGCAGTAAATAAGGGTTATTTTTACTCCTGTCATTTAATGAATTATAGTGGGACATGATATTAGAACACACCATAGCATCTAATCTTTGGTACGTTTCCAAATCACACAGGGTCAGCTAACACAAGCAATGCCTAATGCTCCCCCCCTTATGTATTAGCGTTTTATTCTTCTTATTATTATTATTACGAAACCAAAGAAAAACTAATTAGGCAAACTTCCTCTAACTTTCCATTCCAAAACTGCTACAGGGGGTACGACTAGAATTGGTTGCATTATTAGATCGTTTGTGGGCCTAGCTACAGATTGTCAAATTAACCCTTTCAGGCTTTGCAACTCATCGGTAAACGATTAATCAATAACCCCAATTTGTCAAATAACTGTGAACTGAAATGGTTAATCTGGCTTTATATATATTATACTAATAATAGGTATATTATTTTATATAGAGTGAGAAATTAATATATTTATACACACACACTCTATATATAAAATACTACTACAAAGAAATTACACAAACAACACACACATAAAAATATATAAAATACTGATTAAAACATAATATATATATACATATATATATATATATATATATATATATATATATATAAGTTTTGCATGCAACCCTATAGCCATATATATGTATATCTCACATTAGTTTTCAGTACATCTAACCCCTTGTATTACTGCAGAAAGACTAGCTGTCAAAGCTCATGTAGCATGCAGACCACAGATACTCACCATTGCTATATAGGAGCTGTAAGCGGTAGTGGATGCCATTGTTAGTCTTCTCACTGCTTGTTTCCTGATATGAAGAAGAAATTGCAAATTGAACCCAGGTCCTTGAATAAAACCAAAACACTAAAATAATCTGTGTATGTATTCTAATAATCATGTATACATATTATAAATATGCATACATATATTAGGAGTTTAATGTTTCAAGTAGCCAGTGTTGTGTAAATTAAGATTTTAAAATACAGATTTAATGCACATTGTGTATTTATGTATGGGAAAAGTATCTTGGGTGAGATACATGTAAAAATAAAGCCATCATAAATGCTAAATATTTAATAAGAGAGATTAAGGATTTTTACTGAGTAGACTGGAAATCATATATTTTTATGATTTCATCAAAAATTCAACTTGTTTATAATTCCGGAAAATGTGTTTCCTGTAACTTTTTTTTTTATTATTATTACACAACTCAATTGATAACTTTGAGCTTGATTAAACACATAATAAAATGATTTGCAGGCAGGGGATTTGCAGGACTAGGGCTTCATCTGAAATATATATATCTTAAATATTTTTGCATGGGTAGAGAAAAGAAGTGTATGTTTGCAGTTGGGTGACCTATGGGCACCATTGGGTAAACAGTAATGATAGTTTAAGGGTAGTGGGAAGGCGGTCAATAATTATGTTCTATTTTTTGGAGGACTCTTTGGGGATATTAGAGATAGTGGTCCTAACTATGGGTAGGGAGCACACTGCTTAAGGCCAAAAGTGGTAGTTTTAAAATTGGATGGAGATTTACAGGGTGTTTTGGAGGAACCCTAAAATGTTAGATTAGGTGTTTTCTTCCCTATTAACATGGTATTCAAGTGGAATTTAGTGAGGACTCATGGGAGTCCAGTCTGTTGGCCCTGAACTACTAGATAAGGACAGTTAACATTCCATTAAATTGTGGTCCACCATGGCCTCACCTTCTCCTTTTCGACAAAGCCCACGAAGGCTGTTCTCTCTATCTCCACAGGTTGCCCCTGCCGGTCATATAGAGCCAAGACAAAGTGGAAAAAGTTGGACTTTCTCAGATTTGATGGAGGTTGCTTTTCAAAATGTGCCCGAGCCAGACCAACACCACTGAGGGCCAAAACAGAAACCAGGGTTAGTCACTTTGGGGAGGTAGGCAGGAGAGAACAAGACCACTAGATATTCTCAGACCTCGAAATTATTCCTAAAATCCATCCTTCCATCAGATGGGTATCCCATATATATACTGTTAGACCTACTCCTGGAACCATGAGCAGGTATGAAGGTACACTATCATTGCCCAACATAGTCTGCAATCACATTGCCCTTCATTCAACAGTCCATCAATAACGGTATTACGGGCCTTAAACCTAATCCTCAATTAATATTAACACTGACACAATAATACTTTTTCATGCAATCCTATACCCATATATATAAAAAAATGCTCTCCCTCTACTCTCCAAACATATGTTCCACCAGCCCAAATTAAACACATGGCTATATTTACACCCCCTCTACTTTATCAATGCCCAAGTATTTACCCAACCCCCCAGCAGCACAAATATCTAAACTCCCCAGTCTGATCTGACCCTAAAACACAGAATGTATATCAGCAGGGCTCACACAATCCACAGCCATATAACATTCCCCCATGCCTGTCCCTTCCCTGTCTGATTTATAAGCTTCCATAAAACATTTCTTCCACGTTTTTTTCTCTCTATGTAAAACTCTCCTGCAAATATAAGATTAACCCCTTGTATGGCCTTATTTAATTTATTTTTCAAGACTGCTTACACTATTTTTATGTTCTCTTATATGCTACATACCAAAGTGTACTTTAGAACATGCCAACAATAAAACGGATTTAGTAAGCCATGTGAGTAGAAAAATCGAGTTAGAAACGTGACGAATTCTTCATTCTTCTGTAACTCGTTTAAGATTAACTCATTTTCTGACTAGTTCATGAAAGTTTGTTTATTTGTGGATTGCGGTTTGAGAACTGATTGGAAACACATTTCCCATACAGTGCTGTTTAAAGCAATCGACCTGAATTATACCATATCTTATTAATTGAAGCCACTCATTTCAATTTACAAACTGAGATACTTGACATTTCTGGCTGTAGGTTCTACAGATCTTTATCTGTCAATCTATCTATCTATCTACCTTTATATTTATTGGAATATCATAGTATAATAATTTAATTTCACAAGGATTATATTTAACGAAATGCAACATTCTGTGTTTGTAGTTAAATATTAAATGTTCAAGTATTTACACTTTTATAAAAGCAGTGATAAATATAGTTAATATATATAGTGTTAAGTCTATCTATCTATCTATCTATCTATCTAATCTGTCTGTCTATCTATCTAGTGAATATTGTAATCTTTACATGTCACTGTTATATAAAAAAGTTCATAAGTACAATATATCTTTAGCCTCGCTAACTTCTTTTAAATGTCAAATTTTTTTGCTAGCAGAATTTGCTTTATTTAAGTCAAATTTGATGTAATTTATTTTAGGTATCACTTTTTATCCCAAATTGAAAAAGTAGTTTTTTGTTTTTTTAAGTCTAAATTAGAGATCAGGTAAAAGCATAGCCGTGTAGAAAGATAGATATATAGAGATAGAGATAGATAAACACATACATAATAACACATACGTCGATCTACATAGAATTCTTGAAATGATAGATTAAATGCGATAAATAGGCAGACAGGTAGGTAGCTATCTAGATAGGTAGACTATATAGGATCTGTAATAAATAAGCTAATTAACGTAGATAAGGGATAAGCCAGCTCTTGTTTGTAGATTTCCATGTCAGAATCTTCCCGGGTTCCCCCTCAGCTGTGAGCTCAGCAGCGGGCTCCCCTTCCCTCGTGTCCCCGGTGTGTCCTACCTCTGTGCGGCGGTGTTTGCATCCAACACCCCGGCTCCCTGCATCCAGGTCCGGACAGCATTCATGCCGCTGCTGAGGGGCTCCTCCTTCATACTGCTCCCACTTCTCTGGATGCTTTCCTGAATTCCAAACATGAACACGGGATTCTTTTTCCCCCTTCTGTCTCTTGCTTCCCCAGATACACACACCCCTTCCCCAGCCCCTCTCCCGTGGAACAAGGGTAGACAAGGATGCAGAGATGGAGCTGGCCCCGGGGATCCCAGAGCTCCAGAGCCGGCAGCACAGGATGCCTATGTGCTGATGATGATGCTGGCTTTCTAATCCAAGGCAGGAGGAGTCCTGGGGAGATGCAGGAAGGAGCAGGAGCTGCTGGAAGTCCAGATTCCACTGAACAGATGATGCACCTTCAACATGCAAAGCAATCAGGGCAGCAGATTATTATTAACACCACAACCACCACCACCACCAGCAACAACAGCTCAACACGACCTGATGGCAGTTTTATCAAACAATAGGATGAACTTGAGATGCCAGCTTTGGGAAATCAAGTGTCATTTCCTTGTCATCAGAACCCAGTGTTAGAATCTCTGTGCTTGATCCAATAGCAATTGTTGTTGTTGTTATTGTCTCCCCCTTTTTCTTGCTGAAATCAGTAGAAGAAGAAGAAGAAGAAGAAAAAAAGTAACAGTGATGATGGTGATGAGGATGCAATCTTTAAAGGTTTTTTTTTGTAGTTCCTGTATCCTCTGCACCCCTTAATACCTATAAGAGTGATGATGGTGATGATGTTGAGGATGTTGATGGTACTTTGCAGTTTGAATGGTGAGTGGGCAAGGAAGGGCTGCTGCTGGACCAGTGAGACCCTATAGCCCCAGGCTGAGGGCAGACAGACAGCTGTGCAGTGAGGATGCTGGGACCCTCCTTCCTTCCCTGTGGGATACAATGTAACTATCCCCAAAGCTACACACGCGCCCACTATGCCCCATAGGGAGAGGGCGGTCGATGCTGGAACAGTCAAACCCACTCATTTGCATAAAACCTTTCTTCCCCCACACCCCGTCCAATCAAAGGCCGCCGTTCTGCACACACCCAGCCCCCGCCACGCCCACTCCCTTTCTTTTATGGGAGGCTGAGAAAGTTGCATTTGGTTGAGTGTGTAGGAGAGGGTAGCTCACCGATGGCTATTGTTACATTCTAACAATCATGTTAGAACTCAGCAATTACCGTAGTGTGCAAACAGGGGTTTTGACATATGCAATGCATGTCTTCCTTATGTGTTTTACTTTTTTTTCTTTCTAGCTCTTTGCTGAGCAAGCCTTTTTTTTAAATTTTTTTTTTTTTTTTACTTATGGAGACGCTTCCACATGTAAGATTACTTTGTATTGTTAGCTGGGGGTGATGAGTGCAATTAGGCTCAGGGATATTGTACTTTGAAAGACAGAAGAAAAATGCTAATCAGCAGCATGTCAGGAAAACCCTATTTAACACAGAGCACTTGGCTATAATAATACACTGTACATAAGGTGATGAAGGGACATCACACCTCCAAGAAAAAGTCATTTTTAGCCAGAAATACATTCTATCATTTCATTTATGGTCATGACCTAGTGTCTGGTATACTCAAATTAGTCTTGCAAATTAACATAAA
The DNA here is from genome assembly GCA_933207985.1 of Pelobates cultripes. Classification (NCBI taxonomy): domain Eukaryota; kingdom Metazoa; phylum Chordata; class Amphibia; order Anura; family Pelobatidae; genus Pelobates; species Pelobates cultripes. The sequence continues at coordinate 213,424,596 of OW240914.1, read as the reverse complement.
CTATATTACTAATGTTATACAGTACACTAATTACAGTTTAATGTGTTTTAAAGAGTACTGCTTTATACATAAAACAATTAAACATGGAAAACTATGTATGCGATGGGACGCTTTCATAGTAGCACAGAGTAGTCATGTTATTTGAATGGAGAGATTGTAAGGGATAATTACTCTGAGTGCTTGCAGAACATGATGTCAAACCATGATGTCATTCTGAGTCTGCCTAAAATTAATCAGATATAAATGTGAATTGCTGTAAATCCAACCGATATCAATCAAGGGCTGGTTATACATTATGTAATCACTTTATCTCATATTCTATGACAAAGGTATTTAATAGGTAAGATCTGGAATGGTACCACAGGTATGCAAAATTATTTTGACACCTGACTAATACACCAACACGGACTTTTATGACATAATATTCTAAATACATAGACATTAATATGTAGTTGGTTCCCGTTTTGCAGTCTTCTGGGAAGGTTTTGCCAAACAAATGATTTTGATGATTTTGGAGTGTTTCTGTGGTAATCGTTGCCCATGCATCATTTTTTGCTTCTTTTCTGGTATTCACTGTTGAAGATACAGCGAGAGGTGTTAACAGCACTACTAAAAAATATTTTTGATTTGTGTACTACCCTTTGTCTTTGGAAGATACTGTGGTAACCCCTACCTCTATCAAATATTGGTGACCAATCTTTACAGTCAGCACAATGCAGTCAGACAGGTAACATTCTACTGGCATCCACCAAACCCAGACTTGCCAAACCGACTGCCAAAGAAGAATTGTTATTCGTCACTCCACAGAACATGTTTCCTCTGCTCCAGATTGCAGTGGCGGCGTTTTTTACACAACTCGATCCGACGCTTGGCATTGTTCTTGGTGATGTGAGGCTTGCATGCAACTAATCGGCCATGGAAACCCATTCCAAAAAGCTCCCACTGTAAGTTTTTGTGATGATATTAATGCCAGTATGAGTTCTGAACTCTTCAGCTATGGAATCAGCAAAGTGTTGGCCACTTTTACGCACCACTAGGTAACCATGCTCTGTGACTTTACGTGGTCTTCTGCTTTGTGGCTGAGTTGTTGCTGTTCTAAACGCTTCCACTTACTTTAATAATACTACTTACATTTGCCCGTGGAATATCTAGCAGGGATGAAATGTCACAAACTGACTTATTGCAAAGGTGGCATCCTATCACAGAATAATGCTTGAATTCACTTCAGAACAGCCCATTTTTTTCTCAAATGTTAGTAAATGCAGACTGCATGGCTAGGTGCTTTATTTTATACACCTGTGACCAGGACCGTCTTTCCCCATGGACATGCTGGGCAGTTGCCCGGGGGCCCCACAAACATGGCGGCTGCCCAAGGGCCCAAAGCTTGGGGAGAGCCGAGGGTTACCATGGCAACGCTCCATACATCATTCTGCGTGCGGGAGAACAGGAGACAGCCTGCAGCCAGACGAGCTGCAGGCTACACAGAACTCACCACCGGACCACCTGGGCTGACTGTGTCCCCTCCTCCTTCACCAAAGGTAAGAAGAAGGGAGGGGGGATGAAGATTTTTATCACAGCACCCCCACACTCACACAGCACCTCTCAAACACACATCACCCCCACACACACACAGCACTCCTGACACACAGCACTACACACACACACACACACACACACACACAGACAGCACCCCCCCCACACACACCCACAGCTCCCCCCACACACCCAGTACTGCTCACGCACACAGCACCTTTCAGACACACACATACACACATACTCACTACCTCTCAGACACACACACACACAGCACCCTTCATACACACAGCACCCGTGCACACACACACAGCATCCGCACACACACTCACATACACTGCACCCCTCAATGCAGTATGTGTGTGTGTATTCAGCAGTCTGTGTATTAATCGTACTGTGTGTGTATTCAGCATACTGTGTGTATGTATTCATCAGTCTGTCTGTGTGCACTCAGCAGTCTGTGTGCACTCAGAAGGATGTCTGTGTGTTCTAAGCAGTGTATGTGCGTGTATTCAGCAGTCTGTGTGTGCATGTATTCAGCAGTCTGTGTGTGCATGTATTCAGCAGTCGGTGTGTGAATGTGTTTGGCAGTCTGTGACTGTATTTAGCAGTCTGTGTGTATGTGTTGTATGAGTGTATTGAATTTGCTGGAGGTACTAATAAACATAAGCTTAATTTTATCTATAAATTAAAATTTTTATTCTTGTGAGTTGTGTGTAGGCAGGGCTCCAGTGCACTGCTTTGCCCGGGGGCCCATAATGTTGTTAAAATGGCACTGCCTGTGACAATGGGTCCCATTTGAAGCACTTTAATTCAATAATTAATAGATGTCCCCCATTACTTTTGTCCATATAGTGTGTGTGTGTGTGTGTGTGTGTGTGTGTATATATATATATATATATATATATATATATATATATATATATATAAAATGTACAATGTTTCATGTTTTATATCATTAAACAGATTAGGAGCTAACCCAAGCTGACATAAAAATTGATTTCGAAACCTAGCTGGAAGGGAGGACAGTCTGACCATGCATTAAATAGGTATGTCTGGGCACACTGCATGCATATTGCACATACCAATACACAGTGGCGTACACACAATCCATGGGGCCCCGGTGCAAAACTGATCAGTGGCCCCCCCTCCATTTTCCCCCTCTACCTTGACCCTCCCCCCCGCCATTTCCCCCCTCTACCTTGACCTTCCCCCCTCTATCCTGACCCTCTCCCCCCTGACCGTAGGCCCCCCGACACATACATACAGACATAAACACATACACACACATAGACACACACACACATACAGAGAAACAGACACATAGACATAGACTGACACACACAAAACAGACACACACAGAGACACACACACACACACATACAGAGACACACACACAGAGAAACACACAGAGACACACACACACACACACACACATACAGAGACACACACACATACAGAGACACACATACGTACACACATACACAAAATGTTTCCTACCGTTTGTGAGGGTCCAGTGGTGGCTCAGCTTGATGGGAGTCAGAGTTCCCACTCTGACTCCTTCCTGCTTCCTCCCGCGCGGGCTTTCTGTATGCTGGGAGGAGTGACGGGGGAGTCACTTGCTCCCAGAAGTGATGTCATCACAGGGGGCCCTGTCGCGCTGTTAAAGCACCCAGTGCAGACCGGGCTCCCTGACAATCCATATCCATCGGGTGGCCCTGACAGCATGGGCCTCCCGATGGACCCCTTAACATGTGGCCCAGGCGGTTTACCACGCGGGCTGGGGCCGCAAAACGTGGCAGCTGGTACCCAGTCGTGGGGGTCTGCAGGGATGCTGGGCCCTCTGGAGTGACGGGCCCGGTCGCAAGTTGCGACCCATGCGACCACGGTATGTGCGCCGCTGCCAATACGTAAATTCGTTAAAGGCATTAGTACAAAAGTGACAAACAGCACTAGTTTATGAGAAAAATTTGTTTTTCTGGATAAAGTTTCAGTTTAAATAATAATTATAGTATCAAATATGGGGACAGTGATAGATCTATGTTATATGTGGTCAAAAAGGCTCTATTTTACACTGTTTGGCAGGCCTATCCTCAGTTCTTGCTCATGTAGTATTCGTTTATTTGTAAATAGTGCTTCTTTGGCACTGCTGACTTCTCCATGCCTACCGCAATGTAACGGAGAATGTATGGCCTCCTCCAGTCCAAGTTTCCTCATGGAGGCGCACTGGGCATAATATCAAAAGTCCAGTGAAATGACAGCTCCCCTTTAAATGAAGTAATAAGTCTTTTGCTAGTGCACAATAATTACATGTTTAGTGAATAGACCCACCAACTTCTGGTAAAACCAGAAAAGCCAATTGGGTAAGGGATATTGGACAACAATTGCTAGCTCTTTGAATCAGGCATCATTAAAATCTTTTTTCCAGGGAGAAATAGGTTACAGCGATAGAAAGGCAAGAATTCAGCATTGTGATGTGAAAGACGTTAATGTTAGAAATTTATCAGAATTGTTGACAATATAATTGCGCTGCGGTCCCAAGAGAGTAACTATTGAAGTCATTCAGAAATCCATGTAGCGGTCATTGACTTGCAAGTATGGCTTTCCCCAATTACTGGTCTCTAAAGGTATGGGTCATTGACTCCAATAACTCAGACTTGTTTAGCTGCGCCATTACATTACACGTATATTACAATATGCACCTATGTTCGAATACTAGATATATGGAGAATGTATGCCGTGTGGTGTAATGTGTAAACCGAATAGCTTTGGGATGATCATTACCAATGTATAATTGGGGAGAACAGCCATAAAGACATCTTTATTTTGCACATATGGTCCTATAACTATGACCCATGGGATCTATACATCCAGTATACCCCATTGCTTCTGCGTTGTGAAAGAGTTATTTACCACTCGGTCCGTTGTCAGAGATGTCATCTTTCAAGGACACAAATCAGTAGACTACAAGGCTTTCAGAGCTAACACTAAATGGCATTTTAATGGTAAAATACCTTGTGCTTGTATTGTGACGCTACCGTCATCCAGTAGACACATCATCTTGAATACAAGAGGAACAATGAATGACAGACATCTCCACTACTATATACAGTGGGACCTCGGTTTACAAACGCCTCAGTTAACATAATTTTCGGTTTACAAAGGAAAATCCATTGAAAATAATACCTCAGTTTACAAATTTTGGAGTGCATGTGTGCATGCTGGAGCCTGTAGGTAGCATGTGGCATCAAGTGTGGAGGCGTTGGAGCGGCTTTTGCATCGAGTTTTGGAGCCATTCTGGAAATTGTTTGCATTTGTTTTGGGACCTTTTGGTGTATTTCTCTACCTGTGGAAAGGTAGGGAGCTGAGCTTCGTCGTTTGTATGCCTTTTTGTGTGTTCTGCATTGTGGGTTGGTTTCCATGCCAGCTCATTTTGACTTTTTTCTGACCTCCAGAACGGATTCATTGGTTTTCAATGCATTCCTATGGGAAACCGCGTTTCGGTTTACAAATGTTTCGCAATAAGAAACGTCCCAGAGAACGCATTGAATTCGTAAACCGAGGTCCCACTGTACGTCTGTAGTGAGTTTTGACCTGCCAGCTGCTTTGAAAAACTTTTACAAAGCTGTAAAAAAACTAAAAATCTTTAATTTTCACAACTCATTTTTTGTATTTTTGATATTTTGGCATAAGTAATTAGCCAATTCACCTTTACTAGCTGTTGCTAATTTTTTTTTTTTTTTTAAATCTTTAATAAGGCAGCATATACCATAGCAAGGTACAGCTGGTGAAGAAAATATACAAATAATTCTGACAAAACACGTTAAGATGAAAATGAATGCTTTCCATGTAGGTTAACAGTCTACAGGAAGTATGGGATAATTACAAGGGAAAATAGAAGTCAAGGTATAACATATAAACAGCTATTATAAACTAATGTTATATTTAATTCAGTGCAATTCAGTATTTAGTAAATAAACCCCACAGTGTTCAGAGTAAGAAGAGAATACAATATAAATAGAAAAGGTCTACAGAACAGAAAAAATAAAAGACTCATAGAGTAGTATAGCCAGTATACATAAAATCACCAATTATTAAGTTGCACTCTTAATAATGGTGATTATTAAGTGCAACTTAATAATTGGTGATTTTATGTATACTGGCTATACTACTCTATGAGTCTTTTATTTTTTCTGTTCTGTAGACCTTTTCTATTTATATTGTATTGCGAGGATTGGGAGGAGTCCTGTTTTTTTCTACAGTCCAGAATCCATTAGGTATTTTTTATACCTGTTTGTGTGCTTGATCTGTTCTTAATTGGTGATTAGTGTGTTTTGTATAAGAAGAGAATACAGTATTAGATTAGGACAAGGCAGAAGGAAATATTGTTGTATGAGCTGAGGTAGCACTTTACTGTACAAGGAAGAAAAATTAAATAGGCAATAGATTAATGAATAAACATTTTAATTAGTTTATTTTGTTCTTAAATGTAAACTTTGGCTACATTTCGTCCCTCTGTATATGCCTACTGAAAGTCTGGTAATCTTAGTGACACAGGCTGTGCCAAATGCATCTGAAGTGCACCCACTTGTGATAAAGACATTATTTGACAAGCATTTTGTAAAGTAAGTTGAATATAAAACTGAAATCAGGAATTTCTATGCTGTTTAAAGGATGAATGTGGTCACCCAGACGACTTCATCTCAATGAAGTGGTCTGCGCGCAGTGGTCCTGTCCTTTTAACCTTGCAATGTAAAAGTTTGTAGTTTTTTTTAGCAACCCCATTTAATTTGCAGGGTTAATTACACCTCTAGTAGTTGTCTTCCTGACAGCCACTAGAGGCGCTTCCTCCTACACAACCAAGCAAAACTCAGCCCTGACATAGGAGCATTTGATTGGAGGAGCACAGTTTAAAAAAAATAAAAAATCTTTATGTATAATGTGGTTACAGAGTTTTGGAATGGATTGTATGAGATTGTGAGGGGTCAGCTTGGATGCTGACATCACTGAAAGAGGAGCTGAAGCCTGCAGTGGAGAAGACTCAATATTGGAAAGGAAGTGAACAAACTTTATTTTATTTAAATTTACAGAGCAATGGAGGGGTGGATAGTGATCATTTTAATAAGAGAAACCTAATGTTTCAAATACCCCACCTCCTATAGTCTGTAAACTCATTTGATCAGGGTCCTCTTCAACCTATTGTTCCTGTAAGTTTTCTTGTAATTGTCCTATTTATTGTTACATCCCCCCTCTCAAAATATTGTAAAGCGCTACGGAATCTGTTGGCGCTATATAAATGGCAATAACAGTAATAATAATAATAGTCCCGAAATAACGATTGTTATTTTTGGGAATGTAGGTCCCCTCTTTTTTGTCAAGTGATTTCTTTTGATGATTCACTGTCATTTACTGAAATAACTAAGACTGTTACAAATTGAAATCCGCATTTTATTTCCTTGCTTATTGTTAATCATGTATTCTTATACATATATATGTTCATATGGGTTGGGTTCCTATTGTCATGCAGTTCTACCCACATGACCCATCTGTGCTTGGTCTCTTCTGCCCCATCTCACTGAATGCTCTGTTCTTACAGCCCTCTATAATCCTTATGCTGTACAGCAAAACAATGAACAGATGTTGCTAATTAGTCTGATAGTGTTGAGGTTGTTAAAGTGTATCTGTCACCTACACAGCTTTTAGCACCATTAGATGTATTTATTTTAAACCATCTATTGCTTGTCCTTTTTTGCTTTCATTCATTGTGATTGTTTTAGATGTTGTAGGTTTCTACTCAGGGCATTTGGACATATTTTAATTTATGGGCCCACCTACATCAGTGTTAGTCATCAGCCTATCTCCCAGCTCACATCACAATTGTTTTGGGACCTGAAAATGTTAATTGTATATTTCTTGTGTGGATGCTGATATATCTGTAAAACCCAAGAGATTGGCAGTGACATTATTTGGAGAATTACTGATATAAAAATTGAGGGGATCCCAGTATGAATTATATCTGGTTTATGTCTCCAAGCCATAGCCATTCTTAGAAGTGGCTTTAGTGGCTAGAGCCTCAAATGTACAGGGCTATTCATTAACATGAGAGTTTAAAGTGAATTTTCAATTTAAGATAAAAATAGCCGTCGAAACTACCGAATTTCGTCCTAACAGAATGAGAACAGTTTCTCCATTTGTGTTAGGACGCAATTCGGGACTTTGCCTGTGGCTGCTCACTGTTTAAAAAAAAAAAAAAATTACCCTAGTGTCCCCCCTCCCGGGTCCCTACCTGTGCCGTGTGAGTGGGGACTCTTAAACTGAAGGGGGGACCTATTGCCCCAACCCGGCCCCCACCCATGAGCGGCGGGTAGGGGGCCCTAAATGACAATGGGGGACCTATTGTCCCCCCCCGGCCTCCAACCATGAGCGTCGGGTGGGGGGAACCTATTGTCCTCCCTCCAGCCCCCCACCCATAAGCAGCGGGTGGGAGCCCTAAATTACAATAGGGGGACCTATTGTCCTCCCCCCGGCCCCCACCAATGAGCGGTGGGTGGGGGCCCTAAATTACAATAAGAGGGGGACCTATTGTACTCCTCCCGGCCCCCACCCGCTGCTCATGGAATTTTCCCATGTTGTGTAAAATGACTGAGAGCAATTTGATTGGTTGGATTCCAAGCCAACCAATCAGATTGCTCTGAGTCATTTTACACAGCATGGGAAAATTCCAAAGAACTTTACTATGCTGTGTAAAATGACTAGCACTCTGGTTGGATTCCAAGCCAACTAATCAGAGTGCTCTGAGTTAAATTGCAGGGCGTGGGAAGGCTTTATAAGCCTTTCCCCTGTCTGCGCCGTGCCCTTGCCGGGTGAAGATGGCTAAATTATTAGCGTTGGGGGGGTTTTTTTGCGCTCTTTTTTTTATTTGATAAGTTTGACGGGTATGATGTTTTTTTTTTATTTGTTCTTTTTTGTGGCTGAAAAAAGAAGGTTTGAGAAAAAAGAAAACTTCTAATGGTAAGTATGATTTTTTTTCCAGGTATTTTTAGGGTGAGGGGGGTAGGTAGGTCATTTAATTTTATTTGGATAGGGGAGTGACTAGGGGCTTGGGGACCCCTAGTCACCAGGGCTATTTTTACACTTATCCCCTACCCGTCACCCATGGGTGGGGTTAGGGAGTGGACAATAGGTCCTCCTCCTTATTGTAATTTAGGGCCCCCACCCACTGCTCATGGGTGGGGGCTGGGGGGAGGACAATAGGTCCCCCCCCCTCTTATTGTAATTTAGGGTCCTCACCCTTTGCTCATGGGTGGGGGCCGGGGGGAGGACAGTAGGTCCCCTCCATTTTCATTTAGGGTCCCCACCTGCCGCTCGTGGGTGGGGGGTGAGGGAGAGGACAATAAGTTCCCCCGTCACGATTATAGTTGATCCAGCATGCAGAATAGTATCACACCTAGGACCAAGGATAACGTCTAACCGGACCTTAGAATGGCCGGACTTAACGTACCTGAGAATAGTCAAAATACTTGCCAAAGTCAGGGACACAGAAAGGGACACAATGATGATGAAAGCCAGAAGTCAAGGAAACCAGAAATTAGGGAAGTCAAAATGAAGCCAAAGTCAAATACCAGAAAAACGCAATCAGGAACACACTCTCGAATAACCAGCAAGTGGAAACCACGACAGGGCACTAACAGAAAGGTCATTTGGGTTTAAATAACCCTCCTTAGGCTGTAATTGGCTGTCTCTGACCTCTGAACCCAAAACGTGTGTCTATTAAGTGACGTTGCACACACGTTGGCTACATCTTTGATGTGGGCGGAGTTAAGTTTCCTATTAAAACCGGAACCACCGCGGCCGGCGTCTCTAGGAACACCATACTCGCTGGGGACCGGAATAGAAGGAAGTCAGGCAGCGGTTTGCAGCGACCAAGGTAAGTATGAAATTATTCTGTCGCCGTGGACGCTATGTTTCAGTACTGCAACGCCGGCAGAATAGCGGGGAGCCATAACAGTACCCCCCCACTTAAAGACCACCCACTGGGTGGGCAGGACCAGGTTTGAGGGGAAATTTGGCATGGAAGGAATGGATTTTGCAGCCCACATATATGTCCAAAGCTCAAACCCAAGATTGGCAGGCCCATAACCCTTCCAATCAACCAAATACTGCAGAGACCCAAAATAAAATTTGGAGTCGATTATAGAGGAGTCTTCATATTTCTCCTGTCCAGAAACATCCAAAGAAGGGGGAGGGTAAAAAGGGGTGGTATACCTGTTGCAGATAAGGGGCTTCAGTAGGGAGAGGCAGAGAATAAGACACAGGATTGACCCTGTGGATTATTCGAAAGGGGCCAATAAACCTAGGTGCAAACTTCATGCTAGGAAGCTTGAGTTTAATATTGTGTGTGGAGAGCCATACCCCGTTACCCACCTGGTAACCAGGGTTGGCACCATGCCTCTTATCAGCATGCATTTTGAAACGAGCAGCAGCTGTTTCCAAAGCCGTGTGGACCTTTGTCCAAGTCTCACGTATACATGTGAGATGGTCATCCAGAGTGGAAATAGTAGTGTCAGAGAATACCTGCAGGGAGGACAGTAGGATGACGACCGTTGTTAACAAAAAATGGACTATGTCCAGATGAGTCATGGGTAGCATTATTTCTGGTGAATTTGGCCCATGGTAGCAAATCAGACCAGTTTTCCTGAGTGCCATTAATAAAACATCTTAAATATTGTTCCAATGATTGGTTGGCTCTCTCAGCCGCACCATTGGTTTGAGGATGGTATGAAGATGAAAATGATAATTCTATACCCAACTGTTTGTTAAATGCTCTCCAAAATCATGACACAAATTGGGAACCCCTATCTGACACGATATTAATACCATGCAATCTGACTATTTTGCATATAAATATATGAGCCAGCTCTTGGGAAGAAGGTATCTATTTGAACGGAACAAAGTGTACCATTTTAGCAAAGCGGGCAACAACCATTAGGATGATGTTGTAGCCATTTGAAATAGGTAGTTCCACAATAAAGTCCATGGTCAAATGAGACCATGGAATACTGGGTATAGGAAGCAGTTGTAATAGCCCACAAGGTAGTTTATGGGGAACCTTAGAAACCGCACAAATAGTAAATGCCTCCACATACTCCCTGATGTCCTTTCTAAGAGATGGCCACCAAAATGACCTAGAGATAGGGGACACAATTTATTAATACCTAGATGACCAGCTGTCAAATTATCGTGAAACACTCTTAGTACCTCCTCTCTTTCCAGTAACGGAATAAACAATCTATCTTGAGGTTTATCACTAGGTGCCTGAGTCTGAGCTGCCATTATAGCACAAAGAAGAGGAGAAGACTAGGGAAGAACTGTAGAGGAATGATACATTCAGGTGGTATGATGGGAGAGGTTTCATATTCTTGTTCCGGCTCTAGGTCAAATTGCCTATATAGGGCGTCCGCCTTAACGTTCTTAGGACCAGGCCTGTACGTGACGATAAAGTTAAAGCATGACAAGAACAATGACCATTTAGCTTGTCTAGAAGACAGCTGTAACAGATGCCCTGTTTCTGGACATTATTTTTATTAATTTCACCTAGATCGGTATACGAACTCAACCGAATAGATTTTGCCCCAGCTGGTTCATATACAGAATGTTCTTGACGCAATTGACCTTATTGACACTTGCCCTAACCGCAACTCTGAACGTTTTAAGTGGTGGTAATGGGTGACCGTCACTTCGTATGCACGAACACGTGGCGGCGGCCAGCTTGTTTTGTGGAACGCATCCAGCGGAATTTGGTCATCGAGTGTATGGAACTATTTTTGGACACTCAGCGGCCCGAACACGACTGAAACTTCCAGGATCACTTAGTTTTGTTCCAAACCATCTGAAATAGGTGGCATTCAGTGAAAACCAGCTCCCAAACAAGGGGCACACGGCTAGCTTTCCCATGAACAGCTATTCAAAACATTTTGCTACATTTTGAAGTCCATGAAAGAGACCGGCTGCACAGGCTAATTTGATGGAACTATTCTGTGCAGGAGCCTCGAGTGCGGTCTGTCAGAAATAAGACTTCCATACGAATCCCGAAGCCCTGAACTGGTCTGGGTGATTTTTGGATAGGTTGCTCACCCAGATCGGGGTTATCAGGGGATATACTTTTTATGGGGTTCATGTGGGATTTTGGGGTATTTTCAGAATGTCAAGAAAATATGTTCTTTTTTGTCTGAAGATAATTGAGTTGATACAGTGTCTTATATTGTATCACTGTTACTATTGGTGTATAAGTTTGTGTCACAGTCCCCAACAAGGTCCATGGGGGTGTCACCCTTGCATGGGGACTTGCATAAAAGGCCAGTGCGGCTACCTAATGGTCTTCTGGGATATCAACTGGAGAATACTGCAACGCTACTCAGACAAGTGAAAAAGGACATCTCTGGTGGTATATACACCTCCTCACTTGGGGTAACCGTCACAACAGCCTTTTAGCATCTCCTAAGATTTTTTGATCAGTTATGATCAGGAGATGGGTAACCCGGGTGCTGGGTAACAAATCTATGGAGCAATAATAGGATCGGTGTATCAGTGTGACTTTTATAATGCACAGGATTTTCGGTAGACTGAGGCTTAGAAGTAGGTAGATTAACGATACCCACTCTCTTAGTATTAGGTAACATACACTCTACATTCCTTACCCCATTCCAATATCTCCCTTTTAGCACAATCAATTAGTCCCCCCTTCAGTTTATTAGCCCCCACTCACGCAACATGGGTGGGGGCTCGAGAGGTTGGACACTAGGGTTTTACAACAGTGAGCAGCCACAGACTGTTTACTGTTTACTAGACATGCCCCTACTTGTGATATAGCGAGTAGGAGCAGAATTTACTCATACTAAGTAATCTTACTTAGTATTAGTAAAGTTGGCTGAAAGACCAATTTAGGATTTTCAGCCTTTTGGTAGATAGCTCCCTGATACCGTGGGAATTAGGGAGCTATCTACTAAGCGCCTGCAAGATGCAGCCGCGGCACGAATAGGATTGGAGTTTCATTCATTCTAATGATATTCTGATTCGAACGAAATCTTGAATTGCGTCCTAACATGAATGGAGAAAATTGTTCTCATTCTGTTAGGACAAAATTCGGTAGTTTCGCCGGCGTTCTGTCTAAATGACAGGACGTTCAGGAATACTGACAGGAAGCATCGCAAGATCACGGAGGAAAGGTAAGAATTGTGGAAGAGATGATCAGGCGTAGGAAACCTCCATAAGACAAAATAGTCCCTGCTTTATCTTATGTTTTAAAGAAAACTAGAGCAGACAGGAAGAAATGAAAAACATATCCCGACAGAGGGAGAGAAGAGGAATCGATTGGGGAATGGTAAGTGCGGCATGACAGTGCCGCTTTAACTATTGCATTAACAAACAAGTTTTGAAATGTTTTCTTTTTTTTTTCTAACCTTTGCTGTTTTGATCCAGATTTTACAAGCCATTTATCAATACTCCCTATTTAGTGAATACACCCCACAATAAACAGAACCAGATGTATGTATGAAAAAGTACAAGACGTTTAGGACACGTGATGCTGTGAAAAGTGATACATTTGGAAAAAGAAAATGTTCAAACAGCATTTTCCCAAGAAATATAGTTCATGGATCATGTTAGTGTCTTGAGCAAGAAATAAATTAATGTTACTAGCATACAGACATAGTCACATATGCATGTGTAATAAAATAAAAGCGCTCAGGCATGTAACTGCCTTTCCAGACATTTTAACATTTATCCTTCAGTTTCACATTTATTTAAAGGAACACTGTGGTGTCAGGAATGCAAACATGTATTTGATTGGACCATGTCTCCTCAATGACATCACAGGGGCAGAGAGGGGAGCAGTGTGAGTCTCGGTACTGGAAAAAGGTGAGTAAATCCTTTATTTTATTAATTTTAACGGAAAAAGGGTTACTATATATAACTAGGGATAGGGGCACTGTAGCGTTAGGAAACAGGTATATAGTGTTGCTTTAAGTCCAGGTGTGGCATGGCAGCATAAGTAACTAAGGGTGACAGTGCAGATAGAACTCCAAATTACAGAATCCTAGTGAGTGGGGGACAGTACATATCTATTGATCCAGCTTTCCCATCAAGGAAAGCTAAAAGCCTAAATAGGTAGGAGTAAAACATTATTTACCATTGCCCTTAGTCGGTAATATAACAATAGTCATGTTTCTACACTGTGCTGAACATGTATAGTTTATAAGGGAGCTTTGAAGTTGCTGTTTAGTAAATGAGTGAGTGTACTGGACGTTGTATGTTCTATGAATTGGTCCCAGTAGCATCTTTATGCTGTATGTATGTTCAGGTAAGTGCAACCTGTTTGATTTCATTATTTAAGGGGATAGAAGCTCCTATGCCATGGTCTTTTGGAGAGGCTTGAAGGCCAGCCTCTTTCCCATGGACTAGACTGGTTAAAGATCCCCTGAAAGGGGTTTGTGATGGTAGAAATTAAAAACAAACGTTTCATTGTTAATTGATAACTCTGCAGTGTCCTCTACTGACTAAATGGAAGTGTGTACATTTGCATGATGCTAGTATGCAAATGAGGGCAACCAAATGGGTAGCTAAATGTAAATATTATTGCTTTATATTGTGTTTAAAAATGTTACTTGCATTATATACTTCATGTATTAATTATAAATGTTCATTCTTAAATGTACTAAATATTTGTATTTTAAATGTTTGTCACCACATTCTGAATGACTAGTCTCCAAAGGCTAGTCCTTTGTCCAAAAATACAGAATGTATGTTATTTCCTTTTGGAACTTTGTGTTCTGTGTGGATTTATTCAGTGATTCCAGTGACAATCCCGGACTCTTCGGACCCGTTGGTTGGTTGCATGGTCCCTGTAGCTAGCCTGGGACAAGTGCAAAAGAGCTAGGCTTGAGAGTTACACCTTTATAAAGAAAGTAGATAAAGGAACTGGAAATAATATAGGCATAAGTGGTGATACCTCCTTGGGAGAGGAACTGAAGAGGCAGAAAGGACAATACCTGCCTGGAAGAAGGGAGCTGCAACCTGGTTGGGTGGAAGGACTCTGGAAAGACCCCAGTCAAGCTTCAGTAACTGGATCCCTTGTTGCAACGAGGAAGCAAATGTCATGATATATATGGCAAAATGTATTCATAATTACCATAATTTTATTTTCCTGGTCATATGCCATGGCAGCAAAACAATGTGTAGCTCTGCCCTATCACTAATTATATAGGAACTAATTAAACGACAAACAATGCCAAACAATGGCAGCTTGGAAAACAAAATTAACAATGAACAAACTCGGTCCTGAATTCAAATGCTGCCGATAACAGATTTTGATTGGAGGAGCATGGCATTTTTCTGTGCATGCGTATCTCCAATACACTGCTTTTTTATAACAAGCATTGGATTGGAGGAGACGGCAGAAGATGTCAGCGGGCTTGCAGCAAAGGAGTCCAAGGAAACATATAGTCCCGAAATAACAATTGTTATATTAGGGACTCTAGGTTCCCTTTAATGAAAACACCATCAAGGGAGCACAAAATCAGCACTGAATAGCCTGTGAATTCTGTGTTATACAGTCAAAGTAAAACAGATTACAAACATTATTTTTTTTTTCTTCTTTCACTCTTTGTGAAAATTTCCTGCTTATGCCATCCATTAGGGTAGTGAAGTTTATTGTCTCATAACAGAGCAGATTATGTCTTACTGGATATATGTTTATGGCTCATAAAGAGGAATATATAAAGATTAGTATGCAGGATGCTTTCACTCTATTGTAACTGTATTCATAATTTTTAACTCCACAGACACAAAATCAGCATATTTAGATCCATTAATCCTAAAAATAATGCCCTAGAAAACATATTAATAATGTTTTACTTTTGCTGTGAATGGCAGACATGTTTAGCAGAATAGCAGGAATAAAGAAGGTTTTCAGAATTACACTGGGGTCTCTAGAATACAGCACAACTCTTAAAGGGACAGTCTACAATGTTTATTTTAAGTGTCGACCATCACAATAATGACATTAGAATGGTTGTCAATCATAAAAGTGCAGCATTACTATGGCTTTATTTATGATGACATATATATAAAATGTATAAGTACCCCACTATGTAAGCCCATGTCTCTGGAGTTTTGTAGAAGTAAAGGAGTGTACTCCTAACCTTTGTGGATCCTAGAGCTGTGGTGTTTCCGTTTTTTTAGCCAGGTAAAATAGCCTAAAACAAGGTGCATTGTCATTCTAAAGGCATGCAAAGCATCATGGGATTTGTAGTTCTACAACATCTGGGGATCTACCTTTTGGGCACCCATGGTCTAAAATAAAGTACAGGCACCACCTAAACTACCCATGTGGATAGTCATATAAACCTAAATACTCCCAATCAGGGACAGATTCTACTATAGTCAAGACAGCACACTAGGGATGTCAATCATGTACCTGTGGCACTTAGTTCCTGGTTGACATATCAATTATGGTTATATCGTGCTTTTGCATGCTCAGTGTACCAAAAGAAAGCTTCAAGATACTTTTTTTGTTGTTGCAATTTTATACATAGAAAATCCTTTGAGAAAGAAAATAATATTATGCTTGTCTCAAGAAAACAAAACAAAGTTTATTAAACAAGCAAAATTAGTGCCATGCAATTTGGAGCCTTATATATAACCAAAACATTTCAAAACATCAAGGAGTTACTGAGCCTCCACAACAATGTTCTACATATGCAGAAAAATGAATACATGGATGGATATAATGTCGTTTGTTACACCCCCATTTCTTATACCAGCTCAGTTGTTAAGGAAGGCAGATGTAGTGAAAGTTCATGGCTCCCTCACAATAGATCAGACTTGAAATGTTTGGCAGATTTTGTAGGACCCCAGTATTCTATAGTGAGCGTTCATAGGTTGTCATAGTTCCCCCCCTACACATTCTACTCGAGTGCCTTTGATACAGTGTTTTACAGTGTATTGCCAGCAATAATAATTCTAAATACATTTGGTGGTGTGATCACTAAAGGGAAGATATAACATGGAATCTTGAACAATCGCTTCTCCTTGTATAGCAAATAAAATGCTTCAGCCACATCCTCAGTAAATAGAACTTTTCCTATGGATTTGTAATATATCTTTTAGACCTGGATCTGACACTATGCTGTTGCAAACACATCTTAACTCCTGAAGCACATAATTCGAGCCGAGTAAAAGTGTAAAAAATCTCATAAATTAGAGGGTAAAAAAGCACTGTAAATCTCCTGTAGATGACGATAGATTTTTTTATTCAGTTGGAGTGTATCTATAAATTAAATGCTCAGGATCACACAGGAGCCGTAAAATGTAGAAAATGCACAAGTAAAACTCTGTTTCCTTCACAGCAGCAATAGACTGTCTCAGAGATTCCAGGACTAACATTGTCAGGACTGGTCCATCAGATTCCTACAAATTGCAGATAGTAGAAATAACAGCAATAAAACGAACATAAACTGGCACATTATTTATTCAACATTGAAAACAGCAGTCAAAATGATGCCAAAAAGAATTGCAAACTTGCATCCAATCTCCAACTCGATTTTAGGTTCTAGTGTATAAGATGGGTGGCTGATTGGTACAAATATTGCAGATGTTGTTTTGCTGTTAAATGCTGTATTTTCCCAGCTGACCTTGCCCACCTGTAGTGTGCAGGATAAGGTTAGGCTGTGCAGACTATTGCATACCTCCTATCCAGTGAAGCGGGACTCCAGTGTTAGAAGTAGACATGTGCAATTAGTTTCCGGGAATTTCGGGAAATTCGCACATTTAGGTACTTCCGAATGTCCGAATAGATGAATTGCCGAATTTCCGAAGTGTCGAAGTTCCGAAGTGCTGAAGTTCGGAAGTTCCGAAGCACAGCATTGCCTAAGAACTACTATACTTACCCAGTGGAAGAATGAAGAATGTTACACTGTATACAATTTTAAACAAAAAGGATACAAACATAACCAGGATTCAGCTGTAAGCATTTGCAACACTTACAACAATCAAGTAACACACATTCATATAAAATGTAAGTTACTTAGCCTGTCAATGTAATGACAGGAATGAATACGTAGATAACTCCCTAATTCCCACGGTATTAGGGAGTTATCTACTAAAAGGCTGAAAGACCTAAATTGGTCTTTCAGACAAATTTACTAATACTAAGTAAAGATTACTTAGTATTAGTAAATTATGCCCCTACTCGCTATACTGCGAGTAGGGGCATGTTTAGTAAACAGTGAGCAGCCTGTGGCTGCTCACTTTAAAAAAACAAACAAAAAAAAAGTCCCCCTCTCCCGAGCCCCCACCCATGCCGTGCGAGGGGGGCTTCTAACCTGAAGGTGGGAGCTATTGCCCCCCCGGCCCCCTCCCCTGAGCGGTGGGTGGGGGCCCTAAATTAGTATAAGGGGGGGGACCTAATGTCCTCCTCCCTGGCCCCCACCCCTGAGCAGCGGGTGGGGGCCCTAAATACTAATAAGGGGGGACCTAATGTCCTCCCCCATGGTCCCCACCCCTGAGCAGCGGGTGGGGGCCCTAAATACTAATAAGGGGGGACCTAATGTCCTCCCCCCTGACCCCACCCCTGAGCGGTGGGTGGGGGCCCTAAATACCAATAAGGGGGGAACCTATTGTCCTCCTCCCTGGACCCCACCCCTGAGCAGTGGGTGGGGGCCCTAAATAAAAATGTAACCCCCCCAGGAGACTAGGGGTCCCCAAACCCCTAATCACGCTCCTCCCAAAAAAAACTAACCCCTACCTACCACCCTTACCCTATAAATAATGAGGGGGGGGGGCCATTAACTAAGTACCTGTAAAAGAAAATAAAACTTACCATTTGATGTTTTCTTTCTTCTAAAATCTTATTTTTTCAGCCCCAATAAAGGCCAAATAAAAATCCATAATAACCGACGCACAAAAAAAACAAAACAAAAAAACGAGCGCAAATTTTTTTTTATCCTTCTTCACCCATGGAAGGCTCCGCGTAGACTGATCTCTGCAGGGTGGGAGAAGGCTTATAAAGCCTTGCCCCGCCCTGCAATTAGGCTCAGAGCTCTCTGATTGGTGGGTTTAAGCCATCCAATCAGAGTACTCTGACAGGTAAATGAAGAGACTGAGAGGTAAGTTTTTACATTTACCTGTCACAGCACTCTGATTGCTTAGCTTGAAATCCACCAATCAGAGTGCTCTGTGTCATTTTACACAGCATGTGAAAGTTCTTTGGAATTTTCCCGCGCTGTGTAATTTGACTCATAACTCTCTGATTGGTTACTTTCAATCCACCAATCAGAGTGTTGTTATGAGTCAAATGAGTCAAAATATATACATATTTTTAATAGTGAGCAGACATAGGCTGCTCACTGTTTAATAGACATGCCCCTACTCGCAGTATAGCGAGTAGGGGCAAAATTTACTAATACTAAGTAATTTTTACTTAGTATTAGTAAATTTGGCTAAAAGACCAATTTAGGTCTTTCAGCCTTTTGATAGATAACTCCCTAATACTGTGGGAATTAGGGAGTTATCTACTAAGCGGCTGCAAGAGAAGTCCCGAAATTCCGAAATGCCGAAGTTCCGAAATGTCGAAGTATCGAAGTTGCTGAAGTTCCGAAGTGTCGAAGTGCCGAACCGAACCTAAGTGCCAACGTCCCGAATTGCAGAAGTCCCGAATTTCAGAATGCCGAACCAAACCAAAATTTTTCCCCATGCACATGCCTCGTTAGGAGTAGAAGGGGGCGGACCACTGACATGATTTATGTCACTGGCTCAACCCAAAGGGGCTGGCTCCCCAGGCAAGGATGTGGGTCTACCTGTAGAATCAACAGGTGAGCCTGGAATAAGTGCAAGTCAGGCTTCCTGCCAATCAAGTAGTCAAGTCCACCAAGGGGAGCACTGTTTCATTGCTCTCTGCAGAGTCCTAATACCCTAATCCTAGTGTGAGCGCATGTAATGATGTGCTTGCTCTTTGCTTGTGGTGGACAATTCCATGCTTTCTGAAAAGAGTGACACCTGGGAACAAATACTAGAAGGCGGAACAGGATCCAAAAATCAGGAATGTCCAGCCGAATCGGGATGGTTGGGAGGCCTGTTATTGCTCCACTTTGGATTCACCTCAGCAGGGTTTTGAATGTGTCCCAAGAGGGCCACGTGTAGCAGCTGCACCAGGGCCCGCACGCTGATAGGACCCACCAGGTGGCCCAAGTATTTAGGGCCGACCGATGGACCCTATATCTTCAGGGGCCCGGTCAGCACTGCGGCCGTGTAATAGCGCGACCGGGCCCCTTTATTGCAGCCGCAAGTACTGCTCAGTGGAAGGGATGGCCGGTCACTTACTCCCAGCTCCCTCCGTGCGGGAGGTGAGAGAGACAGTCCGCGAGGACCATCAGTCTCAGCCACCCTCCTTCAAGGAAAATGTAAGAAACATTAGCTATGGATGTGTGTGTGTGTATGTATCATGTATGTGTATGTATGTATGTCAGTATGTATGTATATCTGTATGTATGTATGTGTGTCAGTATGTATGTATACCTATATGTATGTATGTATACCTGTATGTATGTGTATGTATGTCAATATGTGTATGTATATGTATGTATGTATGTCAGTATGTGTATGTGAATGTCAGTATATAAATGTATGTATCTTTATGTATGTATTTCCGTATGTATGTATGTATGTATGTATCTGTATGTATGTATGTTCGTAAGTATGTATGTATCTATCTGTATGTATGCATATCTGTATATATGCATATCTGTATGTATAGTTATGTCTGTATGTATGTATGTATGTCAGTATGTCTATGTATATGAAAGTCTGTCTGTCTGTATGTCTCTGTCTGTATGTATGTATGTATGTATGTGTATGTCTGTATGTATGTGTATGTATTTCAGTATGTATGCATGTATGTCTGCCAGTATGTATGTATGTGTGTGCATGTCAGTATGTATGTATGTGTGTGTTTGTATGTATGTTAGTATGTGTCTGTGTGTCACTATGTATGTTTGTGTGTCTGTTTCAGTTTGTGTGTGTCAGTATGTATGCCTGTATGTGTGTATGTCTGTTTCAGTATGTGTGTCAGTTAGTATGTATGTGTGTCAGTATGTGTGCATCTTTGTGTGTGTGTTTGTGTATCTGTGTCCTTTTTATATCAGTGCGTGTGTTTGTGTCTGGGTGTGTGTATTCCTGTGGGCGGGATCTGGAGGTGGGATTTGGGGGCGGGCATAGAGGTGTGCCCCGGGGGGCCCAGACCTTGAGCAGTGTTAGCAGCCCTAAAATTTCTGATGGTGACCCTGTACAGTTGACAGGGTTTTTTAGGGGAATTCTTATGATAAAAAAACAAGGGTATTCCGAAGACCTTTGGAAATCATTTGCATGGTTTTGCCACCTATGCTTTAATTATTATTATTATTATTGGTATTTATATAGCGCCAACTTTAACCCCTTCAGGACAGGACTGTTTTGGCCATGTTGTACGTTAAGGACCAGAGCTGTTTTAACACTTTTGTGGTGTTTGTGTTTAGCTGTAATTTTCCTCTCTTTCATTTACTGTACCCATACAAATTATATATTTTTTTTTTTTTCAGGACAATAAGGGCTTTCTTTACATACCATTTTTTGTATCATGTCATAAAATTTACTTCAAAAAAAAAATATGGTGAAAAATTGAAAAAAATGTTTTTTTGACTTTTACTTGAAAATTTGTTTACTTACTTATCTACAAAGAGGGAATGAACAAAACTGCTACATAGCTTCAAAATTTTGTCCTGAGTTTAACCCCCCCAGTGTTTACATGCTTTTTTGCAAGCTATAGAGCTATAAGCACAAGTAGGAAATTGCTGTTTCAAAATATATATTTTTTTAAATTTATCAATAGTAACATTATAACACTGTTATCTGTCATAAATCTCTGAATCACACCTCACATGTACATATTTTTTAAAGTAGACAACCAAAGGTATTCAATATGGGGTATGTCCAGTTTTTTTTAGTTGCCACTTAGTCACAAACACTGGCCAAAGTTAGCATTTATATTTATTTGTGTGTTAAAAATGCAAAAAATATGCATTATGAATGCAAACTTTGGCCAGTGTTTGTGACTAAGTGGCTACTAAAAAAGACTGAACATACCCCATTTGCAATACCTTGGGTTGTCTTCTTTGCAAATGGTATGCCATCATGGGGGTAATTCTCATTCCTGGGCTACCATACGCTGTAAAAGGCAACATAACCAACCTGGCAATTTTCAATTAAATTTTTTGACCCTAATATTTGACCCTGTAACTTTCAAAAACACTATAAAACCTGTACATGGGGGGTACTTTTATACTCGGGAGACTTCGCTGAACACAAATATTATTTTTTAAAAATATTTAAACGTATCACAACTATTACATCATCAGTGAAAGTGAAAGTTCCGGAAAAAAAAAACGTCACTTTCACTGACAATATCATCACTGTGATATGTTTTACTGTTTTAAAACACTAATATTTGTGTTCAGCGAAGTCTCCAGATTAAAAAAGTAACCCCCATGTACAGATTTTAGGGTGTCATAGAAAGTTACACGATTAAATACAGTACTAGCAAATTTAATTCTCTGGACTTTCTGCCTGGGTTTTCAGGCAGGTCCCTCAAATTGCAATCAATAAAATTACTTAATTATGTAAAAATATACACATAAATATGCACGTAGAATTTAAATATACATATTTATATTTTTGAAGTCTACGTGTATATTTAGGAAATTATCTATGTAACATTGTACATGGATTTAAATATTTTGTATTATTTTTATTTATTTATATATACACATATATATATATATATATATATATAATCTCATTCCAAGTGTATTTTGATATAAATATATATATTAATATCAAAATACAGTTAGAATAAAATTACATATATATATATATATATTTTAAAATGTATTTATATTTTATAATATATGTATACAATATATATAGTTATTATATATATATATTATATATATGTGTGTACTTTATTTCTGAATGTATTTTTATATTAATATATTAACACTCATAAATAGAATAAAAATACAGTTTTTATATAAATTTTTATATTATATATTATTATATTATTATATACAATTATATTTTTATTTATTAACAATTTTTTTAAATGTTGTTTTACAGATGCAGGGGGACTGCCTGTCAGTTGAGGCAGTCCTCCTGCAGTCAGATACTTGGACACCTGTTGCGGCCATGTGATCGCTCTGTTACAGTGATCACATGGCCTCGGGGGCCTAATTCGCAGAGGGGGGACTGTCTGGGCGATCAGGCAGTCCCCCCAGACTGGGAGCAGTGTGGGAACGGCAGTGATCGGGGAAGTAAATATTACCGTTATGACGGTTCAGGACCGTCATCGGTCCTCAAGGGGATGTTTCTGATGATGGTCCTGAACCGTCAGCAGTCCTTAAGGGGTTAATCACTCCATTTATTTCTTTCAATCATTTAAGAGTAACTTGGAGACCTTTTCATATGGCATACTGAAATGGACAAATGGCATGAGGAAGGCTCGAGAGCCTTTATTGGGCTAAATATATGTAATTCAGGTTAAGGCAACAGTGCACACACAAAATGAGGTTTTAAATCTTAGCCTTAAAATCACCTTTCTTAGCGAATCAATCATTTTGGACTTTACAGCAGCACTTCTATTAAGAAATGCATTCCCCCTTTCCCCCCCAAGTCCCTTTTTTTCCTGTGGATATATATAAAATATCAGTCTCTAACCAGGGTTAGAGAGACTTAAGGCTGTGGACTCCTGAGAGACAGCTTAGTTTAAAGGAACACTATAGGGTCAGGAACAGAAACATGCATTCCTGACCCTATTTTATTAAAACCACCATCTAGCCCCCCTGGCCTCCCTAAATATAATAAAATCTTACTTGTATTCAAGTCTGTAGCTGCTGGCTCTGCCCCTGTTTGCCCCTGACCTGCCCATGTCTGCTGACATAATCAGAAGTGGTGGTCTGAGCCAATCACAGTGCTTCCAAATAGGATTGGTTGAGACTGTCAAGGAGGCCGATCAGGGGCAGAGCCAGCACAAGTCAAACAGTTGTTCTGGTGACAATAGTGTCCTTTTATGTAGAGAGGCGTTATCCATTGGTTCGTGGGAGTTTCTAACCAGTGCTCAAAGAAAAAGAATAGGAAGTTGTGTCTTTATGGTGACATGTTCACTGTGGTCAATAGAGGTTGTTCATAGTACTAGGAATAGTACATGGTTTCCTATATTATGTAGCAACTGCCTATTGTCTCCCTTAGGACAACATCTGGCTGTTTATCTGTTTAAAAAAACGCTGGAAAAACTTTGACCGGCAAAATCTTGAATACAAATGTTACCGGTTAGTCCATGGACACAAAACCACGTCAAAATATGTTGCAGCGTGTTAAAATGTCTCCCTGTGCTTGAAGCAATGTTGCTTCTGTGTCAATTAGGAAGAATATCCACATCATACTTCTTGGGATTTGGGAAAGAACGAGGTTTAGGGATAGGGTAAAGTTTATGGTTAGAGTTAAGTTGAGGGCTAAAGCTATGGGGAAATGTATGACATGGTCTTATTTTCTCCATGTCTTTTAGATGTACATTTTTAATTTACACTTTAGACACTCAAATATTTCTCTGGGATACATCCAAAGTAAACCTCTGGCAGATTGTTTAAATTCAATGTTGACTGCCTATGGTTAATAATATCACCGTAATCCCAAAAATAAGAAATGTTGTACTTGCTCTAAATTACTTATAGGGTTACTAAAAATGTACATCTGAAGCCTGAAACCTAAAATACACGACACAGTAAAAATGGTGCTTTAGAAAATGGATACTTCACCCTTTTTGATGAGAATAAAGCAATTGAGGTGGGAGCTTTTACATTAAAGTGTAAGCTCTTGTGAACAGCCAGCCTTCATTTCATGGCTTTATTTTGTAGTATGAGTCTCTTTGTCTCCTACTGCCCATTGTAGAGCTTTGTATTGAATACAAAAAAATAATACATATTAATGTAGTTTACTATGGCGTCTTGACCTGTACGTCGAGTCACCATAGGTCATGGCTGCTGATTGGGGTGTATAAAATACATAATAAGAAGGGTTCTAGGTCAGTAATAACCAGGACTGTTTTCAGATTCGTTGCTGGGGGTGGTACTGGCTCAAGGCCAATTTACAATCTCCCTGACAAGTCTTCCCAGGGGATGTCAGGCTGGAAATTGCAGTTTTATCCCTAGGCTGCTGCCAAACCCCCATTAGGAATGATGTATCTGCAGAGAGGACCTAGGAAAGGGATTTACACACAATTTAACTGGATGATTTCATCCACAAAGTAGGAATGCTCAATTTCGTATTGAGACTTCAAAATCAATACACTTTAATAGCTCCCTAGCTTTCAGTGAGACCTGGTTCTCTAGCTGCTTGTTAGAAAACAAATGTTAATCAGAACAGCAGAAAAGGCGTAATGAAGTAAACCTTGGATTAAGAACAAAACACAAAATATAAATGGAATAGCTCGTCATCCTACACGAGCTCAAAATAGCCAAGTTAAACTGCGTACATGCAATTAAAAGACAGATTACTGAATTTATGGTAGGAAAACCTATTTTGTTAAGAATGTAATATTTTTTTTCACAAGAAACTAGATCTATTAACTGTACAATTCAAAAAGAAAGTTGGTTAGTGTTAACCTGGATCAAGAATGGAAAAAGTATATTCACGTGTGGAACTACTTTTGTAGGTACGGCTTCCTGTTTGTGCGACCAGTACATTATTTGTGCAGGTCTTAAGACATGCTTACGAAGTCATTTCACAGAAGTAATTAAGAAAGGATTTATATAGAGGCCCAAATGGTCTAACGATACAGGAGCGCTTTGTATGTTGTTTTAAATTTTTATATAAACACTTTTTTTTCCTTTTAATAAAGAACAAAATAAATCTCAATTTTTGATAGAAAATGCATCTAAATGTAGGAGTTTATTTAGTAAACAGTAACGTTTAGGCCAAAAAGCTAAAGTGGTGGATTTTTTGTTTTGTCCCACAGTTTGCTGCCAAATAACCACAGCTCATTGATTAATTATTAAACCAATAATATTTGAAAGCTGTTTTGGTTTAGATCTGCCACAAATACAAATACTATAACTGTCGAAAAAAAGGACAGCTTATTGAAATTAAAAGGTGGGGTTACCTAAAGCTATTACAGACTTTTGTATTTTAAACATTATAATATATTTATTTCTGTCTCCAAACTCAAAAGACTGACTATAATTTTATCACATGACAGGAGGCTTCCTATTTTGCATAACTCTCTTTACTAAACTCCACAGTTGAGTACCTCCCTGGAAACATAAGGAAGGGAGGACATGACTGCTGGCAGGGATAAGGGGTTGGTTCATAAGGGGATACATTGTGGCACCCAAAGTACATTAAGAAGGGGAGAAAGGGGAGGGTACTCACCAGTTCCCAGGTAGAGGTGTAGTGTTGCTAGCTTCCCCAGGGACTGTAATAAAATTAAAAAAGAAATAATATTATATTCTGCATATAATAATTAGATAGCTCAATTAGCTATTTTCACTCCATTTGTAATCTTCATTGAGTACTTAGCTGGTATCGGGAGGATGGCAGCGGTGTCCAGAGACGTGGTGGTAGCCTTGCTACAGCCTTGCTCCAGGCATACCTGGAGTCCCATGGAGCCGGTTCGTTGACTGAGGTGATCGCCGGTATCAGCTACGAGGTTGGAAACGGTGGAGGATGTGCCCGAGGGCGGTAGTAGGGCCCGGCGTTCCAGGCGTTCCAGGCCACCTATGCGCTTGTCACGAGTCCGGTGTCCAGAGGGCATGGTCGGCAGCGAGGGGAGCGGATCAGGGCTTCACCAGTTCGGGGAAGAGTGAGCCGGAGGTCGGATAATGGCGGCATCGTTGAGGGACAAGATGGCGGCGGGGCAGTGAGATCCAGGAGCCCGCCGTTTCTTCCGGTCCAAATGGCGGGAAGACAGAGGACGGCGGAAATTATGGTAAGCGTCGACGCCCTTGAACGTGGTGGACGTCAGTGAGCCGGACGTCATCAGTCGGCGAACCCGGAAGTGAGGTGCACCGTCGGCGCCCTGGGCATGTCTCTGCCTTCCCAGGGCACCGGACGCAGAGGGAGGTCGGCAGGTAGGAGAGGGGACAGCCGGACACCCAGTAGGAGGCACTCCCAGCAGCAGGATTTGGAAACATTCACCTGGAGAGCAACTCAGGTCCTGCAATTGACGACCGGAGAAGATCCAGGTCAGAGTCTGTATCGGAGGAAGCTTCCGGTGCCTGCGGTTCCCCAGCGGTTCGGTGAATTGACTAGCGCCGGCGCTGGTGCCCTAGAGCACCCAGGGGAGTGGTTGTGCCTGCTTAGGACCCTAGTGGATAGGTTTCCACAGGAACTTACTGGGAGTAGGGACTATATAGGGCAGGATAGCAGGCTCACAGCGCAGGGGTCTCAAGGGGTCAGCCGGCTGCAGGGGCATTTCGCGCGGGTACCGTGGGATGTGAGCTGGCTCCTTTGGTTGCATGTTCCACAAGATATCCTGGAAAAAATTTGGAGAGGTGAGTACGTGGATCTGCTGTCCTTGGTCTCTCCCAACAAGGATTCCGTGGACAGACTGCGCCGGGGTGAAGTCCCAGAGGCGGACTAGGGTAAGCATATCCACAGAACCTTTGGCAACTGGTTGCAAGGTTTTAATGTTTTCTCAAGCATCCTGGTGCGCCGTTTCCCTGACAAGGCCCCTTCACTATTTGGCTACCTCGACCTAATGTGGGGGGCATATAAAATCTACGGGTGGCAATGCTGGTATAGGTATGACCAGCAATTTTGTCAAAAAATGGCGGTGTGCCCAGGTATGGATTTCGGCATTCAGAATGGTAGTCTCTGGCTGTTAATTATGACTCCCAGTAGACCATCTCCCTTTCCCGGGCCTGCCGGAGGGGCCTTTCGGCTCCTCTGCAGGGCAAAAGAAAGGGGTGTGTTGGCTCTGTATATTAATAGTCTCCTGTACTCTGTTTACCCCTATTGTCACTTTTGCTCTATTCCGATTTCTGGTACCGCTGAAATCTCCCCTCACAGCCCAGTCTTCGCCGTCCCTCGACGGCTCTCGGACTCTCGGACTCCCACTTAACGTAGTCCGTTCCGCTATCTCAGCGGCCCACATCCCCATACTAGGGATCCCGGTGGGAAGAAACCCACTGCTGTGCTGACTCCTAAGGGGCATCCGACTACAACGACCCTCAGGCCCCAAATATCCATGGCTCTGGGACGTAGATGTGGTTCTCTGAGAGACTGGCCGACTAACGACAGACTTTCCCTCCAGCAACTCTCAGCACGGTTCTGCTTTGCCTAGTTTCTTTCTGCAGAGTTTCGGACGTTCGGGCATTTGACATAGACGGGTTTTCAGTCTCCCCAGAGGGAGTCACGTTCCGAGTATCCTGTTGCAAAATCGGACTCTACGTCAGTTTTCTACCCCTTCTTCACCTCAGATCCACAACTCTGCGTCGTCTCCACCCTACGACAATACGTGGAGGTTACGCTACCAATTCGGACCTCGTCCTCAGGCCAACTCCCTACTGCATTTTTGATTGGTTAAATGTTTAACTTTTTTTACTGCTGTGGAGTTTAGTAAAGAGAGTTATGCAAAATACTTGCCTCCTGTCATTATTGAAATTAAGATTATAAATGCACTAGCTCTAGCATAATCTTCAATTCTCTATGATTGATAGGTTTTTGTCTTGGTTAATGGAAAATGCATACTTTTGAGACAGCTGTCTCATCCAAAGCTTTCCCTTTGAATAAAGTTGTCTCATTCTGCAGGCAGTACAAGCAGGTAAATATGATTTTTATTTTCTTCTTTGTTCCTGGGTTTTCCATGCATACCTTAGGGAGCACACCACTCTAACCTTAGGAATCGTGGAAATAGTGTTGCACATGTGAGACTCGGTTGTGCATGCGCAATTGAAAGTTCTTGTAATATAATCAGTGACGTTGTGAGATGCATGAATGCGCCTTGCACTTGTTCACAGCTGGAATTCCCCTAGACAACGGGTTTTACACTCTGTAGCTAAGAGACTCAGGTTAGAGGACCGAGGACATGAGACTCTAAGCTCCTTGTTGCGATGCCTTCAACTGCCGGGATGGCTGAGTGTGTACATAGTTTCTCATGCATGACTTGTTCTAGTGCATGTCAGGTTGGACAAGTGGGTTTGTGAGAGATGTGTAAGAGGGAGGAGAGAAGTTGGACAAACTCTCTGTGTTGAGAGGCTTGCCCGTCAATACAAGCTGACCAAGTTTATAAGAAGTTTATAAACATTTCTTACAAACATTTCAAAGTATTTATTTATTGTTGTTGTTTTTTTTGTACATTTGTATGTTTCAGTATCACATTTAAGGAAGACTGACATTTAAATATATGTTTATTAAAGATATTAATTAGCCAAAAGCATTCATTCTTATCAGGAAGTGAATGAATCCGAGTTTTATGGAAAATAAAAAAATAGCCTTTAGTTTGACCTAATTTTCATTGTATTTTTATTCATGTAAACCGTAAGTATTTAGATGACCTCCACCTTAGTCACCGCCAGGACTAGACTGGGAACAAAAAGCAATCCTGGAAACAAATTCTATACCAGCCCAATAACGCATCGCACCAGCATAGCATACAGATCTAGAGGTGAAAAGGATAACTTAAAATTGAATACTAAAAACTATTACTCTAATGTAAAAAAACACGCGTAGTGCTAACACAAACAAAGGAGTGCATTTATTTTAAGCAGATGTGCATTCGCAAATAATCAATGTTTCAGTCCAACTACCTTGACATATTAAGAAAAGTTTGGTAATGGGACTGAAATGGCGAATGTATGCTTGTTTATTCTGTAGTTCTATGAGTGTGCTCTACACTTTGGCTGAGATCATGAAACTTGTTGATCTCAGCCAATCCAATACTCTCTTATAGGAAAGCATTGGGAGGCTATTGTGCATCTGTGGCAAAAAGCTGTGCCAATCAGCATCTCCTCACAGAGATTCATGAAGAACGTGGAAATGGTAAATGTAGATGCTGCATACTGCACAGCACTGGACTAGAAAGCACCTCTAGTGGCCGTTTGAGTGGTGTTTACCAAATGCTCAGTCTACAGGGACAAGCTATAGACACCAGGACCACTACATTAAACATTAGACACCAAAACCACCACATTAAACTGTAGTGGTTCTGGTGACTATAGTATGCCTTTAATAAGACGTCTTTCTCACAGGTTAATCAACTCTTCGGCATAGACTCCTGTGCTGAAGAACTGAGTTACAAGGAGAGCAGGAGACACAGGCAAAAAGAGGCATTCTCCCCCACCGAAAAAAAAAATGCATCTTCACTTGTTAATCTTCCCTTTTACATTTTCCTCCCCTTTTTGTGTTTCTTATCCCCTCCTTTGATTGTCTTACCTGCATGAGTGTATGTTATCTCACATGTTTCCCTCTTTTGTGTCTCTTACAACCTCCCTTTGTGTATCTTTTACTTCTTTCAAGCCCCTTTGTGTGTCTCTTTTCCCCCTTCTCCAGCTCCTCTGTCTCTTTCTTTCATATACTTTGGTGTGTCTTTTCCCTCAAGCCCCTTTCATGTGTCTCAAGCCCCAGCCCATTTGTTTCTTTCTCCCTTTCCACAGATCTTCTGTGTGTCTTTTTCCTCTTCCCCAGCACCTTTGTGTGTCACTTTCCCACAGCCTATTTTTGTCATTCTCCCCTTCCCTTCTGTGTATCTTGTTAGCCTTCATCAGCCACTCTGTGTCTACTATCCCCCTTTCCTAGCCCCTATGTGTGTCTCTTTCCCCTCCAAAGCATCTTTGTGTGTCCCACCCCTGTATGTACTTTTCTCTCCACATGTGTCTCACTCCCCCTCAGCCCCTCAATGTGTCTAATTCCTTCTCTAGTTCCTCTGTGTCTCATTCACCCTCCCAGCCCCTCCATGTGTCTCATTCACCCCCAGCCCCTCCATGTGTTTCATTTCATTCACTTTCCCAACTCCTCAATGTGGGTCAGTCTAGACCTGGTGACCGCCAGGTGACCAGCATTATTGTTGTAAAAAAACACCCAGGCTTGAGTTCACTAAAGCCTCACCTCTAGCCCCTTCCAAACCCTGCAGCTTCCCAATTAACATAGAAACATAGAAAAATAGAAACATACAATGTGACGGCAGATAAGAACCATTCGGCCCATCTAGTCTGCCCAATTTTCTAAATGCTTTCATTAGTCCCTAGCCTTATCTTATAGTTAGGATAGCCTTATGCCTGTCCCACGCATGCTTAAACTCCTTTACTGTGTTAACCTCTACAACTTCAGCTGGAAGGCTATTCCATGCATCCACTACCCTCTCAGTAAAGTAATACTTCCTGATATTATTTTTAAACCTTTGTCCCTCTAATTTAAGACTATGTCCTCTTTTTGTGGTAGTTTTTCTTCTTTTAAATATAGTCTCCTCCTTTACTGTGTTGATTCCCTTTATATATTTAAATGTTTCTATCATATCCCCCCTGTCTCGTCTTTCCTCCAAGCTATACATGTTAAGATCCTTTAACCTTTCCTGGTAAGTTTTATCCCGCAATCCATGAACCAGTTTAGTAGCCCTTCTCTGAACCCTCTCTAAGGTATCAATATCCTTCTGAAGATACGGTCTCCAGTACTGTGTACAATACTCCAAGTGAGGTCTCACCAGTGTTCTGTACAATGGCATGAGCACTTCCCTCTTTCTACTGCTAATACCTCTCCCTATACAACCAAGCATTCTGCTAGCATTTCCTGCTGCTCTATTACATTTTATGCCTACCTTTAAGTCATCAGGAATAATCACCCCTAAATCCCTTTCCTCATATGTTGAGGTTAGGACTCTATCAAATATTCTTTACTCTGCCCTTGGGTTTTTACGTCCAAGATGCATTATCTTGCACTTATCCACATTAAATGTCAGTTGCCACAATTCTGACCATTTATCTAGCTTACCTAAATCATTTGCCATTTGGCTTATCCCTCCTGGGACATCAACCCTGTTACATATCTTAGTATCATCAGCAAAAAGACATACCCTACCATCAAGACCTTCTGCAATATCACTAATAAAAATATTAAAGAGAATGGGTCCAAGTACAGATCCCTGAGGTACTGTGGTGGAATCTCGGTAAAAATAAATTTAGTAGGCCGAGATTACCACGTGGCATGTGTACGTGCATATGCTGACGTATCGATCAGTTGGTTGCACGAGGCAAGATACGATCAGTAGTGTACGGAGCATGTGCAAGAATACAGGATGTAGTATTCCCCTCCTCCATTGTGCTGGACAAGCCATGCGGTCAAGCAGGAAGTTAATTCTTATTTGTAATGATTGGTCAAGAGAATGTGCGGGTGGAGCTTAATATGGGAGGAGTTATGTGCCTATATAGGGAGCCTGCACTATTGTTCAGGGCTCAGAACTTGCTGTATTTTTGGTGACATTAGTCCCTCTGAGTCCCGATCGGTGATCCAATAAAGAATCTCTTCCTTCCTGAAGAAACCTGTGTCCATCCCTCTGTGCTTTGCTTCCGTCAGTTTCTCCGGTATCATTTGGTGCATTGGCCGGGAAGCTCATCGTTCAACGGTAGCTGAGAGGCAGAGGCGTGAGACGGTCTATCTTTGCCCACGTTCTCTACGGCTGCACCCCTGAACTTCTGCGTGGACCTCCCTTCGTCTCGGCGCCACTGGTCTGTTGTCCAGGAGATCATCGGCCTCTACGTAAGAAGTGCTGGGGTGTCCCCGTCGATGAGTGTGAACTCAGGTTCAGGAACGAGGAGGTAAGACAACTGCTGTTTTAGACGGCAGACCCACTAGGGGTATACCGATTGTGCGGTAGGCCCAAAAGGGGTTTAAATCTGTGTATGGAATCTGCCCCCTCTGTCGGAGGGAAGGAGCGAAGGCGCACCGCTCGATCGAACGCTCTTTAGTAAGACCGTTTGATCTGGTTAGTCAGGCGGGGTCCTGTGTAAATAGCCCTAGCCGGACACCGGTGTCTTGTCTAGACTAGCGTTCTAGGGTGTATATTACGTTCGCTAGGTCGGAGGGACCGGGAGACTAAGCGGCGCCTGTGTAAATTCGGTTCGCTAGCTCTCAACCTATCTTGGCTAAGTGGGAAGGCATGTAAATTTGGAACCCACTAGACTTTTGATAGAGTAAATAGACTAGAAGGGCAATTTTGTAAATTTCGCCCTCT
Organism: Pelobates cultripes; assembly: GCA_933207985.1. Taxonomy (NCBI): domain Eukaryota; kingdom Metazoa; phylum Chordata; class Amphibia; order Anura; family Pelobatidae; genus Pelobates; species Pelobates cultripes. The sequence goes on along the minus strand of OW240914.1, from coordinate 213,391,763 downwards.
AGTTCGCTATATGTGGTGTTTGGGCAGTGTGGCTAACCAAAACGGGTGTATATAGTTTTAGGTAGTCCATTCAAGGTACTGGCCAATAGTTTAGTTGGGATTGTAAATGTGTTAAAGATTGTTAGTAAAGTGTATATCTTGTTAGATAGCGCGAGCTCAGCCGTCTAGCGAGAGTGTTAATAGTGTGTTGCTGTATCATAGTGCACGGTACCATAACCCTGTATATTTACTGACACTGTATATAAGTACTAATCATTGTCGTCTATTGCATGTTTAACACCGTAACCACTAATAATTGTATTGTGACCTTAAATTGTGCTTTGACCTATGCTAACCGTACTGTAACCGATACTAGTAAAAGACGATGTTACTGGGGTGTGTTATAGACGGGTAATTCATATATAGAGAATTATAGCGTGGGTGACTGTATAGTTTCGCCAAAGGGCATAATATTGATTATTTAGTGACTGGTGTAACAGCTGTGTGTGTACGGGAATTCCCTGAGTGATTATTGTGTTATTGTGTACGTTTCACTCGGTAACTGTACCACGTGGTGCTGTTGCCAGAGGAAACGGGTGTGACTGTTGAATAAGAACGCGTGCATAGTATTCGTTGTCAACGACGTTCCATTGATAAGTATGGGCGCGTCAGAGTCAACGATTTCGGATCCCTTAGGTTGTATGGTAAAGAATTTTAAAAAGGGATTCAAAACATGTGATTTTGGGGTTAAAATGTCTCCTGTACGTTTGGTCACTTTGTGCACTAGGGAGTGGCCTATTTTGGTTGCGGCATGGCCGCCGCGTGGCAGTTTGGATCCAACCCTGGTACAGCGTGTACACGTGGCTGTATCAGGTAGGCCTGAACTTTACGGACAGTTTCCATACATTGATTGTTGGGGGCAGGCCGTAAACGACTCGCCAAAATGGATCCGGATATGCCACGAGGAGCAATGTCGCCTCATGGTGGCCAGGACTTGTTTGTCCACTAGGACTGGTGTTAGGCCCATTTTGGACACGCCCCCTGAGTCCGAGATCCCTTTGCCGCCCCCTTACTTTCCTTTAAGAGGAAGTGACGCGAATGCAGGAAGCTCTGCACCCCTTCCCCTATTGCCCCCATCCACTTCCGCTTCCTCCTCCAGTACAGAATCCACCCCCCCTCGTATTAAAACTCCCCTTCCGGAACCAGGACCAACCCCCATTAGATCTGAATATCCTGATTTGGCGCCACTTCAAACTTCCGGTCAAGCTTCTTCTAGCTCGGCTCGGAGTATACTATTCACTAACTTTTCCCAAAATCAAGTTCCCACATCCTCATGCCCTATTACCTCTCGACCGGAACCTTTAACTGACGCCCCTCCACGTAGCCCCATACTAACCCGACAACTGACCGGTACCCAACAATTAAAACATTATCAGATGCCTCTTCGTCTGAATCCTGGGTCAGCCTATATCGATGCCGCAGGTCAAATGGCACATGCTGACCCAGTCTTCGTATATGTCCCGTTCACGACTACCGATCTCTTGAATTGGAAGACCCACAATTCCTCGTACACTGAGAAACCACAAGCTATGACCGATCTGTTCACCTCGATAGTTCAGACACATAACCCGACATGGGCTGATTGCCAGCAGTTATTAATGACATTGTTCAATAATGAGGAAAGGACAAGGATTAACCAAGCGGCCATTAAGGCGCTAGAGGAGAGAGCCCGTGCTTTAAATCAAGCCAATCCGGCAGCATGGGCCGCAACACATTACCCTAACACCGATCCTGACTGGAATGTAAATGGCACAGATATGGCTCAACTTAAAGCCTATAGAGATGCTATAATTGCTGGCATGAAAGCCGGAGGGAAGAAAGCTATTAACATGTCGAAGACAGTTGAGGTGATTCAGAAAAGTGATGAAGCGCCCAGTGTCTTTTATGACCGATTATTGGAGGCATACCGCTTGTATACCCCCTTTAATCCGGAAGACGCTGATAATTCCCGAATGGTAAACTCCGCCTTTGTCAGCCAAGCTTACGGAGATATTAAGCGCAAGCTACAGAAATTAGAAGGGTTTGCAGGTATGTCTATCACCCAACTAATGGAGGTAGCGAACAAAGTATATATGAATAGGGAAACAGAAAGTAAGAAAGAGGAAGAGCGCAAGATGCGTAGAAAGGCAGATATGCTAGCGGTAGCGATCGCAGGCGTAGATAGACGGGGCCCAGATAGAGGCGATGGTAGATGGAATAGGGAGCCTTTGAGTAGGAATCAGTGCGCGTACTGTAAGGAAGAAGGGCATTGGAGGAACGAGTGTCCGCAAAGAGAGCAGTATGAGAGAGACTTACCCAGGGCAGGTTACGGAAACTTTAGAGGCAGAGCGAGAGGTAGAGGAGGCCCCGGAGGGAGTAATGGTAATAGGGAGTAATGGGAACAGAGGAAGTGTAAGGGAAGATAGGTACTATCCAGCAGCGCAAAGGTCCCGCGATAGAGAAGGTAGGGACTTTGTGGGATTGGCTGACACGGTCATGGAGGACTATTGATACCGACCGGGCTCCATCCCCCTTGGTCGAGCGGAGCCTATGGTCGATGTATCAATAGGGGGAAAAAGGAGTGCGTTTATGATCGACACTGGTGCTGAACATTCGGTGGTGACTAATCAAGTTGCTCCTCCATCTGGAAGAACTATTACTGTAATAGGAGCAACTGGAAGAAGTGCTGAAAAACCGGTTCTTAAAAGTCGACTCTGTACATTGGGAGGCCACGTAGTAAAACATCAATTCCTTTATATGCCTGAGTGTCCAGTCCAATTGCTGGGACGTGATATGCTATCCAAATTACAAGCGCAGATTACGTTCCTACCAAATGGAACAACATCCTTAAAGTTTAATGGACCCTCAGGTATTATGACATTGTCCGTACCAAAGGAAGAAGAGTGGCGACTTTATACAGTGTTGACTAGCCAAAACCCGAGGAGTGATGAATCCTTATTTAACATACCAGGAGTTTGGGCAGAGAACAACCCACCAGGACTGGCCCGCAATATTCCACCTATTAAAATCGAACTAAAACTTGGGGTTTATCCAGTAAGCCTGAGACAATATCATATTCCGCAGAAGGCTAAGAAGAACATCCAATCTTATCTGGATAAGTTCATACGGTATGGTATCCTAAAATTCTGTACTTCCCCCTGGAACACCCCATTGCTGCCTGTTCAAAAGCCCGGTACAGATGAGTATCGACCTGTGCAGGACTTGAGAGCAGTCAATGATGCGGTTGTTAGTATACATCCAGTCGTGCCCAATCCATATAACCTGCTTGCTTTAATTCCGGGCGGGGCTACTTACTTTACAGTCTTAGATCTCAAAGATGCCTTCTTTTGCCTCCGAATTGCCGCAGAAAGCCAATGTATCTTCGCTTTCCAATGGGAAAATGCTGTAACGGGCTCGAAACGCCAAATGACCTGGACAAGATTGCCCCAGGGGTTTAAAATTCACCTACCCTATTTGGTTCAGCTCTAAGTCAAGATCTACTAGATTTCGAGTCTATCCCAGGAGAGTGTGTATTATTACAATATGTAGATGACTTGTTGATAGCAGCAGTTACAAAGGAAGTATGTCAGCAAGCAACGCACGATCTACTACACATTCTCTGGAAGGCAGGATACAAGGTGTCAAGAAGGAAGGCTCAGTTGTGTTTGCCAACTGTCAAATATCTGGGATTCCATATCTCTGAAGGTCAAAGAATTATGGGGCCAGAGAGAAAAGAAGCTGTGTGCCAAATACCGATACCCAGGAATAGAAGACAAGTGCGAGAATTCTTGGGGGCAGCAGGCTTCTGTAGGATATGGATTCCCAGCTACGCGATACTGGCAAAACCTCTGTATGCAGCTATCAAAGGTACAGAGCACGACCCCTTCTTATGGACTCAAGAACAGCAAACGGCATTCGAAGATGTGAAGAGGGCTTTGATGAGTGCCCCAGCATTAGGTCTACCTGACCACACACGGCCATTCTACCTGTATGTACATGAGCAAAGAAGAATGGCTGTGGGAGTATTGACACAGTACTTGGGATCATGGCAAAGACCTGTTGCCTACATGTCTAAGCAACTGGATGCAGTGGCCAGTGGACTTCCACCTTGTCTAAGAGCTGTAGCTGCAGCCGCCCTGCTAGTAGCTGAAGCCGATAAACTCACTCTGGGTCAAGAACTTTATGTACGAGTTCCACATGCAGTACAGACGTTGTTGGATTACAAAGGAAATCATTGGTTTAGTAACAGCCGTATGACCAAGTATCAAGCAATGTTGTGTGAAAACCCAAGAGTGCATTTAGAGACTGTAAATACCTTAAATCCAGCTACCCTTTTGCCACAACCTACTGAAAGTCAACATGATTGTTTGGAAGTAATGGATGAAGTATTTTCAAGTAGACCAGATCTTCGTGATTTTCCCATCCAGAACCCTGATGTTCAATATTACACCGACGGCAGTAGTTATGTAAAAGAAGGGATCCGCTATGCAGGATATGCAGTAACAACGATAGACAAGGTGATAGAAGCTCGGCCACTGGCAAAAGGAACATCAGCACAAAAGGCAGAATTGATAGCACTGACACGAGCGTTACAATTGGCTGAAGGTTTAAGAGTGAACATCTACACGGACTCCAAGTATGCGTTTTTAACCACTCATGCCCACGGAGCTTTGTATAAAGAAAGAGGACTATTGAATTCAGAAGGCAAAGAAATCAAATACGCAGCTGAGATCCTACAACTATTGGAAGCAGTGTGGGAGCCGAAAGAAGTCGGTATTATACATTGTCGGGCGCATCTGAGAGGAGATGGTGATGTAACCAAAGGGAATCGGATGGCAGATAGTGCAGCTAAGCGTGCTGCTGAATCAGGAAGACAGGAATATGTGGGGCATATAGCTGCTCTTATACCAACTCCACTGTCTCAATGGACTCCAATTTATACAGCTCAAGAAGAGGAGTGGTTAAGGACTGAACCTGGAAAGTATTTGGAGAACAAATGGTATCAGTTAGAAGATGGAAGAATAGTTATTCCAGCATCACTAGCGGTAGAAATTGTCCAAAACTATCATAACGGGACACATTCTGGGAGAGACAGTACAGAAGAATCTCTCAGAAAACATTTCTACATACCAAGATTGTCCAACTTGACTCAGGCCATTGTACGTAGATGTGTAACGTGTGCTAAAAATAATGCAAGACAAGGACCAGTAAAGCCACCAGGAGTCCAGTTTATGGGGGGACTTCCCATGTCCGATTTACAAATTGACTATACAGTGATGCCTAAATCGGGTGGACATCGCTACCTGCTGGTAGTGGTGTGCACCTATTCAGGCTGGGTAGAAGCATGTCCTACTCGTACAGAGAAAGCAGGAGAAGTCGTGAGATTCCTGCTACGAGAAATAATACCCCGATATGGACTACCCTGCTCTATAGGATCGGACAATGGTCCAGCTTTTGTTCATCAGTGCCTACAACAATTGACTCATATGCTTGGTATAAAGTGGAGGCTTCATACGGCATATAGACCCCAGAGTTCTGGTAAGGTAGAGAGAATGAATAGAACTATTAAGAATCAGTTGGCTAAAATGTGTCAGGAAACCCAACTTAAGTGGAACGTTCTCTTGCCCATAGCTCTATTGCGAATCCGTAGTACACCTACCAGAAGGATGGGCCTCTCTCCTTTTGAAATCATGTACGGGCGACCACCTCCCGTGCTTGGTAACTTAAGGGGGGATTTGAGTCAGTTGGGAGAAGGAATTACCCGGCAGCAGGTTGTAGAGTTGGGTAAGACTATGGAGGAGGTACAGAAATGGGTACAAGATAGATTACCTGTGAATATTTATCCCCCAATTCATAGTTACCACCCAGGCGACCAAGTGTGGATTAAAGAGTGGAATAATGTGCCGTTAGGGCCCAAGTGGAGAGGTCCTTATGTTGTTCTTCTGTCTACCCCTACAGCGATAAAAGTAGCCGAAGTGGCTCCGTGGATACATCACTCCAGGGTTAAACCAGCAGCAGCCGATTCCTGGCAAGTTACAGCAAATCCAGAGAATCCCTGCAAGATCCGGTTAAAACGCACGACTCAGTCGGAGTGACGAGGAACCTTGTAGATTACAAATTTTATTGTTCCAGAGACTTGGTAAGTGAGTGAGAAGGCCATAATAAAGCCTGTCCACTCACCAACGAGTGTATAAGTCAGGGAAAGTCTTGAGGGGACCCCTGTGAAGACGAGCAGAACTCCATTCCCTGCAGTCCTTACATCCTGGAAGCTGAGGTGCCTTCACACGGACGAAGACTGAGGATGACGACGAAAGATGTATTTTTAATAATGTTTATTTATGTGTATTTTTATATTCAGGAAGGTAGAGGTACCAACACTCCTAGCTGTGAGGTATGCATTAAGACTACAAGAACAGGTAACCATATATCCCAGACCCTAATTTGGCATTCGCAATATGAGTGTAAAGGAGATGTATCAAGATGTAGATACTTAAATATAGAATATAGTGTGTGTCATTTAGGAGTAGGAGAACCTAAGTGCTTCAGTCCTGAGTATCAACCCCGTACAATTTGGTTGACTCTCAGAAATGGAGATTCTCAGGGGACCCTAATTAATAAGACGGTATTAAAATCCGTATATTCTTCAGGTGCTCTGCTATTTGATGCGTGTAAAGCAATATCAAGTGGTAGAAAGCCGTGGAATGTATGTGGGGATCTTAGATGGGAGAGGACGTATGGGTCTAACGATAAATATATTTGTCCCAGTAGTAAAAATAAATATGTAAGTCCAAGATGCCCAAATAGAGATTATAACTTCTGCCCATATTGGTCTTGTGTGGGGTGGGCGACTTGGGGACAGACAGCAGACAAGGACATGATTGTGACTAAGTTGTCTACTGATCCATATTGTAAGTCTATGGAATGCAATCCAATCCATATACTTATAAATAACCCTGACAAGTTCTTAGATAAATATGGTAATTTATTTGGGTTTCAAATATATGGGGCGGGTTTAGACCCTGGGACAATATTGTTTATAGGGATAGAGACTGATACGGTAACCTCCCAAACTCATCAAGTATACCATTCCTTTTATGAAGAGATGAGCATAGATAATAAGATCCCCCATAATGCTAAAAACTTGTTCATTGATTTAGCCGAGAGTATTGCCGGTAGTCTTAATGTTACCAACTGCTATGTGTGTGGAGGTACTAACATGGGAGACCAATGGCCTTGGGAAGCAAAGGAGGTAATGTCCGGTTCTGAGGCAGTTGACCAATTAATATCTACACAAGCCGACTATCATATGAGTGTTAGAGGTAAATCTGAGTGGAGATTGAAGACCTCCATCATAGGTTATGTTTGCATAGCGAGGAAAGGAATGATGTATAATACTTCTGTAGGAGAATTAACTTGTCTAGGGCAAAAAGCTTATGATGATGATACAAAGAATACAACTTGGTGGTCGGCTTCAAATGTCTCAGAACCATCTAACCCGTTTGCAAGATATGCCAATTTAAAGGACGTATGGTTTGATCTATCCATCACATCTAACTGGAGAGCCCCAGCCAATTTGTACTGGATCTGTGGTAAGAAGGCCTATTCGGAGTTACCACAGGACTGGGAAGGGGCATGTGTGTTGGGTATGTTAAAACCATCCTTCTTCTTGTTGCCTATTGAAACAGGTGAGACTTTAGGTGTTAAAGTGTATGATGTGAATCATAGGAAGAAAAGGGGACCCATAGAGATAGGTGCCTGGGAAGATAATGAATGGCCTCCCCAGCGTATTATAGATTATTATGGGCCAGCCACGTGGGCAGAGGATGGTACCTTTGGTTATAGAACCCCTATTTATATGCTCAACCGCATTATAAGGTTACAGGCGGTGGTTGAGATCATTACTAACGAGACATCACAAGCGCTCAATCTTCTAGCGAAGCATAATACCAGGATGAGGACAGCAGTTTACCAAAATAGATTAGCCTTGGATTATCTTTTGGCAGTAGAGGGAGGTGTATGTGGGAAGTTTAACCTGAGCAATTGCTGTCTTCAAATAGATGACGAAGGGCAAGCAATAGCTGAGCTTACTAGCCATATGGTTAAACTAGCGCATGTGCCTACTCAGGTATGGAAAGGGTACAATCCAAGTAGTTGGTTTGGTAGCTGGTATGAGTGGTTTGGAGGGCTTAAGGCAGTGGTAGGTGGAGTCCTACTGATTTTAATGTTGTGTCTACTCCTGCCGTGTCTTATACCCTTAGTAGTTAGGTCTGTGCAAAGCCTGATAGAAAATATAGCAGAGAGGAAGGCTGCTGCACAGATAATGGCAATTTATAAATATAAGGCTCTAGATCAGGGAGAACCAATGCAGGAAGACGAGTGTTGAAGATTCACATCATAGGATAAGTCTGGTCTGGTTCAAAGGTAACTTGTGGTGTATGCAAACCAAGGTTAAGTGATGCCTCAAGTAATTGTAAAATATCAAGAGGCATCAAAGGGGGGAATGTGGTGGAATCTCGGTAAAAATAAATTTAGTAGGCCGAGATTACCACGTGGCATGTGTACGTGCATATGCTGACGTATCGATCAGTTGGTTGCACGAGGCAAGATACGATCAGTAGTGTACGGAGCATGTGCAAGAATACAGGATGTAGTATTCCCCTCCTCCATTGTGCTGGACAAGCCATGCGGTCAAGCAGGAAGTTAATTCTTATTTGTAATGATTGGTCAAGAGAATGTGCGGGTGGAGCTTAATATGGGAGGAGTTATGTGCCTATATAGGGAGCCTGCACTATTGTTCAGGGCTCAGAACTTGCTGTATTTTTGGTGACATTAGTCCCTCTGAGTCCCGATCGGTGATCCAATAAAGAATCTCTTCCTTCCTGAAGAAACCTGTGTCCATCCCTCTGTGCTTTGCTTCCGTCAGTTTCTCCGGTATCAGTACCCCACTGGTGACAAGTCCAAGCTTCGAATATATTCCATTAACTACAACCCTCTGTTGCCTGTCACTCAGCCACTGCCTTACCCATTCAACAATATTGGAATCCAAACTTAAATATTGCAGTTTATTGATAAGCCTTCTATGTGCAACAGTGTCAAAAGCCTTACTGAAATCTAGGTAAGCAATGTCTACTGCACCACCCTGATCTATAATTTTAGTTACCCAATCAAAAAAATCAATAAGATTAGTTTGGCATGATCTCCCTGAAGTAAACCCATGTTGTCTCTGATCTTGAAATCCATGTGTTTTAGATGTTCAACAATCCTATCCTTTAACATGGTTTCCATCACTTTCCCCACTACTGAAGTAAGGCTTACTGGCCTATAGTTGCCCGACTCCTCCCTATTACCTTTCTTGTGAATGGGCACAACATTCGCTAACTTCCAATCTTCTGGGACTACTCCTGTTAACAATGATTGGTTAAATAAATCTGTTAATGGTTTTGCTAGTACACCACTAAGCTCTTCCATTAAATTCAACCATTTAACACGCCAATTGGCACACATACACACACATAGACACAAAAGTACGGATACACAGAGTGGTTATTACAGTATGTCATGTGTGCTGGAAATGCAGTGTGTCTGTGTGTGCTTGGAATGTAGTATGTCTCTTGTGGCAAAACTAGCCACTTGGACTAACATGGACAATATGTTTTGAAAGGTTGCCTGCATCTTTAGTGTGATTTCGTGTGTGCCCTGGCTGTAATATGCTTTATCCTGTATGTTTCATTGACTTTGTCAGCTATCTGCCGAAAGCAGATAGCCTTACTGTATTTCGTTTCACGAACAGCGCCTTTCCAGGCTGTTCGTGAACCGAATGAACTATCTTTTAATAGCCCACACACTAAGGGACGTGTGGCGATTGTTAACCGATTGCAACAATGAGCTCCGATTTGCCATTGGGGTCCCCCATCGGTGTTCGGTATTTTGGGGCGAACTCTATGGCAAAGTGTATTTCGTGCGGCGTTCGGTTGTTTTAGCTGGGATCTGAGCGGTGTTCTCACAAACTGTGCATTCCGACCCCAGCTATCTACCGAACGTCCATTCGTTTAAATCTGCAAAGTATTCTTGAAGTTATAGATTTTAATGTAACTTGTCGGTTCTGCTGCACGGAGGGATAATCCACTTAACGGTACATTCCAGTGGGAGTGTCCCTCTCGTGCAGCAGTGCCTGATGGGAGAAATGCCCTGTACATTAAGTTTCCCATGTAGTCCACTCCTGTAATGCCCCTGTGATGTGACTCAGGAAACCCCTTGCATGGGGAATTGTATAAATACTGGAGAATGCGAATAAAGACCTCAGTTGACTCCCAGAACTGTGTTTCGTCCGGTTACTGGGGGATTTGGGACATTGCCTTACATTTCAGCGCTTGACTGTGGATTACCTTCTTTACCAGCGGAGTTCGTGGGATTTAATATTGCCGATCCGCTACAATTGGTGACAAGCGACGGGATCTAACCTTACAGCCGAAAAGCGCTGTTCGGATAAAGAGAAACTACCGAACGAGAAAAGGGAATGGCAATTCGTATGCAGCAAACAGTCGAAAGAGAAAAGTGAATGGGGACGGATTACACTACACTGAAAAGAGAGACACTGAAAGAACTGCTGGAAGCCAGAGGGAAGATAGCTAGCAACAAGTCGAAAGCCGTGCTGATCGCCGAACTGATGGATCGAGACAGAGCTCACAACAGCACACCAGCCAGGGAGGAAACCCCATACCAAAGGGAGATGCGAACCCGGATGGAGTTTTTACCCCAGCCAGTATACCTGGAAATCTTGACGGTCCTGATGGCGGATGTGCAGGAGTACGTGATGGCACACTACCCACAGGAGGCACCGTCCAGGGCAGAATCCATCACTGCCTCCATCTACGGTCAGGTAAAGCCTAAAATTCCCTATCATGCCATCAAAATGTTTTGTGAGGAGAAGGATGAGATTGATGGGTGTGGTGACATTCTGTCATCAAACTAATATGGTGACCAGGGGTCATGTGACCAAGCTCATGTTTGCTTTTCTTACAGTGGGATAAGCTTTACCCTTTTGAAATGTTAATTGGTAATTCAATACCTTTACAAGTCAGGAAAGAGATAACCACTTCCCCCTTTCTCCATTCCTCTCTGTTCCTTCTTGGCTGTGCTGCAGAGCAGATGTGCAGACGCCATGGGCTAGCATGGTGAACCATGTTACACTCTGTTGCTTCCTTTTCTTCCTTGGTGGATGTGATGTTGAACTTGCAGCAGTGAGCCATTACTAGATGTGAAGGCCTAACCGTGGGTGAGATCAAGCGTGTGTGTAAGGGGTTACTATATACATAGATAGATTTAAAAAGGGTTGTTGCTCCGTGGGTCTGGGCTGTGTGTTTGTGATACATTTATAGTATTGTGTTGTTGCCTTTTAATAAATACCTTTTAATGTAGACGAACCTTGTGTGTATATATATTAATTTGGTGATACACCACATTTGGCGACCACGAATTTTAGACTTCTACAAAGGTTATTTATGAGGTAATAACACAGTAATAGATAGTCAGATTTATTTTTTGGGGGAGAAAAAAAAAAAAAAGGACTTTGTTTAATTATCCTCTACATGGGAAATCAAGGACTGATTGTGTGTGGAGTCTAGTTTGGGCCTCCATTTTAATATACAAGCTTGGGCATCAGGCCTCAATTTTGAATATATTAGTTTTTTTTGTGTGTTTCAAATACCTGAGTTTGTACTACCATAGCTCAGGCCTAGTATTTTTAAAGTATTGGTGATAAAAGGGGAAAATTGAATAGCATTGGATTTTGGCCATTTTTAATTGCCCATGTGCTGTATTGTCTCTCTTGTTGCAACTAACTAGAATGAAACTTAATCTTTTTAATTGTTTTCTTAGGTGTTAAATTGTGGGGCTTCACTGCATTCTAAGTTAAAATAGCAAACTTTTTTTGTTGTTATCGTTTGTCTGTTTGAATCATTGAATTCAGGATAGGAGCATAATGTTTGTGCATTATGACTGACAGAACGTATTTTGTTGCAAATTGTAGCATTTATAGTTTAATTTTGTTTATGCACAGTTTTAAAGTATTGGTGATTAAAGGGGAAGATTGAATAGTTGCACTGCATTGGTACTATTGATGTTTCGTCCATTTTTAATAGCCCATGTGCTGTATTGTCTCTCTCTCCTGTTGCAACTAACTAGAACTAAACTGAATATATTGTAATTGTTTTTAGATGTTACATTTTGTACATTTTGTGGCTTCCCTGCATTCTAAGTTTAAATAGCAAACTGTTTTTTTGGGGGTTATCTTTTGTCTGTTTGAACCATTGAATTCTGGGTAGGAGCATTGTGTTTACATGATAAAGGTATTGGGGCTAATACAGTGTGGTGGCTATTGTTTAGCCAGGCTAACATTTCCATTTTTACACTGGAGTGTGTTTAATAGAAAATGAACAGTTTGTATTTGAGGTAAAGGTGCCTATGTTAGATTGTTATATGGTTGGGAATTATCATTGTGCTGAAGTTACAGTCAGGTATTTTCCAGTTCCCATACCTTCCTTTAAATCATTCTGTTTATTTGTAGACCCCCCACACTGCACTTAAACAAAGGCAGAAGGGTGGTTTTGTGTTTTGCTGCCTGTGGGCATTTGTTGTATTGAGACTGTGAAGTTTTTTTGTTTTTTTTCTCAAAAGACAAGAGTTTGTTTGAATAGGTTAATGTAATTAAGTTTCTCAAATGGTTCAATCTCTTTGGAGCAAGTTTCAGTTTTTTTAAATTAATCCCATTGTTAAAAGCTTGTTGTTTTTTTTACTTAGTCTACTGGTCTATTTCGATTAAAGACTCAGGGAGAGGTCGGTTTTAAAATGTCATATCTAGGTACTAAGTATTTTTCTGCAGAAGTACTAGAGTACTTCAAGAATGACATTGACAAACATGATGGACCATATGAGCTTCCAGAACCAGCAGGCCCCAATTGTGGAAAATATGAAGGTTTCATGGATGTTTTGACACAGATTGTTACTAATAAAAAGTGCCATATTAAGAAAAGGAAAAGCTTGGTGGCACAAGCGGTTGTTGCTGCAATAGGGGGTTTGGCAAGCATGGTACTCGAATTGCAGCAAGCTAATTTAGTAACCACTAATAAAATGGAAGATGCTCTTGATGAAAGAGATTGTTTTAAAATAGCTGCCCTGAGAACAAACAAAATGACCGAGGGGTTGGAGAAAGAATTAAAGGAAATAGAACAACAGAGAGATGCATATAGTGCTAAGATCACTGAACTCCAAAACCTTGTCATGGAATATAAAATAAAAACTAAAGAAAACATAAATAAATGGGATAAGGAGATTCCTAAAGAATGCCCAGGCCAGTCTCATTTTATATCTAAAAGTACAGAACCAGTGCTCACAACCAAACACAAGGGAAATGCGACAGTTGTTAACTGTGTCCCACAAGCCCCTTTAATAATAACTGAACATTTTAATGTAAGAGAAATGCCTACTAGCTTCTCTAGACAGACAAGGACTATGTCAATCACAGACAAAGATAATTTCCAGAAATGGTGGGGAAGTATGCCAACTGACGACTTTAACACCTTTACACATTGGTTTATGAGGGGAGCAAATAGAGCAAAAAAAGGAGGTCTTAACTTAGAAGAATGGACAGAACTGTTAGAATATGCTATGGGTCCTTTGGCTAGCAGACTATTTGGATTTAATAACAGTGTGTCTGACCAGGCAGGAAGAATTGCTGCAACGATTTTCTATCTACTCAGCATAGAGAAAGAAATAGTTAATATTATGATGAGGCCAGCAGATGGTCCTAGAGAGGTAGCTCAAAGGATATTGTTCTGGTATACGCTACGCCAACCTCAACAGCCTCTGGTCTTGGGCTCACCACAACATATTACTAAAGTAATGGAAGCCCTTCCCTTGGAGTGTCAAGAATTTGTGAGGCTTTTTGATCCAACACCAGCAGACTTAGAAATGGTACTAACTAGAGCTGACAATTGGTGGATCAAGCATCCTTCCTCGGAACAGGCCTTCTCTGTTTCAGCTATAAGAACATTCAAGGTCGACTCTGGTAGAGATATAGATGGTAAATGGAGAAGCCAGAGGTGGGATGTACCCCAGAACAAGAGGGATAATGAGAACTGGAGACCAAAACAGGACTTTGACAAAAGATGGAGAGATCCACAGAGGGACCATATGAATGTAATGGGAGATAACTGGAGGAATAGATGGGAGGGGCCTAAGGTAATCAATAATTGTAATAATAAAAATACCTGGGAGAGGCTAAAAAGGACAGATATTAACTGGGAAAATCACAATTGGGGAGAAAAACGGAGAAACAACAGGAACAGTTATTGGGAGAATAATTGGAGAAGGAACCATAGATGGGATGAGCATCAGACCAATAGACGAAATTGGGATAATTGGAGGAATAAAGAAGGGAATACAGACTACTGGGACCTAAAGAGACAGACTGAGAGATTGGAGGCAGACGTGAAAGTGCTTAGGGAACAGATGAGGAAGGGAAATACTGATCAATTGGGGGTCCCCAGCAATGAATAACTCCCATAATTTTTGTTGTCCTCTACATCCTATGTATGTTTGTTTTTCTTTTGTTTTGTTCTTTCTCTCAGTCTTCCAGTCTCCCATTTAGCTATTCCTTTCTAATGATGAGATCTAGTGTTCCCACAGAGCAAGGCAAAGCTGTATTAGGATGATGATGTGTGTCAACAGAAGATCGTAGTGGATCCTTGTTACAGGATGGATAAGTATACGCTGTATCACAGTAGGGATGGGAGACAGGCAATACGGCCAGAAGATACTCCAAATAAGGGAGAAGATTACAGTCTATATTTTAATAATCCTTCTATTCCTCCAAGGTGTCCAGAACAACGGCGACAGTGTTTTAGGCAAAGCAGGGTGTCAGGAAAAATGGGACAATTTGCAGCTCTACTGGGAGGAGTCGGAACTGGATTGAGAGTATGGAATTCTGCAAATATCACATCCAGTCCTACAAACTTTGCTGCTAGTACTCATGCTAAATAGATGAGGAAGAAACTTGAAAAGGGGGATTTTTTTTTTTTTGTTTGTTTCTCTCTCTCTTTCTCGCTCTCTCACACATTCTTCAATTTACATTGCACACACACACTCTCACCTACATTCTATAAGTTCTGTTTTTTGTGACACTTTGTATAACACGTGAATTGACAGCCATAGGAAAGTACAGGAGAACTTATGTCGCTGAGGGAACTATTCCGGAGGGACGGTGGGTTGAATTTCTCCTGTATATCAGGTTTTTGCTCCCACTAGGTTTTCCTGTACTAGAGGGATAACTAGATAACGGAGCAACATAAAAGAAGAAAAAGTGGGGGAATGTGGGGTGATGCAACCCCTATTTGACTGTTTTCTTTCACCCTGCTTATATCACTCACTATAATTCCTGTGCTCCCCTTTCCTACTTCAGATCTCATAGTTTAGATAGAAGGGATAAATTATTATTTTTAAATGTGCTCAACATAAGAGAAGAAAAAGTGAGGGAATGTGGTGACATTCTGTCATCAAACTAATATGGTGACCAGGGGTCATGTGACCAGGCTCATGTTTGCTTTTCTTACAGTGGGATAAGCTTTACCCTTTTGAAATGTTAATTGGTAATTCAATACCTTTACAAGTCAGGAAAGAGATAACCACTTCCCCCTTTCTCCATTTCTCTCTGTTCCTTCTTGGCTGTGCTGCCGAGCAGATGTGCAGACGCCATGGGCTAGCATGGTGAACCATGTTACACTCTGTTGCTTCCTTTTCTTCCTTGGTGGATGTGATGTTGAACTTGCAGCAGTGAGCCATTACTAGATGTGAAGGCCTAACCGTGGGTGAGATCAAGCGTGTGTGTAAGGGGTTACTATATACATAGATAGATTTAAAAAGGGTTGTTGCTCCGTGGGTCTGGGCTGTGTGTTTGTGATACATTTATAGTATTGTGTTGTTGCCTTTTAATAAATACCTTTTAATGTAGACGAACCTTGTGTGTATATATATTAATTTGGTGATACACCACAATGGGTACTTACAGGATTTTGAAAGGCTATGTGACCTACATGATCTAGAACAGGCAGTTTGGGTGCCGTTGCTGGCAGGCAAACTGGCTGGTCGGGCAGCGGAAGCCTATCGCGCTGTCCCCAGGGAGGACAGCAAAGACTATGCAAAGGTGAAAAGGGCTATACTTGAGAGATACGCCATTACGCCGGAGGCATATCGGCGCAAGTTCCGAAGATTGCACAAACCGGAGAAGGATTCTCATGCTGAATGGACGCACAAGTTAGACCAAGCATCGCAGGGGTGGATACAGGCGAGTCAAGCCACCACCATGGAGGACTTGCGCCAATTAAAGTTGTTAGAGCAATCCTTTAATGGATTATCCCCAGAAGCCCAAGAATGGGTGAGAGACCGCAAACCTCTCACCCTACCTGAAGCAGCCTGATTGGCCGATCAACACTTTGATGCAAGGAGGCATCACCGGCCTGTCAATCGGAACTACCCTCGACCCACTGTACAACCCAGTACAGTCGCACCCACGACTTCCACCTCTGCTCCTTTTAGACCGACCCAGGGGAACCAACCACCCCCCTCCCGCTACAACGGCAGGGCAAACATCCAGTGCCATACCTGCAGACAGTGGGGACATATGTCTAGAGAATGCACCCAGAACAGGAGTTGACAAGCCTGGAACCAAGTACGACAGAACCCAGCACCTAGGGCTACCAAGTGGAACCCAACACCCAGGAGCTGCTGGGCATCCAGGCAGAGGAACCCCTGGGAATACTGCATGAAGTGATGTCCGTACAAGCCACTGACAACCGGCAACATCATCGCCAACTAAGGACTGTGGAGGGCAAAGAAGTACAGGGTCTGCGTGACTCAGGAGCCACACTGACTTTGGTAGCTCCACATTTGGTTCCGGATACCGCTCACACTGGCGGATCTGTGGCAGTGCGGGTGGCAGGGGGAGCATTGTCCAGCCTGCCCACTGCAAAGGTACATTTGAACTGGGGTGCTGGGGAGGGGGTAGTAGAAGTGGCCATCATGAAAAAGTTACCTGCAGATGTGGTACTGGGAAATGACTTGGGCCGGATGACCTCTGCATTTATACCCCAGGCCCCTCTTCAAGAAACACATCCTGTGACCACCCAGTAGCAGGCTCGCACCACGGTTCCACCAACGCACTCTGAGGCTCAGGTAAGAGACCATGACACTTCTATTACCCGTATGACCTGGGACACCCCGACTACATTTGAGGCAGAGGTTAAGTCAGACCCCACGTTGCAGGTTTACCGAGATAGGGTGAGCACCGATCAGGCCGGATTAGAGGGTGAGCGGTATATCTGGGAGAAAGGGCTGTTATATCGGGTAGCAGAAAGAGTAATAGGGGGCTCAATCACAGTAAACACTAAACAGTTAGTGGTTCCCCAAAAGTACAGGCAGGAACTGCTTAGGATCGCACATGATATCCCCTTGTCTGGGCATTTAGGAATGACCCCGTACCCGTTATCGGCTGACCCACGCCTTTTTCTGGCCAGGGCTCTCCAAAGATGTGAGGCATTACTGCACCTCCTGTGACATTTGCCAGCGGGTGGGGAAGAGGGGGGTCTGCCATAAAGTGAAACTATGCCCCCTGCAAATTATTGAAGAGCCATTTAGCAGAGTGGCCGTTGACATAGTAGGACCCTTACCGAAGCCTAGTCTCTCTGGTAAGAGGTATATCCTGACCGTGGTGGACTACGCCACCCGGTACCCCAAGGCCATCGCCCTGTCTAATTTTCATGCAGAAACGGTGGCAGAGGCCTTGATGGAAGTCTTTTCCTGGGTAGGGTTTCCTCAGGAGATAATCTCTGATGGGGGTACCCAGTTCACCGCCGAAGTCACCCAGCAACTGTGGAAGATATGCGGCATTAAGCCAATAGTAAACTCTGCCTATCACCCCCAGTCCAACGGCTTATGCGAGAGGTTTAATGGTACCCTGAAGCAGATTCTCCGTACATTTGGAGAGGCCCATAAGGACTGGGAACGATTCCGTCCCCATCTGCTATTTGCGTATAAAGAGGTACCCCAAGAGTCGACGGGTTTTTCCCCGTTTGAACTGTTATTTGGAAGAAGGGTGAGGGGGCCGTTGGACCTAATTAGAGAGCATTGGGAGGGAGAGAGTAGCGCAGATGGGACCCCCATTGTACGGTACATGCTAGAGTTCAGGGACCGCCTAGAGGAACTAACCCGGGCCGTACGCACCAATCTTCAGGCGGCCCAGCAACGACAGCGCCGCTGGTATGACAGGGGAGCCAGAGACCGCAGCTTTCAAGTGGGACAGAAGGTTTTAATTTTAAAACCTGTCCGCACAGACAAGCTGCAGGCCATCTAGCAAGGCCCATACCAGGTGGTGGAACAGAGATGTGACACCACCTATGTGATTGGCCCCTGCTCAGGGGTAGGGAAGAGACGCATGCTCCACGTGAACATGCTCAAACCCTACCATGAGAGGACAGAGGACGTGGCAGCCATATGCACGCCAGCCTCTGAAGATCAGGAGAACCTGCCGCTACCTGACCTATTGGAACAGGACGATCAGGCAGAGCCCTCCAAGGGGGTTCAACTGGGGGAGCGGCTAAGCTCTCAGGAGCGAGCCCAGGTACAGGAGTTGATAGCGGTGAAAGGCGCCACTTTCTCTAACTTGCCTGGGTACACTCCGCTAGCCACTCACCGAGTTGAGACCCCTGGACAGCTACCTATGCGGCAGACCCCATATCAGATCGCTGAATCAGTCAGGGAACATATGAGGAAGGCGATTGAGGAGATGTTGCAGTTAGGGGTTATTGAACATTCCGATAGCCCCTGGGCATCGCCGGTAGTCCTGGTACCTAAGAAGGATGGTACAACCCGGTTTTGTGTGGACTACTGGAGGCTAAACGACAAAACGGTGTCTGATGCCTACCCGATGCCCCGGATAGACGAGCTGCTGGATAAGATGGCACGAGGCCAGTATCTCACTACCATAGATTTATGTAAGGGATACTGGCAGATTCCACTAGCCGAGGATGCCATCCCCAAGTCGGCGTTTGTCACTCCGTTTGGCCTGTATCAGTTTAATGTCATGCCATTCGGGATGAAGAACGCCCCGGCGACTTTTCAGCAGATGGTAGATCGGCTACTGGAAGGGTTCCAGGAATATGCCTGCGCATATCTGGACGACATCGCCATATATAGCCAGACCTGGGCAGAACATTTACAACACATAGGGGCAGTGATTGACCGTATTGGAGAGGCAGGTTTGATACTGAAACATAGCAAGTGTCACATAGGGATGGCCGAAGTACAGTACTTGGGCCACAGGGTGGGAAGCGGGCAACAAAAACCTGAACTAGCCAAAATTGAAGCCGTAGCTAAGTGGCCCACCCCTAGGACCAAGACCCAAGTACTCCGCCTTCCTGGGTACCGCCGGGTACTACAGAAAATTCGTGCCCAATTACAGTGCCCTGGCCAAACCCCTGACTGACCTGATGCGCAAGAATCTGCCCCGACAGGTCGTCTGGGCCCCAGAGTGTGAACAGGCATTTACCCAACTCAAGACGGCTCTAACTAATGCACCTGTACTTGCTGCTCCTGATCCAACTAAACACTTTCTTGTCCACACAGACGCTTCAATGTTTGGATTGGGAGCAATACTGAGCCAAGTTGGAGCAGATGGCGGAGAACACTCCGTAGCCTATTTAAGCTGGAAATTGTTACCCCAAAAAGTGAGCTACGCCGCCATTGAAAAAGAATGTCTGGCCGTGGTGTGGGCCCATAAAAAGTTACAGCCATATCTCTATGGGCAACCTTTTTCCTTGCTCACAGATCACAACCCGTTGGTGTAGCTAAACCGTGTGGCTAAACCGTGTGGCTGGAGATAATGCCAGGCTGCTGCGCTGGAGTTTAGCGCTGCAGCCTTTTGACTTTACCATCCATTATTGCCCAGGAAAACAGAACGGTAATTTCGATGGGTTATCCAGACAGACTGAACTTGAGAAGTGATCTGTGGGCACTCCTCCGGACATCCCCAAGCCGATCCGTTGGGATCAGACTGCGTATGCCGGCTTGGTTCTGGGGAAGCATTGTGGCAAAACTAGCCACTTGGACTAACATGGAAAATATGTTTTGAAAGGTTGCCTGCATCTTTAGTGTGATTTTGTGTGTGCCCTGGCTCTAATATGCTTTATCCTGTATGTTTCATTGACTTTGTCAGCTATCTGCCGAAAGCAGATAGCTTTACTGTATTTTGTTTCACGAACAGCGCCTTTAAGGGCTGTTCGTGAACCGAATGAACTATCTTTTAATAGCCCACACACTAAGGGACGTGTGGCGCTTGTTAACCGATTGCAACAATGTTGCAATTGGTAATTAGAGACTTTCCTAGGTGGCCGTCGTTCGGCTACCAACCACGCGGCGGTCGGCCATCTTGGATCCTTTGTCTCTCCAGCGGTGTTTGGTCGTCGAGCGCGTTACTGAAAACGGCTACTCAACGGCGCGAACACCGCTGGTCTTCCAGGCCGTTCGGGAGCTCCGGTCTTTTGCCATTAGGGTCCCCCATCGGTGTTCGGTATTTTGGGGCGAATTCTATGGCAAAGTGTATTTCGTGCGGCGCTCGGTTGTTTTAGCTGGGATCTGAGCGGTGTTCTCACGAACTGTGAATTCCGACCCCAGCTATCTACCGAACATCCATTCATTTATATCTGCCAAGTATTCTTGAAGTTATAGATTATAATGTAACTTGTCGGTTCTGCTGCACGGAGGGATAATCCACTTAACGGTACATTCCAGTGGGAGTGTCCCTCTCGTGCAGGAGTGCTTGATGGGAGAAATGCCCTGTACATTAGGTTTCCCATGTAGTCCACTCCTGTAATGCCCCTGTGATGTGACTCAGGAAACCCCTTGCATGGGGCATTGTATAAATACTGGAGCATGTGAATAAAGATCTCAGTTGACTCCCAGAACTGTGGTTCATCCGGTTACTGGGGGATTTGGGACATTGTCTTACTTTTCAGCGCTTGACAGTGGATTACCTTCTTTACCAGCGGAGTTCGTGGGATTTAATATTGCCGATCCGCTACATCTCTGTGTGTGCTGGGGATGCAGTGTGTGTCTGTGTGTGCTGTGGATGCAGAGTGTGTGTGTGCTTGGGATGCAATGTATCAGTGTGTGTCTGTGTGTGCAGGGGATGCAGTGTGTGTGTTCTGGGGATATAGTGTGTGCATGCTTGGGATGCAGTGTGTGCCTGTGTGTGCTGGAGATTGGCTTCCTATGTTCAGCACACCGTTTGTTTGCACTGCAGCCAAAGTCCTTTGTACTTCTGGCTGGAGTGGATTTTGGACTGGCTTATTGCGGCTGCTCTGCTCAGGTCCTCACTACTGCTGCTGGCTCAGTTCTGACTGCCACTTGATGTGCATGATGTGTTGCTAGCAGTCAGAAGTCCAGTTTCTGATCAAATATATAAATGCTTCCACAGCGCTGGATCCACATGGGAGTGCAAAAATATCAGACTCAATTGTATTGGTAAAAATGTGTCCTTTATTAAAGGACCACTATAGTGCCAGGAAAACATACTCGTTTTCCTGGCACTATAGTGCCCTGAGGGTGCCCCCACCCTCAGGGACCCCCTCCCGCCCGGCTCTGGAAAGGGGAAAGGGGTTAAATCTTACCTTTTTCCAGCGCTGGGCGGAGAGCTCTCCGATCCTCCTCTTCTCCTCCCCGTCGGCTGAATGCGCACGCGCGGCAAGAGCTGCGCGCGCATTCAGCCGGTCACATAGGAAAGCATTCATAATGCTTTCCTATGGACGCTGGCGTGCTCTCACTGTGAAAATCACAGTGAGAAGCACGCAAGCGCCTCTAGTGGCTGTCAATGAGACAGCCACTAGAGGCTTTGGGGGAAGTCTTAACCCAATAATAAACATAGCAGTTAAAAAATGGGTTAACCCTAGCTGGACCTGGCACCCAGACCACTTCATTAAGCTGAAGTGGTCTGGGTGCCTAGAGTGGTCCTTTAAACACAAAGTATTACACTAGAACACAACGTGCTGAGCGGCGCACGAAAGAGGGAGACGCTAATGCGTTTCATGTCATACAAGGAATTTCCTCAGTTTCTAAATAACCCTGTGCAGACTATCTACATTTCTTTCCTGCATAATAGACAGCTCAATACCCAGTGAAGACACTTTAGCAGGAGTCACAATAACAAACATTTTTGAAAATATTTGATAATAACATATAAAATAAGGATAGGAGAAATCCTCAGAAAACAAAATCTACTTTACCTTTAATGTGTTTATTATATGTAATTAATAAAACATGGTTTCATTTTATGGCTAATTTCAAAATGCCCCAAAAAATAATAAACAATGGATTCTCTTGAAAAAAATAATGTTTCTTGTATAATATGTTATCTGTTCAGCTTTGTAGTTATGCAAACTCAGAGTATGTTTCTAGTGGAATGTTAATGTTAGCAATTACAGAATCACAATTATGGTGTATTGCTTACTGCCACGATCTCAGAAATCTCTTTTTTATGGAACCTCACAAATGCTTTACGTAAGCTTAGAGGGTGATCGTTTCAGGAAACTTTAATGGACTTTCTGGTAACTAACATGGTACAGTAAGACATAACAAACTGCACATTAGAGACTGCAGAATTCCACAAAGATATAGAATCTCACCCTATATGTGTATATCGATCAGTGCTATTCAATAAAGTGAGAATTCAAAGTAAATTCCAAGTCAATTTCTAATTGAAGCACATAGTACCGGTAGTCTGTCTGAAAGTATAAATGACTTACAGAATGATTCCAGTTCGGCTATTGTGACCTTAAATTTGAATTTAATTTTGAATTCTCACTTTAGTCAAACACCCTGTTTGTCTTTCAATCCATCCATCCATCTGTCTGTCTTTTCATCATTTCTCTCTGTCTCTGTGTGATCTGTGAGTATCGTTACAACTTTAGATGTGTATATAACAATGTTTTATTTGTTTGTCCAAGGCTAGCTTTACATTTTCAAAGCTTAAAAGAAGACACATCATTTCTTCAACTCTATTTATCTTTCCACCACTATTTTTTAAATTGTATTTGCATTCAGTTATTACTAGTTGTAATCTATTTATTTTAACTTTCTCCATGGAAACCTAGGACAGGGAAGTTTTTACCATTAGGACATCTTGGTCTTGACCACGAGTGGCAGATTAAAGCATAGCAGTAAGGAGATCAGGGGATATTTCCAACTAGCCATACTCCTTTAATAGCTGGTCTTAACTCACCTCAGTAGCAGATGGCAGGCAAGCAGCCTCTAGTGGAGCAAATGTCAAAACCAGCAGAGACATTGTAAGTCTTGAAATTATTCAGGTTGGGAAATGAGCACAAAACATGAGAGAGTTGTAAACCTTAAGGGATGGGGACATGTACAAAAGGGGAAGGGGGATACATAAATTTAGGGATAGGGCTATAGGGGGGTGATAGTGCATACATATAAGCTGGAGAGATAAGGAAATGTTTATAAAATATTTGTGTAATATCAGAATGTTTGTATATTCACATACGTACATCCAATAACACAAATTATATTTGATATATTGATCATGTGTATACTTGATTTACAAAATGCCAGTATTGAAGGTTGTATGAGTCGAGCCTGACATGGGGTGACAAAAACCTACACAAATCAGTGACCAGTGAAAAGTGCGATAAATTACTCTATCAATTGTTGTTGACAAGGTTTATAGGATGTAATATACCATTATTTAACAAATGTAATTTTAAGGGTAAATTTGTCTGGTGAAATAGCCTCCACTTATATCTAAATGCTCACTGTCAGATGGTTAGAAAAAAAAATAAAAAATTCATCCTTTACACCATCTAGAGGTCCTGAATGTAGTCAATACATGTTATTCACTTCATTTGTCAAGTTATATGTTATACAACTTGTGACAGATCCATCCATATGAACTAAGATTTCTGTGTTCGTCTGTTTGCTTGTTTCACAAACTCACCCATTCGTATGCCTGGATTTAGGTGAATTTACTTTTGTTACCGAACAAAACTGTCGAACAGACGGCCACCCAGAAGAGAAGTGTGCTGCTGGTTAACCTATTGATCCCAATTAGAACCACAGACACTTCTCAATTAAAACCGAATACAGGGTGGTCGTCGTTCGTATGTCGACCACGAGGCGGCGGCCATTTTAAACATTGCGAAAGACCAGCGGTGTTCGGTACTAAATTCATGGAACTGAAAACGGACACTTTTTCAACCGAACACCGCTGATGCCGTCGACCTCCCTTCTCCAATCAACAAAAGTGTGCGAACACCGGCCGTTCGGGAGATGTAAAGGCAGGAATGGACTTACCCCAGATAGCCTTCCCATGGAGTCAATCGCATACCGAAGAACTGTAATAGACTTTGACTCCATGGCGATTGAACTATGCGTATGGGATCTGAGCGCTATTCAACAATAATAAGCACTCAGATCCAGGCTATCTGGGGATGTGTTACACGAATGAGAAACGTTCGGCAGTTATAAAGTTATATATTTTTATATGTTTTGTGATTTGTATTTAAAATGGCGATTTGCCTCTGCTCTTGGAGATAATTGAATTACTTCTCAATTATCTCCCGGGCAGAGGGGAGGAAACTGTGATGTATGCTGGGAATATTGTGTGACTGTATGTCCTGAAATGCCATATGTCCATCTGCTATTCCAGTCTCAAATTTGGTCCCCTAGGGGAATGTCCACCAAGTGGGAGACCTGCATAAATACGGGCGGGTAGCCCACAGTAAACTCAGTTCGTGTTTTACCCTCAATGCGGAGCTTGGTCTCGTTATTGGGGGGGATTTTATTACCAGCGACTAGAGACTGCCGGATGGGATTATCAGCCGCTTAGGAGATACCGGCGTTCAGCTGATATTGGCAGTTCGTGAGCTTGCGGCTCGTGGAGGGAAGGGGCCATACGGATACCGTTCGGGAGTTTGGAGTGTTCCCTGGCTTGCGGTTCGCATGGTTGTATTGAATATGCTTACAGCCAACATTATTGCAAACGGGGAGCATTCACTAAACTTTGTACATTTATTACTGAAGGTACCGTAACACAACTTGTTACCATGGTCGATAAAGCTGCCACAAGCTCACCAAAATGAAAAAAGTCCTCAGGACTGGTTTTTGTGTATTTGTATTCAGTTTTGTATCACACAGCTATGTTATAATGCTGCTGCCCACACCATGTGTTCCCGATTAAAGGTTATTAAGAATGTAAGGGTTTAGAAAAATACCCCTCTCTGTCTCATTAAAAATATATTTTTCCTGAAGCTTAAGGAAGCAAGGTGAATAGTCAGTGTAGGACCCACCTGAGAGGTTTGCCTTGATATGGCAGGTGGACTTCCATCTAATGGCCCCTGGAGTTACTAAATAACATCTATTTGTTTAAATATGCATAGGGATTTGGGAAGAGCACAGATAACTTTTTTTCTTAGGATAATGCATCCTGCCACGGTGCAAAAATTGTTCAGGAATGGTTTGAGTTCACGGTATTGCCTTGGCCTTCAAATTCCCCACATCTTAATCCGATTGAGAATCTGTGGGATGTGCAAATCTGATCCACGGAGGCTCCACCTTGAACATTGCAGGACTTAAAGGACTTATTTATCTGCTGCTAATGTCTTGGTGCCAGATACCACAGGGCATGTTCACTAGGCTTTTGGAGTCCATGCTTTGAAGCATCAGCGTTGTTTTGGCAGTACGAGTGGGTGGTTTTAATGTTGTGTCTGATTAGTGTATACACGAACTCACATTCATGCACTCACACACATTTGATTTGTATTTGGCTCATTTGCTCTGATGTGGTTTGCTGCTAGGATCAGTCTGTGCACATATTGCACAGCTTCCTGCAGTTCTCTACTGATGCTGGGGTAATGTCACATCCCAACTCTAGGTATAAGTACAGGGCAGCAGGGGAGCTTCCAAAGTGCAGATTGATCCCAGCAGCTAGCCCGCTGTGTGAGATATGCAGAGCAGACATTTGTTGCTTGGGTGAGAGGGTGTGTTCTGTGCAACCCCTGCCGCTTGTCAGCCAGGTTGGACAACCCCCACTGCTGGTAGGCAGGTGCCTGCTCTAGCAGGAGGTGGTATTCTGTGTTTCCAGGTTAGTAAGCTACCATAGTCCCCAGCTTAGTTCTCTACTAAAGCAAACAAGTTCAAACTGCCCATGTATCATATAGGAAACATTTACTAACAACTTTTAACTAATGAATGTATAATTACTACTAACTAATTTAGAACAAATAATGTTTTGAAAGCACACCCACAATATTGACTTAATCAAACGCTACCCCTCAGTCAAGCACTCTCCAAGTCCAAAGATTCTTAATTTTTCAATGATCCCCTTTACCCTTACGCATGTTCCACAAAACACAATCAAACCACATTTCCAATGTAAGTAACTCTGTGACATGAATATGATGTGAGGAAGGCCTGGGGGATCAAGAGATGTTAAAATGTTGATGATGTTTTTCTGGATGATAAGTGTTATGGGAATATTCCCTAGAAGGTCTCCGACAAGTGTTGTTTCTCCACCAGTTTCTTCCATAGGGCTTGATCCTGTGGATAAGGTCACACAACACCAGCAGCTGTAGATGTCACCAATGAACCCAACAAGATGAACAACTTGTCAATTTGAAGTGCTTATATCATACTGAGCACAAACACTCCTCCCTTGTTTTCATTGGTATACTACAACCACTCCCCCACATTCTCTGCATAGTCCTTATAAGTTCATATGTGGCACAAGGTGGCTGGAGGGAGAAGCATTTAAGTAGCTACCACAACTGAAAATCTTATTTGGAACACTTCTTAATGCCTTCTACAAGTCCACCATTGTCCATCATATTCATCGTATAAGTCCTACATTGCTGCACTACACTACTATACACACACTCAATATGAATACATTTGTACTCCTAAGGGCTGAATCTTCACTTGTCAATGGCTACTGGGTGAGTGGAAATTTTGAGTGTGATATATTTGCATATTAGTGCTAACAGTATGTACTAGTCGGCCTCTCCTCCAGTCAATACCTTCCACTCATTGTGGCACTTTTCATGATTGGGATAAACCGGGGCTTGTTACAATTCTGCAACCAACAAGGTCAGAAGATTGTAGGTGAAACCATTTATACCATCCAGACCAGTCAATATGGCAGCAAGTTAGAAAACACATATTTTACTGCTTTACATTTGAGTTGCTGATAGGCATCCACTATGACACAGACAGTATCTATAGGCACAGTCGTTTTTGGTGGTAGCCTTCAAACCATGGGCTTGGAGCTTTGAAACTATGAGCACTTAAAATGCAGTTTGCATCAAGGACATGTGTAACATAATTTTAAAGGCGAGTACTTACAGGGAAGATACATGCAGCTACCATTTCATCCTAAATGATAACTAAATTCAGCACTGATGAGTAACGGAGAATAAGTTGTGAATGCAATGTTCACTGACTTGTTTGGTTATTTAAAATTTAAGAAGTACCTGGTATGGTTGGCAAAAGCCAGGCACTGGGGAGCCCATGGGAATTGCAGCTGGGCACTCTTCCTAAATTCTCTGTATTTTACTGGAAGTGTTTGAACCTAGCTGCCCTTAACTATTAAATACTGAGTAGTAGTAGTAGCACAGTAGTCAAAATGCGTTAAAAAGAGCCCAAGCTGTTGCTAGGATGTAAGCAATTTCTTTCTCTGGCCAATTTATTGCAAAACGCCTCTTCAGTGTTTTCTCACTGCCCCCAAACAGTCCAAAGTAAATTAAGATAAAACAAGAGCCATTCGTTGCTTAAAGCTCCTAATTATTGCAAGGAGAGGAAATGGGAGGTCAATACGGGTCTTAAAAACAAATACTGTCACAAATCTGAATTTCCATATTAGGCTAGAAGTACAAAACAATGGTGTAATGGGACAGTGGTAATCGCAGATGTTTAAAAGGCCTAGATTAACAATCTAAATATGTATTGAAATCCTTAGGGATCTCAGCCTCTATTAACAGGGCTTATTATAAGAGAATCTTGTAGTGCTATAATGAAAATGTTTAAATGTCAACTACAGATTTATTTTGCAATATTTATTTTTCTTATGGCCCTGGATTTACCAATATATTTAACATTCATCAAATATATTTGAGACAGTAAAAAAAAGTAAAATGGCATGTATTAAACCTGATATATTTTGTTTGTGTGCATTATTACAGTGCTGTCAGTGTCTTGAGTAACGTGCAGTCAGTGGCAGCAGAAGGCTACCCATGCTGCTGCATTACCGTGGCTGCTAATGCTTCTGTTCGTGGTATTCTTGTCAAGTAGGAGGGAGTAGGGACTCTGTGAACCTGGTGCAATAAATCTGTGTTCACTGCTTCATCATTGCTTCATGCCTTAGACACTACAATGTTTCACCTATGAGGGAACATGGAAAAATGAACTGCTGATACCTCTGTAAAATATTCCCGCTGTCCCCTCCCACCAATAAATAACAAAACACTGTATTAGTGGGTAAGGGCAACGGCCACAGCTTTTTTTACCGACAACCAGCAAACAACCACTGTCAGCTGCTGGTTTGACAGATAAGATAACATAACTTTATAACCAGAGCCTCTTCAGGCACAAGCACGTCCGCCCATGCATGTCGTTTCATAACTTGCTGGCGCAGGAAAACCTGATAGCTGTGACAAAAGATGAAAACAAACAAATAAACAAACAATCTAATAATACATCCTACCATCCCACCTACCAGGAAGGGTGGGCGGGGAAAAAGCACCACCAGGATCCCTCGGCTGTGCTACAGTGGACTGGTGAGTTCTCCCAGAATTCCCAGCACCTAGTTCCTGTTACACACATTGTAGCAATTCTGTTATCATGCCAACTACTCCGGCCAGCAGTCATATTCCATCCTCCTTAGGCAGTCCAGGGGTTGGCCTTTATCACCAGATGAAATATCTTTTTTTTCCCTGCCACTAGACTAAAATTATTTGACTTTACCTGGGAGTATTACTGAGTCAATTGCCTGTGAAAAGGGACAGATTTACGAGTAGACAATGAAGGCAGCAGTGTATAGATGCATGTTTACAAAATGAGCTTACACTGACTACAAATGTACGTTAGGTCCTCTAAAAAAATATTTTATGAACTTTTTTTATTTTGCAATGTGGTAATTGTGTTTTTAGTTACAGATAGAGGAAATGAGATATGTACCTCCCTCATAAAAAATGCAACAAATGAAGGTAGGGTAGGAGTGCCGAAGAATGAAGTGCCTACTGGCACTTAAGATGTAGCCTGGAGATAAACCCCTGGCCTTTTGGTCTGGCACAAAAGGGGCAGTCCTGGCCTCTTAAGATGAATTGATGGCCAAAGTGAAGGGTATTGCCCTAGAATTAGTGAGAATGATCATTTTAGCATGGAGCATGTAGTTAGTAGAGAAACCGTTACTCTTCAATTCAGACCATAATATATGACCCAGTAAGTCTTTCATTGTGTGGAGTTCCATGGCAGGTCTGGGGAGTTCCAATATACAATGCTCCTCCATTGTTAGATGGATCTTTTAATCAATTAATTGAATTTTTTTACAGAAAAATTATGTTAGGTTTTAATGTATTCTCTTTATTTCACTGAAAACAAATCATTCTCCGAGAATAAACTAAAGAATACATCTGATACAAGTTTTTTCTTCTTTTTTAAAACACGTGCATTGATTTCTTAATCATCATCATCATCATCATCATCATCATCATGATTATCAGATCAAGACCCTGTGAAATTTTGAGGAGAGTAAGTTGATATTTGCAGTTACTCTATACATATTTGACTTGTGCATCAAGTTTCAAATGAATTGTGAGTTGTCTGAATTTTGGGCGATCTGCAGTTTGTCTGAAATCAAAAACTCTGAGACTTAATATGGACAAATCACAAAAGAAACAAAATGGACAATGGATAATACTGTCCATTGAAATAAATTGTCAAACTGAGAGCCTTCTGGGCACACCTCAATAGCTTTCAGATATAATATAAACAGTCTGAACAGAAAATATGGAGACACTAAAAAGATGTTTTTTAAAGCATCTTTGTAGCAGGGTTAGGAGTTAGTGGAGAAAGTGTTTTATTTGTTTTATCAGTTCTGTCTGTCCCCCCCCCCAAAAACACGATTGATGGTAAAAATTATGATTGGTGGTTAGGGGACAGCCAATAAGTATTGATTTTATTAACAAATCAAGTAATTTTAGTAAATAAATACATAGTATATAAACAGGGCTCGAAATTTCAACTCGTCTCTATGCAGAAGACGGGTGGAAATTGAGTCTGTCTGAGTAGCTGCTTCATGCTGCTTTCAGCTGCTGGGTGTCAGGAAACTGGCAGAGGCACAGGAAGCTCAGAGACCAGAACCCCTGCCCATACTATTAAACGGAGCTCGGCGAAAAGGGGCCTAAAAGGTGGATCTAGAGGACGTATTACAGTGCCTTAGAATGGCCATACTTAATGTAATAAAACAGCAAGAAACAAGGTCAGGGTAAGCCAAGGTCAGGAATACAGAAATACACAGAGTATATAAAAGCCAGGTCAGGATACCAGAAAATCACAAGTTAAATACGAAGCCAAATCAGGTTACCAGAAATCACAAGTCAAATACAAATACAAAGCCTGGCCAGGATACCAGAAATCACAAATCAAATACGAGCCAAGGTCAATAACAGGAATACAACAAGAGAGACATATATGGCACTAACATGTATCAGGACAGAAACCAAGATAGGTCAATGAGTGAAGACTAAAACAGGCCTTAAATAAGTTCAAAAGAGTCTGAAGGTGACGTGGCCACATGAAGCCGTGGCCACATGAAGCTTTCGGGCTGCGTGGCCTGAGGAGAGGAGAGGAGCAGCGTGGGTGCTGGGTACAGGTAAGTTTGTGACAGATCCTTCCCTCCAGCAAGCAAACAGGAGAGGACCTCAGAAAAACACAAACTGGAAGAATACCAGGATGTAAGAAAAGAGAAGAGGAACGAGAGGAGAGGAGAAAAAGGTTATGGATGGGCATATTGAAAGGGGGCATGGATGGGTAGAAGAATGGGCATATAGTAAGGGAATATTGATGGGTAGAAGCTGTGGAATAAAGAACCGGCATGGATAAGGAAAGGGCACAAAAAAGATGGCATGGATAAGGGGAGGGCATGTACTGCCTTGTTAAAGTTTGTAATAAATGCTGCTGCCATGCTGTTTTTTCTCTCCTAACGCTCCTCTCACACCACGCTCCTCTGTCAATCCTTATGCTGGCCACATGTACCCTATAGGAGTCAATTCAAAATACTAACCCTTAATATAAAGATTCAAACTATGCTAAACCCTGTTATATTTCTACACTAATTCGTAGGTAGGAGCCTTCTTGGTCTCTCCACTCTGACGGTGACCTTCTCCTGTCCACTGCTTGCACCTTTACTACTAACTTGTGGGGACTTCTTGTGGGCATCCTATTGTCTTGCAGAGTAACTTCTATTTCTAAAATCTGTCTCTTGCGCTCTCTAAAAAAGTGCAACACTCCACTCTCAACTTCCAGTTCTGATACTTTAACACCTTGTCGTTTGGATGCTATCCCTCTCGATGCCCTTCCTATTGTGTTTTTATACACCACTTACTCTAGATTTTAAGCTTATTTGAACAGGGTCCTCATCAACCTATTGTTCCTATAACATTTTATAATTGTAGTTGGGGTCAATAAGTTGAGTTATATTAGTGGTATAAGTCGGTTTGTGGTGTGCTGAAACCGACATTCAGGTAGGTCTTTAAAAGAGGGCCCACTAAGTGAATGCTTAATAAAGGGTCTGGTGGGTGGGCTGAACAGGAAGTTTCAGCCCAGAGGAAGGGGATGCCTGTGAATTTATAGGCAGGATAAACCCCTCCCACAACTACAGGCTCCGCCTTTCTATTTGTAGCCGGGGGCAATAAGGCGAGTTATAGTAGTGGTATAATTCAGTTGTGGTGTGCCAAAACCGACATTCGGGTAGGCCTGTAAAAGAGGGCAAAAGGTTAACAGTTTAATCCTTAGTACGTGTTGACATTACATAACCAGTACTTTAAATGCATGTCTCAGTTCACTCTCCGTTTGAGGGATTTCTGGTGTATGCAAACGATTCCAATGTCCTAGTTTATGATGTGCACTGGGATGTTTACTAAAGGCTGCAGAAGAAGTGCTTATTCTAAAAGAATGACCTGAATATGTTGATGGGTCGTATCAGAGTTTTATGAATTGTGTACAGGATGAATTTGATGTAGTGAGTGGTTACCGTGTAACCTTAAAAGAGAGCGTATGCCTGTGTAGTCCTGTGAGTGTCAGACAATTGGTCTAGTATGTTGACCTGGCATGAGATAAGTTTAAGTGTTTGTTAGCAAAGTTAAGATTGAGGTTGCAAAAGGATGTGAATGTCACCATGGTATTGATGAAGTACGGATTGACGATTCAATATTCGGAAGTGAACTTATTAAGATGGCCAGAGCTCTGGTATATAAATGGATGGTATAAGCAGAGAGAGCCGTGTGTGCCAGCAGTCTACCATGACCAGGGACGTATTAGCCGCGAGGCAAACAAGGCATTTGCCTTGGGCGGCATTTTTCAGGGGGCGGCAAAAAACGCCGCCCCCAAATGCCCAGGGCAAGTGCCTTGTTAGCCTTGCGGCTAACTGACATCCTGGGCGCTGGGCGGGCGTCTGGCGAGGGAACACTTCCTCTGAGCGGTCTGCTCAGCTCTCTCGCACGCTGCAGAGTGAGGCTGGGAGCAGGAAGATGAAGTCATCTTCTGGCTCCCAGCCTCACTCTGCGGCGCGCCAGGGAGCTGAGCAGAGTGCTCAGAGGAAGTGCTCCCTCGCCAGGCGCCCACCCAGCCCGGCAACCACTGGACCCCCAGGGAGATAATGAACCCCTTCCCTGGGGGGGAGGGGTTAAATAAAATAAAAAAGTGTTAATGTGAGTGACTGTGTGTGTATGTGTCTGACTGTGTGTGTGTGTTTGTGTGTCTGACTGTGTGTGTGTGTTTGTGTGTCTGACTGTGTGTGTCTGACTGTGTGTGTGTGTTTGTGTGTCTGACTGTGTGGGTCTGACTGTGTGTGTGTGTGTGTGTTTGTGTGTCTGACTGTGTGTGCCTGACTGTGTGTGTGTTTGTGTGTCTGACGGTGTGTGTGTGTGTTTGTGTCTGACTGTCTGTGTGTGTGACTGTGTGTGTGTTTGTGTGTCTGACTGTGTGTGTGTGTTTGTATCTGTGTGTGTGTGTGTGACTGTGTGTGTGTTTGTGTCTGACTGTGTGTGTGTGTCTGACTGTGTGTGTGTGTGTCTGACTGTGTGTGTGTGTGTCTGACTGTGTTTGTGTCTGACTGTGTGTTGTGTCTGACTGTGTGTGTGTGTGTCTGACTGTGTGTATGTGTGTTTGTGTGTCTGACTGTGTGTGTGTCTGACTGTGTGTGTGTGTGTGTGTATTTAGAAGGTGGGGCGGGGAAGGTTGGGTGGGGGTAGCGGGGGGGGGGGCGGCTGAGTTTTGTCCTGCCTAGGGCAGCACAAAACCAGGATACACCACTGACCATGACCATGAGATGAACTAATCCAGAACGAGATCCTGGAATGTAGGAGTTTAGTTTTCAGCTGCTATGTTGTGACAGGCTGGTATGTGTATGCAGACAAGGTAAAATTGCTGTGTTGCTGCCAGCCAAGTAACTTTGCATATTGCTGTGTTTGAGTAGTAATTGACAGACTTCCTCCCCCATAGAGACCCCCAGGTGTGTGCAGTGGCTGCAATGGAGTATACTACACAGAGAAGCTGAAGGTTACTAAAAGAGTAGGCTTCATATCTCTACCAGCCATGTGTCATGGAACCAGTTGTCCTTTATAATGGCTGTAAACCCAGTCTAAAATAACAGGGGAATCATTGGTCAGTGGGTGAATGAACCTTTGCCGATGAATGACTCCGTCTTCCCTGATATGCTGGACACTATCCACGGGGGGGCAGGGCTGTATTGACAATAAGTCAAGATGTACGCCTAGTAATATTACAGGTATAGGCCTATGGTAGATCTTGGGGTAGCGGAATACCCAGGATGAAACAGGGCCATGGGCTTGTGAATGCTCTAGAGTATAGCAATAGGTTCCTCAACAGCCAGAAATGTGTCATGATAATGTATGGTTGTATGGCAGTCACAGACAGTCAATAGCAACCATGAGAGGGTCACCACAAATACATTGAATAGTTTAGGGCTGCTATAGATCCCAGACATGAGACAGATGGCAAATAAAATGCCCCTACCATTTAATACCGTGCAGATGCCACAGAGACATCCACTGTGGCATATTGCAGGGAACTACTTTAGAATTAATTAGTGAAGTCGGGCAATCTATGAGGACACCAAATTGATGTCTTTGCCTACCAATATGTACTTCATAATGACGGAAGAAGTAAATGTGCCGGTGAAATAACGTGAGCAGAGGGAATGTGTGCCGAACTGTAACTTGTGGTGTTACCCATAGTGGATGAAAGTAAGGGGTACATAGTGGAATACTCCGTGTGAGGGTTAGGAACTCCTATAGGAGTTCTATAATTCTCCAGAGACTATAATTCTCCAAGGAAACTATAATTCTCCAGACTATCATAGAACATAATTATGATGAAAGGATGGATGTCATCATAGCATGCATCTCTCATGTTGTCTGAGATATTTGCACGGATGCAGACACCTGGCTGGGGAGCTCAGATTTGACAATCATGAGTCTGTACATCTCGGCTTCAGTACTGTTGCTGGAAACTGTAAGTCTTTATGCATGAGTTCGGCAGCAATTATGAACTGTGTTAGTGGTATCCTGGTACTTGACCAGAGTACAATGGACTAGCTGGGGTGGAGGGTCTGGTGGGGTACTTGGGAATTAAATAACCTTTTCTAGTTCTATGGTGAGAGACATACTATGATGAATAAACAAGAGTTAATGTAATGGGCATCTCAATGAGAGTGTAGCCCTGTATCAACTGGCAGCTCGCTAAGTGCCGGAATGGTGAAGAAATTAGCTTTACAAGGGAAAGGTGAGGCCGTGCTACATGCCAAGTGGCTCAGAGAGGCTCTAGCTGTGATTTTGGCTGAGGGACTGAGACCACCGAAAGAAGTGGCGCTAATGTTGGCCTCTCAGTGACAAGTAAGAGATTCAAATGAGTGGCCGTGACAGGTGAGGCCCTATCCAATAACCTGCTCTAGCTATGAGTTGGGTCGATGGGTGAATACCTCCATGTGAGGATGAGTATTGGCCTCACGGGTCTGAATTATAAACATACTAGAAAATGGATTGTACCAACCCTTTGCAGCCAGTTGATCTATCCCTAAGGAATGTAGGGGAATAGAAATGTAATGGATTGATAGAAAATATGTTGGAACATACGTACCTTGCCCAACTAGTGAGGTTGAGCTTGAGAAAGGAATATCATAGAGAGGAACCTAAAGACACAATG
Source organism: Pelobates cultripes (assembly GCA_933207985.1). Taxonomy (NCBI): domain Eukaryota; kingdom Metazoa; phylum Chordata; class Amphibia; order Anura; family Pelobatidae; genus Pelobates; species Pelobates cultripes. The sequence goes on along the minus strand of OW240914.1, from coordinate 213,356,195 downwards.
GGAATATCTCCAGGATGATGCATGTGCTAATTGAGATAACGTACCTGTGTTGTGGATAAGGATTAGTACGTCAACAAGAAGTTGATAAGTAAGGATGGTGGGAACCTAGGAAAATAAGGGAACTTATGTATAAGTACATACCTAGGCCAAACAAAATAAGTAAGGAAAAGAGATACCTGATTGAACTGAATCTAGATATGAGTTCCCACTGTGCGTCCTTCTACTTGAAAGACCTGAAAGACCTGAAGTATGTGTAATTAAACACCAAAACATATATATCACATCTTAGCTTACTAACTGGTGGCGAATTATGAGATCTAGTAAGGGCCTTAGTTGAAGGTGTGGGTTATACTAATCTAAGTAAAATAGGCAGATCAAAGAGGTCTGAATACCTATAATTGCATAATGAAGGGTTCTAGCGAGGAAGTGTGGATTAGTAGAATGTGATATGAAACAATAGTTTTCCCTCGTAAGCAGGAAAATGTTGTATGTAAATGCTCAAATGGGGGGCCGAAATTGGGTCGCACTTGTTTGCCTGAAGAGGGCTGTATGTAACCATATGGAGTGAAGACCTGGTGAGGGCCACATGTAGAGATATTGTGGCGAAAGGCCGAGAATGCCCAATGTAAGTCTTGAGCTGCAGGATAGAAACAATAGTGCTGTATGAGGGGTATGGATGTATGGAACGAACAAATGTGGACTAAACATATCAAGGTTGTAAGAGTTGTTTAGAGGCCAAGAATGATTTGCTGTTTGAACCGGTCTACATGTAGTGGGAAGGAGAATTGTCATGAATACCAGGGTGGCAACTTTGTATGTAATGGAGGGCCGTCTGAGGCTGTGATCAAAGCATAACGATATAAATAACCAACATGATAGATTATTAAGTGTCTAGATGTAGGTGTCATATGTAACGTTGTCAATACCGTGCTAGACCGAGGTGGCTTAATATGTGGAGTAAGGATAAAACTTATCGGATGAGGAGGGCGATATAGGTTGGGTTGGTGTAGGCCTAGCATATAATTGAACGAAGTAAGATAAGACATATATAACCCTTGTGAAGCAGGAAGGTATACGTATTTCAAGCCCAAATGAGGGGACAAAATTGTGTTGTATTGGGTTGCCCATAGAGGGCCTTGTGAAGCAAATGTAGTGAAGGTCAAGTAAGGACCGTGTTTAAAGGTATTTCACGAATCAAGATCTGAATAGTATTGATGACACTCAATTGTTTGCAACATGTGAGTATATTTAAGCTGTGTCCTATGTAGGTGATGATGATCTCGTCTAATAGATACTGCTGAACCAGAGTGTTTGACATGTGGTAGGGACAACGTACGTGATGAAGGATACAGTTTCCCCAGGAGGATGACCTAGTGAAAAGTAAGGTATGATTAGTTTAGCAATATTGTGTAGTGTGGTGGGGTTGGGTAGGGTAGTATGCATCCCCTGTAAGTGGATGTAACGCAAAAGTACATAGTAAGTTGCCCAGTGAGGGTCATGTGAAATGGACGTTGCAAAGTCACATTGAGGGCCTTTTGCGAGGACTATGAAGGGGCCCAATGTAAGTCCTGAGGTGCAGGGTGGCTGCGTGAGGCTGTGATAAAAGTAATGGGTGCGTGATTGGTAGATCAGATATAGGTTGTAGAGAAAGTACATGTTAAAAGTTATACAATACATACTTACTGAGCCAGTTGAACGGAGGGTATAAAACAAATTTACAACAGGAATGAGGTGTAGACCACTAGAATGCAATAGTGCTGAATTGGTTTGAGGCCGATTCTGTCTCCTCCTACGTATGCTAAACGTAGGAGGAAACAGAATTTAAAACACATACAGTTATAAAATGTCTAGCTTGTGAAATGGTGAACATAATATTTTTTTTGGATTTTATTTTATATCTAATACATATGTTTATAAGACATACTTGTGGAATACCTAGGAGGATGATTAAGACTTATGCATACATAAATGGTATGGAAGAATAGGGTTGAAAGCAATGGCAAAGGCTAGAATAACATAGAGTAACATGCATTAATGTGAGGCTAGTGATGGCTGAATCGAATGCCAGTACCATGTGTTAGAGGCTCTGTAGGGCTTGTTAAGACACTCTTGTAAATATAATCACAATAAAAAAATTAAATAAAAATAAAACCATGTTTTAATTTGGGGCATATCTACTAAGCAGTATTCCCCCCATTTTTAACATTTATTTATTTTGGGGCAGTGGAGTGTCCCTTTAAGTATGTTTATTGCTGACACCCAAGTGGCAGACCTGGTTCATGGCATGTCTTAATTGAAGTGCAACTATAACATTTAGATGAGGGCCATGTATATGGCCGTATAACCTGATAATAAACATAATTATGACCGACATAATTTTAAAGTATGATTAACTAAGCCCGTACTGAGCCCAGAAAGGGCTAAAACAATGTAAGTATTGACAAACAGTGAAATAAGACAGATTATTAACCGGCTGTACCATAAATACTGAACACATGTATAGGCCCAAGTTTGGGCCTGACATAAATTAAGACAGTCAGTAGCAACACTTTGCCACACAATTACTAAACAGTGTAGGCCCCATGAGTGCCTGAATACTAAGAGGGCAACCATGAAAAATACATATAGGTGTTACCGGAGGAATAACAGGAACAAATCGCAGAAGCCACACATAGAGATATGGACACAAGTCTTCAGGAAGTAACAGGTCTTTTATTTACAAACCGATCGGGTCTCACACTGAACTTGTGTTCAAAAGGTATGAGCCCAGAGCATAGTTTGCACAGGCTATTTATTAACAATAACTCCTCCCATTCATAGCTCCACTCACACATACCCTTAGACCAATCAGTGAACAGGATATTCAGGATCACCTAATGATATTCAGGATCACCTAGTATGACTCATTTTAAGGACAAAGGAATGTGACTACAGTTGATGCACATACTCAGTACATTGATGACAGTATCTTAGCTACATGTAACTAACTAACAGATACAACAAACACCTGTACTTGTATATGCCACATGGAGATTTCAGGCCTACTAAATTTTGAACCATGTTGAAATCCCATCACATTCCCCCCCTTGATGCTTCTGATACAATGTTATTCCAGATGCATCACTTATCATAATTTGCCAACACCTTTCAAGTAACCATGAGCCGGGACAGACCTTATAAGCATTCTAACTTAACTCTATTACCTCTCAACACTCATCGACCTGATTATTAATAGTCTCTCTCTGGGTTAGGGGTTCATATTTCCAGATGGCCATTACATGAGCAGCTGTCTTCCTTTCTATAATGCTCTCAATAACACTACATATAGACCTAACTACTAATGGAATCAGACAGGGCAGGAAGAGGCATAAGAAAATAATAAATACCACTCCTCCTACCAATGCCTTAATCCTGCCAAGTTGATCATACCAACTCCCAAACCAACTATTTGGATTATATCCGTTCCAAGTCTGAGTGGGTACGTGCGCCAGTTTAACCATATTGCTGGTAATGTCAATCACTGCCTGCCCCTCATCATCTATATGCAAACAACAATTACTAAGGTTAAACTTTCCACACACACCTCCTTCTACTGCCAGCAAATAATCAAGAGCCAGCCTATTTTGCTAAATGGCTGATCTCATGCGGGTATTTTGCTTCGCCAAAAGGTTAAGGGCCTTAGCTGTCTCATTGGTTATGATCTCAACCACCGCCTGTAATCTTATAATGCGGTTGAGCATATATATATGGGGGTTTGGTAACCATAAGTACTATCTTCAGCCCAGGTAGCAGGTCCATAATAATTAATAATACATTGGGGAGACCACTCATCATCTTCCCAGTTACCTACGTTCAATGATGCTCACTTCATTTTATGATTTACATCATAAACCATAACTTCCAAGGTCTCTCCTGTTTCAATTGGTAACAAGAAGGATGGTTTGAGCATACCTAGCACACATGCTCCCTCCCAATCTTGTGGCAACTCCGAGTATGCTTTCTTACCATAGATCCAATATAAATTCACTGCGGCTTTCCAATTGGATGTAACAGATAAGTCAAACCATACCTCTTTCAAATTGGTGTAATTGGCAAAAGGATTAGTAGGTTCCGAGAAATTTGAAGCTGATCACCAAGTAGTATCTTTTGTATCAGCATTATAGGCCTTCTGTCCCAGACATGTTAACTCGCCAACTAGTGTATTATACAGTGGCCCTTTCCTGGCTAAACATACATGACCTATAATAGATGTTTTTAACTGCCATTCTGATTTACCTCTAGTACTTATTTGATGATCAGACTGAGCAGGCATCTGTTGTTCATCTGTCTCAGAACCAGGGTACCAAATCTCTTTTGTCTCCCATGGCCATTGGTTTCCCATATTAGTACCTCCACATACAAAGCAGTTAGTTATATTAAGACTACCTGCAATACTCTCCAAATCAATACATAGGTTCTTAACATTATGGGGAATTTCATCCTCAACACTCATCTCCTCATAAAAGGAATGGAGAACCTGATGAGTCTGAGCAGCTGTTGTCTCAGTTTCAATACCTACATATAATATGGCTCCCGGATCTGTTCCTGTACCATATATCTGAAACCCAAAAAGACTCCCAAACATATCAATAAATTGCTGTGGATTGGAAATGGTCATATGTACGGGATTACATTCCATGGTTTTACAATACGGTGTAGTGGGCAACCTTTGGATAATCATGTCTTGATCTACTAGCTTTCCCCATGTCGCCCACCCTACACATGACCAATATGGGCAGCAGTTAAAGTCTCTATTTGGGCAGTCAGGATCAGTAGATCTTTTACTAGGGCATAAATATTTGTTGTTGAACAAAGATTACTACATACATTCCAAGGTTTTCTACTACCCGAAATCACCTTACATGCATCAAATAATAGAATACCTGTAGAATGTATGGTGCTTATCAAAGTCCTATTTATCAATGTCCCCTGAGAGTTACTATTTCGAATTACCAACCAAATTGTACGGGGTTGGAATTGTGGATCGAAACACTTAGGCTCACCTGATATCGGATGACACACACTATAATCAGTATCTAAGTACCTACACCTAGACACAGATCCCTTACATTCATATTGGGAGTGCCAAATTACGATCCGGGATATCTAGTTACCTGTTTTCATAGTCTTAATACAACTAACACAGCTTGGAATATCCTTACCTTTACCCTCCTGAAAAATCATAAAAATACTAAAGCACATAATTAAACACATTATTCTTGTGATCCTCATCTTAATTCTTCGACCGTGCGACGGCACCTCCGCTTCCTGCTTGTGAGGGCTGCAAGGATTGTAGTACTTCTGATCCTCACTTACCTTCACAGAGGTCCCTTCGAGATACTCTGACTATGAAACGTAGGCAGGTGGTCAGGCTTTATTATGGCCGTCAAAACACCTACTTGTTGATCTCTGCAACTTTTAACCACGATTCTTCAAAAATCACCTCATACTTCTCAAGTCACGCTCAATTCAACTCGGTCATGTGCTTCAACCGGATCTTGCAAGGATTCTCATGATCTGGAGTAGCTTGCCAGAAATCTGCCACTGGTTTAACCCTAGAGTGATGAATCCAAGGTGTCACCTCTGCCACCTTTACAGTTCCTTCTTTATACAATACTCCATGGGCATGAGTTGTTAAGAAGGCATATCTTGAATCCATATAGATGTTCACTCTCAACCCCTCAGCTAGTTGCAAGGCCCTTATCAGTGCGATTAATTCCGCCTTCTGTGCTGATGTCCCTTTCGACAATGGTTGTGCTTCTATCATCTTGTCTATGGTGGTTACCGCATACCCTGCATACCGAATACCTTCTTTTACAAAGCTACTACCATCCGTATAGTACTGTATATCTGGGTTCTGGATGGGAAAATCGTGGATATCTGGTCTGCTAGAAAATATTTAATCCATTATTTCCAGACAGTCATGTTGACTTTCAGCAGTCTGTGGCAGAAGGGTAGCTGGATTGAGATTGTTGACAGTCTCAAGATGTACTTTTGGATTCTCGCATAGCATAGCCTGATACTTGGTCATTCTGTTATTGCTGAACCAATGATTACTTTTGTAATCCAGTAGGGTCTGTACTGCATGAGGTACTCGCACATAGAGTTCCTGACCCAATGTAAGTTTGTCAGCTTCCGCTACCAACAAAGCTGCAGCAGCCACTGCTCGTAGACAAGGTGGAAGACCACTAGCCACCGTATCCAGTTGTTTGGACAAGTAGGCTACAGGTCTTTGCCATGATCCTAAGTACTGAGTTAACACTCCCACGGCCATTCTTCTTTGCTCATGCTCATATAGGTAGAAAGGACGCACCTATAGGTAGGCCTAGTGCTGGAGCACTCATAAGTGCTTTCTTGATATCTTCAAGTTAATCCAGCCTCCAAATCCTCTAGTGGCTGTCAGCCGCTAGAGGCGCTTGCGTGATTCTCACTGTGAAAATCATAGTGAGAACACGCAAGCATCCATTGGAAAGCATTATGAGACCGGTTGCTTCTGCCGCGCATGCGCATTCAGCCAAAGGGGAGGAGAGGAGGCGGAGAGGAGGAGGAGAGCTCCCCGCCCGGCACTGGAAAAAAGGTAAGTTTTAACCCCTTCCTCTCCCCAGAGCCGGGCGGGAGTGGATCCCTGAGGGTGGGGGCACCCTCAGGGCACTATAGTGCCAGGAAAACGAGTATGTTTTCCCGGCACTATAGTGGTCCTTTAACTGCTTTAAAATCTTGTAGAGGACGATACTCATCTGATCCTGGTTTCTGAACGGGTAATAATGGAGTGTTCCAAGGGGAGGTACAGAATTTTAGGATACCATACTTTACGAACTTATCCAAGTATGTCTGTATGTTCTTCTTGGCCTTCTGAGGTATGTGATACTGGCGTAAGTCCCAAGATTTAGTTCAATATGTATCGGTCGGATATTACGAGCAAGTCCTGGAGGATTATTCTCTGCCCATACTCCTGGAATGTCAAATAAAGATCCATCCCTCTTAGGGTTTGCATTTGTTATTACAGAGTAGAAGCTCCATTGTTCTTCTTTTGGTACCAATACTGCTATCATGCCTGGTGATTTATTAAACTTCAGAGACGTTGATCCATTAGGTAGAAAAGTTATCTGAGCTTGAAGCTTTGATAATAGATCTCGTCCTAGAAGTTGAATTGGACACTCTGGCATATATAGGAACTGGTGCTTCACAAAATGGCCTCCTAAAATGCAAGTGTGACTCCTGAAAACCGGTCTAAAAGCGCTTCTCCCAGTAGCTCCTATTACAGTTACAGTCTTTCCAGAAGGAGGAGCTACCAACTTAGTCACCACAGAATGTTCAGCAACTGTATCAATCATGATTATTGTTACATCGACCATAGGCTCCGCTCGGCCAAGGGGGATGGAGCCCGGTCGGTATCAATAGTCTTCCATGACAATGTCAGCCAGACCCACAAAATCTCTTTCTTCCCTATCCCTAAGTCTCTGAGTAGGGGGATAATATCTTCCTTCCTGAACATCCCCTCTGTCATTTCCATTAAATCCTCCAAAACTTCCTTTTCCTCGTCCTCTAAAGCTACCACCGTAACCACCTCACCCCCGTCTCTCATCTTGTCTACCACCTACAATATGTCCCCTCCATGGAAAGTCACTCTTCCAATGTCCTTCCTCACTACAATATGCACATTGATCTCTGCCTAGTGGTACCCTGCTAATCCTAGCTTCAACTCCTCTATCCATCTCCCTCCCTGTCTCGCTACATCTGTGATAGCTACCGCAAACATGTCTGCTTTCTTCCTCATTTTACATTCCTCTTCACGCTTTGTCTCAGTTTCCCTATTCATATATACTTTATTTGCAACCTCCATTAACTGTGATATGGATATCCCTGCAAATCCCTCTAACTTTTGTAATTTTCTCTTGATATTGTTCTGGGCCTGGCTGACAAATGCTGAGTTAATCATTCAGGCAATATGTGGTGGACCAGGGGTAAGCCGGAGAGGCATTTGTAAATGTCGGGATTAAAAGGTACCAGTCATTTGTCGAGTTAGTATGGGACTTCGATAGGGTTGTTTAGTAACAGGTTCTGATCTGGGAGTAGTAATATAGGTGAAAGGGGGTCAGTTAATTTTACTAGTCAGCATTAGGTGATTGAAAAATAAAAATGTGTTTAAACCAAAAACCTGCCAGTAGGTGTCACGAGAGGGTAAGTAATTGTATCAAAATAGCCTTTATGGGTCTAACAATAAAACTTGGCTTTTCATATATTTATACCTAAAATAAAACCTTACGACAAGAAATATTAAAATAGGGTAAGCAGTCCTAATTCTGTCTGTTGTATGCCAGTATAGAGTTAAGGATGATTAAGCGGTCATTAATATTTTAAACAATGTAAATCAATGTAACTCCCGAAGATAGCCAGTAGGTGGCCCTAGAGTGCTTCCTAAAGTCTAATGAAGCAGATAGACTTTAATTATGTGAGACGGGTATGTGGGTAGGCGGGGACAATAGAGCAGAGGGAGTGCAAATACCAGCTACACCAGTTTTAGCTTGGGAGGAAGAGTAGGGGGTTGGGAATCAGATGCAAGGGGGGTGTCCAAACTAGGTGGAATTAAGGCCTTAGTGGACAAACAGGTTCTGGCTACCATGGACTCCATTGTTCCTCTTAGCACAGCTTGATCCATTCAGCAGTGTTTCAACAATCTGTATACAGCATATTATTTATAACAATGTAAACCTGCTGTATTAAATCTGGATCAAGGATCCACAGGAACACTGGTTACCAGAACAGGCCATCCTCTGCTCCACAGAGTATTTTAATCTTTTGGGGGACAGTGTTACACCATAATCACAAACAGCATATTCCTTAGAAAAGTTTTTTTTTTTTTTTTTAAACATACAATACAAAGGACCATTTGTGAATCAGAAGCACCCATGATTTCAACAGAGCGTCTGATTCAAAGCTGTACAAATATACAAACAGTTTCAACAGTCACACCAGTTACCGTAGCAACAGCACCACGTGGCACGGTTACTAGGCCCAAACATACACGTAAACACACGCACAGGATCGTCACACACTCAACAATATCACGACGTCGCACACACGAAATTAAATGAAAAACCCACCAAAGACTATACACTTATCAATGTAACTATTATTCAAACCATACAATTATCCACACTATTAATCCACATAAACTAACCGATCACATAACATTTCAACAATTTTGTCTCTACAGTCAGTGGTTATGGTACGGTTAGTAACTCTTCTACAGTTTAGAGAATTATGGTTTTAAAGTTACAATATCAGTTAGTACACATGCAAGGTGAAATAGTAATTTTAGTATTTTTCACGTAATATCAGTAGTTATGGTACATGTCAGTGGTTATGGTACATGTGACGGACCGAGTACCTCCGCCAATCGATGCTCCTAGCGCTTGCCAAGGACTCCGAGCACTCCAATCGACACCAGCACTGCGGACCCCACTTCCAGTGATGCAGCTGCGCCGGGGTCTTGCCGTCTCTCACCCACCCTGGATCCATGACCAGGATCCAGCTCCCAGTGGGTGAACCTCTCCTAAATCCAGAGAGCGTAGCAGGAACAAATCAAGCTCTTACAAGAGCTTACTCTGGGGAGTAAGTGATTATAGCAATCCCCAGAGTGTAGCTATCCCTTCCCCCAAGCATGAGCCAAGGCTTCAAGAAAGGTGCAAGTAGGTCTGGTTTATTGAGGGCTACCTGACCGGTATTTATGCAAGTGTCCACCAGGTGGACACTCCCCTAGGGGACCTGATGGAACAATGGGACACATATTGGATATTAGCCAATCACAGACAATACAAACAAAACACTCCCACAGTGACATCACAATCCCTCCTCTATATCCTGGAGATAATTAGGACGTAATCAAATTATCTCCCAGGACAGAAGACTCCATTAACCACATGGTTACAAAAAGACATAAAATTACACAATGTTAAAATTACTACATAAAACATATACATGCAACATATCCCCAGATAGCTTAGATCTGAGCGCACATTATTACTGAATGGCGCTCAGATCACATACATACAGTTCAATCGCCATGGAGCCAAAGTCTTTTTCATAGTCTTTCATTACACGAATAGGCTCCATGGCATAGCTATCTGGGGTAGCACTACTCTCATACTGAAAGTCCTGAACTCCCCGGCAGAAATACACAAATAAACCTTTCTGCAGGGTAAAATACAACTATCAGCACAGGGGCCATAGTCGGAAGGCAGGAGGCTAGCCAGTAGTCCCCTCCAGGCACAAGTATATATCAGTGGTTATGGTACCGTGAGCTATTTTACACTATACACACAATTTACACGTCTGCTAAACGGCAGAGCTCAAGCTTTCTAGCAGGACATACAATTCACCAATTACAACGTATTTAACAACATTTACAGCAAACCCAACTACTCTAAGTGGCCAGTACTTCGAGAACTATCAAACTATTTACACCAGGATTCGGTTAGTCTACGCTGCCCAAGCACCACATATAGCGAACTAGTGGGCGGAATTTACAACAGTACCCATTAAGGCCATCTACTCTATCAATAGTCTAGTGGCTGAATTTACAACAGAGCACAGGTTGAGAGCTAGCAGATGGAATGTACACCAGAATCTGCTTAGTCTCGCCGGCCTCCCCGACCTAGCGTCCGAAATTTACACCTAGACACGCTAGTCAAGACAGGACACCGGTGTCCGGCATTAAACTTTTTACACCAAGATTTAGCCTGACCTAAACCACCTATATTAGACGGGCTGACTACAGAGCATCTAATTTCCAGATAAGCGGTGCGCCTTCGCTTCTTCTCTCCAGAGGGAGGGGGCAGTCCAAAAAAACGGTTCCAAATATAAAACCCCTTGTGGGCCTACCGCTCTAACGGTATCAGTCTTACCTCTTAGTTCCTGGACGTGGGTTCACACTCATCGACAGGACACCCCGGTACTCACTGTGTAGAAGCCAATGATCTCCTGGACAACAGGCCAGTGGCGCCGAGACGAAGGGAGGTCCACGCAGTAGAAGTCCAGGGGTGCAGCCGTGGAGAATGTTGGTAAAAAGTTTACCGTCTCAAATCTCTGCGCCAGCTTCCGTGCAATGAGGTTCCCGGACCCAATGCACCAAAAATGTTACCGGAGGAATAACAGGAACAAACCGCAGAAACTACACATAGAGATATGGACACAAGTCTTCAGGAAGTAACAGGTCTTTTATTTACACACCAATCGGGTCTCACACTGAACTTGTGTTCAAAAGGTATGAGCCCAGAGCATAGTTTGCACAGGCTATTTATTAACAATAACTCCTCCCATTCATAGCTCCACTCACACATACCCTTAGACCAATCAGTGAACAGGATATTCAGGATCACCTAACCGTATGACTCCTTTTAAGGACAAAGGAATGTGACTACAGTTGATGCACATGCTCAGTACATTGATGACAGTATTTTAGCTACATGTAACTAACTAACAGATCCAACAAACACCTGTACTTGTATATGTCACATGGAGATTTCAGGCCTACTAAATTTTGAACCATGTTGAAATCCCATCACATAGGTACTGAGGCCTGGTAAACATACATAACAAATGCTGAAAAGTATAACCGAGGCCATGTGGGCTGACAATAATAAACTACAAATATGAAAACGGAATATGGCATTGCATTTATTATACAAAAGAACATAGGGTGACTAACTAAATTGCATATTATAAAATATGATATGTTCAAATACAGTAAGCATAATGCATTAACCGAATTGAGGTATCACTGTGATGCTGAGATTGAAATAGGCCATATTTCCGTTAGTAGTGAAATTCACCATATCCGAGTGATGAAGGAATACGGACTGAAATGCTTTGTCCCACCCAGCATCTTGTGTGTTTCTTTGTCCAACCACCACTTTGTTCGTGTCTTTTCCCCCAGCCCCTATGTGTGTCTCTTTGGTTTCTTTGTGACCCCTGGCCACCTGTGTGTTTCTTTTACCTCTTCCCCCAGCACATCTGTGTTTCTTTTTGTCCCCCGCAGTCCTTCTGTGTGTCTAATTGCTCCCTCAGCCCTCCATGTGTCTCTTTGTCCTCTCAGAAGTGCTGAGAAGAACCTATTTGTCCCCACCCCTCTGTGTGTCTCTTTGCCCCCAACCCTCTGTGTATCTCTTTGTCCCCGAACCCTCTGTGTCTCTTTGTCCCCCCTGCCCCTATGTATTTCTCTTTGGTCTCTTTGTCCTCCCCAGGCCTTCTGTATGCCTCTTTGTCCCCTCAGCCCCTCTGTGTGTCTCTTTGTCCCCCTCAGACCCTTTTTGTGTCTTTTTGTCCCTCCCAGCTCTGTGTGCCACTTTGTCCCCCCGTCCCTATGTGTTTTTCTCTTTGTCCCCTCTGTATGATTCTTTGTCCCCACCCAGCCCACTGTGTGTGTTTATCCCTAAGCCACTTTGTGTGTCTCTTTATACCCCCTGCCCCTCTCTGTGTCTCTGTGTCTCTTTGTCCAGTCAGCCGTCTGTTTGTCGCTTTGTACCTTCATGTAGCATGGCCGAGCATCTACAGTGAGCAGCTTCCTGTCAGGCTGGGTAGAGGATACAGAAAATCTTCTACCATGGTCCGCTTGGCTACACTACATGGAGTGACAGGCATGAGGGGGAGCACTGTGCAGTGCGCTCCTCTCCTGCTAGTCACACGGAGACTACGGCCCTTGAGTCATTGCACCCTAGGCAGCTGCCTAGTTTGCCTAGTGGTATCACTGGCCCTCGGTGGCAAGTAGCTCAGGATTACAAAAATCTAAAACCTGATATAAACATATATTTTGGGGTTTGGCATGCAATTTGTAACATGTTATTTTCTAAACCTTAAGGAATCATTTTATTCATTATTAATTTGTGATTATTATTATTTATTTATTTTTGCAGTGCAGATAATAATAACAAACTGGCTTCAGGTACCCCAACGGCATTCCTTGAGTTGCTTGGCTTATCTAACAAGTAAGGTAGTTGCTAAGCACTGCACATTTTTTGGTTTCATAGGTACAAGATGAAGTTACATGCAGACATTCTATACTGGTTACGATTTGCTGGATACATGCTTAAATGTGAGAGAGATAACATCACCCCTTATATCCCCATAGCTACTCCCGATTGAGGTTAGTGAGGTTGGTGCATTAAGACAGGTAAAATTTCAAGATTGCCATGTTATGCTGAGACAATTTAAGGCTAGTTAGGTCGCTGGTTTCAGAGAGTCCCCTTGTGGCTGTTTAGCTTATGCCCTCTGTGGGCTCAACATTGTCCCACTGTTATCCGGTGGTCTGCCTGTGTTGCGACTCCCGCGGGGTTGGTTGCATAGGCGTGCGCATGGGGTGTGTTGGGTGTGCCTGGGCACACCCTAATCCCCGCAGCACGCCTCTGGAGTGAGACCAGCAGGGGAGATCTCAGGATCTCATGCAGAGAGGGGGGAGGAGCTCAACCAGCAGCTCCTCCAAGTTTCTCTCGCGAGGTCGGAGCGTTGCCGCAGCAACGCTCAGATCTCGCGAGAGTGAACTCTAGCCCCGCAGGCAAGAGTTCACTCTCCACTGGACCACCAGGGATGGCAGCAGCACGATCCCCCCTCCCTACATAAGGTAATAAGGGGGGGGCGAATATTAAGTAATGTACCCCCACCTCCACCCCCCACAATCACCCACACACCCCCACACATACAGCACACACACAGCACCTACACACACACATACAGCACCCACACACACACACATACAGCACCCACACACATACAGCACCTTCACACACACACACACACAGCACACACACACATACAGCACATACACACACACATACACACAGCACACACACACACAGCACCCACACACACACAGCACCCTCACACACACAGCACCCTCAAACACACAGCACCCTCTCACACACAGCACACTCTCACACACATTACACAAACAGCACCCTCACACACAGCACACTAACAGGACCCTAACAAACACACACACAGCACACAAACAGCACCCTTACACACACATCACACTAACAGCACCCTCACACACAGCACCCTTACACACACAACACCCTCAAACCACCTTCACACAGCACACACACACACAGCAGTGTATGTATGTGTGTATATATATATATATATATATATATATATGTGTATATATATATATATATATATATATATATATATACACACACACATACATATACACGCGGCGTGTGTTTGTGCTTTAGGGTGCACACTCTAATGCAATAGGCTGTGCACGCCTATGTTTGGTTGACAAGTGCTGCACAACAGTCCGGGAGTGATATGCGGCTTACGGCTTGATGGACCTGGACCCCGGTGCGTCTGGAGAGTGGCATGTCGCGGGTTATGGGCTGATGGTTCCTGTTGTTTGGGCGAGTGCTGGCTTGCTATGCCCTGTTTGTTGCTGCCGGTTGCTGGCCCCTCTCCTCAGCGGAACCGAGAGCTGGAGGAAAGTCTCCAGAGGTAGGTGTCCATTAAGATGCTAGGGTGTGTGTGCAGCTAATCTTTGTGGGTGTCGGATCGATTGGTTCTCTGGTCCAAGTTGGTTGTGGTGGATGTGGGGGGGCAGCTTTCATGTACGCCATTCTTGGTGCTGTTGTGCGTGGCCTCCACCATCTTAGGTTCATCACTCGGATTGTGGATCAGTTTGGCAGGCCTGAGTCTCAGTCTCTGTTTTAGTGGTCGGGTCATCGGGGTGAGGACCGGAATCACCCCTGCCGGTCCATGAGGGGGGAAAAGAGCCGGTTCCTCGAGGGTCTGAGCCCCTGGCTGGACACTGTTAGGTGGGATAGCGGGGCGGCGGACGTCCGCTCCACTCACCGCCGAAGTAGGCCTCAACTTTGGTAGTGAAAATTTCTCCTCCAGGGGACTAATACTCGTTGAGCCAGCCTCACCCTGGATCCAGTGCACTCTGCCCATCGAGGGCCGCTGTTGCCGGTCGGCATAGTGGGCAAAAAATCGTAGTTTTGTGGCTGAACGGGTTAGGTTTTGTTGGAGCTGGTCTGTCTTGCGACCGTTCAGCTTGGCGGTCCGGCCCCGCCCCTAATTTGCGATTAGTTGTGACTATACCACACACTCACACCCTCTTTTTGGACACAAGTGATGCATACTATGCCAATTTTATGATTCTACTTCCAGATTTCTAGGGAGAGATCCCTGCTATACCTGTGAGTACTAAGCTCTATATCAAGCTGCACAATACGTGTAAATGGAGGAGATCTGCAAGCATAGAATGTTAACAATCCTAAATAGGGCTACTGTTATCAGAAAGCATTACAAATGCTAATATCTTAAATAAGAGCACAATGTGCATATTTCCTATACAAAAAATTATATATAATCAGTGACTAATGCACTCACCGGCACAGTATAAGCAATGACTTATGTAATTGATTCCTGCTGGAATTCAGCTACACTTAAATGAAATTACAGATCGTACAAAGAATTGCAGAAAACTTGTTCCCTTAATATTTTATGAGATTGTTCATGAGAGTTTAAAAAAACATACCCGTTGATAGCTTCTTGTTCTATTTTTTTCTATTTCTGGAACTCATACAGAGATTATCATTGATGTGTTATTTTAATCTTTCAATTAAAAGGAATCTGTCATCAAATATGACACAAGTTTGCCAGTTGGCAAACAAATATGTGTATTATCTGCCGTTTTCCTTAAATAAGGATTTACATGTGGCTTTTTGCATGATTTGTGTATGCAGCGCTACAAGTAAATTAAAAAAAATATCTTTGTAGTGTCTCTGTATCTTGTGTTCAGAAATTCAACTGTTTGTTTTATATCTGAAAACTATTTAGATGTGCACAGAATCAGGGCTGCCATCAGAAATCTCAAAGCTTCTTAAAAATTACATTGGCCGGGCCCCCACACCTAGTTACAGACTCCTTGCCAAACATACAGATATACACACAAACTGTCATACACACTGTTTCTGAATGCACTCATACACATTGCCATATACAAGTACAGAATGTAATACACACAAAAGGTCACATACACAGGTAGACAATGTTAGAAACACACACACAGATTAAGGTGGTCTATTTATAGTGCCTCCAATATTTCAAAGTATACTAAATATTATTAATCTCATGATTAGGGAATATCAGTTAATGCAAAACTTTACCAATTACCACACTAAACCTTAGATCTCACCTGAGTTCTTTGGATTCTGTGTAGTGATTCTTATACATTATAGAATTATTTACAATAAGAAAAGATTCTGTAATAGTAAAACAAATCTAGGAATGATTTATCCACACTATCAAGTCAATTACAATCAGGCGTGATTAATCTATCAAGCGACCTAAGGTTATGGTTAAGGCAATGAAAAGTGCATTGCAGGCCAAAACACATATCACAGGTTATGTACAACATCCAACCTTCAAAGGAATAGATCCAGGACCATAATACAACCTATGCTCTCAATAACAAGATTTCCTCCTATATGACACGCATCAACTGATCACTGCACACATGCAATCATGAAGCATAAGGCTGGCAGAAGGAATACCATACAATGTAAATCTATGATTGGGTGGGGACTGATTAACTAAATGGTTTGTTACTTAGATAGATATATGGAAGTCAATATTTAGGTTTATACTATATCCACCTCCCTTAGTAAGTAGTCCTAAGCTGTGATTAATCTTTTGGATTTGATAAATATCAATAACCAATATTAACCCCTTAAGGACTGATGACGGTTCAGGACCGTCACTGTAAACATCCCTTTGAGGATGGGTGACGGTCCTTAACCATCATAACGTCATTATGTACTTACCTGAACGGGGGAACGGTGGCAATCGGCGTTGCTCCCAGTCCGGGGGGACTGCCTGCAGTCTCCCCACGGCGAATTAGGACCCCGCGGCCACGTGATCGCTCTAACAGAGCGGTCACATGGCCACAATAGGTGCCTGTGTATCTGCCTGCAGAGGGACTGTCTGTGCTGCATGTGTAAAATAAATAAATAAAGTTTATAAAAAGCAATCAGTGTAAAAAAATAAAAATATATGTATATATATATATATATAAGATATATATACATGTATTATATCTATCTATAATATGTATACATATCTTATATACATAATGTCAAACTAAGTGTATTTTTATATTTATACATACATATATTAATATAAAAATACACTTATAATTAAATTACACACGTATATATATTATATATAAAATAACTATATATATTGTATATATATTATAAAATATAAATAATAAGTAAATAAAAATAAATACATTTTTTTTAAAATAATAAAAAAACTTTCTCTCTATATATATGTGTGTAATTTTATTCTAACAGTATTTTGATATTAATATATATATATATTTATATCAAAATACGCTTAGAATGAAATTATATATATATGTATAGATAAATAAAAATAATATGAAATATACATATGTCCATATACAAAATTACATTAAAAAAATTCATAAATATACACGTAGACTTCAAATACATAAATATGTATATATTTAAATTCTATGTGCATATTTATGTAATATTTTTACATAATTAAGTTATTTTATTGATTGCAATTTGAGGGACCTGCCTGACAACCCAGGCTGAAAGTCCAGAGAATTTAATTTGCTAGCACTGTGTTTAACCCTATAACTTTCTATGACACCCTAAAACCTGTACATGGGGGTACCGTTTTACTTGGGAGACTTCGCTGAACACAAATATTACAAACAGTAAAACATATCACAGCAATGATATTGTCAGTGAAAGTAATTTTTTTACATTTTTCACACACAAACGGCACTTTCCCTGATGATATTGTTGTAATACGTTTTACTGTTTTGAAACACTAATATTTGTGTTCAGCGAAGTCTCCTGAGTATAACAGTACCCCCCATGTAGAGGTTTTATAGTGTGTTTGACAGTTACAGGGTCAAATATAAGGCTTGATTTTCCTTTTTTTCTTTCTTTACATTGAAATTTGCCAGGTTGGTTATGTTGCCTTTGAGCGCGTATGGTAGCACAGGAATGAGAATTACCCCATGATGGCATACCATTTGCAAAAGAAGACAACCAAAGGTATTGCAAATGGGGTATGGTCAGCCTTTTTTAGTAGCCACTTAGTCACAAACACTGGCCAAAGTTAGCATTCAGAATATTTTTTTGAATTTTTAACACACAAACAAATATAAATGCTAACTTTGGCCAGTGTTTGTGACTAAGTGGCTACTAAAAAAGACTGGACATGCCCCATATTGAATACCCTGGGTTGTCTACTTTAAAAAAATATGTACATGTGAGGTGTGATTCGGAGATTTATGACAGATAACAGTGTTACAATGTCACTATTGATACATTTAAAAAATATATATTTTGAAACCGCAATGTCCTACTTGTACTTATAACCCTATAAGGTGCAAAAAAAAAAGCAAATAAGCATATAAACACTGGGTGTTTTTAAACTCAGGACAAAATTTTGAATCTATTTAGCAATTTTTTTCATTAGCTTTTGTAGATAAGTAAAAGATTTTAAGTAAAACTCCAAAAACATGTTTTTTTTAAAAAAAATTTCACCATATTTTATTATTTTTTTAAAAGTAAAATATATGACATGATACAAATAACAGTATGTAAAGAAAGTCCTTCTTGTCCTGAAAAAAATATATAAATTGTATCTGAACCGTAAATGAGAGAGAGTGAAATTACAGCTAAACACAAACACCACAAAAGTGTTAATACAGCTCTGGTCCTTAAAGTACAACATGGCCAAAACAATCCGGTCCTTAAGGGGTTGATTACTGATATCAACAAATCTGATAAGTTTGATGCAGCCATCAGTTGTTATCTAACACAGAAAGTCAATTACTTAATTATCACAACTAAAGCAGCCTTCTTATATAACACAGTTCTAAACCTTGAAGGAAATAATAATAGGTGAAATTGGTATGTCAAATCACTGATCACTATATTAGCATTAATTATACTTCACTGAGAGGGGGCGGAGCCTGACCGCCATGCAGAGTAGTCGCATCAGCCCGGAGCTCTGTGAAAATTAGCGATTTGTAAGCTTTCCTGTTGCGTAATCACGGCGCTGACGGGTCTCAATCCTCGTATACCTGGTAGGGCTCTCGCAGCAGCACAGCTGGGGCAACGGAGACTGTCTCCCTGTGGTAGTGATGGCTGGAACATCTTGCGGCCTAGGTAGTAGCGAGGGTGCGGGTGAAGCAGCCGATCACCCCGCCCGAAGGCCCCTTGAGCCGGAACCCGAGACTGCAGCAAACCACCCCAGATTACCTCTCCCTCCCCCGCCCCCGCCGGTGAGGGATATCCTGGCACCAGCAGGATACCTACCAGAGAGTCTTGCAAAGCATCTCTGAAGACACTCACACCAGTAACCAGCATTTCCATAATGGCGGATGCCATACTTCAGTCAGCAAGCCCCTCGGCCTCTAGAGTTCTGACGTCTCACACTCTGACTAAACTAGACAAGATTTTTGCTACCTTTCTAGCCAAAATTTCTGAGACAATGTCGACCTCTGAACCTGGCTGTCTAATATCACAGGAGTGGCAGTCAATGATGGTGTTCATTATTCTGACCTGAAAAAGATCCCTCCCACCTAAATCTTCCTCCTTTTATCCCCTGTTTCCTTATCTAAGGGCAAGTCCGAAAAGTGTAGATTAAGGTTTTTAAGCACATCTGATTTGTAGAAGTTTTTATACAGTACTTCAGTATTTGTTTAAGTTTTGTTGGTACCTGTCCAGCAGATGACGCTCTGTCCCCAGGAATTCCTAGTCTGGAGCTTTAGGTTTTATTGTATGTTGCAATACATCTCGGGCAGGGATTCCCAACCCAGACTTCAATTACACTGTATCAGTTCAGGATTTAGGTATTACCTCGTTGTATCTAAAGTGTTTTTTTTTTTCTTTCTTTCTAAAAACACCTTAGACACAACTGGGTAATCCCTAAATCCTGGACTGTTAGGGGTTACTTGAGGACTGGGTTGGGAACCGCTGATCTAGGGCCATCGATTGACCTATGATTAACACAATGTACCTTGATCAATTTATACCTATCCTTTCAACTTTAGCTTATTTGCAATTATTTGATCATTTATATCTAGACAGATAGTTCATATGCCATTATCTCTATACCCTTCATAGTTACATTATTGATATAATGCATAATATATTATTTATCATTTAAACTAGTGCTTTCCTAGTAGTGTTAGGTAACATACTTAAATTATTTATTAAAATGTATATATGTATCTATAAGTATTATATAAGTGTGTGTGTGTATATATATATATATATATATATATAAGCAGATACACCAAAGAAGCAGAGACTAAGAGAATCAATGCCCTCTTTATCAAAGAACCATCCAAGGTGTATGCACAGCTACAGGGTAACCACCACATCTCCTGGCAAGACCCTCCGAGAGTTGAGACTGAACAGTACTGGAAGGATATCTGGGAGAAAAAAGCATCGCATAACACGGAGGCCCAGTGGCTACTAGACCTGAAAGCAGACCACTGCATGCTGCCTGAACAGGAACCAGTCATCATCACAGTTGAAGATATCCAACAGAGAGCAGCACACATGAAGAGCTGGTCAGCCCCAAGACCTGACATGATCCACAACTACTGCATAAAGAAGCTAACAGTGCTGCATGAACGCCTAGCAGCACAAATGAACCAGCTACTAGAAACAGGCTCCAACCCTGACTGGCTAACACAAGGCAGAACAATATTGGTCATGAAGGACCCTCACAAGGGAACAGCACCATCCAACTACTGACCAATAACCTGCCTCCTAACAACATGGAAAGTCCTGTCAGCAGGGCCGGACTGGCCCACCGGGATACCGGGAAATTTCCCGGTGGGCCGTCAGCACCTGTGGCCGGGCAGACACCTGGGTCTGCTGGCGGCCGCTGGGGAGGTCTTCTGGGGGCTTTTGGTGGCCGCTGGGGGACTTGTCCTGGTGGCCGCTGGGGGAGCTCTCCAGCACGCAGCTGAATGAGACCGGCGCCGGAATATGACGTCATATTCCGGCGCCGGTCTCATTCAGCAGCGCGCGAGGGCGGGAGAGCAGAGCCAGCGCAGCTCCCCCAGCGGCCGCCAGGACAAGTCCCCTAGCGGCCGCCAGAAGCCCCCAGAAGACCTCCCCCTGGCAGGTATTAGTAATGTGTCTGTCTGTCTGTGTTATGGTGTCTGTCTGTATGGTGTGTGTGTCTGTCTGTCTGTGTCATGATGTCTGTCTGTCTGTATGGTGTGTGTGTGTGTGTCTGTCTGTCTGTGTCATGGTGTCTGTCTGTCTGTATGGTGTGTGTGTGTGTCTGTCCGTCTGTGTCATGGTGTCTGTCTGTATGGTGTGTGTGTGTCTGTCTGTATGGTGTGTGTGTGTGTGTCTGTCTGTCTGTGTCATGGTGTCTGTCTGTCTGTATGTATGGTGTGTCTGTCTGTCTGTGTCATGGTGTCTGTATGTATGGTGTGTGTGTGTGTGTCTGTCTGTATGTATGGTGTGTGTGTGTCTGTCTGTGTCATGGTGTCTGTCTGGTGTGTGTCTGTCTGCCTGTCTGTCCATCATGGTGTGTGTGTGTGTGTCTGTCCATCATGGGGTGTGTGTGTGTGTGTGTGTGTATGTCATGGGGTGTGTATCTGTCATGGTATATGTGTGTTTCTGTGTCTGTCATGGTGTAAATGTGTGTTTAAAAATAGTGTTTTTGCTCACCTTTTTTTTCCCCACGCAGCGTGCTGGTCTCCCCTCGACTGGCCCTGCCTCTATAGCTGAGATCATCAAGCTTGATGATCTCAGCCAATCCAATGCTTTGCCATAGGATTGGCTGCAAAACGCCACTCCAATCAGCATCTCCTCATAGAGATGCATTGAATCAATGTATCTCTGTGGGGAACGTTCAGCACCTACAGAGTGTGGAGGCCCTGAATGTAGGTGCACTAACACAGGAAGCACAGGAAGCACCTCTAGTGACAGTCTGAGTGACTGTCACTAGCAGTGTCACTTTGAAGCAATGTAAACACTGCCTTTTCTCTGAAAAGTCAGTGTTTACGTTGAAAAGCCTGTAGGGACATGCTATAGACACCAGTACCACCACATTAAGCTGTGTGTGCGTCTGCTAGTGAGTGAGCTTGCTTGCATGCGTGTGCCTGCTAGTGAGTGAGCTTGTGTTTTTATGTCAATGAGCTGATATATATCAGTAAGATTGTTTGTCTATGAGGCTGTGTATCAATGAGCTTGTGTGTGTCATTGAGATGTCAGTGAAATTGCCTGTATCTGCATGTGAGTAAACGTTTTACCCTGAAAGGACCAATATTTTATATTAGAAAAAGCAATATATATATATATATATGTATATATATATATATATATTACTCAATCATCTGTCCTGGCAAGACATAGCCTTACATATTACACGCGACAATAAATGGCGCAGTGACTTATGGGGCTGGCACAATTTTTTTTTCCAGGGCTGCTTTGTATCCCCAGTCTGGCCCTGCCTGTCAGGAATCATAGCCTCCAAGATCCAAGGGCATATGAGTCAATATATGAGCAATACTTAGAAGGGGATTGGAAACAACACCAGAGGATCAAAACACCAACTGTTGGTAGACCAAGCAGTCACAAGAGATTCTAAGACCAGACAGACCAATCTGTGCGTGGCCTGAATTGACTACAAGAAAGCCTATAACACAATGCAACACACATGGATATTGGAATGCTTGGCTCTCTACAAGGTCAGCAAGACAATATGAACCTTCATCAAGAACTCGACAGGCAAGTGGAAAAAAACATGAAAAGCCAATTGCAGGACAACAACTCAGGTAAACATTAAATGTGGCATATACCAAGGTGATGCGTTATCCCCAATGCTGTCCTGCATAGGCCTCAGCAAGGACATCGGAATGTCATTCGGACTAGAGAAGTGCGGGTGGATAATAGCAAAAAGAGGGAAGATGATCAGGACAGAAGGTGTTGAAGTTCCAGAAAGCCAAATAGAAGATGTAGAGAGCAGCTACAAGTACGTGGGGCTACCACAAACGGATGGCAACCATGAGGAAGAGGCAAGGAGGATAACAATATCCAAGTACCTCCAAAGAGTCAGACAGGCCCTGAAGTCCCAGCTCAATGGCAAGAACAAGATCCAAGCCATCAATACATATGCCCTACCGGTCATCGGGTACCCAGCTGGAATAATAACCTGGCCCCCTGGCCAAGAGAAGAACTGGTCACCATGGATGTCAAAACCAGGAAACTACTCACTATGAATGGAGGATTCCACCCAAAATCCAGCACCCAGAGACTGTACACCTGCCTAAAGGAAGAAGGTCAGGGCCTGATGAGTGTCAAGGCCACAGTCCTGGATGAAACACAGAGCATCCACAAGTACATCACGAAGATGGCTCCCAAAGATGAATGTAATGGAGCTTCCTGTACCCCGGTTGGGTACCTCTGCCGACGGATGCTCCTAGTGCTCACCAAGGACCATCAGCACCGCATCAGACACCATAAACAATGCAAACCCCACGAACCGCCGCAGCTTGGTTTGGTTCTCGCCGTCTCCTACCCACCCTGGACCTACGACAAGGCTCCAAGTTCCAGTGGGTGAACCTCTCTTCCTTCAGAGAGCGAAGCAGGAACAGCTCTCAGAAGAGCTAATGATTATTCAAGGCAGAGCATAGCAATCCCTTGTAGCAGTTTTCCCCAATAAGAGACAGAACTCAGTATTGAGGGTGAAGTAGAACAGAAGGTTTATTGCTCGACAACAATACCCTGCGGACAATTTAAGATGGCCGCCGCCACATGTTTCAATCTGTTCTAGTTAAAAGTCCAAAGGGGCAGAAACAGTGCCTTAAAATCAAATAAGTCACAGGGACCATAATCCCAAGGTAAAAGGCTGGCCATGAATCCTCTCCAAAAATCAGTGGCGAAGTGGCTTTTGCCACAATGAACTTCTAAAGGGAATGCCTGAGACTTTCACAGATCGAGGATGCAGGAAAAAAGGAGGTTCCTTGGCAAGACAAACCTCTCCATAGGGTGTACCACCAGCAGATAGTGGATGTGGCTCATATGACAAAGTCATACCAGTGGTTGGAAAAGGCAGAACTGAAAGACAGCACTGAGGCACTTATCCTAGCAGCACAGAAGCAAGCACTTAGCACCAGATCAATAGAAGCTGGAGTATACCACACCAGGCAAGACCAAAGGTGCAGACTGTGTAAAGAGGCCTCTGACACAGTCCAGCACCTAGTAGCCAGTTGCAAGATGTTAGCAGGAACAGCATACATGGAAAGACACAACCTAGTTGCTGGGATTGTGTACTGAAACATCTGCACAGAATATGGATTAGACCTGCCTGCAAGTCCAGATGGGAGATACCACAAAGGGTAGTTGAGAATGACAGTGCTAAGATCCTGTGGGACTTCAAGATCCAGACAGACAAGCAAGTGCTGAACAACCAACCAGACATCGTGGTGGTAGATAAGGAACAAAAGACTGCAGTCATGGTGGATGTGGCAATACTCAGCAGGGCCGCCATCAGGGGGTGACAACCATGATGGTTGTCGTGGGCCCGGCGGTCCTGGGGGGCCCAGACTGCTCTGGCTGTCCCGTGCCCCTCTTTCCCTCTCTGCACACATAGATAGCGAATATCGCTATCTATGTGTGCAGCCACGGGCCCCTGGCTCCCTGTTACCGCAGAGGGGGCCCAGCACAGAGAGAGGAGGGGGGTGATGGTGAGAGGGGGGTGATGGGTGAGAGGGATGGGGTGATGGTGAGAGGAAGAGGGGGGTGATGGTGAGAGGGAGAGAGGGTGATGGGGAGAGGGAGAGGGGGGTAATTGGGAGAGTGGGGTGATGTTGAGAGGGAGATGGGGTGATAGTAAGAGGGAGAGTGATGGTGAGATGGGGTGAGGGAGGGGGGTGATAGTGAGAGATGGGTGATGGTGAGCGGGAGGGGGGGTGATGGTGAGAGGGAGATGATGGTGAGAGGGATAGGGGCATGATGTTGAGAGGGTAAGGGGGTGATGGGAAGACGGGGTGATGGGGAGGGCGACCAAATAACGTATTGATTTTTCACCTAAATACTCTTTTTATTACCTTTTTCCAGCATTGCAGCATGGTCATGCTGCTGGTATCTCTTTCTCCGTGTCGTTATTTGATCTTCCGACTTTTTTAATTAAAAAAAAAAAAACACTGCGTTTTTTCTGAAATGGCAGTGTTTTTCTTACTGGGGCTAAAATGACAGGGACAAGGCATCCAAAATATTAAAATGAGGTGAAGTTGTCTGTTTGACTATACTGTCCCTTTAAGGTATTGTCCTAATGTTCTAGACAAACTTTGTTATTTTGTAAAATCAAGAGTATAGGGTTATGCCACATGAAACTCCCCAGGTGTTAATTCCTAAATTATTCCTCCAATCATCCATACATACATTCATATTAGCAAGACTTGTAAGATTATACCAAGTGTACGCAAGAGATAAGTCTACAGTGGAAGATGGACATTACCGAGAACAAGGCTGAGAGATTTACCTTGAGTATCAGTGATTTCACTGCATTGTTAGACAGTCGGGAGTGGCAATAATGCAGGTTTAGATTACACATGACAATTAAACTTTGGAAGAGGGTACTTAATTGCCGAGAGCAGCAACACTCCAGTAGTAATCAATCAAGTGAACAGAATGACCAAGTATTTCATGTTCTACATATTGGCTATTTATTAAAGATTACAAAAGCAACATTTTGGCTGCAACAGTATCTATCTTATCCTCAGACCTCATACTTACATAGTCAGAGGCGGCTCTAGACTTTATGAGGCCTTAAGCGAAACTCAAACATGAGGCCCCACTAACACCAAAGTGAAAAAAATAGAGTTGCAATACATTGATGCACTGTCTACCTGTGTATGTGCCTGAGAGTGTGTGTCTGACAGAGAGAGTATCCTTGTGTGTGTGAATGTATGTCTCTGTGAGCATGTCTGTGTTTTTGTCTGGGACGGTATGTGTATGTGTTAGCTGCTTGAAGTGTGTTGTTGTCAGGATTACTGTTGATCCAGCACGCAGAAATAGTATCACACCTAGGACTAAGGATAACGTCAAACAGGACCTTAGAATGGCTGGACTTAACGTATCCAAAATAGTCAAAATACTTGCCGAGGTCGGGGATACAGAACGAGACACAACGATGAGGGAAAGCCAAATGTCAAGGATACCAGAAATCAGGGAAGTCAAACGAAGCCAAAGTCAAATACCAGAAATACTATGATCAGGAAACCATGACAGGGCACTGATCAAAAGGTAATCTGGGTATAAATAACCCTCCCGAAGCTGTAATTGGCTGTATGTGGCCTCTGACCCCAAAACGTGCACGCACGTAAGCACCATCTTTGAGATGGGCAAAGACTATTTTCCTATTAAAAATGGAACCGCAGCGGCTGGCGTCTCTTGTAACACCGCACACTCTGGGGACTGGGATGGAAGGAGGTCGGGCTTTGATCTGCCATGGGTAAGATAAGTATTTGTTATTTCTGTCAGCGTGACCGCTGTGTTTCCGTGCGGACACGCCAACAGAAACCCACAGCACCGTGACAGTTGTGTGTATGCGGGTATGCCTGGGGCCTTTGTGCATTGTGTTTATGGCAAATCAATGTTTCCTGACTGTGTGTGTATGATGAAGGGAGAGGGGGTGTTGTTGAGAGGGATGGGGCGTGATGGTGAGAGGGAGATTGGGGATGATGGTGAGAGGGAGAGGGGACTGATGGTGTGAGGGAGAGGGGGTGACGGTGTGAGGGAGGGGGGAGGGGTGCTTGAGAGAGAGGGATGGGGTGATGGTGAGGAGAGGGAGTGATGGGGAGAGGATGGGTGAGAGGAAGGTGATGAGGAGGGTGATGGTGAGAGGGATGGGGTGATGTCGAGAGGAAGATGGGGTGATGATGAGGGAGAGGGTGATGGAGAGGGGTGATGGGGATAGGGAGGGGTAATGTGGAGGTGGGGTGATGTTGAGAGGTAGAGATGGTGAGATGGGGGTGATGGTGTGAGGGAGGGGGGTGATAGTGAGAGATGGGTGATGGTGAGCGGGAGGGGGGTGATGGTGAGGGGGTGATGGTGAGAGGGAGAGGGTGTGATGTTGAGAGGGTAAGGGGGGTGATGGGAAGATGGGGTGATAGGGAGGGGGAGAGGGAAAGGGGGGTGATGGTGAAAGGGAAGGGGGTGATGGTGTGAGGGAAGAGGGGTGATGGTGGGGGTCTAAATACCTTTTTTTATTCACTGGTGGTCTGGTGGTGATATCCGGTCTACAGCTCTACAATGTGCAGAGCTGCAAACCATGGCCAGTTCATGCGAGACACATGGGCTGCAGCTCTGCACACTGTGGAGCTGCAGACCGGTGTCTGTGATGGGCACTCTCTGGCCGGGAAGACTGGAGGGACCTCGCACCCTGCGGCTTGCTCAGCATACCGAGCAAGCCGCCGGGCCCCCTCCTGGAGTCAGGTCTTCGGTCACTGACCGAAGACCCAACACAATCTGCCCTAAAGTGTTTTAGGCGGCCGCGAGGCCACAGCCAATGCGAGGCCTTAGGCAGACGCCTAAACCGCCTAATTAGAGAGCCGCCTCTGTACATAGTAATCTAGGTTGAAAAAAGTCTAAAGTCCATCGAGTTCAACCTTTGAGAAACATTCGTTTACACTGTTGATCCAAGGGAAAGCAATTAAAACCCAATTGTAGCCATTTCAAATTATACCACAAAAAGGGAACAAATTCCTACTTTGCCTCGAAATGACAATCAGAAATATCCTTGGATCATCAAACTGTTAGCTTACATATTAATTATATTCTAGAATATTCTGGTTTTGCAGTTTTTTGCATAGAGTTTTAGCTCAGGCCCTCAGGGAAAATTTACTTAACCCAGATTTATGGTGAGCTTCAAGGCTTTCAATCCATTGCATTAAGCTCGTTGAGGATGGAGGTTTGAGAGAAATCCCAAAGAGATTCCATCATTAGGTGGTCTTTGAAAGAAGTTAATAATGATGCTTATAGGACAATCTATACAAAGGCATCTCTCTATGCTAATTTACCAACTCAGAACTATGTCAATTTCCTTCCAACGCTCATGTCTCACGAAAACCTCAAATATTTGGGGCAGACATGATCACACAAGGAGATCTGGAGGCCTCTGCTCTTAGCTAGGCTGGAAAAAATATTGATTCTATAAGAGTAGGTTGAACGGGGGGGGCAATAAACACCATTCCCATGGAAGTGATTGCTAACACACACAAATGTTAGAAATGAAAGCCATATGGATTTTCTGGCAACACTCAGATTAGGAAACAAAGTGAGAATTCATGATTTATGTCGATGAGATGGTGTGGATATAAAAGTATCTTGTAACTATTAATGTAACGGAGACTCTCACTTAGCAGAATGGCATGTTATGACATCAGCTTAAAGTGGAAATAAGAGGCAGAGTGCAAGTCATGATGTACCATAGAACAGAGCTTTATATAACCAAATTTCAGAGATTTTGCTAACAAAAGTGAGTAATGACTTGCTCATGGCTAAGTCAAAGGGTAATTTGTCCCTAGCTTATATTTCTGCACCCTCCTGCCACTTTTGACAGCATAGATTTGGCACCTGAACTCAAGCAGGAGTGTTGCTAGAGGGGAGCTGACCTAAGATTGGAGCCCTGAGTGGAGTCCTGATTTAAGTACTATTAAGAAAAAGACAACACTTTCAGTTACATATATTGCAACAATACCACTTTAATGTAAGCTAAATAGGGTGTGCTTTTAATAAAGGGACTATACAACTTTACCTTTATTTATGTATACTTGAAAAATGCTACAAATCATATTATCACTAGACCCTGTCTGAATTGCTCCCTGTCTCTATAATATATTTAAAGATGGCTTTCACATATAGCAATAGGCAATATATTCATTTGTTAAGTGTACAAGCAATGCAGAGTAGGTGCTAAACGCAACCACCACTATATGGCTATGATGGAGGCTCTGGCTGTAGAGAAAACATAGGCAAGTAAAGGACAATGGCTGTTCCTTATACGTTACTAAACAATAGACAGTGCAGAGCTTACTGTCATCTATATATTTTCCAGCCAGGTTCCACCACCGGAAAACGAATGGACAGCAGAGAACCAAATATAAAATAAAATAA
This sequence comes from Pelobates cultripes, assembly GCA_933207985.1. Classification (NCBI taxonomy): domain Eukaryota; kingdom Metazoa; phylum Chordata; class Amphibia; order Anura; family Pelobatidae; genus Pelobates; species Pelobates cultripes. The sequence goes on along the minus strand of OW240914.1, from coordinate 213,326,955 downwards.
CAAAAGCACTCAACTCTCATTTTGCTCAGGTTGTGAGCTTGTCCTGTTACTTATACAGCACAGTGTGGGGGTTTAATAGTGTGTGCAGGTTTATTGCTGCATATATGAGGTTAATAAAGCTTGGCATCATAATGAGATTCAGGAATACTAGAGTTGGACATAGGGTGTTTTTGGAAAGGGATTTTGTGAGGGGCCATCAAATCTACTCTTGTGTTGAAGCTCCTGGTGTGTTTGCCACCAAGCAACTCCTGAATTCCGGATAGGAATATTACAGTTCCCATGTTCTGAACAGAAAAAAAGTGGCGGTATTTTTTGTATGACATGCTAACAACCAGCTACACCGAGAACATTTCTTCCCATGACTCTACTATTTGTAATTCAACAGTTTAGATCCTTTATCCTCTAAAATCCTTTATCCTCTAAGATCCTTTATCCTCTAAGATCATGTATCTCTCTATTTAGGTTCCTCTGTCTTCTTTGCTCAATGTGTTTTACAGTTTAGAACCCTTTTCTTCCATCACTCAAGTGTTTCCTGGTTTATATTCTTTTTGTTCTAGGTACTACTTGAGGTTCTCTTATTAGCTTTATTACTACTATCACAGAGGTGCTTTGTAATTATGAACCTTTGGTATTCCCAACACAGAGGTAAAACAAAGTTAAAATAGCCTTACTGTCAATTGTTCAATAGGCATTTCCCTATTTACATCCTTGGTCCTCTAGCATTGATATTTCTAAGAGCTTTTGTGATCCGTACTAAATATATTTCTTGCCACTATTTTTGTTCTGTTAAATGGCAATATATTTCTTCCTCCTCAGATCTTTGAAGGAACCTCTGCTCTGATTCACAGTAATGTTGAACTTGGAGCTGCACTTCTAAAAGAAAGTTTTAATCACTCAACTATCTTCTTCTCGGATCAACACTATTGAATGACCCATCTGCAAAGGGAAGATCTCCACAGTGTTTTACTGCCTGTTTCATGCTTTGAGAGCTAGGATTGCATTGAGACTGCGCTTCCAATGCATTCCAAAGGGCAGACCGATTCTTTCTGTTAGGTTTCACCGATAGGATGGAGCTAGTTTGCCATAAACTCCAACTAAAAGTATAAAAACAAGTTAAGTTTTGACTCATGCAGATGCAGCAATGGAAAACATTTTTGTTAGGACTCACAAATGGCACAGAGACATGTATCCATTCTGCGAACTCATGCATAACAACCCACCGAGGTTCATTCACTAAATCCAGACTTATGGAGAACCTAAAAAGAGTATTGCACATTTTATCCCAATCTAGTCAAACTGGAGAATGTTTCTAGTTCACTCACGTTTGGTAAAAAATTAATATCTGTTATCTTCTCAATTTTAGTGAATAAACCCACTGTTTCTAGGTTGTCTCCTAGAAACATCCTACATCCTACAGTGATAAATGACTATCTTGTGTTATGTGCAGCAACTGCTTGTTATCTTTGCTTTGACGTTTTACCGTTCCCTTTCAATTTAGTTTCCTATATTCAAAAAGGGTTCAACATCTATGCTTGGAAATTATAGACCTGTGAGCTTAACGTCTGTGACTGAGAAAGTATTTGAAGGGTTATTAAAGGACCACTCTAGGCACCCAGACCACTTCAGCTTAATGAAGTGGTTTGGGTGCCAGGTCCAGCTAGGGTTAACCGATTTTTTCATAAACATAGCAGTTTCAGAGAAACTGCTATGTTTATGAATGGGTTAAGCCTTCCCCTATTTCCTCTAGTGGCTGTCTGTCTCATTGACAGCCGCTAGAGGCGCTTGCGTGCTTCTCACTGTGATTTTCACAGTGAGAGCACGCCAGCATCCATAGGAAAGCATTATGAATGCTTTCCTATGTGACCGGCTGAATGCGCGCGCAGCTCTTGCCTCGTGTGCGCATTCAGCCGACGGGGAGGAGAAGAGGAGGATCGGAGGAGGAGAGCTACCCGCCCAGCGCTGGAAAAAAAAAGGTAAGTTTTAACCCCTTGCCCCTTTCCAGAACCGGGCTGGAGGGGGACCCTGAGGGTGGGGGCACCCTCAGGGCACTATAGTGCCAGGAAAACGAGTATGTTTTCCTGGCACTATAGTGGTCCTTTAAGGGATAATATTCAGGAATTCATTGGGAAGAACTTTGTTATTAGCAATAATCAGCATGGTTTTATGAAACATAGGTAATGTCAAACTAACTTAATTGCATTCTACGAAGAAGTAAGTAGTAGTATAGATCATGGTGTTGCAGTAGATGTGATCTACTTGGGTTTTGCCACACCATTTGATACAGTTCCTCACAAAAGGTTAGTGCTCAAACTCAAAGAAATTGGTCTAGATGAAAATCCATGGGCAGAACATTTGCTTAAAGATAGAGAATTGTTGTTAATGGTAACTCTTCAAGCTGGACAAATGTCCCTCAGGGTTCTATTCTGGGGTCACTTTTATTTAACATTTATAAATGATCTTGAAATAGGCATTTAAACCCATGTTTCAGTGTTTGTAGACACAAAACTCTGTAAAGTAATACACTTTGAGTAGGATATTGCGTTGCAGAGACGAGCTACAAAATTAATAAAAGAAATGAAGCATTTTAGTTATGAAGCAAGGTGATATATTTAAACCTCTTTAGATTAAAAGACCTGTGCCTCAGATGGAACATGATTGCATTATACAATTATATTCAGAATCAATACAAACCCTTATCTGGAAATCTATTCATAAATAGGAATATACATAGGACACGAGGTCACTGTTTAGACTTGAAGAAAGGAAATTTAGTCTAAGGCAAAGAATTTTTTATTTTTTTTTAACATAAGAACAATAATGATGTGGAATTCTCTGCCTGAAGAAGTGTTTTTTTCCCCCCCAGAGTCTATACAGCTGTTTAAACAGCAACTAGATGAATTTTTGCAAAAACATTAAATTTAGGAAGATAATTTTTAATTAGTGGGATGATAGCTTCTTGATCCAAGGAGATGTCTGACTGCCATTCTGGAGTCATGGAGTAAATTGTTTCTATTTTTTTGCAAAATTGAAAGTGCGTTAAACTGTTTTTTTTTTTTTCCTTATTTTAAATCAACAGCAAAAACAGATGTGAGAATGGCTAAACTTGATGGACATGTCTCTTTTTAGCTATGTAACTATGTAACTATTTAATTTATTGTTAACACTAGGTTATGTTCATTGCGGAAAACTGCCACATTGATTCATGGCAAGTAGTGTGAAAGCTCATTTGCCCAAGCTTTGCTTAATAAGATACAGACTCACAAGCCCATCAAAGAAAACATGACATGCTGATGTCACGTTACAATATCTTTACATTGTAATAACTAAATGTTATTTTGTCTGATTATTGCCAATAATCAATAGCTATGGGGACCTTGTCTTTCTAAACAATTACTTTTCTAGTTCATCCTGTCTATTGAGAATGCTCTGCATGTGTCATGGTTAAAAAGTAAAGCTGCGTTTTCTATAAAATGATCAATGAACTATTACAGGGCTTCTCTGAATACAGCACATAAAATTATTCTATATGTTTTTTACCAGCTAAAATTGATTTAAAAAAAAAAGAAGGCGTACAGACAGTCTTTATATTGTAATATATTAAGGAGGAGTTGTCAACAGTGAGGTAGTGACATTTCCTCTTTCCTTTACCCCTTCACCCTTATATCAGTTTGAGGCCTACATATTATGTTTCTTTGCTGATGTGACCAAATCACCCATAGCCCTTAGCTAGTTCCTTGGGCCTTTAAAGGGATCCTACAGTGCCAGGAAAACAAACCCGTTTTCCTGGCACTATAGGTTTAATAGGTATCCTCCCCCCCACCCCCCTCCTGCAGGGCTGACTTACCTGAATCCAGCGCAGATGTCCCTCGGCGCTGAGTCAGGCTCCGCTCAGGCTCCTTTCCTGCGCGCGCATTAGACCTCCCCATAGGAGGACGTCCAGCGTCAGATAACTGACAAAGGTAGGTTTGGATTCCGGAAGCCCTGACATCCACAGAGGGCAGACTTAAAGCTGTTTTACATTGCAGCACTAAATGCAAAAGTGTCACAGCACCCAGACTACTTCAATTAGCTGAAGTGGTCTGGGTGCCTAAAGTGTCCCTTTAACTTAGCTACTCTGGTATTGCACTGTCCATCATTTCATGGCAATCTTAACAGCATTAAAGGCCCCCGGACAAAGCAGTGCACTGGGGCCCTGCAACAGGAATAAAAATGTAAATCAGCGATAAAAGTACGCATATATTTATTGGTACCTCCAACAAAATCAGTGTTTAAGCATTAAAAAAACTATATAAACATATTAGAACTTTGTTATAGCTTTACTGGCTTCAAAAATCATGTGTGCTGATTTTGTCTTGCTTATGTACAGTTAATATGTGTACGTTGTTTGTCAAGGTCAAGATATGTATTCGCAACAGCAAGATTGCATGTACAGATAACAGCTTACACTGAGGTGATTAGTCCACCACATTTTTTAATAAAGAGGGTTTGAAGGTTTTCAATAAATCTTGCGTAATAATATACTGAAAATTTGGCAAGTTTATAGGGCCCCCATGCTTATGGGAAACTGCCCAGCGTGTCCTTGCGTTAAGACAGCCCTTTATTATTCATATACTTCATTCAAGTACCACTTCAGCTCTTTAGTATGTTGGGATACATAACGTTTCCTCAAGCATTTAAAATACTTATTCACTAACGTGAGAATTGTTGGAAATTCAAAGTGAATTTCCCATTTAAGGACAAAATAGGTGAACTGGAAAAATTTGCCAAGTTACTTTGGCCTTAAATTTGAAAATCACTTTGAATTCCTGACAATTCACACTTTAGTGAATAACCCTGTTATACTCATAAAACGGAATATGTATCTTTGAGTCCATCATATATAGGGAAAAATTATATATAAACATATATATATCTCAAAATATAAAAATATTTTTCCAAATAATAAATCATTTGAAAATCTTATAAAAACACTAAATTTAGTCCTCTGTGAATTTACCTCATGATCTGTCCATTTCTATGTGACATTTCAAGTTCCCACTTTTATTGTTTTTTCTCATTAACTGTTATGGCTTCGCCATAATGTTCCTTTTCTCCCCATACAGCTTTTTCATATAACTGTTGTTGAAATCCATCTGGATTTCAGTTTGCGGAGTTTAGTGAATAAAACATTATATGATTTTAGCTGCTTATATATAAAAAGAAGTCTGATGTGATGGGTTTATTCATATGTTAAATATCACAATTAAATTGCAAAAACAAAAGCAGTCTGGACGCCCCCTTACGAAAACTATTGATGTTTAAATACTTCTGATACAAAAATCTGTTACTTTTGAGTAAATTAACAATCTAAAACATATATATATATATTTATTTTCTGAAAATTAAAAAAAAAATTCAAGTGCTCCACTGCTTAAGTTTATCATCAAGCCATGGTTGACCTGTGTGAAATACAACATTACCATCTGGTGGCAGTACATGTGAATTGCATTTGCATCCTCTAAATTGATTGTATATTAGGAAACCAAGTATAGTCATTTTAAAAGTTTAACACTGACCAAACATATTAGGCTTATTAAGTGTAGTCATCAGGTCTAGTGTAATACCTCCTCCTCTCTCAGTTAATTATTAATTTTTTTCAGTGGGAGATATATACAAATGTACCGAAGATGCAGTTCTTTCAACCCCTACCCTTTTAACTTTTACCCAGACTTTCTGTTGTTGTCAATGAGACTTCTTTGCACAGCAAGTGCTCTTGACAGTTGTTTGTCACTTGAGTTTAGCTCCACTGAGCCCAGTATACCAGGACGTAACAGAATTGGTTGTCTGATTGACAGCCAGGCGGGTTTAACAAGGTTAATTTATAAAAGTGTTTTAACAGTGTGCTTTTGCATGGAACACAAGGATGGCGTGGAGATCAGGGGATGTCATGCATAGCTGATGTACTGTCAGGAACCCAACCCCATCAGAAATCTTGACCAATGCTGCGTCTCATGATGAGTTCAGAAATCTGATGCAGGCTGGGAGCATGCACTCACCTTATAGTTCGGGCATTCACTAAAGCATGGGGACATGGGGCATTTAGGGTTAAGTGAGGGTTAAAATAAGGATTAGCTAATTTAGCCTCTCTCGCTCCTTACCCCAACCTTAACTCTAGGAGTAAAGTTCAAATGAACCCTAGACATAATTTTAAATGTAATGTTTTTTCTCTATGTGTCACTAATCTCTAAATAAAAAAATACTCCCTAAATTTAACACCAATTTTAATCCTAAATGTCCCATGTTTCAGTGCTTTAGTGAATGCCCTAACTATAATGTGAGTGTGACAGTAGCTTTACTTACCCTGCAGGACCTCAATAAGCCTCCATTTCAAACAGCGGGATCCTGAGGGAGGAAGAGTTATAATGCCAGCTGATGCTGTGTCACCAGGAGTGACCCAGTGGTCTTGCACATGCTCCTAACCTGAATCAGATTTCTGGACTCGCCAGGAATGCCACCATGCATGTGCAGCACAGTCCCCAGCTGAGGCCGCATCAACAGACTTCATGTGACTGCTCTGGACATGAAATTGGTTTGAGATTTCTTATGGGTCCAGAAATCTGATAGAACACTGGCACGACAGGCTTTAGTGCATAGTTTGTTTTCTTTTGTTTGCTTCTGTATTACACAGCCATATTACAGTGAGGATGCCTGGCCCACTTGTGTCCTATTAAAGATTAACACATGAGTAGACCTTCATAAGGATACCCCTCTCTGTCTCATAAGAGACCTTTTAGCTTAAAATAGCATGGTGAATGTTAGTGTAAGATTTAGGCCAGGAAAGGGTACTAGGAAGCTGATTGAGCAAAAACCAAATTTTTGCTCTCTCTTTATGAGTATACCTCCTTTTATTTTGCTTTTATGACAATAAAACAGAGAGCACTATTTTTCAGCTTTTATTCTCATTTTATGTATTTGGTGAGTATCTGTGACACTGCAATTTGGAGGGAAATATCCATGAACGCTTGACCCTGACCTACCATCTACAAGGAACCAAGCTGAGCGACATATCCACAGGCGGGGATCATACCACCCAGGCTCATATATCTGGAGCTGAACATAAGCTCCAGAAAATTGTAAGTGGCATTTTTCTTATTTTACCTTACAACCTATAGAATATACTACACTATATTCTGTCCTCATATTTTCATTACTGACTTACCACCATACGTGTTTGAAGACAACCAGAAGGTGCTGCTTCCCTGTACCCTTTCCTGACCTATACCTAGTTACCGCCCGATAGAAGAGACTCTGGTTTGGGAAGTACCAGCTGCAATGCCCAGATCTAACAAGCACTAGGAAACTCATCATCGCATGTATTTGGTGTAAGATTTGTGCAAAGGTATTTGGAATAGTGCACAAGTAACATCTTTTTGTTTTGTTCTGCGTCTCTCTCTGTCTGGGCACAGTTGGTCAAAATTATGACTTCCATGAAAATCCAGAACTCCTGAACAGATCTGGGTGATTTTTGGATATGTTGGTCCCCCCCAATCTGACATACAACCCACAAACAGCCCCACCAAACACAATCCATGCAAATGCATAACATACGTAAGTGGCAGCTGGTGAAGTTTAAAGATATCGGGGGTGCTAAACTCTACCTCCAGAATCTCACTCTTCCCTGTGACTTGTTAGGCTCTGTCCATTTAACCCCATGAATTCAGCCTCCGATACAATGAGAATTCATATTCTGTTCAACGATCAGCTGAGAGTATTTAGGTAATCCAACCCCTTTAAAAGAGATCCAATTCTACACCTATTGCTGTTGGAAAGCCCTGGAAGACAGAATAATACGAATGCTCTTTTTTGGGTTCTCTGGGATCTGCATAATCAATGTGTGATGTCAGAAATCCTGTTGGTGACTGTAGACCTAGCATACCTGAGAGTTCTATACATGATTAGTTGCTCAGCCTCTCAGTGGCATCTTCAGCCATCAATAAAGTAGGGTGGAGGAAACTGCAGAACTAATCATGACATCACGTTTTATCATTTTGTTTTTCTTTTGTCACATGCTTATTTTTATTTTATTTTGACCTTACAATGAGAGAGAGAGGGAGAGAGAGAGAGAGAGAGAGAGAGAGAGAGAGAGTGTGTGAGTGTGAGTGTGTGAGTGTGTGAGTGTGAGTGTGTGAGTGTGAGTGTGAGTGTGAGTAACTCCCCTTCCCATGTGAGTTTGCCACGAGCTCCTGGAGGAGCCCCCTGCCCACAGACTATGGGCCCTGCAGGGAAACCTGTAAAAGACTACCGAAGTTGACCGACCGTTAGCACTAATTTCCTTGGAACGGTATTGGGCATAGGACCATGTACACAGTCACAGTTCCATTATAACGCATTTCGGGAGGAAGACTTTGTTATTGATTTAAGAACATTTTATTTGCATGCTATGTTTTTATTTTATTTGTTCAATAAATTAATTTTTTGCAAAAGAAAAGTCGACTACCTTCCATCCTACTGCAAAAGAAGGGCTGTAGCCCCCTTAAAGGCACATACACCCATATACTAGGGGCCAGGTTTTAGGCTCCTAAGAAGGTGAGAAGCCACTCTTTTTTTCTTCTTGTATTTATCACTGTGGGAATTACTACACCAGAAGCTGGTTTGCTTGCCTTGTTCCTCCACCCCTTCTTCTCTCCATATATGAGGAACTGACGAATTGGATAAGAACTAGAGGTCGAGTGTCACCTTAGTACACATATGTCCAAGTGATTTGAGCCTATCCTGAGAGGCTCTAGCCCATGTGAGTGGGACTACTGTGGATTTGTTACACCATAGATAGTGCTAAAATATAAGTCACTACAATATTGCACTATATGAGTTTCTTTTGTTTCAGATTTGTATATTGGAATGTACTGCCTATATATTGTATACTGTGTTAACCCGTAAGGGTAAGTTTGTATTATATGAAGCGCTCCAATTACACACTAGGGGTGATATATTGACATTGTTCACTTCTGTGTGCTCTGCTTTCACATACTTCTATAGGAAGGAGAGTTCTTATATCTATATTGTAGCGGCTGACATAGTATTTTTCAAGGTCAAAATTGAAAAGCGCCTATTTTACACACATTAACTTACTCCTTTGTGAATTGTCCCTATAATCACTGAACTTACAATCTTGTAAGTAAAGCCAAGAAAGCTATCCAGCTAAAAGAACATTCCATTGCATTTAAAACTTTTTTTTTTTAAATCTAGTAGATGTATTCCCAAAAGAAAGCTTTGTGAGTCGAAGTGTTTTTTCAAGACCATGGACACCAAACTGAACATCTAACACGGTCTGTGCAAAAATTCCTTTTGATCAAGGACCCACATTTTAATCTATTTTAGATGATGAAACAAATGGGGGGCAAAAAGTCTCTTCAGCAAGAAAAGAAAGAAAACAAAAGCCTCGGTGGAATAATAATAAGGGTGCAGAAAATGCTCTTGCAAATAGATAAAACTGTCAAGATTATTTTACAAGCGGATTGGTCATTAAGTCACCAAATATTCAAAGAAATGTCTATGCTTTCATAGATCTACTAGCCACCGAACAAATTCAAAACTCCTCCAGTTTGGATCCATTAAAAGAAAAGATTGACCAGACATTCTGGATGCCTCTTCTGCATTGGCCAAAGGGAGATACTGCGAATTCATTTTCTATCTAGAAATCTTGGTGAATTATTTATCAGCTCATCGCTGAATGGAATGTTTTTAAACTTTACAGCATAGACCAAGAAGTTATTATTCTACAAACGTATTAAACCTTACATAAGAAAGTTCTACCCCAGGATTTAAAAGAAGTTTTATGGAGAGTGTTGCATGGTAAATATTTGGCCATTAGTGGCTTTAATTTTCTGCCTTTTCATATTCTTACAGTTTTTGCAAACAGACTTTCACTAGCCACACATAAAAACAACACTCCAACACCAATTCAACTTTAATTTGTAAGGATTTGGCCTCTTTAAATTTGCTGTATTTTTACATGCCCTACAGTTTTTGGGCAATAAAATTTAATGTTTCGCAGAATGCTAGAGAGCACAATCCACATGATGCTCCTTTAGGCTCACTAGACAACAAGGCCAATACCTATCCTTGCCGATGCACTTATTCACTGACTACAAGTCTTTTGCTGCAATGGTAACATAATCCATACAAAATGGTTCACTATTGCATGGGATAGGTTTGTGGATTATGTTTCCTATGCTATATTTCACTACTTGTTTATGCTTTATTGCATTAGTATAAAGCACATATGGAGCCATATAAACTATGATATTGGAAAGAAACTTCTCTATTTTATGAACACTCTAAACACAAAGCATTTTAGCTTGCTGAAATGCTCTGTACGTACAGTGTGACCTTTTATTAAAAACGTCAGATTTCAATACAAATCAGAACTTTTATAGATGAATGTTACATTACATCCCTGGTTCTAAGGTGTTCCCTCCTGGTAGTTTACCTCCATGAAGCTAAACTCAAAAGGTAGGTGCTTTCCCAGAAAACCTGCCTTTGAACAAATTCTTAATAAGCTATAATACAGCAGATACTTCTGCAACTGGACAGCACTGCATGTGTGTAGTTGGTCCGCAAGGACGGTTTTCCAAACTAGTTTGTGGATCTCTCTAGGTCTTGAGTTACCATTGGCCTCTTGGTTGTTTCTCTTACTAATGTCTGTTGTAGCTGGTCTCTGTTTTGTTGCTCATATTTCTATATCAGAGTCATAGTTGAGACATATTTCCATTTTTTTCCACGTTAAATGTAATGGTGCTCAGGCCTTCAGATTTACCATCTGCCTCCAGGTAATATTTCAGACAAAAAGTATAGCCTGAAATGTTATAATATCATTACAACTGTAAAGCCATATATTGAAAACTGCTATTGGCATGTACGGGGACTTCCAACTACCACCATAGTGCTTGGATGCCTTTTGTAACCAAAAGAGGGCTATTGTGCAATCACCTTAGTAGTAAAAAGTCCCAGTTTAGGGTACTTAAAATGGAGGCCATACTTTATACATAGACTGTCATCATGTATGTATGTGTGGCAGAGCGATACAGGGTACTTTGTCCATCACAAATGGGCTTGGGTTAGGGTTTTTGGAATCTATACAGACTAGTCAACTGTGTTCCAAGTCAGTAGTTTCAAAAAGCCAATAAGATGAAGGCCTATACATAAAGGGGCATAATTTAACATGATTAAAAGTTAAAGGGACACTATAATCACCAAAACAACTTTAGCTTAATGAACAGTTTTTGTGTAGAGATCATGCCGCTGCAGTCTCACTGCTAAATTCACTTACTTTAAGGAGTTAAATCACTTTGTTTTTGTCCATGCAGCCCTAGCCACATCTCCCCTGGCTGTGATTCCCACAACCTGTATAAAATCCAAAATGCTTTCATTTTTAATCAGGTCTTAAACTTACTTTAAAAGTTTTTATCTCATGCTCTGTAATCTGAACTTTAATTACATACAGGAGGCTCCTGAAGGGTCTAGCAAGCTATTAATAGTGCAGAAGATAAGAAATACTAAACTATACCGAATTCGCAATAAAGTGTAAATATTAGATGACTCTTTACAGAAAGTGTTTAGGAAGGCTGTGTAAGTCACATACAGTGATGTGTGCCTACGGCTACATAAACAAAGGGATTTAACACTTATATGGCAGAGAACTGAGCAGTGACCCTTCATTAAAAGGGTCACTCCAGGCACCCAGACCACTTCTGCCCATTGGAGTGATCTGGGTGCCAACTCCCACTACTCTTAACCCTGCAAGTGTAATTATTGCAGTTTTTTATAAACTGCAATAATTACATTGCAGGGTTAACTCCACCTCTAATGGCGGTCTACTAGACAGCCACTAGAGGGCACTTCCTGGTTTCTAGCACAGAACCTCCAGTGTCGCTCATTTCCCCATAGGAAAGCATTGAAATGCATGTTCAATGCTTTCCTATGGGGAGCGCTAATGCGCATGCGCGGATTGCGCATAAAGTCTCCCCAGCCGGTGGGCGGGATCAGTCTCGCCCACCGGCTGACGCAATGCAGAGGAGCAGCGGCGGAAGCAGCGACGTGGGACATCGTCGCTGCCTCAGGTAAGTTACTTAAGGGGTTTTCACCCCTTCAACAACCGGGGATTGGGAGGGAGAGGGGACCTGCAGTGCCAGGAAAACAGATTGTTTTCCTGGCATTCGATTTTCCCTTTAAGCTAAAGTAGTTTTGTTTACTATAGTGTCCCTTTAAATTTTGGATCTACAGAAACAAATGTTAAACTACACCTTTTATACGCAGCGCATTCTGTGAGATAAATGTATGAATACATACATGGACAGCCTATTTGTGAAGACATCCAGCAATATCTTGATACACAGATACCAGCATACATTGGGACCCCAGTATATATATATATTTTTTTTAATACAATGTTATCCACAGTCTTCAGGTGGAAGGGGTTTTCAACACTATTTTTCCCCAACATAACCTATTTGTTCTTTGACACACACACGCGCAACAAACTCTTTAAGAGACACTAGGCATTCGGTTGACTGAATAGAATGATTCCTTATGTATGAGGAGCATCGGATTAGCCTTTCATCCTGAAATGCAAATATACATTCCTAATGCAACAGTGTTCCTTTAAGTGGTCATTCAAAAAAATAAGTCATGGAATCTGAGTCTAAACTACTTCCATGCAGATAAACCTGTTTAAAGGCTATTAGAGGCTATTAACATTTAGAAAACGTGAGCAATACTTTCACCCTGCTTCATCTTAACAAAAGGTTTGTTATCTGAATATATTAATGCAATACAACAGCTGAACCGCTACATCCAATTTAAAGGGACTCTATAGTCACCAAAACTATTTTAGCTTACGTAAGTAGTTTTGGTGTACAGATCATGTCCCTGGATTCTCACTGATCAATGCTCTGCCATTTAAGAGTTAAATCACTTTGTTTATGCAGCACTAGTCACACCTCCCTGCATGTGACTTGCATAGCCTTCCTAAACACTTCCTGTAAAGAGCCATCTAAAAGTTACTTTCTTTATTGCAAATGCTGTTCTATCCAGAATTTCTTATCTAGTGCTCTGTTAATAGCTTGCTAGACTTTGTAGTAGCCTCGTCTGTGTGATTAATGTTCAACTTACAGAGCAGGAAAAAAAAAATACTTTTTAAATAAATTACATCTGATTTAAAAGTAAAACCATTTTGTTTTCATGCAGGCTGTGTCAGTCACAGCCAGAGGAGGTGTGGCTAGGGCTGCATAAACAGGAACAAAAGTGATTTAACTCCAAAATAGCAGAAAATTGAGCAGTGAAACTTCATAGGCATGATCTATACACCAAAACTGCTTCATGAAGCCAAAGTTGTTTTGGTGACTATAGTGTCCCTTTAATTTTTAAACAGTAATAATTCATTTATAGTATTCAAATGTGTATTAAAATAGCACCGAGCCAAAACATGTTTAAATATAATTTATTAAGACATTCAGCTATGTCTGTCAGTCTACATCCAAATGTACCACTAAAAAAAGAGCAAATGATAGTTATCTAAAATAAAAAGTCACATTTTACATTAGGAAGATTGAAATCTCAACCTCGTTCCTTTACAGCCAATGTGTACTAGTATAAATTAATCATTTTCTTTTCATATCAAAATTCACATAAAAAATGGTTTGTTTTTTTCCTTATATTCCTATCCACCTAGCCATGATCAATGTAAAAATTGAAACACTTTGATAGGGGAGGATATATATATTCATATTCAGTGGTTCCTAAACCTCTGCCTCTAAACCAAGACTTGGTTCTTTTATTGCATGAACCATAAAACACTATATTCAACAGGCCATAGACAGTTGCCCACAAGAAACTGTTGACTGTACTGTCTTTTCTGTTGCAATAGAGGCCCCATGTGGCAATGGGAAATCATCAAATGCAAGCATTTTGCAGAATTTATTTTAATATTCACTATGATACAATTGAATAATGGGTCGCCAAGCTAATGACGTGCATTTGGGTCCCTGTCAAAAAAGGTCAAGAACCACTGATACACACACACTACCAACAGCCTTAAAATGGCATTTGCGTAGTTTGATCATACACAAAAGTATGTACTCATTTCCAAAAAGTGCAAATACTGCCAAGTTTTAACACTGTATTTCTTTTAAATAACATTGCGGTCGTTTAACTCATACGCCCCTTTCTGTGCAATGAAGTTCATCCTGCTTAGATAGCAGTCACCTGAACTTCATTTATACTTCATACAGGAACGGAGTTTAAGTGCAGCGTAATACTAAAAAGGTAAGAAGGAAATGTGATAATCACTCCAGGCCGCAGATTCTGTCATCCAAAATCCAGTGACATTCCCTTCCCGAAATAACCCCTCCCTCCAAATTTGTGTATAATTAAGAGTGCAAGCAAGTGTGCATGCAAGCATGCAGCATCCTCACTGTGAAATCACATCGGGTGCTTTAAAAGAGGGGTGGGGACGGGGGGAACCCACAGAAAAAAAAACAAAACAAAAAAAAAAACTTCCCCCATGCTTTGTTAAATCGGACATGAAAAATCTGTTAAGATTATCTGTAAACTTTGATAGACTTTTTAAAGAAAAGAAAATTAAACAAAAAAAAATGATAAACAAAATTGATGAAACAACTCCCCCCCCCCCACCCCTCCCCATTTACAATAATGAATCCCAAAAATAAGCAGTGAGCTAGCTCCTTTTGCAAGGACTAGCAACATGTACACACAGAATTGATTATCTTCATCGGCACCAAAATCGTGAAAAGAAAAATCCTCATGGGAACTTTTTTTTTTTTTTTTTTTGCATACACTTTGCTCAGCATCAATGGTTAAATTCTCCTCAAATATCAAAATGCTGCAAGTGATAACATGGGATTTGGCTTTGAAAAGGCAAGTCTGAACAGGCTGATAAAACACAAAATAGATCAGATCCCTGCAAAAACTTCTGGTATTTGAGGAGGAAAGTGTTCATTTAAGCCCGGAGGTGGTTCTTCGTCTGTAGCCGTTACACCCCCAAACTCTTCATTTCTGTTTAAACCTGCAGCTTGGCTGTGCAAGTCCTTCTCATACAGCTCTTTAAAGCTACCTGATGATCCGGTAGGCAGAGTCTCTGGTGGAAACTCTACTTTTTGGGCCATGTTCTCTTGAACGTTTTGCAGAGGTTCTGCCACTGTCTCTGCTCTGGAAACATCTATTGGTGGTGGGTGGTGTATATTTTGAGCCTCTTCATTATTTGTAAGGGTGTCCGTTTCCACCACAGCTTGCGGAGACAGAGATTTCAACTGGCAGTGACACAACGGACAGGTTTCTTGCACATACAGCCACTTCTTAAGGCACCCAGCATGGAAAAAGTGACTGCAGGGTGTGATGACTGCTGTATTCATGTCCTAAAAGAGAAAACAAATACACATGTAAAACCTACTCAAAGGACTGTTAATGGATTAGAACATTAACCTAAATAAACAAAAAATATTTTAGGATCTATCTAAAAGAGCAATGTTTTAGGGTACATATATCAATGCACTGGTGTTGCAGTGAAAATTAATTCCAGGAGTTCCCTTCTTTAAAACTGGAGAGAGACACCAGGGAGGGAAGTGAACAACAGACAGACTCACTGACAAATATATTCTAAGTATCCTATACCATGACTGCTGTAAATATATAGGGTTGTGCTAGTGCTCCAAGTGTTATACACCAAAACTGCTGTAAATACAGATGATTGTGCTAGTGTTCTAAGTATCCAATACCAAGGCTGCTATATATATATATATATATATATGTAGACAGAGTTGTGATAGTGTAAGGTAGGCAGTAAATCTGGTTATAGAATGCAATGCCTGTGTATTACAATTCTCTGCAATATTGGACTACTGGTTAAGAGTTGGGTAAAGTATGTTATGTCTATATTTATGCATATTGTGTTTGGGTCTTTGTTAAATATTTTGTTACACACTTATGTAAAGTGTGAATGGCATTTTTAATTGTTAAATCCCTAATGAAGACTGCATTATGTTTATTTTGTGCGCTCCTATGTTATGCTTTCGTGAGTTGTTTTTGCCCTGTGGAAACAGGGTATGCATAGTGAGCAACTTAACAATTAACTCTGATTTCAGTATATCCAGATTTGTGCCCTTCAAAAGCAATGTAGTAATTGACTCTAAAGAATGTATTGTAGCAGAACAAAATTACCTCATCTCTTGGACTGACGCTTCTGTTCGTTTAAGTGTACTTGTTATGCAAAAATTTTACAACATAACTAATCTATATATTGTGCTTGAAAAATTGCTAAACACGTGTAATCATCTTTTTCAGTAATTATGCTATAAGTGCCTATATTGTAGCAAAATTCTATTAAGAAATTAAAGGAAGCCTAAGGTAAGAGTGTGTGTATTTCACACACTTAAAGGAACATGATTCCCAACGCTATAGTGGTCCCCTACTAACGTAGGTAAACAAATGCATAACACAATCCTAGGAGCAGCAGTTCTAGATATGGTTCTTCTTTCCCCCACATGCAAAGGCAACTGAACTTCTTTGATTCATATTATTAACTCAGGATTGCAGCTAACCTGATAACAGATAGAACAAATGTCATTATGTTTCTCCAGTTGCTCTTTGGTGGCAGTTGGTAATGATTTGATTTTATTCACTGCATCTCTGCGCAACAGGAAACTCTTCCAGCCTAGCTGTGCCCGCAGCCAGACATTATAATAAGAGTGGATAAAGATAATCATGGATCCCATCACAGTCCATTCGCCAAACACAGTTTCAGAGACTCCATATGCAACGACACACAAAGCCACCAAGAACTCTAGCAGACGGTACGTGCCGTTCACGTAATAAATGACATCATCCATGTTTTCAACTGGCTCCTTCCGGAACTCCTCAATCATGAAAAGGACGTAGATGAAAAGTGTTCCAAGCACCTGTGACCAACACAATGAAACGGAGAAATTATCTTGACAGATATGAACTAACTTTTGCCAACCAAAATAATTTTCTGATGGCAAATTTAAAACAAGAGGATATATTCACTTGGGTGCAACCTGATATGGCTGTAAACACTCAAATATGTTGATAATGATTTCCTCACAGCTCACAAATGGAAAAAATCAAACAGTCTCCCCATGTGCTTCCTTAGTGGCAATTTACCTTTCCCTCAAACATTGTGGGGTTCCAACAAATGTGTTCATCTGAGTAAATGTCATGTGTATTTTAAACCTTCCATTACACTAGAAATTAAAAAATAGAGTGCACTTATTCCAGCTTGGCTTT
Source organism: Pelobates cultripes (assembly GCA_933207985.1). Lineage (NCBI taxonomy): Eukaryota > Metazoa > Chordata > Amphibia > Anura > Pelobatidae > Pelobates > Pelobates cultripes. Next base: position 213,309,657 of record OW240914.1, on the reverse strand, counting down.
CAGTGAGTTGTACCTAAAGGTAATGCTATGATTTTAAAGTGAATGAAGGCAGCGTACAAGTTCAGCGTGACTTCTTAAATAATAATGAACTATGAAATGCATATAAAGCACACAAGTGAAAAATTGTAAAATAAAGTCTACTCTACAGAATCAGACTGGAAAGCAGAGTTGAATACAGAAGAGCCTTAAAAAAAACAAAAACAAAAAACTTAGTTAACCGGTAAAGAAAATATTTAAAGGGAAAATATATTGAAAGTAAACAATACCGAAGGATGGATTATGATTTCATACCTGCAGAGATGTGAGGATGCTGCTGGATATGATTATTAAGAGCCAGAAGTCCATATGGAAGAACTGACAAATCATGTAAGCCATATATGATGGGAAAATCAGAAGAAACAAGCAAAGGCTGACAGCGCGGAAATGTTTCCACAGGCTCCTAGTTAACAAAAAAAATGCAAACACAAAATAACTACACAGTTATAGATTGTACCAGCAAGGAAAAAAAAAAACCACATGCTGCAAATTTAAAATTATTATAATACTTTAACCATTTAAGATTGAATACCTTTCTGACGTAAAGCTATCAGATAAAGTATAATTTACAGTGAACCAGAGTTGCATATTTTAAAGAACACTAAGTGAAACGATCAGAATGTTTTTGAAACACCCCAAAAGCCAAATCTTGTTGGTTACCAATAAGTAATACTACTGCCAACAATTACTAACCAAAACACTGCTAATTAAGTACAAATAATTAAGGCTAGCAGGATCACAGTGTTTCCCCACAACAGGATTACTCTTAGTAATTTAGCACTTATAACTCCAAGTTTTGATCTGCAGAGTAAGGCAATTAAATGTAAAATCTTTAAATAATTTTAAAGATTCAGAAATAGTAAGGATTTGTTCCTGAAATCAGCAGTCAGAGAAAGCATGTGAACCATTCAAAAGTATCTGTATCCTAATTTCCTGCAACAAATGTTTGATATGTATGCTAATGGTTTAACAAATTTCACATAGAAAGGACTTGTTTGTATTAAAAACACTGTTCCTATAGATCAGGGGTTCGTAACCTGTGGTACGCGTAACCCCCCCAGAGATACAATCCAGTGCCCCTAGGGGTACGCAAAACAAAATTGGCAATGGCGGCGGTGCCGGCAGCCGCACGGGTTGGGTACCGCAAAGGTACAGGCCCATCGGGTGGCCCATGCTCTCAGGGCCAGCTGATGGACATGTGTCACAAGTGGCCCGTTTGTGCATTGTGACGCTTTAATAGCACGACCAGGCACCTTCTAACCTGCACAGAGAGCTGGTAGGAAGTGAGTGAGGCTGTACTTCCTCCCAGCTCAAAAAGAACCTGCCACGCGGGAGGCAAACTGCAGGATTATGGAGGCGGGTGGCATGCTGGGAGGTCGTGGAGGAGGGCGGCTAGCTGCGCTAATAGAAGGAGGTCGGTGAGGAAGCTCCGATGTCCCTGCTCTGCTCTCCCGCGTTCCGCTTAAAGAGACTGGGGCCGGAATATGACGTCATATTCTGTCCCGGGTCTCACTAAGCAGCATGCGGGGGAGCAGAGACATCACAGCTCCCTCACCGCCGGCAACAATACGCGCAGTCAGCCGCCCGCCTCCACAACCACTCACCATGCTGCCCTCCTCCATAATCCTGCAATTTGCCGCTCACCAGCACGATCTCCTAGCATGCTGTCCACTGGACCCCAGGTACTAAATCAAGCAATAATGTGAGATTTTATGTCTGTCAGTGTGAGTGTATGTGTCCTAGTGTGAGCATGTAGGTCTGTCATTGGGGTGGGGGGCGTCTGTCTGTAATGGTATGTGTGGTGAGGTGGCAAGACCCCTTCCGTTAGCAAAGGAATGGAGTTTTTACTCACTTTTTTCCCATGCCGTGTTGGTCTCCCCTCGATTGGCCCTGCCTCTATGGCTAAGAATATCAAGCTTGATTATCTCAGCCAATCCAATGTTTTGCCATAGGATTGGCTGCAAAATGTCCTTATAGAGATGCACTGAATCAATGCCTCTCTATGAGGAACGTTAAGCGCCTCCAGGCAGAGCGTGGAGACGCTGCATGTAGGAAGCACCTCTAGTGACTGAGTGACAGTCACTAGAGGCGTCACTAGGAAGCAATTTAAACACTGCCCCTTTTTTTTGTGAAGAAGGGGGAGGGGGTGCAGGGTTTTTTTTGTGAAGGGCAGTGCATGGGGTTTTTGTGAATAAGGAGGGTGCTGGGGTTTTTTGTAGAGGAGTAAAGGTTTTGTAGAGGGGGGCGGCTTGGGTTTTTCCCTTTAGGTAGGCAGGGCTTTTTTAGATGGTGCAGGGGTTTAGTATTAAGGCGTAGGACAGTGTTTTTTTCCTGAAATGGTACAGGGGTTTTGTAGAAAGGGGGTGGGCACGGGTTTTTGTAGAAGTGGGTAGGCAGTGGGTTTTGTAGATGTGGGTAGGCAGGGAGGGGGTTTTGTAGAAGCGGTGGGGTGCGTGGGGGTTTTGTAGAAGCGGGGCTGGGTGGGGGTTTTGTGAAGGAGGGGTGCAGGTTTTTTCTTTTTAGAAGAGGGCAGGGGTTTTGTATTCTTGAACATGTTAACTAAATTGTGGGTGCTTTTTGCATTTTAAAGTGGGTGAAGAGGGGGTGCAAAATGCTCTTGGTGCACCCCAGTGTGTCAGTGTGTGTGTATCTGTATGTGCGTCAGTGTGATTCTGTGTTTCTTTATGTGTGTCAATGTTTGTATCTGTGTGTGTGTCATTGTGTATATCTGTGTGTGTGTGTGTCAGTGTGTCTGTGCAACTGTATGTTTGCAACTGTGTCTGTGTGTCTGTATATCTACATGTGTCATTATGGGAGTCTATCTGCATTTGTATCAGTGTTTGGGCAACTGTATGTCTGTCAACGTGTGTATCAGTGTTTGCACCAGTGTGTCTGTGTATCACCAGTGTGTCTGTGTATCTTTATGCATCTGCATGTGTGGCAGTGTTTGTATCGGTGTGTCGATGCATCTGCATGTGTGGCAGTGTTTGTATCGGTGTGTCGATGCATCTGCATGTGTGGCAGTGTTTGTAGCGGGGGAAGCAGAGGGAGCCTGGGCGGGGGAGAAGCAGAGGGAGCCTCGGGCAGAGTAAATACTTTCACTAGCCAATGGCCTTATCTTATAGTTAGGATAGCCTTATGCATATCCCACGCATGCTTAAACTCCTTTACTGTGTTAACCTCTACCACTTCGGCTGGAAGGCTATTCCATGCATGCACTACTCTCTCAGTAGAGTAATACTTCCTGATATTTTTAAACCTTTGCCACGCTAATTTAAGACTATGTCCTCTTGTTTTAGTAGTTTTTCTTCTTTTAAATATATATAGTCTCCTCCTTTACTGTACTGATTCCCTTTAAGTATTTAAATATTTCTATCATATCCCCCCGTCTCGTCTTTCCTCCAAGCTATACATGTTAAGATCCTTTAACCTTTCCTTGTAAGTTTTATCCTGCAATCCTTGAACCAGTTTAGTAACCCTTCTCTGAACTCTCTCTAAGGTATCAATATCCTTCTGGAGATAGTCTCCAGTACTGCGTACAATACTCCAAGGGAAACAGCCTAGGGATACTTCCACTGGCCACTCCTCATATGGCTGCTAGAAGTGCTTCCTGAGGCAGTGCTGCACAGTGTGCAGCACTGCCATTCAGTGTGTCTACCTTCTGCATGCAGACACTGAACTTTACTCAATGAGATGCACAGTCCGGGCTGTGTTTGGTTTGTGCTGGCTTTGCCCCTGATCTGCCTCCTTGACAGTCTCAGCAAATCCAAAGTTTTCCTTTGGGAAAGCATTGTGATTGGCTTAGATCTCCACTTCTGATAATGACGGCCAAGGAGACAAATTAGGGATAGAGCCAGCAGCAGAAGACTGCAATAAAGGTAAGGTTTTTAGGGGGGACATGAGGACTAGATGGTGGTTTTAACACTATAGGGTCAGGAATAAACATTTGTGTTCCTTTAATGATATTCATGCATAAAAGAAATACAGCAGGTTTCCTTGGTTCCCCCAACCTTTATCAAGTGCACGCTACTCAGGTCCTCCTCTCTATTAATATGGATCACCACTTTGTGATCAGCGCTTTGCAAATGTCTTTTACTAAGAATTTTTATTTCACTGCCACTCCACCAAGACACATTAAAAAGGACTGAGCAAGTTCCTCTTAGTGTTTGTATACACCTGTCTTGAAAAATTTCACAGGTATTTAATGAAAACTACATACACTAATACAAAGCAGCATAAACTTCATATTAAATAGGATGTAGTGCTACTTATTATACCGTAACATTTTTAAAATGGAAAGACCGTAATCACCAATAGCAGCCATTTTTGCGATTGTTGCTAAACTATTGCAATGGGCATGGAAACAGACCCAATGTTGGTGAATATGTATCAATGTGTGCCAATAAAGACAAAGGTGCAAGATTTTTTACTTTTTAGCCTGGTTTTATGCATAATAAGCCTTAACTTTAAGAAAAAGAAAAAAAAAAAATAGATATTTAAGAATTTTACCAATTTACAGAATATTTATATATGCCTAAATTAAAAGTTCAATGGAAATATATTCATGGGTATAGGACCCTCAACCTACTTACTTATCACGTGAAGCCCCCAAAGCAAGAACAATAGGGTCAGCAATTTCCAGCATAGATTGCAAGATGGACGCCACAACAATAAACAGAATTATGCTGAGAAGAAAGGCTCTGTGGACCACTTGAAGCTCAATCAGGCCCGTCTGCACAGCAAGAATCAGTAGAGTCACTCCTTCAGTCATACCCCTGTACACAACAGAAAAATCAAATAAAAAGTTTTTTTGGAAGGAAGAGATTGACAATACAAAGTTATGGGCTTGACTGTTTATTGGGTAGCTTAACCCCTTCTCGTTATTAGGACTTTCCATTTCAGCAAAAGCCGATAAAGCTCTCTCTGTGTATGACGGCATGGAACGCAATGCAGTGTTGGTATGAGCAGGGTTAAATCCTTACTCACACCAGGTAGCCTTAGGTATTATCGGTTACTCCCCGATGTTAGCGGCCATGTTTAGCGGCCCAGACTTTTTGATAAGCTGAAAGCAGCACTGATAATCAGCGCAGCAAGTAGCTCTATAAATAAGAATTAAAGGACTATAAACATTTAGCAATGTTAGCATGGTTAAACCCCTACTCGAACCAGGAAATCCAGGCATCAATAGACACCTGGTATACAATACAAAATATATACAGGGAATACACTGTTCCTATACTACAAAGAGACATAACAGTGTAATAAAATTTACACAAATAAGTGTGCAACTTCTTACATTCTCTACATATAGGGTGCCTCCACTGATTTAAGGGGGCTCATTGCCTTTCTGGTATTTCCAATCCACCTCCTGCACAAACTCCAGTGATAGAGATATATCACGGGATTCCAGCCAGGTCTCAAAACACCCAGGCATGGTCTCTCTGCCTGTCACCAGCCGAATGCGATGGTTGCTGGGCTTTGCCAGTTGTCCAGCACTGATTACAGTAATTGGTTGGGAAGCAGAATCCCTTCGTAATTACATAAAATGTAATTATGAAAATAGCCAGTAGATGGCAGTAACAGACCACCATCTACTGTTTCAATTAAGAAGCCCATCTTCTGACACCAGAATTGATATTAGAAGAGGAATTCATTAGGAGTAGGGGTTAAAGTTAGAAATAAGGTTAGGATTACTGTAGGGTTAGTGTTAGGTAGGGTTAATAATGGGTTTGTGTTAATGCTGCTTTAGAGTTAGGGATAGTGTAAGATTAAAGTTCAGGGTAGGTATATGGTAAGAGTTAGTGTAAGAAACGGGTCCTATGGTTGTTATAATAGGGTTAGTGTGGGTTTAGCGTTATAAACCAATAATTAATTTAGACATATTAGGCATTTAACAAGCAGTAATGATAAATTAATTTTGAGTACTTTTCTTTTAGTTGCACTGGATGTGTGAAAATGATTATAAGCAATAATGTTTATACATATGTGTATGCATTCTATTCTTCCCTCCCCCCCCTCAACCGCTCCACCATTTTTAAACCTTATTCACATCTCATTTTGTGTTGAGCATACATATGGGATAGTAAATGAAAGCCATTTCTGTCCTTTAAAAGTAATATATGTATGGGTGCACCTAAAGAGAAGCCATTAGATTACAGTGGAACAAACAGCACAAATTCTAGGTTTTGGTTCAAAGCTTGGACAATAACCTCTGTTTGTAGAGGTTAAAATGGGGCGTATTAGCAAAAGTTACACATTCTATATAATATTATATTCCAGAAAATGAAAGAAAGAAAAACCAGCCACATATCGTATTGCTTTTCTACTTGCATTTTGATATTTTATATACTATATGATTTTATGGTCATAAATAAGCTCAGAAAAAAAAAGTTACAGCAAAAACATGAAATAACTTAAAAAATACAACACAGAACGCAGTACCTGTTCATGGCCGGATCATTCATGAAAGCTCGGTATCCCTGAAGATAAAACTTGCAGAGGGTCAATACACCAAGAGCCACAAAGGAAACCGTAAATACTAAACCCAGTAGAGAATATGGAGTGCTGCAGCATTCAGCAATACTGTAATAAACACGAGATATACGTACAATTAGTTTTGAATGACGCAAAGTCTAGGTCACAAAGTTGGCTTTGAAGATTCCCAAGCATAGCCTTTTCCAAAAAATTTGTATTACCCAATTTAACTTCAAGCACAGTCTACATTATTGTAATATAGTTTATAAAGTGGCATAGATGTCAGATTTCATATAATTATGACGTGATTTTTCTTTAGAAAATGTTTCTATTTAGACCTCCAAATTTCACAGTGTAATAAATGTATTCTACAGTGAAAAGCAGTGAGCATATATAGGCAAAATATTTCACAAAAACATTGCAATTTTAGGCCAAAGTAGCTGAAATGGAGAACTTATTCAAATGGTATCTGATATACTTTCATTTCAGTTACTTTGTAAAAGAAATTGTAATTCATTGTGAATTCCCACCATATCAAAATGTAACGAATAACTGTCTTAAATTTAGCAATTCGATCACCACAACTCACTGAGTAATTAATTAACCTCAAAGTGATTTGGGCAAGCGCATTGCTTCTAATTACTTATATTTTAATGGGCACACAGACAGATCACATGACAGATACTGGTTCTACACACCAACATCAATATATGATCCAGCAGTCATTGCTGATAGTCAATATTCCCAACTAGTAATAAGTTTTTAGGTACAATATTACCAAAGCAGTCACTGCAGCACACTCCCCTATCTTTGATAGGCTCCAGTTCAGCAGAGGGAACAGGTTTTATGTAACAAGAAGAGCATTGCTTATTGGGTTGCATAAAGTATTTTAGCGCAACTAATAGCTAACTTAGTTAGTGATATGGTTGATACAAGTGGGTAAGTGACACTTAACACACTTTAAAAAAAAAAAAAAAAAAATATATATATATATATATATATATATATTTTTTAAAGGACACAGTAAGAACTAAAACAAGTTCTACTGAAGTGGCTTTTGGTGTATAGATCATGCTCCTGCAGTCTCACTGCTCAATTCTCTGCCACTTAAAAGTCAAATCCATTTTTTCCACCTGCTAAAATATAGTATCCCTACACATTTCCTGAAAAGACCTACATTTTTTAGATGACTTTATTGCATAGTGTGGTTAAAGGGACACTAAAGTGGCCAGGACCACTACAGCTTGGTGTAGTGGTTCTGGTGTCTATATCCTGTCCCTGCAGGCTTTTCAATGTAAACACTACCTTTTCAGAAAAAAAAAAAAAATCAGGTGTTTACATTGGTGCCTAGTAACCCCTCTAGTGGCAGTCACTCAGACTGCTTCCTAAACTAGTGCTGCACAGGACCTACATTTAGCATCTCCACACTCTGCATTGAAACGCTGAACGCTCACCATAAAAATGCATTGAGTCAAACGGTTTGCCATGAATGTGCAATAGCCTCCCCTATGGAGCAGCATTGGATTGGCTGAGATCATCAAGACTGATGATTTCAGCCACGAAGGCAAGGCCAGCCATGGTGAGAACGTTGCGGAGAAAAGGAGCGTAATATCACCTTTCCAGCATGATCAAAGCGGGGCCGGTCACTTAAACAGCCACTTCAGGAATACATGTTTGGAACAGTGAGTTTCCAGACTGTCACTACATGCCATAGAAATATATGGAAAGATGAGGAGAAAGTGAAAAGTTCTCATTATGATATTTTCAGGAGACTTAGTGCTTTGGGGAATCTCACACGTTTTTTTCAAATCACTGGAAATGAATTTTACTTAAAGCAATGAGACTTTACAGTTTATTGCAGTTATTACAGTGCAACAAGGCATTGGGGGGTTGAAGAGGAACTGTTATGGTATTTGGAGTATTCATTTAAAGGAATAGATCTACTGTAATGGTCAAGCCTGGGTTAATCTTCTCATTTTAAAAATAAATCAGTAACACTTGTAAACCTTCACTATTAACACATTAGGATAGTTATCTGTAGCAATGATACAACTGGCTAGTTTCTTTCTGCCATTAACAGAGCACATGTATTATTTCTTTAAAACCATTAAACTAGTTTGCTATAGATTTCTTTGCCTACATGTTAAAATGTGAACCATAGCATCAGATGCTTACAGCCAGCTGTTCTGCACCAACCCAGCTTTGTTTTTCTTGAAGAGGTAGAAGGAATTCATCAAAAAACCTTATCAGTCTGATAACATTCTGTGAATTTCAGAGATGAAGTAAAAAGTGAGGTGGAAATCAATAATAGGATCTTATTTTAAATAAAGAACATTTTAATCAAAGGAACTAGTGCATTATTTATTTACACGGCTCAGAGTTATTATAGCAGAGCTAGGTTAATAATAATGGTTCAGTTCAATTACCGTTTATTCATGAGGAACAGATAATTTGTTCAAACTACAGTTTGTGATGGTTGTAATGCGGAGCCACAAAAAATATTGGCAGAATAAATGTAAAAAAAACAAAAAATAAACCACTTTCTATTAATGATAGAAGTTATGTTACCATTGCATTCCAGTTAGGAAAGCTTTAGCCAGGTAATTGCCACAAAACAGGAATGTTTATTCTATGAATCTTGGACATAGATTGGTTTCCTGCTACTTTCCCTAATTTACCATATTCCGTGCTTCCTGGGATTTACCACGTAATTTTGCCCATTAGCGTCCAACAATGGGGTGAGTCAAGAGTCAGAAGCCACCCATAGACCTGTAGGACACCTCAAGGTATAACAATATTATAGTACTCATTAAATATATTCCTTAACCCCCAAGTCGCCATCTAGAATACATTATCCTGACTTTTAATTCAACCCAAACGTAACGTAATTTGATTACACATTATTAAAGTTCCAGGAAGCATACAGGGCAATTTCTTTAGTTTTCAGGTATGTCCTGGAGATTGTGTTTCTCCAACCTTTGTTTGTATGAACACTCCTGAATTTGCTGCCACTAAGAGTTTATATTTTAACTAGCTACACAGCTGTATTTGTGCCACTTAACCTAAAGAATTAAATACAATTTCCAGTTTGTCCAAAAGCTTTCTTCAGTGAAAATAGGGCCGTAGGGGAAGACTAAAGCGGATATGGCTCAGTAATGTGCAGAATATGACTACAGAATTCTTCACAAGAATCTTAAAAACTGAGGTATCCCCAAGTATGGAGTATGGACATTTTCTAATCTGACCCTTTTCAACACCTTTTACCTACTAAACAGGCCAAGGGACTCCTCATAGATGGCTTCTATAGGAAATCCACCTAGGCCTAGCTCTACTTCTAGCGATCTCATCTTACAACTTGTTACTACTCACCTTGAGAAAATTGTGGTCTTCACAGTTGTGAGAGATTTGACCATAATGGAATTTAACGACTTGCTCTCTGTCTTATGTGGATTTATCAAAATGTGCCATATAATTGAGTTAAGGCCCAGACCCCTGAAAAGTATTAGAGATTGGTACCACTGCCTTTCTCAAAACATTGGACCAAGACCATGCCAACATCATCCTCTTTGTCCTGCTGGAGGACCTTCTAAGCTAGCTACTGGCCTCAAAGACCGAGGCAGTGAAAGGTTTTTCTTCATTTTGTGATTTTTGCCTTCCATTATCTCATTTTGGAGCCTGCACACTAGCTGACATAGCAGAATATATCAAATCTTTCTAATTTCCCCATTTTAATGTTTTGGTATTTATTTATTTTTTTTAAATGTCATGAGGATTGGACATTTGCTGTTACTTCCACATTCCACCCACTTACCCATTTCATATCTGGTGTTAGCATACTGAATTGGTTGGTGTGTCTTATATTTTAAAAATGTGGATAGTTAATGAATTCTACGTAAACTAGATTTTGATTATTAAACAACAAAAAGAATGAAAAAAAGAAAAACAAACAACCCACTACAAACAATGAGAGATTATTCCATTGACTTTTCACAGGATACAGAATTATCTGCTGACGTATGTCCATTTTTACCTTTCAAATGGCATTGCAGAAAGAGATGCAAAAGGTCAAAATGGATGGATGTTGTCATGTTACTGTGCACCAAATTGGAACTTGATGGGTTAACTGCATCAAAACCAAGTTCATAGGGCATGGAAGAGCAAGGGAACTCTGTTATTTATCCTTCCACAGGAAAGGTAGAGTGCATTTTAATCTCAAGACTATCTCAGGAATGCAATATGCTTTCCAAATCAATTATTATTGAACTTAGCTTCAACTAAATAAACATTCCACCCCAGTAATAGACAGTATCTCTGCCTCGTGATCAGGCTTCTTATCTGCTTGGTATCAACCACTCCCTAACAATTCATATACAAAGTGTCGTATCCATCATCATCTCTGATAACAAATATGCCCTTCCAAGACCACACTACACTTCTCCATTACTAGTTATTTACACCGATTCACACAGTAATGAGAAATTAGCTGGACGTAGTAATTTTTCCTCTCATGTTTTTCCAAAGTAGTTTAATTTGCTTAACATAGAGAGGAGTTCCCTGTTGGGTGCTAATCCTACTCGCAACCCACACTGTGCATATTTATTACTGTTAACACTGGATTACAAATATCTTGACTGGCCCCACACTCCGGACTGTTATACATGGCAAGACTTTATAAGACTACTAAACAAGTGTTGCTTATTTTAAATAAGTGATGGCATTCAGAATCTGTTCTCTTACCATTACAAAAGCAACTTTTTTTTTTTTATTTGACTTTGTCATAGCTGTATGTCTATACAGTGAGTAAAGCACTACTTACTATACGTTAGGTTAAAAAAAAAAAAAATGTAAACAGTATAATTTGTCTGTGCACTGATCCATATTTGTATTTTCCATTGAATACACGTTTTAAGATGTTTCATTTACTGTTGTCTTACAGGTTCATACAGTAAGGATAAGTTACATAAAGCAGCACAGAAAAGGGGGGACTTGAACACATCTTCCCTTTAAAAAACACATGTATTTGTTTTATTACCTTTTTTCAATAAAATACATGGCACTTATAAATTGAAAAGAACTTCAACAAACCTAGCAAAAGGCATTTCAATTGGATGTTACTGAAGATCTAAAAGTCACTAAATAGATAGAAAATCTGTATTCACTAAAAAGACAATTCTATTAAAATGTACAGTGTGTCTTTGTTCTCAATGCCATCACAACATTAACATTGCATGAATATTTATAGTAATTGAATACACAAAATCTAATTGATGCCACTGTAAAAATGCTATGGTAACTCCATAACATGAAACAAGAACACTGCACCCAGACACTTCAATGAGATTAAGTGGTATGGGTGTCTATCATGTACCTTTAACAGAAATAGATTTCCATAGGTTTTGTTAGATCCCTTTTATTTGGTTATATTTATAGTGTATCTTAAAAGCAGATAGGAAACTCTCCAGGACATACCTGAAGAGGGAAAAAATAAAAATAAAAATCAACCGAAACTAAAACAGTACCTTGTGAGAAAGAGGAAAAGAAGCCGCTCACGGGAGGTCGGCTGGTCACGGGTGCTGAAATAAGTATAGATCTGAAGAGCAAACAGGACCAGCCAGAACACCATGAATAAGACAGGGACCACAAGTTGATTCCACAGAGACATTCCCAGAGCGAGGAGGCCATAGACCTCTACCACCTGTGTAACAAAATCCTTGTAAGAAACTGACTCATGTAACAGTTATTCTAGATTCAGAAGCCATCCCATTGAATTACCAAAATGATTACCGTTTCAGTGTATACCATATCAACAGAACAGCAAAGTTCTAGAGAAGGGATACTTCAACCAACCAAATTCTTGAAATGCAAGCAATACATTAGCCATATTTTATGATTTTTTTTGTTTAATGAAAATTTTGTAGAAGGTCATTTAGTTTATGGATAAAATTAAAATAAATAAATAAAATAAAACAAAAACATGACATTTTATTCCCTGCCAAATAGTCCATGCTTTGGTGTAAAGCATATCGGACAGAGCGGTCAAACAAATGGACCTGACAGCCCTACTGTGAGATTATGTCTATGTGTCCCCAATCCACAAGAATGGGTAAAAGCATTCAAGATTTGTCTTGTAATGTTTGAGTAATCCTAACTCCTGCTAACGAATGCAATGGCTATGGTGCATAGGTTTAGATACATTGACTTGCAGTGTGATGGTTGTGAATTAAATCCCACTTGCAATTTTGTAGCACATAGCCTTGTACTGTGAGAGCTATGAGATCATATCACATGAAGTTTAATTAATTTAAAAAAGGTTTTTTTACATTTTGGCAAATCATAAATCAGTCATTATTATCACGTTTACTATGTTGATTTTTGAGGTGTACATGTGAAAATGTTGGTAGGCATATGTGTTTAAAATAATCTTTTATTAAATGAAAATCTCATGGAGATCTTATTGTTTGCAATGACAATGAAGTCCTATAAATGACAAAAGTAGTTTATTAGAAAATCTGTCAGGAGCTTCCTTACAAGTAGAAAGATATATAGAGGGTGCAAAATAAAGAGAATATTAAAAAGCGAATTTAAAAATGATCAGCTTTAGTTAATTCAGTAAAAAAAAGTTTATATAGACCATGATCGTTGTGATTTTCAGGCGGTTGCTAGTCTTACCTGTTCACAGACTGCACATGGCAATGTCTGATGATGTGAGAATGAAGCAAGGGAGAACATTGAGATTATTGGTGGGATTCAAGCACTGTCCCAACTGACTTCGCATATGCATGGCTGAAGGATCATGTGATAAAGATCCCCCCATACAGTTAGTTTAAAAAAATTAAATAAAAAAAATGGAACAAATTTCCTATTTATATTCCTGACATCTATATACACACACATATACACAATCCAAATTTCAGCCTGCACTAATAAGTTATTTTTCTTTATAACTCAAGATCGTTACATCCAAAAGTCAACGTTTCAGTCCTCCCAAGGGTCTTTCCTCAGGACATGCATTACCTGTTGAAAGCCACTTGGGATGACTGAAACTTTGACTTTTGTATGTAACTATCTTGGGTTATCAAAGAAAAACTTTTTGAAAAAAAAAATATCTTTGGAGTGCTGGCTAAAATTTGGATTATATAAATAGTGTATCAGAGCATCGTGTAATTTATCCATCGTATGGTATACATATATACATACACACACCTTTCTCTCTGGGATTGTTTGTGCATTCCTCATTGTTTGGTTCTGAGCAGTATCTTAGATTTTCCTAGAATTGCACTCTTCTGGACAGAGATTTAAGGTGTCCCACCAGAAATCTGCTGAAGCCACCCTCCCAGACGACACACAAAGATATATTTTAAGCTGTTGAAGTGTTACGCTGGAGGTTCGCTGTCATATTAGCGTCAGCTAACCAACAAATCCGTCAGTAAATAAATTTTTGAGGGATCATCCAAATAAGCTTAATGCTACCTTACAAACATTGGTAAAATATACATCCTGTATCCTAACACTTGAAAGAGGCTCTGTCACCTTTAGGGGTCTTTGCGTATTTTGATAAGTACCCCAATGGTGTCATTGCTGCTGCCATGGCCCAGGGATGCAGCAGAGGGGAGATATATTTACCTGTTGCTGTTCTCGACGGGCACCGCCATCATCTTTCTTCATCTCCTGGCTCTTCAATCACCAGGAGCAGTGCTGTACTCTTGCAAATGTGTGAGAGTACAAAACACTGATGTCATGGATGATCCTGCAAGACTGCAGGATCCCCCATAGATATCGCCTGACAATGAACAAGACAATGCCTTTTCCCCACAGCTATCACTAGCTACAGCAGGGGAAATGAAAGAAACTTGACAGTTGTAGCTCTCACACTTTTGCGAAGTAGAGGAAAAATCCAAAAGATAAGAGAGTCCCTCCTTTGCCTTATGTATGTTAGAAGAAAAAGATCAGAAACGAATAAAATAAATAAAAGAATTAGGAGTGAGTAAGAGAAGAGAAATCGATTGAAGAACAATATGTTTTTGGTGACAGAGCCCCTTAAACTATAGAAATAATACTGTTAACAATATACAGTCCTAGCTGATAATTTTGTATTTATTTTTAGGATTGCCTTTCAAAGGATATTCATTTTATTATAAAGCTCTGTTCTTCAACATAAAAAGTATATATATTTTTTTTTTAAATGCAACAACTCTTTAATCACAACTTGTCGACTGTGTCTTACCTGGACAAGTTCTCTATATGCGGTCTTTGCAAGGTTAAAGGGGACCAGGAGATTAGATGCCAAGAAGTACAACACTTCAAGTCCAGTGAAAATCATGGCAAACTTATTAAGGACGACGATAGTTTCAATAGGGACCAGGCAGAGGCGCGCCAACAGCGGGACTATGTGAGCCGAGAATAGCCATATCTGTTTAGTCTTCATCACACAAGAGCAGAGCGTACAAACCACCAACTGTCCTGTAATATATGCACATATTATGGTGATGAACAAAATATTATACATCAATACATAAATAAAAACTAAAACAAAAAATTTGGTCTAAGTAACTTGATATACTGAACATGAAAAATAATGTTTGCTGCTTTCATAGCAACTTTTGCAATGCATTTACATTTGCTATAAATGTTTAAGATGCTTAACTGGTTTTCCAAATATAGCACATTAGTCATGTGCTGGCACCATTTGACTGCCCCTTCACATGATTTGCAGTTAAAAGCTGCCAGCATTCAGCAATCCAGTGCAACCTTCTATTCACTTAACAGATAGAGATAGAGATATATATATATATATATATATATAATAATACAATCGAGATCTGATAATGAGAGTTGATCAGTTCCACATGAAATTGTTAAATACCCTTTTGTTAGACGAGCACTGCAGGGCGTAGATTACTTTAACTCATGCAGTATTGAGAGGTCTAAGGCAGCAAGTCATCTAACTAGTCCATTTTTAAGGGAATCAGAAAGAGCAGTTAAACACTGTGTGTGTGTGATACAGGGCTGGCCTGACCGTAGACCACGATGGAGCCACGGTTTCAGGGGGCACTCTGACAGGGGCAGCATTTTGCCGCCCCTGTCATTATGTAATCAAATAATAGCCATTTGGGGAAAGCCTTTGCTTTTCACGATCAGCCACACTGCCAGGGCGGGAAGTGAGACTGCCCCAAATTCTAATACGTCAGGGGCGTCGTGAGGAGGGTGGAGGGGTTGCCCGGGCACTCCGTGTTATGGGAAGGTTCAGCACTGAAGTTCCGGCGCATTACCTGCAGGGCGAGCCGGAACTTCAGTGCTCACTTTGCTTTCAGGTGCTGTGGCAGGGCTACTCCTGTTGCTGTAGGACGGGCAGAGCAGCAGAAACCCACTCCGTGTCTGGCATGCTGACCACCCACAGGGCAGCACACACACCGCAGGAAAGAGCTCCCTAATGCAGGAGCCGGCATACAGGAGTCAGGCAGCAGCTGTGGGGACGTGAGGAGCAGGAGTAAGGGTAAGTTTCATGTGCACAGTGTGTTACACATAGTAAGCCACACACACTGCATCCCCAGCACACACACACACACACACACACACACACTGCATCCCCAGCACACGCGCACACACGCACACACTGCATCCCCAGCACACGCTACACACACGCACACACTGTATCCCAGCACACGCCAAGACACACGCACACACACTGCATCCCTGGGTAGCACACGCCAAGATACACACGCATTACTACCGTATCCCCGGGAAGTACACGCTGCTATTACACGCGACACACTGCATCCCCAGCACACACACACACGCACACACGCACACACTGCATCCCAGCACACACACACGCATTACACGCTGCTGCATCCAGTACACACATCAGCATTAACACGCTGCTGCATCCCCAGCACACACACACACACGCTACTGCATCCCCTATAGCACACACACACACACGCCATCCCCAGCACACACACACACGCTGTATCCCTTAGCAGACACACGCTGCTGCATCCCTTAGCACACACACGCCATGTAACCCCTAGCACACACATGCATCCCCTATACACACACACACGCTGGCTGCATCCAGCGCACACACACACACGCTGCATCCCCAGCACACACACACACACACACGCCACAACCCCCAGCACACACACACACAATACTCAGCTGCATCCCCAGCACATACACACACACGCCAGCTGCATCCCCAGCACACACACGCCAGCTGTAATCCCTGTGCACACACACACACTGCATCCCCAGCACACACACACACTGCATCCCCAGCACACACACACACTGCATCCCCAGCACACACACACACACTGCATCCCCAGCACGCGGGCGCACGGACTGCATCCCCCAGCCCTGCATGCGGTCACATATCCCTTTAAACCCTACCTCCTAACCTGCAGTGATCAATAAAATATATGCACATGTACTCACAGAGAAGCTGAGAGTTGAAGTTCAGCTAACCATTTTTAGGAGTAGAAAGCTGATAAGTGAAAAAAACAGGCACTTTGATCTGGAGATTATTTAAAACGATTTGCATTTATACTAGTGACAGTCATATGTCTTTTCTATATTTAAAGAGCTTCCTGGAGTAGGCAGAGTTCAAAGTTGATAGAGAAAAAGGGACTCCTTTCCCTATCCAGTAATTATTTTCCCCACAATGTATTCCCAATAAAACCCTTATTAGTTAATTCTATTCAAATCTTCCAATTTTATAAGGAAAATACTCAGATTTCTTATGTGTATAAACTAAGCTATTCAACCATACCAAACATACACGATCCAGTATATGTTACTTGCACATTGCATAGTCATTTCTATATGCTTTCAAATACATAAAAGATAGACAGGAAGCACAGAAATGTAACTCACCTACTAGTGCCGTAATAAATCTATTCATAGACAGTGGCTCTAAATGCATTGGACCTTCATAGCCAGATTCCAACTCACTCCGGACATAATCCCTGAGATACAAAGAAATTAAGTTTTAATGAATACCAACACATGGTCTTCAATTTAAGCAGGATCATTCATGCATATTCTCTACAAAATATTATGGTATTTATATTATACCAAGAACTGCCAAAGTGTACCCCTAATTAGCTGAAATGGAAACATTCTCCAACTCCAAGCACTATAGCCACTAATGCGTACTGTTGTCTTTATTTTTCCATGAGTGTGCATACACCAACCTCACGCAAGTAGTCAAATCTTACCTGGATTGCACAGTTCATCTCCTCTATGAAAGACGTTCATTCTCTTGAGATAAGCCGACAGATGAAAGGCTTAGTGCATTGGCTGAAAGTGATCAAGTGATGCGCTCAGCCAATAAGCTGGTTCTGCTTGGCAGGGTTCAACTCATGGGAGCTTACAGGTGCTCCACGCACGTGCTTCTGGCTCTCAGTGTAGTTAGACACCAGTGCTCAGCAGACCACAGGTAAGTTGTTTAACTGTTAAGCAGTTTGACTACTTACAATGGAAAGAGAAGGTTGGGCAGGGCACTTTGTTACCTCTATATACTC
Source organism: Pelobates cultripes (assembly GCA_933207985.1). NCBI lineage: Eukaryota > Metazoa > Chordata > Amphibia > Anura > Pelobatidae > Pelobates > Pelobates cultripes. Next base: position 213,291,619 of record OW240914.1, on the reverse strand, counting down.
AGGTGCTTTGAATGTTCCTTTAAGCTTGGTATTTTGGCCTTAAATTTGTAAACTTCTTGTAATTTGCTCCATTATATAATTTTATCCACTTAGTGAATAAACATTACTGAACGGTTTATACGGTCCATATCAAAATTCCTGGTTACATTGGTTGATTACAGCGCAGAGAGGATATCCCTTTTTTCCTACAAGGTTGGGCAGGGGATTGTCTTGGGCAAAAAACAGTAAGGTTGGGAATTTCTAAAATTCCCAGAGTTGAGTGGATACCCAATACCGTGTATGCATATCTAGAGAAAAAAAAAAAAAAAAGCTAAGCCCAGGGGAATCCGTATACAGAAGTAAAAAAACAGAAACCAATCTGTCTGGAAAGCTTCTATGCAAGTGTACAAATGTCACTTGGCAATATATGTTAAGTCATGGTTGCAGATCACGGATACAATGCATCTACTCTCTTTACACTGTTCTGTAAACAGCAATCTCTACTAGAATGTGTGTTACTTGCAGTAGGATTAATTTCAATACATTTTCTTCCTAAAGATTATGGAATCGGTTACAAAGTGGTGAAGAATATGAGAGTGACAACTCAAATGTTACAGTGTTAAGCCTCATGAGTAGGATTCTCTTTAGGAGAAAGTTGAAAGTTTGACAACTTACATCATGCTGTCACCACAATATGATCTTTAACGACCTTATTCCAGCATGGAATTTCCTTTTTGTTTCTTGCAGCCCTGCATTTGATAATAGAAAGGAAGTTCATTTTGGAATAGAATCTTTAAAGATCAGATTGTAATGACGACAGACCATAAGTGGTTAAAAAGGTACTCACCCATATATGAAAAAAACTCTTAGCTACTTTGATGCGCATGTGTAATTCTTGCCCCCCCGCCCCCATTCTAAATTTAGTTCTTGCACTTCGATCTAGAATCATGACATTCTGTTGCTTCTTATGTTAAATCGTCAGATCTTTTTTCTGGACTACAGCAGCTTATGTAATGTAGCATACCTGGAGATCTGATGTCCCGTATAAAGCAGCAGAGCAGTTACCATATAGAGGTATAGTTTAGCCAGATGTTGTCGGGGTAAAGTCAGAAGCACGACACTCAGGATGTAACCTGTAAGAAAAGGAAGAATTTATTATGGAACTTGGAAACAATCTAAAACATAACTCATGAAAGAGTACTGCATTTAACCTAATTCAGTGTACTAAATAATCCATTAAAAATCAAAGTACTGCAGCAACATTCTTTGTAAATAATGCGGTCTCTGCTTGCTCAGAGTAGGACAATAGAAGCTTTGAACCTAAATAATTTGCTGTATTTTTGGTGCATGTTTAATTTCACAAAATATTCAAAAATAAATCATTTGCAGCATTTTATTCATAAACCATTCTTCTAAACCACATCCCTCAGTCTAAAATACTTCCCTTCTTGCTGGTCGCTAACAAGAGGTACCTTATGTTATAGCTTCATAAGCCCACCCTCCTGGTCACCATGCCATCAGCAAGCACAGTCTACTTGCATAGGTACAATTCTTGTAAAGGAAGTAGAAGTCACATAAACTCTAGGTCTTGATGCTATGGTTGTGCACAGGGGTTTTTTTTTTTTTTTTTTATCTGTTCGAGCCCCCAAGAACCAAACAGTGTGAAGATAAAAAGGCAGTTTGACATTGTTAAAAGTGTTTGTTATTTCATGTATACACTAGTGATTGTTTCATTTCTAATGCCCAATCTGTGTTCAAAACACTAGTAGTGCAGGATTTAACATTTTCAACAGCTCAGACTCTGTGGATCAAAATGAGAAGCTCCTGGCCATGCTACTTCCTAGTAAAAAGAGATTATTATAATATTTAAATAGCGCCAACAAATTCCGTAGTGCTTTACAATGGGTGGACTAACAAACATGTAACTGTAACCAGACAAGTTTGACACACAGAAACAGAGGGGCTGAGGGCCCTGCTCAATGAGCTTAAATGCTAGAGGAAATGGGGTATTGACGCAAAAGGTAAAGGAAGTATTAGGGAAGTGGATTGGTAGAATAGTATTTAATATAGACAGTGTGGGTTTGGAGCCACTAAGTTTAATTGATATGCTTTTGTGAAAAAGTGATTTTTTTAAAATCATTTTTTGAAGGAGTGGAGACTTGGTGAACGTCTAGGAATTGTGCAGCCCTACAGAAGTCTTGAATGCGAGCATCAGAGGTGGGAGCACGAGTAGAAGATAGACGCAGGTCTTCGGCAGAGTGTAGGGGCCTAGATGAGACAGAGATCAAAGCAACTTCAAATATACACTGCTACTTTACTATAAATTAAATAGTGCCTTATATTTTTTTCATAATATTTGCTATTTGCATATAAAATACAGAGGGGGGGGAGAGAGAGAGAGAGAGGGACACACTTTTATTTCCTATATATGTAAAATATATTCTAATTAAAAGCATTTTATAATATATCATACATATATATTTCATTATAAGTGTATTTTGAGATATGTGTGTATATATATCTCAAAGTACACTTATAATGAAATCATATATATGCATTATATATGTATAATATATTTTAAAATGGTTTAATTATTTTATGATATATTATACATATATATGTCCTGCCTGCAACATCCTCCAGCATGACCGGTTTGGCAGTGTCCGTAATGGTGTGGGGTAGCATTTCTTTGGGGGGACAGCCCTCCATGTGCTCGCCAGAGGTAGTCTGACTGCCATTAGGTACCGAGATGAGATCCTCAGACCCCTTGTGAGACCACATGCTGGTGCGGTTGGCCCTGGGTTCCTCCTAATGCAAGACAGTGCTAGACCTCATGTGGCTGGAGTGTGTCAGCAGTTCCTGCAAGACGAAGGCACTGATGCTATGGACTGGCCCACCCGCTCCCCAGAAATGAATCCAATTGAGCACATCTGGGACATCATGTCTCGCTCCATCCACCAACGTCACGTTGCACCACAGACTGTCCAGGAGTTGGCGGATGCTTTAGTCCAAGTCTGGGAAGAGATCCCTCATGAGGCCATCCGCCACCTCATCAGGAGCATGCACAGGCGTTGTAGGGAGGTCATACAGGCACGTGGAGGCCACACACACTACGGAGACTCATTTTGACTTGTTTTAAGGACATTACATCAAAGTTGGATCAGCCTGTAGTGTGTTCTTCCACTTTAATTTTGAGTGTGACTCCAAATCCAGACCTCCATGGGTTGAAAAATTTGATTTCCATTTTTTAATTTTTGTGTGATTTTGTTGTCAGCACATTCAACTTTGTAAAGAACAAAAGTATTTCAGAAGAATATTTAATTCATTCAGATCTAGGATGTGTTATTTTTGTGCTCCCTTTATTTTTTTGAGCAGTGTATATAAGGATAGAAGAACCTAAACAATGGGTTAGACGAGGGTTACAGAGGTAATAAAGAGTATAACCATAGAAATTGAACCATGAAAAAGAATAGTGTGAACTAAGGGAGCCAACCTACATCACAAATAACCTCTTAAGTAAAAATCAATACAAGATAATAAACTTTAGTAAGCAAAACTATATACACAAAAATTAAATAACGTGTAAACGTACATATGTATAAATTAAAAAAAATACACTTAGTATGATGTTATATACAAGAGATATACAGATATATTGAGAATATATATAAATTTTTAAATTTTTTATTTTTTTATAATTTATACTTTTTTTTACCAACAGGGGGACTGCCTGTCAGTTCAGGCAGTCCCCCCGTTGGCAGCACTATGGACACCTATGGGGCCATGTGACCGCTCTTTTAGAGCGGTCACATGGCCCCTGGGGGTCCTAAATTGGAGAGGGGGGACTCTCTGGGCTCAGTCCAGAGAGTCCCCCCCCCAAAGAAAAAGACCCATCGGCGGCGGGGGAACGCAGCGATTTGTAAGTACATGGGAGTGGGAGGGAGTGTAGGGATTAATTTTTTTTAAATTGAATTGTTTTTAAATAATTTTTTGCCTGAAGGCTTCCAATGCTCTGTCTAAATACTGGGCTCCACGTCGAGCAACCGGGAAGTGATCGCTCCAGGGGGAACGATCACCCGGTAATCTCCGGTGGCCCTCGGCAGTGAAGGGGGCATTACAGCAATGCCTCAACATTGAGGCATCACTGTAATACCATTAGAGCTGCTGGAAGCGATCATGATCGCTTCCAGAACTTTAATTACATACGGACGTATCAGGTATGTCCTCGGTCCTTAAGGACCATTTTTGTCGGACGTACCTGATACGTCAGCAGTCAGGGAGGGGTTAATTACTACTTGTGCCCCACTTTTTTTTTTTTAACATACACTTACAAGAATTGGAAGAATGCCCATAATGTAATCGCTCTATAGTTTTTAGCTCTTTACAAATATAGGTATCAGGTTTTTTTTTTCTTGAGAGTCCAATGCCAGATATCAGACAGGCAATGGTGCTATGGTTCAGAAAAAAAAAAAAAAAGTGCAGAAAGTTAATAAATGGTATATCAACTGCAGCTCAAAGGAATACTATAGGGCCAGGAACACAAATGTGTTCCTGACCAAATAGTTTTAAAATCACCATCCACCCCCTCCCCCCTCGAAAAATAGCAAAATCTTACTTTTATTCTAATCTGCAGCTGCTGGCTTTGCCCCTGATCTGCCTGCTTGGCTGACATCAGAAGTGAACCTCTAAGCTAATCACAATGATTTCCCATAAGATTGGCTGAGACTGTCAAGGAGGCAGATCAGGGGCAGAGTCAGCACAAGCCAAACACAGTCCTGGCCAATCAGCATCTCCTCATAGAGATACTTTGAATCAATACATCTCTATGAGGAAAGTTCAGTGACTCCAGGCAGAGGGTGGAGACACTGAATGGTGCTGCACACTGTGCAGCACTGGCCCAGGAAGCACCTCTAGCAGCCATCTGTGGAGTGGCGAGTGGAGGTATTCCAAGGCTGTAATGTAAACACTGCATTTTCTCTGAAAAGATGGCGTTTACTGCAAAAAGCCTGAAGTGAATGATTATACTCCCAGAACAAATAAGCTGTAGTTGTTCTGGTGACTATAGTGTCCCTTTAAGGTTTCTGTTATCTATATAAAGTGATACCATAGAATAGTGGAACACATTGCAGTGGCCCAGTTCTAATGTAACGATAACTTCTGTTAGCCACAGCTGTGCAAACACTTTCTTTTAGGATGCTTAGGGAGCATTAGGGGGACTTAATCCATCTGATCATTACCCCAAACCAATCAATTTCAATTTAAAAAAAAAAAAAAAGTGTAAGGTTGACTTTAAAGTTATGGTATTATCTAAAAATGAAAACCGATAACATAACAGACATCTGAAAAACTGTGGAGGCTGTGATGAGTACTTAAGATCGGCATTTTATAACTGTTAAGTGATAAACTAAAGATGCTTGGTGATTAAAAAATTTAACTTTCAGACATTTTTGTGATTGCATATATTATTCTTAACATTTATCCTGAATTCATGCAAATGGAGATCAATTGCTTATTAACAACTTCCTTTAAGCAAGAAATATAAGTTTGTGAAAAGTGCATATTTTGAGCATTAGAGAGCCATTTTACCATAAACACTTTATGTGTGTTTGATAGTTACACAACTAGGAATTCATAGAATTTTTGGGTGGTACCGACAAGCACAATTAAAGTGATAGTCCAGAATGAATACTGTATTGCAAATTATATTCCTTCATTTGCTGGAAATGCCCAGGGTTTGCAGCTTCTTTAGGGAGATCTCATGAACAGGAGGCTGTTCACCTGTCCTGATGAACCCAGATTAGGGAGTATATTCAAGTAGCTTCATGCATATGCTGTTGGACCTAAGCAGACTGTGTATAAGACACGATCTAGACTTAACAAGCAATATCACAACCCTGTCACTTAATATTGAATCCAAATGTAACAGCAAAGGTGGTGAATCAGCCCACAAGCTGAATATAAAAATAAAAAACACACAAACACTTGCACCTTAGCTCCATCTGTTTTTTAACTTTCTGCATAAGGGTTTACGTGAAAACACAGGAAGCTGTACTTTTCTTAAAAATCATATTCATTAACTGTGATTAGTAGAAGCAGGGAGAGGTACCTGGAAGACCCCAGGTAAGAAATCAAACCTTTCTTGAAAATGGTTTTACTACTTACAATGGGTGGGGAATGATACCATGGCACAACATTTAAGGTTTTGATGCTCAGACTGTCCCTTTAAGGGTGCTTTAGAGGTCAGTTTGTGAGTGTATACACAAACAAATGTACATATAGTTCAAACGTCTGACTCACCAAAACACACATATACATACATTTACACACACTACAAATATAAAAAATATACTTGTGTGTGTATTTATATATTGAGATTTGAGTGAATATATATATATATATATATATATATATATATATATATATATATATATATATATATATATATATATTTAAAAAAAATATATATAAATATATATAATAAAAAAAAAGCTTTATAGCGTAGTATGCACATCATTGCTCAATGTACTTTTAACCCAAACGGTTTTTATAAGCCAAAAAACTTATGTTCTCTCACATCCCTGCTAGTCATGAGTTGAGAATTGGTTAGACTATCAAACACTGGCAAAACACTGCTTGCACCTGTGGCCTTATTTGAACTACATGAAGTTTAAAGCACCTGGATCTAGCAGGCTTGGCGCTGTGGGAGCACTTATGAAATGGAACATTCCAAACAACTGCAAGTGGATTTACTGTACTACATACGATACACTGTAAACAAGCACACATATTTTTATATTTAAACCCATCTACATCAGTAAACCACCCCATCCCCCAAAGAAAAGAAATAGAATAAAACAGGATGTGTAGAGCTGCTGAATAGCCAGGTAGCAGCCAAGAGAGAATTTATCAACTGATGTTAGGAGTAGAAGAGGCAGTCATAATCTTAGGTTGACCCTTTTAAGAATTTTAAAAAACGGTGGGGGGGGGGGGGCAAACTTCAGATGGGCCTGCACCTGAGCTTTCTTGAGCAGGAGGGACCTTGAGGGCGCTGTAGGATTTCAGCCACCGACGTAATGTGTTACCAATTGTTTTCTTGGTAACTATGGTCCCAGCTGCCTTGAGATCACTGACAAGATCCTCTCGTGTAGTTCTGGGCTGATTCCTTACTGATCTTATGATAACTGAAACTCCACAAGGTGAGATCTTGCATGGAGTACCAGACCAAGGGAGACTGGCAGTTATTTTGTGTTTCTTCCTTCTCAGCAAGCTGCTTAGCGATGGTCTTGTAACCCATTTCAGCCTTGTGTAGGTCTACAATCTTATCTCTGACATCCTTGGACAGCTCTTTGGTCTTGGCCATGGTGGAGAGTTTGGAATCTAATTGATTGCTTCTATGGACAGGTGTTTTTTATACAGGTAACGAGCGGAGATTAGCAGCACTGGCTTTTATAAGACTACTTACAATCACCTCTCTCAGGAAACAAACATGAGGATTCAGTTCCACCATATAACACTGGTTATTTCCCTGGGCATAGGAAATGGACCTAGTAAAAATTAACTGAACATATATACTGAAATCAGACAGGTGGCCTTTAGTTCCTTTTCTGCCAACACAGTAAAGAAGATGGGCAAGGTAAAATTCAAAACACAGATCCCACAAACAGTCAGGGAATGGGTCAAGCCACTAAGTTGACAGTCAATTATTATTTCGATGCAATTAGAGATGGATTTAATACATTTCCCACTTTATTCAGGCCTATCCGCTTGTTGGTTTCAGCATACCACAGACAACCCGCATGCACACATATTGTTTATTCTTAATCCTTTCATGCACCTCTGGTCCCCGATCACACATGAGAAAATAATTGTTGAAGTGATTATCCTGCCTATTTCTAACACCAGGAAGCCCACCCACCACTCCCTATAAAAATAAGTTATTTTCTGTAGGTGGCCCCTCTTTATTCAGATCAACACGTTTATCAGTTTTGGCACACCACAACTAACTTGTAAACAAACCATATTATTTACATATATGTACTTACACAGAAGGAAATGTGTAAAAGACACGTGTTGGTAATTTGTCATCAATGTAATTTTTTTCGGCAAACAATATCACCTTCACAGCTTTTAAATTACATGTAGAAAAAGGGGATGAATAGCCACTTCTTTTAATCTTACTAGCAGCCTCATTTTACATATCTAAAGAATACTTAAGAAGGATATTTTATACTTCACACGCTGACATTCTGACTACGATTAATGGGGTTTGAACCAATTTACTCAATAAAATAAGGAGGTAACATAAGTAACAGAAAATACAAAAAGAATATTCTGAAAAAAAACCAAAAAAAAACTTACCAACATAATGCATATTAAGAGCAAGGTACTTGTACTGAAAGAGTGGGTTGTTGTTCAGGTTACTTCTCTGGATCTGCTGAAAGAAGGAGCTTACATCCCATCGATACAAGACATCTAAGAGCATGATGCTTGGTACACGAAGTGCCACATTAAGCATGGCTTCCAATTTCTCTTTTGCCCCCATGTTTCCCTTAGTAATAAGTTCAAATCAACCTAGAAAATTGACAAGAAAAATAGTGATGTCACAAAACTATCAAAAATAAAAGGCACCGTAATTGGCACAAATTGTATAGATCTACATGTCTAGCCAGTTCTAGTTCTCCATGTTAATCATTCTGCATTACCATTATTTCAAGCTTCCAGGAAAAAATGACACTAAATGCTGCAGCCAGGTTACGAAGTAGATATCCACAAACAACACAAAACTTCGGGATACGGCTGAAAATGAATCTAAAAGGAACATAAAAATTATACAAAATAGTGAAGTACAATTAACACACTTTTATGCGCTGTATATAGATGCACTCACAGAATTGTGTAGAATATATCGCTCATAGGGTGCCTCCCTCGATTGAAATGGGGGGCTAGTAATCTATAATTAAAAGAAAAACGGTATGGTTTAATTATATTCTATATTGATGGTGATTATTCACCTTTTATCAATAAAAGCACTTTTTTTCCTACCATTGCCCGTTTGGAGTCCTGAGCATTATTAAGGATTCTCACAAGGAGCCAGGGGATTACTAGCCCCCCATTTCAATCGGGGGAGGCACCCTATGAGCGATATATTCTACACAATTCTGTGAGTGCATCTATATACAGCGCATAAAAGTGTGTTAATTGTACTTCACTATTTTGTATATTTTTATGTTCCTTTTAGATTCATTTTCAGCCGTATCCCGAAGTTTTGTGTTGTTTGTGGTTATCTATATATGAAAAGGTCGTCTTCTTTGGGTAACGATCTTGGGAGGCTGCATTATAACATTTAAGTTAAGTATTTGTACATATTTCACTACGGTTACTATCTATAGTAGTGTTTATATTGTTTTGTACGAAGTAGATATGTATCTCGTTACACACTACTAACCAACCTCCTTTTTCTGCACCAACCGAGAATAAGAAATATGCCAAAAAAAAACAAAAACATTTAGAATCTTTTTCAAGGAACTCTTGGTCCATTTGATCATCAAGTTCTTCCTTCTTTTCTCCCTCATCCTTCCTTCCTCTTCTCTCTCATACATCCGCCATCCTTCCTTCCCCTGCTCTCTCATACATCCGCCATCCTTCCTTCCCCTGCTCTCTCATACATCCGCCATCCTTCCTTCCCCTGCTCTCTCATACCTCCCCCATCCTTCCTTCCCCTGCTCTCTCATACCTCCCCCATCCTTCCTTCCCCTGCTCGCTCATACCTCCCCCATCCTTCCTTCCCCTGCTCGCTCATACCTCCCCCATCCTTCCTTCCCCTGCTCTCTCATACCTCCCCAATCCTACCCCCTGCTCTCTCATACCTCCCCCATCCTTCCGTCCCCTGCTTGCTAATACCTCCCCCTTCCTTCCCCCTGCTCTCTCGTACCTCCTGTGACGTATAGGACCATGTGTGGAGCTGGTCAGAACTTTAACACAGTAGCTTTTCCCCTATACTGCATAGATCTGAGCGCTATCTGGAGAGCTTGGGTGCTCAGATCAGGGCTATTTGGGGATGTATGTTATGTGGAGTTACTGTATATTTTTATGATGTTTTGGATTATTTTTATGTTTTTACCTCTCTGTTCCTGGGAGAAAATTTGTGTAAGCTATATATTTGCTGCATAAGAACTGAGAACAGAGACCATTCGTGTGGTTTCCTTCACTAAAATGAATTAATCGTGCATTTGGCCATAATCATTCATTTACCGAATATTCAGTTGAACGACCGACCACCCAGCACAGGAGCGTGGCACCAATTAACCCTACTGACCTGTGCAAATCGCAAACACCTCAACATTCTAATGGTTTATCAGGGTGGTCAGCATTCGTTTGTATGAACACATGGCAGCGGCCATTTTGTTTAGTCGAACGCACTCACTGGTGTTTGGTCGTCGACTGCGTGGAACGGATTGCGGCCACCTTTTTCCATAAACACCGCTGAACTTCCACCTTCAGTGCGTTCAACTAGAAACATACGAACAAAGTGCTAATTCGTGGGTTTCTTCATACGAGCAATCTACATCCAATGAGGGGAGGCACGAACAGTTCCGTTCGTGCATTTTACAGCTAATACAACAGGAAAATAGACCGACCGCCGGGACTGAAATCATGGAACTATTTTGGGCATACAAACATACGAAGTCGGTCATATCCACATTTTTACTAACTTCTGAACCCCTGGTCCAATTTGTGCCATTTTTGGATATATTGGATATATTGTTCCCATGAATGGATTGATTATGAAAATGTAACTTTTGTTGAAATCCCATGCATAGTTTTGAAGTTATAATAAGTGTGAAAAAGTATATTTTTTAGCTTTGAGATAGTTGAGCTGATACAAAGATTAACTCAATTATCTCCCAAGCAGAGGGGAGGAATGTACTGTAATTACTGGGTGTGTTTCTATTATAACATTGTGCCTGATTGGCTGCTATACTTGCATTGTTGGTGCCCCACATGGTCCAGTGGGTGGTGACAATACTGTAAAATCCTGCATAAAAGCAGCAATAAACGCTCAGTGGAGTCATTTCTACTTCACCCTTCAAAACGTAGCCTTGCCTCGTTCTTGAAAGGGAACCTGCCCAGCGTAATCACTAGCTCTTTTAAGAGCTCTGCCTTACTCTCTACTTGGATCCAGCGGATGGGATAAAGCAACTCCACAGCATCTTGCCAGGAAGAAGGACGTCTCCAACGGCTGATACCCCTTCTCCCATTGGGGTAGCCGTTACAATTTGCTTACCGGTCTTTAACTCAATTCTCTCCCAGGCACAGAGATCTTTGGGAGGGGCTTGCATTGTATTTTGTGGAGACACCATGCTTGGGGTTGTGCATATAAGCAGGCAACTTGGTCATAATAAAGCAGTTCCTTTTCACCCTTCACTCAGTCTGGGCTAGTGTTTGGGTGGATCAGCTATACTCTCTGCAGGAGAGCTTAATCCCTTGAAGCTTTACCCAGGACCCTGTTCCAGGGGAGGAAGCGACATTGAGACCCCAGCCAAGCTGCGGCGGCTAGGGGCTGAAGCACTCCTGTGTCTTGGTGGAGAGCTAGGAAGCGAGCTTTACGGAGGTACCCAGTCAGGGTGCCAGGTGGTCCATCACACTTCCCCCATCCTTCCTTCCCCTGCTCTCTCATACCTCCCCCCTCAACCTCCCTTCCCATGCACTCTCATTTCTCCCCCATTTCTCTTTAACCTGCTGTCTCCTGGCTAATTACCATTCGTCCCTCACTCTCTCCTGCTTTAACACCTATTTTTAAAACAACCCTTCTGTAGGTAGTATCTTGAGCAGCCCTGATAAAAGAAGAAAAGAACACACTTCTATCAATCAACCTAGATTAGGTTCTCGATGTTATGCTTAATAATGTTATTGGATTTATAAAAAAAAAAAAACTTCCACCATCTAGGGCAACACACGTCATTTTTAAATATAAAAAGTGGTAATATTACCCACACTATCTGTTCAATGAATATTGTCAAATACGACTTTCTGCGCTGTTGTGTATTGTTAACATGTCTTTCAAGCCACGAACGTCAAATTAAAGCATTAAAAAAAAAAAAAAATGACCCAAGTGCATACAAATAAATGATAACATATGCAATACTCTAAAAAAATAAAAATGTTATTTTTTATATTAATGGCACAGTTGAGCTGAAACATGAGCTGAGATTTAACAGTAGTACAACATTAAAAGGTTTCTGTTTATTCTCATAAGTATTACAGCTTTCAAAGCCAGAGAGTTTTTACAGCAAGATTTTCTAGGAGGAGTTCAGTTGTCTGCATTATATCCAGGCACCACTTGTAGTACTTTTATATGCAGAGAGAAGCTATACTTTTCCCCACCCCATCATACATTTGAATGAAGTGACAGACTTATAGCTGCAGTGATTATTCAAAAATTGTTGCAGTTACAATACAGTATGTACAGAGGATCCCATTGCATATAAACTTGACAGTGACTACAGATTTCTACAAACTATAAAGGCAAAAAAAAAAAATTATATATATATATATATATATATATATATATATATATATATATTTAATTTTCTCTATATTTAACAAATATGTATTTGTAAGGTGTGTATCCTGCAACTGGACACCTCTCCATATTAGCCTCTGTCAATCATTGTTAAAAGCTCTGTCCTTTGCACCTGGCAGTCAACTTAGAGAAGAGGAGAAATGAAAAGATATTTCTATTTCACAAGCTCCTTTCTCAAGTTCTGTCCTTGTCTGAACTGGTGTTTATATGTTGTTATTTGCTAAATCCTTAGTATGATTTTACAAGAAAACAGTGTCTTATTTAAAAAGTAAATACAGTTAAATGTCATTTTCAATGTTTTATTCAATGGTATAAATTCCCTGAGAAGTTACAGTTCCTCTTTAAAGAAACAAACTTCCGTTATAGGGAAACTCCACTGATCAAATAAAATAAATAAATCACTATTCAGTAGCTATATCTCCCCTGAAAAATTTAATTATGCATCTATCTATTGGAGTTATATTTAAAAACAGTTTGCATGAGCTGCATTTCTGCCTTTGCAAGCCCTCCATTTTTAACCTCGCCCAGACTTTCTGTGACTGTCCAATCACAGACTTCCTACTCTTCACAAAAAACACTTCAACAAGCTAAAATCTGGAGTGTCCCTTTTAGGTCAACTGGCATTTGTAACCCACATGGGCATATGGCCTAACAATAAATCACTTATTTAGAATCTGGAAATAAACGACCTGTAGCATGAGATTATACAGAGATATACTGCCTTAAATATTTGACTGTACTTTAAAAAAAATAAAAAATAAAAAAAAATATATATATATATATATATATATGTAAAAAGCAAATCTAGTTTGTTTTATTATTATATGGTACCTCTATATTGAGTATGCTCAGATTCACTGCTAAACATATGGTTTAAAATAAACCAGACAAAACAACATTCTCCACCTACCCTCCCCCCCTTCCAAAGGCACCATATTGCTAGTTTAGTGATTAATTAAACTCAAGCTGAGATTGTTAGAATATAAAAGCTAATTACATAAATGGTCTCAATTCACTAACAGCTATATCCAATAGACAACAATGTGAGGACCCACGCTATTTAATAAGTGTGCCATGGGCCATCCCAGGAAAAGTTGTAAAATTTACAGGGAAACCGGAACAAATATAATGTAGCTCAAGGGGTCAATCAGAGAAGACAAAAGATAGAGAATGCATGTAAATAAATCAAACCAAATTCAATAGGCATTGGAGCCGGCTTCCCCAAACTCCGGCCCCCCAGATGTTGCTGAACTACAACTCCCATGATTCTATGAATGAAATAGATAGGCTTAGATTCATGGAAGTTGCAGTTCAGCAACATCTGGAGGGCCGGTGTTTGGGGAAGCCTGCATTAGAGGGTAAAACTTAATTAAGTTAAGACGGGGGGGTGACATGATGAGAGGGCTTCCGATGGCCCTGCTTCGCTGCTGCCCTTCTATCTACACCACTTGTCCTTTCCCCGGCGGCTGCTGGAAGGAACTGTCAGCACACACTGGGGGTGCAGACAAAACAGCACATCTCTTACCGGAGCAACAGGGAATAGGATTCCCCCTCTCTGACCCAAGGTAAGCTTCAGGGAGGAGTGAATACACTTTTTTTTTCTGCAGCCCCTACGTCCCAACCCATACACTAGAGCCCCTAACCTCCCCTACAAAAGCCCCCTTACTCTTTACTACACTCCTAAGCCCCCACTACAGCCTTTAACACTTCTACTAAAGCCGCTTACTACACTACAGTCCCTACCTTCCAAAAGTAGCTCCTATCCCCCACTACAGTCCCTACCGCTACCTTCCACAGTCAATGGATATTTGTATGCTCCAAGTGGAGTTAGTGAGAGCAATCTAATGCTCATGCAAAGCCACTAATCGACGGCCTGAAGCTCGCTAATAGTGCGACCATCTCAAGTTAGTGTTGGCTCTGCTCACCAAGGAAAATTATTTTAAAGCTAAAAATTGTTATACTGGATATGAAATTATATAGAACAGTAAATATATATTTTTTTCTTTTAAAGAATTGCTAGGAATTCAAGATTTGGAAAATGTTTCTAACTTTGCTATTTTACACTAAATTTTGAAATCCACTTCTTCACTTTGACTTCCTTACAATTTTTACTTTAATGTTACTTTAACCCTTTGGGCATGGGGAGGTACCTTTTCTGTGTAAAACGTCCTATTGGGTACTACGCATAAGGTCCCCCCACTCCAACTGCATTAAAATCAATTTAAAAAGAAAAATTGATTCAGCGCCGGGTGAAGCTGCCGGTGCCGATTTCCATGCCCTGTCATCACGCCATAGTGGCTGCGCACGTTCCAATCACAGGCCTCTCTACTAGATCTATTGCCAGCTCTGCATGCGCTCTGGGCTGGTGCAGGGGAGTGGGAAGGAGGACGGAGAGTTTTTATTAAAAGGAAAATAAAATTCATGCAATGGAGGGAACACCCACAGGCAGGGAGAGGAGAGCGAGCTTTCCTTTTGCAGACACTCTGTCTGCAAGGGGAAGACTAACATCTGTTGTCTTGTGACAAAATATGCACAGAATTGACATTAGGCAGCCTTGAACAGAGTTCTGGGTTTCCATTGTCCCACGTACTGGGGGTGCAACTAGCCCCCAGCACACAATTACAAAAATCTCTGATTGTGCAGAGTTTCAAAATACTACCACCAAAACTACTTCAAATCACTGATGTGGTCCCAGTAAGCCTGAATAACCCTGCTTGCATCGGCTACAACCTTGGAGGACCTTAGTTATCCCCATCCCCTATCTTTTTGGTAAATTAGAGTGTAGGAGACCAGCCTACTTACTTTTGACAGATTGATTTAGGTCTTTTGGTGCAAAACAGCTACTTAAACTCAAAATGATCACCATCATGACATACTATTTGCAAAAAGATAGAGGTTTTTCATGTGGCTGTTTCAGCACTGATTTCTGGTTAATTTAGCATTACAGCCCCATATAATTGCCATTGGAAACATTTGTGACTTCCACTTTATCAAAGTCGCTGATGGCACAGGCAGTGGGTACCATAAAGAAACAATGTTTTGGGTTGAGTTTCCGTTAAACTGCTCTAAAACGGTTTGGAAGAAAACTGGGGGATGACGCACCATAACTACAGTTCACTAAAGTAGTTATGGTGCATATATTGTCCTCTTAATGCAAACAGAAATAGCCTTAAACACAACTTACTTTGGTGTCCAAAACTGTGTGTACACATTATTACAAGTTTTCATTTGTATGCAAATTGGAAATACAGTAACGATTTTTGAAAGTAAAATGCACCAGCAGAAGTGTACAATAGGAAAAAAAATGTTTAAATGCTGAGAACTACATTTTTTTTATACTTGATCGATGACCACGACTGTAACAACTCTCCACAATTTAGACATCAGACATGTGCATTTTAAGAAGACTTAAGGAAAGATCAACTTTTGGCTAAAGGAGAAGATTACAAGTTTGCCAAAATAACGCAGAGAAACAAGTAGTGCCAGACAGTCTTTAGTAAAGCAGTTCTTCTTTACAGGGTGCAATTTCAAACAAATAAAAACAACTGTGGAATATAACCGGTATTACCTCACCCTCAGCAGACAAGCACACTAACCTTCAGATTACTTTATTATACCTTGAAGTATAATAAAAGGCACTTTCAAATTTGCATTAAAAAATATAAAATGTCATAATTTCTCCCACAGCACAAGATAGTTCCACTCAATAATTCTTACAAGTTACCACCTAGATAAGATAACGTCCTGCATAATTATTCACCCAAGTAGAATTCAAAGTGAATATCAAATTTATGGTTAACTGTAAAAATTCCCTAAGTCTATTATAATTCCAGTTCTTCTACTTTGGCCTTAAATGTAAAATTTACTTAGAATTCACACTTTTAAGAATAACCCTTTCAGACCTTATCTGTGCTCATGTCCATGTGCTAGTTATTCTTTACATAAACATTTGTTTTAATGCTAGAAGAATTACTTTAGTAGGCACCAGAGAAATAACGCTTGTGTTCTATATTCAAAAAGTGAAGTGCTATCAAAAACTTTTAAGAGCCTTGGTTTTGTTCATCCACACTAAAACAGCAACAGTCTCAAGTAATGTCAGGCAAACCTTTACATATTTCAAACACACTGTGGTTTGCTTATAAGGACAGTTCCGAAACAAAGAGAAAATAAAACTGGTTTTAATAGTAACCACACCATGTTGAGTTGCATTAGCAATTATGTTCAGGAGATTACTGCACACAGCGTGGTTCACAAAACTCAACCAGAATAATATCGCAGCCATAACGCAGCTGATATAAGCTTATTCAGCAGTACCACTTATCTTATACATTGGGTGAAACTATAGCCGGGGGCAGCACATATCCCATTAACCATGTGAGAGAAAAATAAAAGCAACACTATGGCACCATAACTTAATGAACAGTTAACCCCAAAGTCCAGTATCCAACACCCAATTCTTGAAAGAGGGAGCACTGGATAGGGGCGCCACTGATTGGATGATAGCGCCAGCAGACGCTCTCAGCCAATCAGCAGCTATCTGAGGCTTCCTCTTTCAAGAATATCAGCAAATGGACAGGTATCCGAGTGGTTGGCCGCAGGATACTGGTCTGTGGGGTTGTTATAAGTTGTTAAGGTGCTCAGAATGTTCCTTTAAGTGTTATTCCACTTTTTCCACACTAAACAAATGTCACAAGGCCACACAATGTTCCTTTAAAAAGTAAATTCCAATCCTTTTTGTCACTATATTATTTTTAAACTAAATTTGCTTTACAATGCAATTACTACAGATTTAAATCATGTTTAAAAAAAAAAAAAAAAAAAGTTTTCAATTTACCTGTAATCCAGCGCTAGACAAAGCTCCTGGCACTGATCTCAACACTCTATCCAATCTAAGGTTTCTCATAGAAAAGCCTTTAAAATGGCCTTTTTGCCAGCTCAGAGCGAATGCACGCAACATTCGTAGACACTCTTAGCCCCTGAGGGGAGAGGTTTCTAAAGTGATTTAATGCAAAGAGGGAGGGGAGAGCAAGCTTTCCCTTACAGACACGCTGCCTGCATGATAGAGGACGGTTACATCTGTCGTCATCACACACAAATGTAATATTTGCACAGAATTGACATTTGGCAGTCCGGAATAGAGTAACTAGCTCCTGGCAGAGAAATGCAAATATCTCTGAATGTACAGTGTCTGAAACAGAAATGCTTCAGACTCCTACCACCATGAACACTTCAAATCACTCAAGTGGTCATGGTTGTTTGAGAAAACCTTGGGTAAGTGGGGGGGGAGGCAACGATTACCGGGTGATTCGTGGGCATCTTTGTGGTCTGGACATTGAGTCTGATTGCTACCAAATGCATTTGTTTGCATAATGTGTAATGCATTATCTATAAGTACAACCCACTGTACTGGTTATGGTGCGCGGAATACCTTGGAGCCATCCCACTGTAACAAATTACAGGTTTTGTCCACGCTACAATCCTGTCTTCTACTGAAGGAAAAGCCAGATGACTCTACTCAGTTAAACATGGCTGATACAGGACTGTGCTCATTGGATGAGAGTGCACAGCAGGCCCTCCAAGACAATCAACACAGCCCAGTTGGATTCTCCTGCAGGAGAATCCTGGAAGCACGAGCTGCATCTGTAGGTGCCCAGCAAACCTGAAGTAAGTTATCAAACCAATATAAGTTTGTTAAATTACACCAGAGTGGGGAGAGGGCACTCCTAGCACAATAACTACTATAGTAGTTATGAATAATGTATTTATGAGCATTTCATAAAAAGAAAATATTTATGAAATGCTCATATTAACGGAGTTGGAATTGGACTGAGATTTAAATACAATAGTACAAAAAAAAAAAATGTGGATCCTTATTGTGTGTGCCTATCCGGATTTCACCCTGCATTGAAATTCCAACAAAGTCAAAATATAAAACAAAGTAGGGGTTATAGAAACATAGAATGTGACGGCAGATAAGAACCATTCGGCCCATCTAGACTGCCCAATTTTCTAAAAACTTTCATTAGTCCCTGGCCCTATCTTATAGTTAGGATAGCCTTATGCCTATCCCACTCATGCTTAAACTCCTTTACTGTGTTAACCTCTACCACTTCAGCTGGAAGGCTATTCCATGCATCAACTACCCTCTCAGTAAAGTAATACTTCCTGATATTATTTTTAAACCTTTGTCCCTCTAATTTAAGACTATGTCCTATTGTTGTGGTAGTTTTTCTTCTTTTAAATATGGTCTCCTCCTTTATGGTGTTGATTCCCTTTATGTATTTAAATGTTTCTATAATATCCCCCCTGTCTCCTCTTTCCTCCAAGCTATACATGTTAAGATCCTTTAACCCAGTGTTTACCAACAAAGAAGAAAAAAAACACCTTGGACACAACTGGGTAATCCTTAAATGCTGGACTGGTAGGTGTGCCTTGAGGACTGGGTTGGGAAACACTGCGTTAACCTTTCCTGGTAAGTTTTATCCCGCAATCCATGAACCAGTTTAGTAGCCCTTCTCTGAACCCTCTCTAAGGTATCAATATCCTTCTGAAGATACGGTCTCCAGTACTGTGTACAAAACTGCAAGTGAGGTCTCACCAGTGTTCTGTACAATGGCATGAGCACTTCCCTCTTTCTACTGCTAATACCTCACCCTATACAACCAAGCATTCTGCTAGAATTTCCTGCTGCTCTATTACATTGTCTGCCTATCTTTAAGTCATCAGAAACAATCACCCCTAAAACCCTTTACTCAGATGTTGAGGTTAGGACTCTATCAAATATTCTGTACTCTGCCCTTGGGTTTTTACGTCCAAGATGCATTATCTTGCACTTATCCACATTAAATGTCAGTTGCCACAATGCTGACCATTTTTCTAGTTTACCTAAATCATTTGCAATTTGGCTTATCCCTCCTGGAACATCAACCCTGTTACATATCTTAGTATCATCAGCAAAAAGACATACCATACCAATCAAGACCTTCTGCAATATCACTAATAAAAATATTAAAGAGAATGAATCCAAGTACAGATCCCTGAGGTACCCCACTGGTGACAAGTCCAAGCTTCTAATATATTCCATTAACAACCCTCTGTTGCCTGTCACTCAGGAACTGCCTTACCCATTCAACAATATTGGAATCCAAACTTAAATATTGCAGTTTATTGATAAGCCCTCTATGTGCAACAGTGTCAAAAGCCTTACTGAAATCTAGCAATGTCTACCGCACCACCCTGATCTATAATTTGTTACCCAATCAAAAAAAATCAATAAGATTAGTTTGGCATGATCTCCCTGAAGTAAACCCATGTTGTCTCTGATCTTGAAATCCATGTGTTTTTAGATGTTCAACAATGCTTTCCTCACTACTGAAGTAAGGCTTACTGGCCTATAGTTGCCTGACTCCTCCCTATTACCTTTCTTGTAAATGGGCACAACATTCGCTAACTTCCAATCTTCTGGGACTACTCCTGTTAACAATGATTGGTTAAATAAATCTGTTAATGGTTTTGCTAGTACATCACTAAGCTCTTTTAATAGCTTTGGGTGTATTCCATCAGGTCCCATTGACTTATTGGTCTTTACTTTTGACAGTTGAAATAGAACCTCTTACTTGGCAAAACTTGCCAAAGACTAAGGTTTCGCCATTAACTTTTGTCAAATTCCATAACAGTTATACATAACGAGCATTGATCTATGGGGGCTCCAGCACAGATTCTTCATAGACATCAATGCTACAGTAGATGGATTCTAGCAGATGAAGGGAGCTCAAGAAAGAAGAAGATCTACCCTATAAAATACGTAGATGTAAAAAACAGATACAATTCGTATCTTGTAATACCTATTTATTGGACTAACAGAATTTTTTTAAAGGGACACTATAGTCACCTGAACAACTTCAGCTTAATGAGGTTGTTCAGGTGAGAACTATAGCTCCCTGCAGCCTCTCATGTAAACACTGTATTTTCTGAGAAAATACAGTGTTTACATTGAAAGCTAGGAACACCTCGAGTTGCAGTCACTCAGAGTGAACCAGAGGGACTTCGGAGTTGATGGAGACATCCACTCAGACATCCACTCAGATCTGCTGTCAGCAGAGCACAGGGCAGCACTGTGCACAGCATCCTGTGATTCAGTATCTCTTCCCTCTGCATGCAGACACTGAACTTTCCTCATAGAGATTCATTCATTCAATTCATCTCTATGAGGAGATGGTGATTGGCCAGGGCTGTGTTTGAATCATGCTGGCTCTGCCTCTGATCTGCCTCTTTGTCAGTCTCAGACAATCCTATGGGGAAGCATTGTGATTGGATCAGGCTACCACGTCAGCAGACTGCCTTTTTTTCAGAGTCTAACAGCATGCAGATTTACAGCTTCTGGCTTGAATACAGTAAGATTTTTACTATATTTATGGAGGCACGAGGGGCCCAGGGGAGCTAGATGGTGGTGTTAACACTATAGGGTCATGAATACATGTTTGTGTTCCTGACCCTATAGTGATCCTTTAATACAAGCTTTTTCGAGAGTACCTCCCTTTCTCAAGTCTAAAGCTTTAGACTTGAGAAAGGGAGGTTCTCCCAAAAGCTCGTCATTAAAAATTTCTGCTAGTCCAATAAAAAAATTAAAAAATTTTTTTTTAAAAGTACCGGTATTACAATATACGAATTTTATCTGTTTTTTTTATATCTGCATCACTGGACTAATACGGCTACAATCTCTACTTGAACACTATAAAATATGCAAAGAACTCTGAAGGTGATTTAAGATTCTGTCCGTCCCAATGGAATCTGCATCATGGCAATAGATTCATAGAGAATTCCTAATTCACTGCAGATACTCAGTGTGACTCTCCAACAAATCACAAGTGTTATCTATCCTATGATCCCAAACTCTCTAGAGGCTTGCGTATGCATATACAACTCTAAAGCGAAGAAAGTAAATGAAAGCAAGAAACATGCTTTCCTCATTGAAATACCAAGCTGTTGGCACAAGGAATTTAATTTTAAAATAAAAATGCTATTGTTAAAATGAATCTATGTTAGCCAACCTGAAAAATAACCTTAAAGGGACACTATAGTCACCAAAACAAATTTAGCTTAATGAAGCAGTTTTGATGTGTAGATCATGCCGCTGCAGTCTCACTGCTCAATTCTCTGCCATTTGGGAGTTAAATCACCTTGTTTATATAGCCCTAGTTACACATACCTGCATGTGACTTTTACAGCCTTCCAACACTTCCTGCAAAGAGTAGTATGATGTATACACTTCATGTATTGAAAATACTGTTTAATTTAGAATTTATTATTTCCTGCTCTGTTAATAGCTTTCTAGACCCTGCAGGAGCCTCTTGTATGTAATTAAAGTTCAATTTACAGAGCAGGAAATAAAAACTTTTAAAGTAAGTTACATCTGATTGAAAGTGAAACCATTTCTTTTCATGCAGGCTATGTGAGTCACAGTCAGTGGAGGTGTGGCTACAGTTGCATAAACAGAAACAAAAGTGATTTAACTCCTAAATGGTGGAGAATTGAGCGTTGAGACTTCAGGGGCATGATCTATACACCAAAACTGCTTTATTAAGCCAAGGTTGTTTTGATGACTATAGTGTCCCTTTAACACTCATGTAAAGAGAAGGCCCACTTTCAAGAAAGCTTTTGATTTTGTACCAACTTTAGCACCAGTCACCTAATACTCTGACAATTAATGCTTAGTACCACCTTAGCTGGACACTCTTGTCACACCTAACCCATTAAAGGTCCTCCATGCCAAGTGATGCCATAATGGCATGCAAGAAGCACACACCAAGGGACTGACTCAGATACTATTAATGAAGTCAGCATGTTAATGGGGAGGGGAATTGACAGGAGTATTGGCATCAGAAAAGTCTTCCTTGTTAAATAAAAATGAATAAAACCACAAACCATACTTTACAGCATGGGTGTGCAGACTATCAGCTGTTATAGCGAGACACCCCATGATGTATCAATCAAGCAGTATTTCTTAATTATATGATAAGCTACCACCCCTAGTTTAATACAGAACTGTCAGCAATTGGAGTTTTCCTATGCTTTATCTCAACGTGACAATAACCCAATCACTGGCAGTCCCACTATACCAGATCTGCTAAAGAAGGGAGAGTTCATCGTTGGCCCTCAAGCTGTTGTGAACTACAATTCCCGTCATGCAGCAGGGTGTGCATCATAGGAGTAATAGTCCATAACACTACTCTAAGCCAGCCAGCCAGCTGGGTCACAGTGACAGCCTCTACCTGCCTTCACACCGCTCCTCAGGGCCTCGTACAGTCCATGTCGGGGCCTGCGCCCTCCTCCCCAGGAACGAACCCCTTCTTTAGGCACAGGGCTGTTTCAGGCACTCGCTCTCGGTCCCCGGTGTGTAACGGGGATTGCAGGCCACACCAGCGGCCCACGCAAGCCGACAGGCCGTCCGCGCACTCACACACAGAGCACAACCCGCCCACAATAACAAACACTGGACGTACTGCGCATGCTCGAGGGGTCCAACGCAGAGCGGTGCGTGCGCGCAGAAAGGCCACAGCGAAAGATACGACGCATGCGCAGTCCCGATAATCCTGCCAGGTCCGCCCACCTCCTGGCAGCTCGGAACGTTCATACAGGCAGGATTCCAGGCTGGGTCCACTCACACTGTGCGTCCAGCTGCTTCCAGGCAGAGATTGACTCTTTGTGTGTTAGTGTCTCCATCGTGGTTATCACGTTTATAATGAGCGCTTTTTATTCTTGCAGTGCACATTCTTAGTCTGGAAAGTGAGCAGTTACTGCGAAAAGAAAGCAGTAAAGTGTAATTTGTCAGGATTCTATAGTGAATTTTTTAATATTAGTCTGCTTTGAATCTATAGACATACTGGATCAATAGAAGATTATGTCGTCCCCCCAAAAACATCAACTGGTACTCTTAGGGTATTTACACTACTGTCATTTTTAGGGTATATATTATTAATGGTATTTAAATAGCGCCAACAATATTAAAAAAAGGGGAGATTTAAGAAAAATAAGACAATTACAAATAACTTATATGAATGATAAGTTGAAGAGGACCATGCTCAAACGAGCTTACAGTCTTTAGGAGGTGGGGTTTAAAAAGATAAAAGATAGCAATCAAACAATGTGAGGGTGAAGCACAGCTGGAGGAGAGAGGAGAGTAGAGTGCTCCCCCCCTTTTTTTTTTTTTAAATTCGTTCTTTAATGTAGAGTATTTTCATAGGTACAAAAAAAAAAAAAAAGAGTAGGGTCAGGGAACAATTTTCTTAATCCACAACTTTGGCATTATAGCATTATACAATTTTTCCTATTATTCTCAGTACCACTTTATACAGTCTCCAAAAGCTTGCTTTAAAACACTTTCACCAGGGTTACAATATCAGCGAGCTTATGGTTGGAGGGAGGGGATTCGTACCAGAGCAAATAGTGGGTAGTAGTATGTCATCTCATTGCACTTCTTTTTTTTTTTTTTTATATGGGTCAGAGTTGGTTGGTTAACCAGGGTGCCTCTTTTTAAATGATTGAAGACTAGGAGTGAGTTTGATGGCGGTAGACAGGCTATTCCATAGGAAGGGAACCGCCCATGAAAGTCCTGCAAACGTGAATTGGCCGTACTGGTGCGAGCAGCGGACAGGAAAAGGTCATGGGCAGAGCTGAGAGACCGAGAAGAGGCATACCTATGGATCCGTGAAGAGATATAAAAGGGGCTAGAATTGTTCAGTGCTTTATAGGTGTGAATTAGTACCTTGAATTGACTCCTATAGGATACAGGAAGCCAATGTAAGGACTGACAAAGGGGTGAGGTGTGAGAGGACCGACTGGAGAGGAAAATCAGTATGGCGGCAGCATTCATTCCAGCAATATGGTTTTTAAGAACACCAATTAGGAGAGGCTACAATAATCCATGTAAGAGATTACTAGAGCATGGACAAAGTCCTTAGTAGCATCTTGCATAAGAAAGAGGCGGATGCGGGCTATGTTTTTAAGGTGGAATCTACAGGATTTGGTAACAGACTGGATGTAAGGCTCAAAGGTAAGGCCAGAATCAAGTATAATGCCAAAAGACCAAGACAGCGTGCTTGAAAGGATATACTGATGTGGGTACCACTAACTTGAAGGGAGAGTGAAGGAGGAGGATCAGTTTTAGAAGGAGGAAAGACAAGGAGACCATTTTTAGAGAGACTGAGTTTCAGAAAGCAGGAGAACATCCCATCAGAGATGGAAAGGAAAGCAGTGACACATTGCAGGATGGCAGGGGAGAGGTCCCCTCCCCCCCCCCTTTTTTTGTGGCCATTCGCCACCCCCCACCCCCCGGACTGAGCGGAGTGGTCCCTCTGGGCCTGGCAGGGCCTCCCCCCGCATTTTAATCGGCATGCCAGATACATATTCCCACAGGGGAGTAGCCGAGGAGCACGGCCGGACACAATCTACCTCCCCAAAAAAACCAAAACTGTATTTTTAATGGATTTACGCTCTCTCTAGCGAACTATGGTTAATGGTGTGGTCAGCCCCGCAGTTACGGTACCCGAACTCCACACCCCCTATAGTTCAGGGAGAATGGACCCGGGAGCCACACCCCACACTGGACTGGCGGCCGGTAAGACCAGTCAAAACCCACAGTATTTTTCTTCTTCATCTTCTTCATCTCCTCACCCTTCTTCACCCCCTCTCTCTTCCCCCCTGCTCCCCCCACCCCCTCCTCCCTGTACGGCGGGACCAACAAGTGATGATGGCCTTGAACGGGGGACACACAGACTTCCCGAAGGGCCCCCGACCAGTCAGAGTGAGAGACATAAAAGCCACAATAGGCACACTAACCGACTACATAGATGTCATTGAAACTGACCTCCTTAAACGTTAAAGGGCTGAACGCTCCCAAAAAGAGGCGTTTAAAGTTTAGGGAAATTAAGAGGCTAGGCTCAGATATAGCCTTTTACAAGAGACGCACATACCCAAAAACACATCTTTCCAATTGAGGGACTGCACTTACTCCACCTCATATGAAGCTAGATCACACCGCAAAGGTAATGGAGTAGCCATACTTATACACAACAATTGCCCGATCCAGATTCAGACCTCAGAGGTGGACGAGGAGGGGAGATACATTGTCCTGACGGGAACCCTCTACTCCCACCCAATTCACTTGATCAACGTGTATGCCCCAAACACGCCTAATCCCGCCTTTTGGGGGAACCTCACCACAAAAATAAGGGCCCTACCATATGCACTGCTCATAGTGTGGGGTGACCTCAATGCCGTACCGTGCCCCGCCGCGGACAGGAGCTCTAAGGAGGGCCAACTGAGATCGCAGGGAAGGGGGAGCCAAGACAAAGTGCTTCACGAATTCATCCAAAACACAGACTTGGTGGATGTGTGGCGAGCGCAACACCCCAGCGATCACGACTACACATTCTATTCCATCCCCCACGGGACATACTCCAGGATTGACTGTTTCCTAGTAAACAACGCTAGCATGGTGAAGGCTGTGGAGTCGAGAATAGGATCTATTACATGGTCGGACCATGCTGACATATCCCTAACCTTAGGGGACCTCTGTACCGCATCACCTTGGAACTGAAGAATAAACCCCAGCTTACTACGGGACGAAGGCACATACGAGAAGACATCCAAGCATACTTCCACGCGAACAAAACGGAAGACATGTCCCCAAGCATCATCTGGGCTGCTCACAAAGCAGTGATCAGAGGCACATGCATTAAGCTAGCAACCAGGAAAAAGGCACAAAAGATGAAGTCGCTAAAACAACTCCTAGAAAAATTAAAGGACCACTCTAGGCACCCAGACCACTTCAGCTTAATGAAGTGGTCTGAGTCCAGCTAGGGTTAATCCATTTTTATAAACATAGCAGTTTCAGAGAAACTGCTATGTTTATGAATGGGTTAAGCCTTCCCCTATTTCCTCTAGTGGCTGTCTCATTGACAGCCGCTAGAGGCGCTTGCGTGCTTCTCACTGTGATTTTCACAGTGAGAGCACGCAAGCGTCCATAGGAAAGCATTATCAATGCTTTCCTATGTGACCGGCTGAATGCGCGCGCAGCTCTTGCCGCGCGTGCGCATTCAGCCGACGGGAAGGGGAAGAGGAGGATCGGAGGAGGAGAGCTCTCCGCCCAGCGCTGGAAAAAGGTAAGTTTTAACCCCTTTCCCCTTTCCAGAGCTGGGACGGGAGGGGGTCCCTGAGGGTGGGGGCACCCTCAGGGCACTATAGTGCCAGGAAAACGAGTATGTTTTCCTGGCACTATAGTGGTCCTTTAAGACAGACAGAACAAAAACACAAGACAGCTCCTAATCCAGCAATGCTTGAACAACTGAGTGGGATCAGGAGATCCATAACAGAACTACTGCTAGACGAAACAGCCAAAGCTATGCCATGGTCGAAAAGGACCTACTACGAGAAATCGAATAAAATGGACACTTTACTAGCCAGAACCCTACGTCCAAGACAGAACAGAACCCCCATAACCACGATCAGACATACAGACGGCTCCATTAAATCGAGTCCAACCGATATAGCGAAGGTATTCACAGATTACTATACAAAGCTATATAACCACACACCGAAGACTGTAAACACACATGAAGACACCATGAATAGCATGCAGGACTTCTTACGGGATCTGGACCTACCAAAACTCCCAACGGCAGCAGCCTTGCTCCTAAATGAGCCCATCACAACGGAGGAAATAGAAAAGGCAATAACGGGACTGAAAGGCAACAAATCCCCCGGACCCGATGGTTTTGACGGAACATATTACAAAATCTTCAAGGAAGACCTCTCACCAAGACTGGAAAAGCTCTTCAATCACCTCATGATGTCCATGGCCAACATCATCCTCCTGCAGAAACCGGGAAAGGATCCCCTATCACCAGATAACTACAGACTTATTTCCTTGATCAACCAAGACATCAAGATCCTGGCAAAAATTTTGGCAGACCGCCTCAACCCCAGTCTGAAAACATTGATACACCCTGACCAAGTGGGATTTATAACGGATAGACAACTATTCGAGAACACCAGAAGGAACATTGACCTCATCTGAAAACAAAAAACTAGGAACACACCTACACTGTTGGTCTCAATAGATGCGGAAAAGGACAGGTTCGAATGGCCTTATCTATTCAACCTCCTGGAATACCTCGGTTTCCCCGGCAGATATGTGGCATCGATCAAAGCGATGTACAACAACGCAACCGCACAGGTCAAGATCGCCGGGACAGGGCCCAAGCCTTTCAAACTAGGGAACGGGACCCAGCAAGGATGTCCCCTATCTCTGCTCCTCTTCGTGCTCACATTGGAACCGCTTCTTCAAGCCATGCGACAACATCCACATCTAAAGGGGATAGTGGTGGGGGGACAGGAGTTCCTCGTCTCCACCTATGCAGACGACGTCCTGCTGACCCTAAAAGATCCCGAGGAGTCCCTAGAGACACTGTAAGAAATCCTTACCCGGTTCGGAGTATTTTCCAGATACAAGGCTAACCTAAACAAATCCAGTGCTCTCCCACTGGGCATGTCCGCGGAGGACGCGGCGGCATTGGGGGTCACCCATAACATACCTATAGAGAAAGACCACCTGAAATATCTTGGGATTCAATTACCTAGCGACCCGTCAAAATTGTTCCAACTAAACTATGCCCCACTAATACGCACCCTAATTCGGGACATGGAAAAATGGCAAGATAGACCCATATCCTAGATCGGGCGCATACATACAGTTAAGATGAATGTCCTCCCCCGAATCCTATTCCTCTTCCAAGCACTTACAATAAAAATTCGACCTAGCCCACTTACAACAAGCCATAGGAACCTTCATCTGGCAGAATCGGCGCCATAGAATATCTAGAAACATCCTTTACAGACATAAGCAAAGGGGTGGACTGGGTCTGCCAAATTTGTATTATTATTACCTAGCGGCGCAACTAGAGCAGGTGGCTATGTGGCACGCACCTCTGAAAGTGAGGAGATGGGTAGACCTAGAGTCCCTCCTGACTGGAGCGGACCTCCCGCAATACCATATGTGGATCCCTAGGGAAGACAGACCTATCCTAAGAACAACTTGCCTAGCCATACTGAACTCTCTGAGAATCTGGCATGCCTCCGCACTTAAATACAAATTGGCCTCCTCCCTATCCCCACTGACCCCCCTCTTGAGAAACAGAGCATTCCCCCCGGGCTTGGCAGCGAGGGATTTCACGAACATAGAAAGGGTGGGACTACAGCGGATATGTCAAATGTTGGACAAGGATCAGTTGGTCACGTTTGAGCATCTAAAACAACTAGCACACCTTACCCCAGCCGATTTCTTCAGGTACATACAAATCAGATACTATGTACAGCAACCAGTAGTGCAACAGGCAGCTAGGAAACAACAGACTTTCTTCAAGAGGATGTGCATTAAGGAAATCGCACAACGAGGCCTAATCACTTGCCTATACACACACTTAAGTTCAGATACTGAGGAATGGGGAACCATAGCATACACAGACGCATGGGAAAGAGACCTGGGGGAGGTTCTAGAGGGAATTTAGTGGAGAGAAATCTGGGAAGCTAACAACTCAGTGTCCATCTGTGTATCCCTTCAGGAACAGGCATATAAAACAATGTTTAGATGGTACACCACACCGGCCAAACTGCATCGCATGAAACAAACACCTAATGACACCTGCTGGAGGGGATGCGGCCAAAGGGGCACATACATTCACATGTGGTGGGAATGCGTTGGGACAGATGGGAAGAAAACCACGAGAGAACAGTGTAGGAAATTAACTTTTCTTGAGATATTGTTGTTTGTCACACACCAGTGTTCTAATAATCAAATCAGAGTGTCTTGCAGCTAAAAAATTATATTTATTCAAACATACACACCATCTGAAAACAGCATAAAGTCATTGTTTGCACACATCTGGACCAATACGCGATTTATATTCACTTCTAGATAGTTTCCATTTTTTGTTGTAAAAATATTGGTAAAGAAATTCTAACTGCAATCGTTTTTATATGTCTAATTTCAGTTACTAAGAAGGCGTACCCATAAGGTTGCCTAATACTTTAAAATAATTGGCTATCATGAAAAAAAGGGTAGTGGCGTAGTAACCATTTGAAATCTATGATTAAAGCCATACTTTATATTTGGGCGGTAAAATCTAAGTTACACAAATGATGATATACAGTAAATAAATGCCTTTAGAAATTTGACCCTTCCTAATACACAAGGATTCTGGCTTGCAATGCTGGGTCAAAGGTTAATATCAACAGGCCTTAATGCATCATTATCTGGACTAGAACCATATGTGGTGATCATATATATACTATGAAAATCTGTTACTATATGCCAAGCTAGGGCCTTGGTTCCTTGAGAAATTAATTTCAACTAATTCAAAAATGATAATATTCATATTACAAAGATGAAATCCTACATTAAATATATATATATAGATATATATGTAATTTTCCCCTGTCATGCTGCTATTTTTTTATTTTTATTTTTTTAATATAAGGCATAACTTACTCCATTTCCTTATGGGATTTTACCTGTTCTCAGATATTTGTCTGATTATCCGTTTACAAGGAAATGCTTTTTAACACAGCCATTTCAAGTTGAGAAAACAGTGAGGGTTCAGCTGTCTGTATTACTTTTACACTGAGTCCAAGAAGGAGAAGGAGGGTCAAATCCGGGCTGTCTGTCTACCTAATTTTACAAGCCATTTTAACCCTTTTATTTCTGGACTGACGCCTAATTTATATAAGAACAAAATTCTTTTTACAATTACCTTTAAATGTTTCACAAATTAATTAATTAACCTTGGGCATTGATTCTACCCAACATCATGATTAATGAAAATTCATATTTTAGTAACTGAGGATTATAACATGCAAGTAACAATGCATTAGGAAGTAACTGCAGGTTATATCAAGCAAGAAACACTTCATTAGTAATTAAATCTTCAGAGGTAGATGTGAATAGTATACTTAAGATTGATGGGAGTTGTCCTCCATGGGAATAGCATGCAAGTAACAATTCATTAGGAAGTAACTGAAGATTATAGCAAGCAAGAAACAGTTTATTAGTAAGTAAGTCTTCAGAGATTAGAGTAATTAGTATACTTAAGATTGATGGGAGTTGTCCTCCATGGGAATGTATAGCTTGAATCCAAGGGATGAATGATATACACAGTCCGGTTTTCAGGAGACTCCAATACAATCCGTGGTCAGAGGTACAGAGAATGCAAAATCCTTTATAATAGTCAAAGGTTTGATAACTTTGTGAACGAAGAGCTTAGCCGGCGTTTGAATGCGGAAATAGATCCGAGAATCACCAAGCGGTTTGAATCTGGCGTGGTCTCTCTATATAGCGTAAGAGACCCGCGTCAGAAAGGGGGCGGGGCCGGCTCTGCATACCGGAAACGCCGGAACAGAGCCGGAACAGATACGGCCTGACAGTGTGTATGTGGGTGTCTGAATGTGTATGTGTCTGTAAGTGTATATGTGTGTCTGTAAGTGTATGTGTGTGTCTGTGAGTGTGTCTGTAAGTGTATGTGTGTCTGTAAGTGTATGTGTGTCTCAGTGTGTGTATGTGTGAGTGAGTGTGTTTGAGTGTATGTGTGTGTCTGTGAGTATGTCTGAGTGTGTGTCTGTGAGTGTACGTGTGTTTATGTCTAAGTGTGTGTATATGAGTGTATGTGTGTGTGTCTCTACATGTGTCTGTATGTATGTCTGTATGTATGGGTGTTGCGGAGCTGCAATTTTATAATCCCAGGATCTCTGCTGGTAGAATGCAATAACCAAGTACAAAGCTGGAAGCAGGCAATATTCCCAAATCCTCCCAAGAACCAGACGAAACACAGTCTGAGAGTCAACTGCCACTTTATTCAAAAAGACTGATATTTAAAGCAGGTCACTCAACTGTCACTTTATTAAAAATAACTGATATTTAAAGCAGGTCACTCAACAGGGGTTTCCAAAGATGGGCAGCAGGGGTTTTGGTTGAGGGGACTGGAGGGAGACTACCGTTTCCAGGTCCTCCTCCCAACAGCCCCTGCTGTAACATACAGTAATGAAAACCACGAGGACATAAACCGTTACCTTTCTACTTCAAAATATACAACTTAGTCAGTTTTAATAGCAATGCTAACGAATGGGGAGGATTCGAACAGACATACACAGTACAGCATAAATTAAACATAGCCGGAGACGCCACACTATACCGGCGCGCAGTACACAACAGAAAATAGGCACAACCATTCTATCTTAGGCAGTCCCAAGTGGCTAGGTTTGCCACAATGCTCCCCCAAAACCAACCCGGCATACACAGTCTGATCCCAACGGATCGGCTTGGGGATGTCCGGGGGAGTGCTCACAGAGCATTTCTCAAGTTCTGTCTGTCTGGACAACCCATCGGCGTTACCATTCTGTTTTCCAGGGCGATAATGGATCGTGAAATCAAACGGCTGCAGCGCCAAACTCCAGCGCAACAGCCGGGCATTGTCTCCTGACACCCTGTGTAGCCACACCAATGGGTTGTGATCTGTGAGCAAGGAGAATGGTTGTCCATACAAATAAGGTTGTAACTTTTTGAGGGCCCACACCACGGCCAGGCATTCCTTCTCGATGGCGGCGTAGCCTACTTCCCTTGGTAGTAATTTTCTGCTTAAGTAAGCTACGGGATGTTCTCCGCCATCAGCTCCCACTTGGCTCAGTACTGCCCCCAATCCAAACATGGAAGCGTCTGTGTGAACAAGAAATCGTTTAGTTGGATCAGGGGCAGTTAACACAGGAGCCTTAGTTAATGCAGTTTTTAGTTCATGGAATGCCTGTTCACACTCTGGGGCCCAGTTGACCTGTCGTGGCAAGTTTTTCTTGGTCAAGTCCGTCAGGGGTTTGGCCAGGGCGCTGTAATTGGGCACAAATTTTCTGTAGTAACCAGCGGTACCAAGGAACGCCAATACTTGTGTCTTTGTCCTGGGGGTAGGCCACTTAGCTACTGCCTCTATCTTGGCCGGTTCGGGCCTCTGCTGTCCGCATCCTACCCTGTGACCCAGGTACTGCACCTCTGCCATCCCTATGTGACACTTGCTAGGTTTTAGTGTCAGCCCTGCCTCTCCAATACGGTCAATGACCACACTAATATGTTTCAAATGATCTGGCTATATCATCTAAGTACGCACAGGCATACTCTTGGAACCCGTCCAGTAGCCGATCTACCATCCTCTGAAAGGTAGCCGGAGCTTTTTTCATCCCGAAAGGCATGACCCGAAATTGATACAGGCCAAACGGGGTGACAAACGCCGACTTGGGGATGGCCTCCTCGGCTAGTGGAATCTGCCAGTATCCCTTACACAGATCAATGGTAGTGAGATACTGGCCTCTTGCCATCCTATCTAGCAGCTCGTCTATACGGGGCATCGGGTAGGCGTCAGACACTGTTTTGTCATTGAGCCTCCGGTAGTCTACACAAAACCGCGTGGTGCCATCCTTCTTGGGTACTAGCACTACCGGTGATGCCCAGGGGCTATCTGAATGTTCGATAACCCCTAACTGCAACATTTCCTCAATTTCTTTCCTCATGTGCTCCCTTACTGCTTCAGGGATACGATACGGAGTCTGTCTCATAGGGAGCTGTCCTGGGGTCTCTACTCGGTGGGTAGCTAACAGAGTGTACCCTGGTAAATTGGAGAAGGTAGCACCTTTTGCCGCAATCAACTCCTGTACCTGGGCACGCTCCTGGAGACTTAGCCGCTCCCCCAGCTGCACACCTGTAGCGTTTTCTGCAGAATCTTCCTTTTCTAACATGTCTGGCAAGGGCAGATTCTCATAATCCTCAGTGGCTGGGGCACAGATGGCTGCTACCTCCTCTATTCTCTGGTGATAGGGTTTGAGCATGTTCACATGGAGCATGCGTCGTTTCCCTACCCCAGAGCACGGGCCGATCACATAAGTGGTGTCACATCTCTGTTCTACCACTTGGTATGGGCCCTGCCATGTGGCCTGTAGCTTGTCTGTGCGGACAGGTTTCAAAATTAGAACTTTCTGTCCCACCTGAAAGCTACGTTCTCTGGCTCCCCTATCGTACCACCGGCGCTGTCGCCGCTGAGCCGCCCGGAGGTTCTCCCGTACGGTTTGGGTTAGAGCCTCCAAGCGGTCCCGGAACTCCAGCACGTATGGCACAATGGGGACTCCATCTGCACTGCTCCCCCCCTCCCAATGTTCTCTAATTAAGTCGAGGGTCCCCTCACCCTTCTCCCAAACAATAACTCAAACGGAGAGAAGCCGGTAGATTCCTGTGGCACTTCTCGGTACGCAAAAAGCAGATGGGGTAAAAACCTCTCCCAGTCTTTATGGGACTCCCCAAATGTCCTGAGCATCTGCTTCAAGGTACCGTTAAAGCGCTCACACAACCCATTGGACTGCGGGTGATAGGCAGAATTTACAATTGGCTTAATGCCACATAACTTCCATAGCTGGTGGGTCACTTCGGCTGTAAATTGGGTCCCCCTATCCGAAATTATCTCTTGGGGAAATCCCATCCTGGAAAATATCTTCATCATAGCTTCGGCTACCGTTTCTGATTGTATATTGGAAAGGGCTATAGCCTCCGGGTACCGGGTGGCATAATCTACAATGGTCAGAATATACCGCTTGCCGGAAGGGCTAGGCTTGGACAGTGGTCCTACTATATCCACTGCTACTCTGCTAAAGGGTTCTTCAATAATGGGAAGGGGGCACAATTTCGCTTTGTGGCGGTCACCCCTTTTTCCCACTCTCTGACAAATGTCACATGTCTGACAATACTGTCTCACATCTCTAGATATACCTGGCCAGAAAAATGCATGTGTCAATCTGTACCTCGTTCTTGTCATCCCTAAATGCCCAGACAGCGGAATATCGTGGGCAATTCTAAGCAGTTCCTGCCGGTATTTCTGGGGCACTATAAGCTGCTTATTAGTCACATGTACAGACCCCCCTACCACCCGCTCAGCAACACGATATAACAGATTTTTCTCCCATACATACTGTTCTCCCTCTAAACCTGTCTGACCAGCTGTCGCCTTATCCTTATAAATTTGCAACGTGGGATCGTTTTTAACCTCTGCCTCAAAGTCAGTCGGGGTATCCCAGGAAACACGGGTTACACGGTGTACATTGTCTCTTACCTGAGCCTCAGAGTGTGTGGAAGATGAAGCCGTGGTGCGAGCCTGCTGACGGGTGGTCACTGGATATGCCTCATGGCGAGGACTTTGGGGCACAAAAGCGGAAGTCATTTGCCCCAGGTCATTCCCCAAAACAACATCAGCTGGTAACTTGTGCATCAGCCCCACCTCCACCATACCTTCCCCCGCACCCCAATTCAGATGTACCTTGGCAGTTGGTAGCCGGTACATGGCACCCCCTGCTACCCGGACTGCTACCGATCCCCCGGTATGTGCTGATCCTGACACCAAATGCGGGGCAAGCAAAGTTAAGGTAGCGCCGGAATCACGTAGCCCCTGTACCTCTTTCCCTTTCAGAGTCACGATCTGGCAATGTGGTTGTCGGTTGTCAGTAGCATGGATGGACATTACATCGTGCAAAACGCCCAGGGGTTCATCAGCCGACTCAAGCGGCACTCCTGGCAAAGTTGGCTCTGCATGATAATAATGAGCAGCTGCCTGCGGGGCCATATTCTGCCGGAGCTGATTCCAGTTCTTCCGGCTCCGGTTTTGGGTGCACTCCCGGGCCATATGCCCCCATTGCTTACAGGCATGGCACTGGATGTTGGACCTGCCATTATAACGGGAGTGGGGAGGTTGTCCCACAAGTGCTGGTCTGGATGGTGCTGTCGCTGGGGCAGGAGCAATAACTGGAAACAGTTGCGGGTTGGGTTTTGCATACCCTCGGTTATTATTTTTATGATGCCTCCTAGCATCATAATGTTGGTCGGCCAATCGTGCCGCTTCGGTTAGGGTGTGAGGATTTCAGTCATTCACCCATTCTTGAGCCTCTGGTGCCAGGCCATTACAAAACTGCTCCAATAGCAACATCTGGCGTAACTCTTCCATGGTGGTAGCTCTGCTGGCTTGTATCCAGCCTTGTGAGGCTTGGTCAAGCTTGTGTGCCCACTCCGCATGTGAGTCTTTGTCCCCTTTTTTCAATTCTCTGAACTTGCGCCAGTATGCCTCTGGGGTAATGGCATACCTTTCTAATAGCGCCTGCTTTACCTTGTCATAATTCTTGCTGTCCTCTCTGGGTACAGCCCGGTAGGCGTCTGCTGCACGCCCAGACAGTTTGCCTGCCAACACAGGTACCCACATAGCTTGCTCTACATCATGCAAGTCACACAATCTTTCAAAATCTTGCAAGAATCCATCTATTTCGTCTTTATCCTCACAAAAAGTTTTAAATGCATGATGTGGTATTTTTGGCCTTCCCTGGCCCACAGTTGAAACAGCAGCGGTTTCTGCTTGAGGTGAGAAGGCTTGATTCCTTTGCGCCATCACGTACTCCTGTGCATCCGCCGAAATTATGGTCATAATTTCTGGAGATACTGGAGCGGGCCAAAATGCCAATCTTGTCCTCATTTCTCGTTCAAATGGGGTCTCCTCCATGTTTGCTGGGGGTGTAGCACTACGAGCTCGGTCTCCTTCCATTAGCTCAGCAATAAGTCTTGCTTTAGGCTTATTGCTGGCTATCTTACCCCTGGCTTCCAACAGCTCCTTTAACGTTTGCCGTTTCAATATGGTGTAGTCCGTCCCCATTCACTTCTGCATCTGTATCAATTGCCTTCTGCTTTCCAGTATGTCAATTCCAATTGTATAAACAGCGTTTTTCCTGCTGTACGGTTGGATCCCGCCGCTTGCCACCAATTGTTGCGGAGCTGCAATTTTATAATCCCAGGATCTCTGCTGGTAGAATGCAATAACCAAGTACAAAGCTGGAAGCAGGCAATATTCCCAAATCCTCCCAAGAACCAGACGAAACACAGTCTGAGAGTCAACTGCCACTTTATTCAAAAAGACTGATATTTAAAGCAGGTCACTCAACTGTCACTTTATTAAAAATAACTGATATTTAAAGCAGGTCACTCAACAGGGGTTTCCAAAGATGGGCAGCAGGGGTTTTGGTTGAGGGGACTGGAGGGAGACTACCGTTTCCAGGTCCTCCTCCCAACAGCCCCTGCTGTAACATACAGTAATGAAAACTACGAGGACATAAACCGTTACCTTTCTACTTCAAAATATACAACTTAGTCAGTTTTAATAGCAATGCTAACGAATGGGGAGGATTCGAACAGACATACACAGTACAGCATAAATTAAACATAGCCGGAGACGCCACACTATACCGGCGCGCAGTACACAACAGAAAATAGGCACAACCATTCTATCTTAGGCAGTCCCAAGTGGCTAGGTTTGCCACAATGGGTCTCTGTATGTATGTGTCTGCATGTGTATCTGTTTGCCACCTAATGGACCCCCCGGCGGGTGGCAGAGTTCCTGTCAGACGCGGCGAGGGAGCTGTGTTTTCTCTGCTGTGCTCCCTTGCGCCGTTTGCTGATGCTGGGAGCCGGAATATGACGTCATATTCCGGCTCCTGGCATCAGTAGACAGCCCACGAGGGAGCATAGCAGAGAGATCACAGCTTCCTCGCGGCGTCTGACAGGAACTCTGCCGCCTGCCGCACTGAAGCCCCACTGGAACCCAGGGACAGATCCACACCAGCTCTCCAGGTAGGGAGGCTGGGTGTTTGTCCGTAAGTGTATCTGTGTAATTTGTGTGTGTCTGTAAGTGTATGTGTGCATGTGGGTGTCTGAATGTGTATGTGTGTGTCTGTGAGTGTGAGTGTGTCTGTAAGTGTATGTGTATGTGCATGTGTCTGAGTGTGTGTGTCCGTGAGTGTACGTGTGTTTATTTATGAGTGTGTGTGTATGTGTGTGTGTCTCTACATGTATCTGTATGTATGTCTGTATGTATGGGTCTCTGTGTGTATGTGTGTGTGTCTGTATGTATGTGTCTGCATGTGTATCTGTTTGTCTGCCGGTTGAGGGGTGGGCGGGACGTGTGGGGTAGGAGGTAGATGTATGGGGGGCCCAGGGCAATTTTTGCACAGGGACCCTATAGTTTCTAGTTACGCCTTAGTTACAAACTTATCATCTTGTTGTATAGAAGGTGAGACTTCACTCTGTTTTACAGCCATGATATGACTATACCATCCTAAATCATTAGATTCAACCACTCCACCTGTTTTGCACCTGGAGTTTGCCACAAAACCAAATTTAATAAATCCACATGCAACTTTTTTCCATCGATAACATCTATCCCCAATAAATCACAATACATTTTAACTGCTTCAAACTCAATGTCATTATCAGTGGATAGAGTTGCATGTGCATGTGCTCCATTAAAACTTAGAAGGGAAATTGTTGGTGCTTTCCTGCTGAAATATCCCTATAAAAAAAGTGTGCCCGTGACAGCAAAAACCTTAGCTCTTTCTGTGTTTTTCCTTTGCAACAATTGCAAAGATTTCATCATTTCTGTAGCGGCAAGATCTACCGCTGGTGCAGCAAAAGCTCTTAATTTTATCTCATTTGGTAACCCTGATATTCTGGAGACAAATTCAGTAACACTCTGCTTATGTTGTTCTTTAGACATAGCAGATGGCTCTGTATCAGTAATCAAATTCCCTGCCTTATTCCATAAATTAGCACAAACACGTATATCATCATTTTTCTCCATTTTAAATGAATCAAGAGTAGAAAATTGAAAATTCTCCACACCAGATGCACACTGTACCACCATTAGACATATTTGTGTATTAGTTGTAAACAATTCCTCCAACTCCACTCTGGACTTTTCACTTGCCTTATCTTCCAACTCATCAATGAGTTTAATTTTAACCTATTCACTTCATGAGGTTGACAGCCAGGTCAAAAGACCTCTTGTGGCTACCACAACATCAAATTGTCTTTTATTCATTTCACCTTCAAAAAAACTCGTATTGTAAAAAAAGTAAAATCCAAATACTTCTGATTTGTGGCTTTCCACAAAATATATGTAGCATTCTCCAAATTAGTAATCTGGCTTTGCAAATTGTCAAAATTAGTAGCATGTAAGTCTAATTCTTTAGACACGTGAGACAAGGTTTTATGGGTTCTGTCTAACAGATCAGTCTGATTCTTAAGCATTTCTTTCATTATATTAATATCTTCACTTCATCATCACTAAATCTTTTCAACAACTGCCGAGAGTCTTCTACCTGAGTTTTTGTTTCAGCTTACGTTGCATCCAATGCACTATCAAAAGAGATTAACCTTGAAACGTAAAGAGATTATTAAGGCTATAATATTATCACACTATGTTGTATTTTATGTTTATGTTTTAGTGATACAAGCTGGATCTCGGTTCTATGTGTATTCTATACTATCAAAAGAGAGCCTTGTGGGCAATCTCCCTTCCGTTGACAACTTTTGAGGAAATTTCACAGTTTTGCCAGGAGGGCTAGGTAAATTACTATTCCTTGTAACAACACATATATTTTTCATTTGTTTTAACAACACATCTCTTTTTTGTTTCAATGTACTACAAACATAACAATTACTGGTCTTTTTAAGTTGACACCATTCATTCATAGCATCATTAGTTTCCAGAAAGCCCTTTCCAGTAATACAACTTTTTGACTTTCCTTTTTAAACACATGCTTTGCTCAATATCACTTAATCTGTCTAACAAGTTCAATAAACAATCATCCCAAATATTTTCAGGATTAACCCCTTTTACAGACAGATTTCCGTTACATTTAGCAGCAGTTTTTTGCAGCCACTCCATGCTCTGTCTATACTGAGTGTTTTGCGGGGTCGAGGCACTCTGTAAATATAAATAAGAATAAATGTTAAAAAAATTTAACCTCTACCCTCCTTCCCTTTCCCATGTACATACCGATTTCCGCCGTTCCCCTGCCGGCGATCGATCTTCTTCCTCTTCGGGGGGACTGTCTGGGCTCATCCCAAACAGTCCCCCCTCTGCAATTTTGGACCCCCAGGGGACCGCTCTAAAAGATCGGTCACATGGCTGCAATAGGTGTCCACAGTGCTGCCAGCAGTGGGACTGCCTGAACTGACAGGTAGTCCCCTAGCTGGTGAAAAAAGTTTATAAAATAAAAAAATATTTAATAAATAAAATTTTAAAAAATATAATATATATGTATGTGTACATGAGATATATATATATATATATATATATATATATATTATATCCATATATATATATTATATCTATATATAATATGTGTGTGTGTGTGTATATATAGTATATATAACGTCATACTAAGTGTATATATTATTATAAAAATGAAAAATAATTAATTAAAAATAAATATAAAATGTAAAAATATATATTTTTAAATTATATATATATGTATTTTTATTCTAACTGTATTTTGATATAAATATATATATCAAAATACACTTAGAATAAAATTATATATCTATGTATATATAAATAAAGAAAAATAATACAAAATATACATATGTCCATATACATAATTTCATAAATATACACAAAGACTTCAATATAAAATATGTATATATATTTAAATTCTATGTGCATATTTATGTAACATTTTTACATAATTAAGTAATTTTATTGATTGCAATTTGGGGGACCGACCTGACAACCCAGGCCAAAAGTCCAGAGAATTTAATTTGCTAGCACTGTATTTAACCCTGTAACTTTCCATGACACCCTAAAACCTGTATATGAGGGGTACTGTTTTACTCGGGTGACTTCGCTGAACACAAATATTAGTGTTTCAAAACAGTAAACCATATCACAGTGATATTGTCAGTGAAAGTGACTTTTTTGAAATTTTCACACACAAACGGCACTTTCACTGGTCATATTGTTGTAATACGTTTTACTGTTTGGAAACACTAATATATGTGTTCAGTGAAATCTCCCAAGTACAACAGTACTCCCCATGTACAGGTTTTATAGTGCTTTTTAAAGTTACAGGGTCAAATTTGAGGCAGTTTTTTTCACATAGAAATTTGCCAGA
This sequence comes from Pelobates cultripes, assembly GCA_933207985.1. Classification (NCBI taxonomy): domain Eukaryota; kingdom Metazoa; phylum Chordata; class Amphibia; order Anura; family Pelobatidae; genus Pelobates; species Pelobates cultripes. The sequence continues at coordinate 213,250,995 of OW240914.1, read as the reverse complement.
TTGGTTATGTTACCTTTTGAGACGATATGGTAGCCCAGGAATGAGAATTACTCCCATGATGGCATACCATTTGCAAAAGAAGACAACCCAAGGTATTGCAAATGGGGTATGTTCAGTCTTTTTTAGTAGCCACTTAGACATATCCCATATTGAATACCCTGGGTTGTCTACTTTTCAAAAATATATGGTTTGATGGGGGTAAATTACATTGGCCGGCTTCAAAAATGTCCCAAATAAGACAAGGGTGCATCATGAACAGCTGTGAAAATTCCAAGTTGGAAAACTGGAACACGCACCCTCCAAATAAGGTCTGTTAGCACCCAGAGAATCCGACACACCTATACATGGGTGCTATCACTGTACTCAGGAGATGTTGACAGGGTTAGGGCGTCAGTGTGACACAATGAGGGAGGGTGAGTGTAGCATGGTAGGAAGAGAAAGTGTTACAGGGTGAGAGGAGGTATGTATGACAGGATTAAGGGGTTAATGTGAAAAGGTGACTGTAGCATGCTTGGGGTGCGAGTAACACAGGGTTGGGGTCAATGTGGCATGGTTGAAGAAGTGAGTGTTACAGGGCAAGGAGGGATGAATCTGAAATGATTAAGGGGGGTTAAATGAGAGGGCACGAAAAAGAAAGCTCTGATTATTGGATAAACAAATCCAACAATTCGAGCATATACTGGAATTATAATAATAGATGTATAGGATAAATAATAAAATTAATTGAGATGTATATACCTATCCAATCCACTTCCCAAGTTATGTGGTCATCCCAATACAAAACTGTGTTACCAGCCAAAAAAGGCTACCTTCGTCAGGGGCCAGGTTTGCCTACAAATGCAAACATTGGTAATCAGTCAATCAATCCTGGCCCCTGACGAAGGTGCATGTTCTAAGCAACGAAACGTGCGTCGGATTTTTCCGCTTTCTTTTCTTTTCACTGTCACACTGGGCACTTTCTCTTTTACTACGTGCAGGTAACCAACTTTCTAAGTATGGTTCTGCACAATAGCATTTTAATACTTTTCTAACCTCCCATTCAGTCCTAATTCTTTAACTCTATTTAGCATCCTGAGAAGGGGATACATTATTACTATTAGATTATATTTATGGGTTTGTTACTAGTATTCTCCTCACAGGGTTTTACTATATCATTTCAAGAGATACATTATTTATCAGAGATTGTTTTGATACTGTTTACACATACAATCTATTGAGGACAGTATTATCTACAATTCTGTTCTAGGTGAACACTTCTATTCTCTTGAACTGTGAGGTCTAAACATGGATTGATTGACTGATTACCAATGTTTGCATTTATAGGCAGACTTATCAAGAATTGTGACTCTTAAACTGTGACTCTGTTAATACCTTTTGGAGATTATAGGCAGCCTGTGACCTACTAAGTTATATTAAAGTCAAATAGTCTGAGGTGAATTTCAGTCACAACTTAGAATTAGGGAGGTATAGCCTTTTTTGGCTGGTAACACAGTTTTGTATTGCGATGACCACATAACTTGGGAAGTGGATTGGATAGGTATATACATCTCCCCGAGACATGGGGACACAGACACTAGGGGACACTGGGAGACACTAGGGAGCACTGAGACACTAGGAAGCACTTAGGAACACTGAGACACAAGGGGGCCCTGGGAGACCTGGGGACACAGACACTAGGGTAAACTGTGAGAGATGGGGACGGTGAGAGACTTGGGGTCACTGGGAGACATAGGGACACTTGGTGACATTGAGACACTAGGTGGCACTTGAACACCTTGGGACACTGAGACACTAGGGACAACTTTGACACATGGGGACGGTGAGAGACTTGGGGACACTGAGACATTGGGACACATGGGGCCCCATGTCTCCTAGTGGACCCTAGTATCTCAGTGTCCCCATGTCTCCCAGTGTCCCTGGTGTCTCTCAATGTCCGTAGTGTGCCAGTGTCCCTAGTGTCTCAGTGTTTTTCTAGTCTCCCAATGTCTCTCATTTTGCCCTAGTATAAAATAAAAAATCTCAGGCACTCACTGTGATAGAGTTAAGCATTTTTATTGGACACCACAACTTTGTATCACAGTGTCTCAGTGCCCCATGTCTCTCAGTGTCCCAGAGTCTCCCAGTGTCCCCATGTCTCACAGTGCCCCCAAGTGTCTCAGTGTCCCCTAATATAAAAGAAAAAAATCTCAGGCACTCACTGTGATAGATTTAAGCAGGTTAATTGGACACCGCAACATTTTGACCTGTACCTAGATCTTTATCAAGTCTCCAGTGTCCCCTATGTATCACAGTGTCTCAGTGCCCCATGTCTCCCAGTCTCCCCTCATGTCTCAAAGTCACCCAGTTTCCCCATGTCTCCATGTTTCCCAGTGTCCTCAAGTGTCTCAGTGTCCCCAGGTCTCCCAGTGTTCCCTAGTACCTCAGTGTCCCCATGTCTCCCAGTGTCCCAATGTCTCTCAATGTCCCCTAGTGTCCTAGTGACATTGGAACACTGTGAGACATGGGGACACAGACACTAAGGGACTGGTAGACATGGGGACACAGACATGCATCCTTTTTGGGTATGTTCGCCCCTTTCGGCAATTCTGGTTATGTGATTTGTCAGTGGCCCACCCTTTTACCCCGTCCATAGACTTCCTGCTTTACTGGACACTGCTGTTAGGTGGTATGGATTTACTTAAAGGACCACTATAGGCACCCAGACCACTTCAACTCAATGAAGTGGTCTGGGGGCCTGGTCCATCTAGGGTTAACCCTGCCTGCTGGAAACATAGAGAAACATAGAGAAACTGCTATGTTTACATTAGGGTTAATCCAGCCTCTAGTGGCTGTCTCATTGATTTTCACAGTGAGAAGACGCCAGCGTCTATAGGAAAGCATTGAGAATGCTTTCCTATGGACTGACTGAATGCGTGCATGGCTTTTGCCGCGCATGCGCATTCGGCGGAAGAGGGAGGAGAGTCCCCAGCGCCAAAGGAGCCCGGCACCGGATAAAGGTAAGCCTTTAACCCCTTCCTCCCCCTAGAGCCCGGTGGGTGAGGGGGACCTATTAACACTATAGTGCCAGGAAAACAAGTTTGTTTTCCTGGCACATTAGTGGTCCTTTAAAAGATGAAAGAGTGAGATTAGCATAGGGTATGTGTTTTCTCATAGCTGCATCCTATGAGTTTCCCTCCAGCACCATCTCCATCAGATACATGACGCTTGGGAGGTAGGACTGTTTTAGTGTTTTTGGTCGATAATATTTTGTACTGGGCTCTTAATCTGGCCCTGACTAGGGGAGGTGGGCTTGACAGGTTTGGAGGGGTTTATTTTACAGGGTGAATGTCCCTGAGTAGAGTGTGATAGGGCTGGGATGTGAATGTGACAGTGCGAGAAAAGGTTAGTGTGACAGGATTAGGGGGATTCATGTTATAGGGTAAGTGCTGCATGATTGGATGGGGTGAGTGTGACTGAATCAGGAGGAGTTAATATAAGTGTGTGAGGGTGACAGTGTGTGTGGGGGTGGTAGCAGTGTCTGGGGGATGTCAGTTTGTGTTAGGGGAGGGGGTGACAGTGTTTATGGAGGGGGGTGCCAGAGTGTAGAGGGGTGACCGTGTGTACGGAGGGGGGTTCCAGAGTGCAGAGGAGAGTGACAGGGTGTGTGGAGGGGGGGTTCCAGTGTGTATAGAGGGGGGTGCTAGAGTGTATTAAAAAAGGGTGCCAGTGTGGAAGGGTGACAGGGGGGTGCCAGAGTGTGGAGAGGGGTGCCCGTGTGTGCGGAGAGAGTGGTGTCAGTGTGTGCAGAGAGGGGTAATAGAATGTATGGAGGGGGTGACAGTGTGTATGGAGGGGATGCCAGAGTTTGGAGGGGGATACCAGTGTGTGCGAAGAGTGGTCACAGTGGGTGTGAGGGGGTGAAAGAGTGTGTGAGATGGGGTGACATCAGTGTGAGAGTATAGGTGGCAATAGTGTAAGTGGGGGTGACATAGTGTGAGGGGGTGACAAAGTAAGAGGAGGGGGTATTCTATCCCAATTCCTATACATTCTATGTATACCTATATAGTCGTAACAATTCTTATAAAGTCTTTTTTATCCATTAGTGCAATATTTTTCCTTATACCAATATTTTAGCTTAATATGAATACTCTTATTTATTTTTTCAGTATTTATTTAAAAGGCTTTGAGATAAGTGGACTATTTATACAAGATTAAACTGAAAATGGAACGCAAAGTGAAAACCATTCCGGACATATGTCATGGACCCAAATCGAGGCTTGGAGTCCACAAATGGAAGCAGAAAACTGCACAGCTGCAAATTACTGTGACACCTTGGGCGGATTGGCAGAGAGCAGTTCGGAGGAGGTGCCAGATAGATATTTAAACCCCAGGTGGGCGACAATGGATTTTAATGCGACTGATTGATTTGGATGCCCCTGGGAAATTCGGCGCATGGACAGATGAAGCGCGTAGGGTTATTGTTTAAATATTTTATTAGATTATTGATTTTTTTCTGTCAAATTGGTGCATCTTCATGGAATAAGGCGAAGCTCTTTCCAGCGGAACCTCTGTGTTTTTGATGTACCCTATATATATGAGTGCAAAATTATTAAAAACATTTTGATGAACACCATACAATGTTGCACTATGTTTGCTTTTTTATTCTCTTGCATATATAACTGAAAGCATTAGGAGTTGGAGTACAGAAGAACTTTGATGCAGTGATTATCTGTTCTAAATACAACTTACTTTTGTAAATGCAATAGTCCACCTGGATCTATATGGTGTCTTAACTGTATTATACTATTTGTGATGCTTCAATTGTAGATTTTTTGTTACAATGCTTTAGGAAGATTCAGAGGAATCTTTTTTTTCTTTTTTTTTGACATTCTTTATTTCAGTTTTGTTTCATTTTTCCAAGTTTCAGTTGTGCATTAATGTGTTTAAACAGAAATAAACATTATGGATCAGCTTACGTCAAAGTAAACAGTGTACATAAACACAACAGGGTATAGATCGCATCGAAAATGTGCTATTTGTAAACATTATGTGGCATAACTTGCATCGGGAATTCAATGTGTGTAATACTGTGTGTCCAACCTGCTCAAGTAGTGAGCTTTCTGGGAACATAGGTTAAACTAGCAGGGGCAGAGACCAAGAGTATGTCTCAATCCATAGTCCTGGTAAATGGACGTCGGCTCAGGACGTGCATTGCTGACTAGCACATGACAGGCAGATCTATAAACGGCAGGTGTACCTATTGTCAACCCACTTTGCAACATGTTACTCCATCTCACTGTGGCCTTTTTTCCAGTATTCCTTCTCTCTCCCTCATGTCACCCTCCCCTGACTATCACCACTCCGGCTTGGCACGTGTAGTTATGTTTCCCTCCTAGTTTCGCATGTAGTGAACTTGCCAGTTTCGCTGTCATATGTCTTGTGGTAATATTGCTGGTATCGTGTATACGTGACACCAATGTGTTGGATTCGGGTTGTTTCGTGCATATTGTGTACTGTCGGCTTGGGGCTGTGATTTATGGTTCGTTATCTTCTGCATGACTGTAGATTGCTGCCTACATCCCCAGTAGGGTCTTGCGTGGTGCCCATCATATGGTGTTCGCATGTTAAGGTGGTGGGAGGCCTAAGAGTCGTGACCCTGCCTCCCTCCCAGTCTTTCTGTCCGGCTAGTCCCCCCTAAGCGGATGAGAAAATGTGCGTGCCCTGGCCAGTGGTAGGGAGCATGGATGATGCGCAAGGGATGTAGGGGGCAAGTGGCTATTGATTTTAAGAATAGCTAATTTGGTGTCACAGTGACGATATTGACACTTGTTAAAAGTATGTTTCAGAGGAATCTTTTTATCTACAAATTATATTGTTGAAAAGGGTAATTTTTTTATTTATTTATTTTTGTCAGTTTTTACCTCTATGGCTGTCTTGTTACACTGGAGTGTTTTTCTATTTCTGGTGTAGTTTATGCTAGGGGTTTGTCTTCTGGCTCTTTTGGGTCTTGGCATCTTAACCAATCCTTGCTTCGGGATCCTAGCATCAGAGAACAAATCTCACGTTGTTTTACACAAAATGATCTGATAGAAGAAGATAAAATGACATTATCTATCTAACAATTACGTTTCTCTGAGCCGAGGTTGTTCCCCTTGGTTCGGTACTTGTACCTACCAAACACCAGACCACCCACCTGGCTTGTTATCTTCAAAACAAGCACAACCTGAAGTGCTCTCTCTGGGTGTCTCCCAAATGCAGGCAGCGGTACAAGGTCGTTGAGTGCCTGGAACTCAAAGATGGATACTTTAACCCGCAAACCTTGGTAACTTTGTACCGCAGCCTACTTCCTTCCCCGACAAGCCAGGAGAGTGCCCTGGCTCGTTATCTTCTAAACAACCACAAACTCAAGTGCTCCACACTGCCATTCGCATAAACAACAATACGTGCTTTGGAAAATGGCGTCCATTTTGTCTCCCGAACGCAGGCAGCAGTACAAAGTCGTCCAGTGCCTGGAATTGAATGACGCATACTTTAGCCTGCGAACCTCAGTAACATTTTACCGCTGCCTGCTTTCTTCCCCTACAAACCTGGACATTGCTGTTCAGTGAAAACACTCTCGCGAATGAGGTGAACATTCGCTCCCTATAAGCCATTTGTTTTATTCGATGTATGAACTCCCAAAGGCTGACCGACCGCTACCACTTTTCATATGGAACTAATTTGGACAGCTGCCATATGTGCGGTCGGTCAAAACTTTACCCCAGTGGCGATTCGGCTGTATTATCAGGAGCTGAGCACTATTTGGACAACTTGGGTGCTTAGATCCGGGCTGGCCTAAATCCCCATGTACATTTAAACAAAATGGAGGCTCTTTAGTTTTATTCCAATGGCCATTTGAATATATAAGCTCACCTGCCACGTCAAGGCAAGCCTCAATAGGTGAGTTCCTACACTAGCCATTAGATATGCTGATATCAGCCAAGAATCTGCAATAAGACAGGAAGGGGTATTTTATAAACCCTTTCACATTTAACCCTTTATAGGGCTTCTACACATACAATAAACTTTGCTGGTATCAGACAAAGTGTAAACATCTCTAATGAGACATGAAGGGGTGAAGAAGACAAAGTGTAAACATCTCTAATGAGAGATGAAGAGGTGAAGAAGCCCTATAAAGGCTATAGAGACTTTGCTAGCTCAGTATGCGGTGACGCCTGAAGCTCTACAATTGATACTACTGGAGTAATTCTTCGACCACACATCTACAGAGATCCGGGACTGGGCACGTGATCGTGAACCCTTTACCATAGACGAGGCAGCTCGGTTGGCTACCGAATATCAGGATGGAAGGAGGTTAGAAAATAGCGGCAGGCGAACCCCTTTCCGCCCCCCCTATCTGGCTCAACCAACCCTTCCATCCTTCAGACCCACTTCCTTCACCCCCTCACCAGCCCCAACACCGTGCATGAGAACTGGACCCTTGTGTCATGGGTGCAATCTACCAGGACTTTTTAAGAACAACAGCCTGCACTGGAATAGAGGAAGCTGGGAATGTACCCAATCCCAACCAGTTCAGGCAGCAGCGCACTGTTATCAAGAGGAACTTTGAACTGCACCAAGTTGCCCTAAGGAACAATGGACAGTATTGCACAAAGTGAATCCCATACAAGCGGCAGATGACAACCGGGAACACCACCGACAGTGGACAGACACAAAGCACGAGGGCTAAGGGATACCGGCACGACTTTAATGCTGATACTGTCAGGATTACAAGTTGATTCAGCAAGCAGTACTGTGTCACACCTAGGACTAAGGATAACGTATAACTGGACTTTAGAATGGCTAGACTTAACGTCTCCAAGAATAGTCAAAATACTAGCCGAGCTCAGGGACACAGAATCAGACACAAAGATGAGGGAAAGCCAAAAAGTGAAGGATACCAGATATCAGGAAAGTCAAAACAAAGCCAAAGTCAAATACCAGAAAATCAAGATCAGGAACGCACTCTCGGATAACCATATGCATGAAACCACGACAAGGCACTGACCAAGAGGAGAACTGGGCCTAAATACTCCTCCTGTGGATCTGATTGGCTGTAACCGGCCTTTAACCCCAAAGGCAATTACTAGGTTTGCATTTGCATGATTGCTGCTTAGCACAAACCCTCCTGTGGATTTGATTGCTGCTCGGCACAATTTTTCCTGTCAGGACAGTAATGTTGCTTGGCACAACTTTTTCTGTCAGGACAGTAAATGCCATTAACCACATTTTTATGTGCGGATGAATACGTGACAGATACAGCCCCATAAGTTTAACCTTCAGGCCGAGACCGGCCAGACAGTTGCCGTGAAGGTAGCAGGAGGTGCCATCGACAAACTCCCGACTGTCCATCTCAACTGGGGTTTGGGGGTCAAGCACCTAGAGGTCGTAATTCTATGAGATCTACCAGATGAAGTACCTTTGGGGAATGACTAGGGCTGCCTAACCTCTCAGTTCGCATTCACACGCACTGAGGAAACCATACCTGTGACCACCCGAATACAAGCCCTGAGGTTAAAACTGATGTACTCCGAGGACCCTCAGGTAGAACATACTAAACGGAACCCTAATGTAAATCCCTGCTCCCTATTGGGGCACCCTCCAAGGCTTCGAGAGAGAGCAGAAAGAAGGCCCTACTCTAGAGGGGTATAGGGGACAGGCAGAATCCCCATAAGGAGACATAGAACAGGAGAGATTTGAGTGTGACAAGGGGCTGTTATACAGGATTACCGGGGGAACCGGGAGTGGGGCAGCACAAGTAGCAAAAAGGCAGTTAGTTGTTCTCTCTAAATACTGGGAAGAGCTACTTAAGCTCAGCCATGATATTCCTCTGGTAAGACATCTGGGCATTCTGAAGACGAAAGACCGGTTGACCCAGATGTTCTTCTGGTCAGGAATCACCAGGGATCTGCATGAGTACCGCAGGACCTGAGATGTCTGCCAGCGGATAGGGAATACGGGTGACCATCCGAAGGCCACGTTGCACCCGTTACCTATCATTGAAGAGCCCTTTCACAGAGTAGCGGTAGACCTAGTAGGGCCACTAAGTAGACACAGCACCTCAGGGAAAAGGTATATACTCACCGTGGTGGATTATGCCACCCGGTACCCAAAAGGGTAGCTCTTCCAAACATAGAGGCCGAAACAGTAGCAGAGGCGCTAGTGAAGATTTTCACTCAAGAATGGTTCCCCAGAGAAATTGTGTCTGATCAAGGGACCCAATTCACCGCAACAGTCACCCAGCAACTGTGTTAAAGCTGTGGGGTCAAATCTATCCTTAGGTCCCCATACCACCCCAGACGAATGGAGTCTGTGAACGCTTTAATTGCACCCTGAAACAGATGCTAAAGACGTTCGCAGCCTCCTGCCAAAACTGTGAAAGGTTTTTACCTCATCTCTTGTACAGGAAAAAAGTACGGGTACACCTGGACCTCATATGGCAACACTGGGAGGGAGACATGGGGGAGGCGGGGATTCTGATTGTGTCATACGTCATGCAGACTCTCACAGAGTCCGTTTGGTAGAACCTGCGGACGGCCCAACAGTGCCAGAAGTGGTGGTACAATAGGGGAGCCCAAGACAGAATTCTAGAAGTGGGTCAAAAGGTATTAACGCTCAGGCCCACGAAAAAGGACAAGTTGCAGGCCGCTTGGCAGGGACCCTTTCGGGTAGTAGAGCGCATCACCGACACTACCTACATTGTAGAGAATTTTTTAGATGAAAGGATACGGCGATCCATTCATGTGAATATGTTGAAGCCCTATTTCGAGAGGACAGAGGAAGTGGCTGCCGTATGCACCTCATCTCTCGACGATAGCAAGAACCTTCCCCTACCTGACCAGCTAGCCACATCCACAGGGAGTGTGGAGCAGGTTAGCCTAGGGGAAAAAAATTAGCCCGATAGAAAAGGATGAAGTCTCCTAACTACTCCAGGGATACAGCGAAATGATCTCTGCCCTACCAGGGTACCCCACCATAGCAGTCCACTGGCTAGAGACCTAGGGGCAAGCCCCACTGCAGCAGCAGCCATATCACATCCCTGATGCAGTTAGGGAGACCAAGTTGAAGGACAGCCAAGAAATGCTAAGGCTACGGGTTATAAAACCTTCCCTGTAGTGCTGGTACGACCTGCTTTTGAATCAACTACCGCAAACTTAATGACAGGACGGTTACTGACGCCTACCCCATGCCCCGGATAGACAAACTATTAGATTGTATGGCCGGGGGGGAATAACTTGACTAGAATAGACTTGTGCAAAAGTTATTGGCAAATCCCTCTCCAGCCGGAGGCCATTCCTAAGTTGGCTTCTTAATGACGTTCGGGCTTTACCAGTTCAAGGTTATGCCGTTCGGGATAAAGAATGCCCGGGCTACTTTTCAGTGAATGGCTGACCAACTCTTGGAGGAATTTCAAGACTTTGCCTGTGCGTACCTAGACGACATTGCGATCTACAGTCGCACATGGAAAGACCGTCTCAAACACATATCTGTGGAACTTGGGCAGCAGGACTTACGTTGAAGCCCAACAAATGTTATGTCGGTAGGGCCGAGGTACAGAATCTTAGCCATAGAGTAGGTTCAGGAAAGCAACACCCCGAACCTGACAAAGTCAAGGGTATTTTAAACCTGCCTCAACCCTGTACTAAGACCCAAGTGTTAGCTTTCCTAGGGACAGCAGGCTATTACCGAACGTTTGTACCAGGGTATAGCTCCCTGGCCAACCCCTCACCGACCTCATCAAAAAGTTCTTCCCTAGGCTAGTAGTGTGGTCCTCGGAGTGCGACGATGCCTTCCAAAAATTAAAGACAGCGCTAAGTGAAGCACCTATGTTGGCTGCCCCAAATCATACTAAAAGGTTTCTCATTCACACAGATGCCTCCATGTTTGGGCTGGGAGAAGTGCTAAGCCAGGTGGGGGACGACAGAATGGAACAACCGGTGGCATACTCAGCAGGAAACTTTTACCCTGAGAGGTCAGCTATTCCACCATGAAGAAAGAATACTTGGCTCTTGTATGGGCCTTAAAGAAGCTGCAGCCCTATCTCCATGGATGTCCCTTCACTTTAATGACAGACCACAACCCACTCATCTGGCTGAACCTGGAGGCCGGAGATAATCGCTGTCTGCTACGCTGGAGCCTGGCCCTCCAACCGTATAGCTTTAACATGCAATACAGACCAGGCAAGCAGAAGGGCAACGCGGATGGGCTCTCCCGACAGACCAAATTGGAGAACTGATTTCTACTCCCAGACATCCCCAAGCCAACCCGTCAGGGTCTAGGCAGGTATGCCGCACCATGGAACTGGGTAGGGGGAGAAATGTGACAAAATGCCCAGACACTATCTTTATTTCTGAGCCCAAGTTGTTCCCCTTGGTTAGGTACTTGTACCTACAGAACACAGACCACCCACCTGGCTTATCTTCAAAACAAAAAAACTAATTTATAGAGAGCGCAAAAGAAAATAAGTAATATAGTGGATTTTCTAAGCAAGTGCTTCAAATTATAATTATCCACAAGAAAAAGTTAATATACAAAGCTGCCCGATACACTAAAAACCTTCCCAAGTTTTAGAACATAACATAAAATGAAATAAACACAGTATCAGCGCTTAGTTGATATACCCCTATATTTCATATAAGGGTCAACCACAAAGATATGTTAAATTAAATAAAATGTTCCAATTGCAGTCTTAATGGGGTGTTTTCAAATGTCCGCAGGGATTTGATAGTTGAAACAGAAATTGATGTAGAAAAACTTTGTCTCTATGTGTATCCAACCTTTAATAAAAAGATACTGACATAGCGTGATACAGTTTCAGCACTTTATTTCCCACACGGTAAACCCCCCTTAAGAGGAACTCTTACATTAAAAATTGGTGAAACTTATTTCTAAGGTTCACAATAAAAGCATAGATATGCAGAATGTCGGTTGATGAATATAAAGTTATCGCTCCGTGGATGTTCAACCCCAGACCGGTCCTGTGCACTCGGATCGATCCTCACTGAAACGCCAACTGACCGATATTACTGCAGTCTATCCAAATTCAAAAATCCCGCCAGAAACACGGTCTACGCGTTTCGCTCATTCAAACGAGCTTTCTCAAGATACCTGATGTGGTTGACCCTTATATGAAATATAGGGGTATATCAATTAAGCGCTGATACTGTGTTTATTTCATTTTATGTTATCTTCAAAACAACCACAACCTGAAGTGCTCTCTCTGGGTGTCTCCCAAATGCAGGCAGCGGTACAAGGTCGTTGAGTGCCTGGAACTCAAAGATGGATACTTTAACCCGCAAACCTTGGTAACTTTGTACCACAGCCTACTTCCTTCCCCGACAAGCCAGGAGAGCGCTGTTCGGTTAAAAGAACCTCCAGAACGAGGCGAACATTCGCTCCCTACGAGCCAGGGGAACCATTTGGGTTTTTTTTCATGTAGGAACTCCCGAAGGCTGACCGACTGCTACCACTTTTTGTATGGAACTAATTTGTGCAGCTGCCATGTGTGCGGTCGGTCAACGCTTTACCCCGATGGCGATTAGGCTGTAATATTGGGATCTGAGCGCTATTTGGACAACGTGGGCGCTCAGATCTGGGGATATAAGACTAGTGGGGGTTACTATTAATATTGTGTGTGTTTTATGTTTCATTAATTGTACCTTTATTTCCTGGGAGATAGTTTAAAGCAAAGCAAACTCATTTATCTTCCAGAAACAGAGACACCTGGGCGTGTTTTACCTATGTTTTGGCTGGAGACTCCATGCTGGGGGTCTGTGTATAAAAGCAGGCCATTTAGCCACAATAAAACATTCCTTTTGTACCCTTCATCAAGTCTCGACTGATGTTTGGGTATGCAACGGTTAGAGCTAGTTAATTACATGACCTTGCAGGTTTTCGGGAGACTTTGAACGAACATTTCACTTAGGATACAGGAGGTTTGTTACACCTTCCATACTCCTTTCATTGGATGCCGAAAAGGACTATCCAGGGTGTTACAATTGGTCTGGAGATGTTCAAGGTTGCGGTTAATGCCGACAATGTTCTATTATCTATTGTTATTCCCCTCAGTCACTTCCACCCTTATTTCACTTATTAGATCACTTTAGAACACTAACTGGTTATAAAATATTATCAAATTATTGCATATTATAACATAAGCAGCTGGTAGAGTTCTAAATTCTATAAGGCTACTTACAGTGGCGTACACATGACCCATGGGGCCCCGGTGCGAAAACTGATCCGTGCCCCGGGGCAACACATGGCGGTGGGCACCTGGTCAGGGGTTACAGGGCTGCGACCCCTGCGACCCGCGGTATATACGCCAGTGCATGCAGATGCACACACACTTAAAGGACCACTACAGACACCCAGATCACATCAGCTCAATGAAGTTGTCTGGGTGTCAGGTCCCTCTAGTTTTAACCCTGCAGCTGAAAACATAGCAGTTTCAGAGAAACTGCTATGTTTCACTGAGGGTTAATCCAGCCTCTAGTGGCTGTCTCACTGACAGCCGCTAGAGGAGCACACTGAACGTCCATAGGAAAGCATTGAGTAATGCTTTCCTATGGGCGGTTTGAATGCGTGCGCGGTCGCATTTGGAGCTGAGAGGCTGAGGGATCCCCAGCGCCAAGGGAGTCCGGCGCTGGAGAAAGGTAAGTGCTGAAGACACACACACTCTCACTTACAGACGCATACACACTAGCTAACAGACACACACATTTACTGACAGAGACACAGTCAGCGACAGACATACATACACACTCACTTACAAAACATACACTCTCATTGACAAACACAAACTTACTAACAGACATCAAACAGACTCACTAGCATGCACACACACACAGTAACACACTCACTAGCAGACACACACACTAACACTCACTCTAACACTCACACACTAACTAGCAGACACACACTCTAACACTCAAACTCACTCTAACTCACACTAACACTCACTCTCACACTCACTCTAACACTCTAACATTAACACTCACACGTTTTTTTTTTTTTAAATTTGGTTCCCCCAGCCTCCTTACCTTTTGGAGTGCTGGGGGGTTTCCCTGGGGTCCAGTGCTGCTGCTGGGCTGGCTGGCGGGCTGTCTGGCCGGCGCGCGAGGGAGTACTCTGCTCTGACTGCTTCCTCTTCAGCTCCCTCGCGCGCCGCGTAGGGATGCCGGCGCCGGAAGATGACGTCATCTTCCGGCTCCGGTATCAGTGCGGTGCGCGAGGGAGCTGAAGAGGAAGCACTGAGTGCTCCCTCACGCGCCGGCCTGCCCGACTGGCCACCCGCCTTCCGGGTGTCAGCAGGGCGAGCCTCGGGGGGCCCTGGGGTGGTCGGCTCCTGGGCCCCCGAGGGGAAGAGGCTGTCCCAGTGGGTACATACCGGGTCGCAGGAGCGGCCGGGCCCCCTTGAGAGAAAAACAGGAAGAGAGATTGGCAGAATGAGAAACTACAGAGGCAAAAATATTGTAAAAAAAATATGGTAAATACATGAGAGAATATGAGGGAGGCAGCAAACGTGATTTCCACCCATTCCTGTCACTGGCCCTTTCGGAAGCCAAAAATGTTAGCCACCATAGAACAAACAGGTTATATATCACCGTATCACTACTTAAGAGCAGAGCCTGCTTGTAAATATAGCAAGCCGTCCACATTCATATTCGCATAGTGCGTCATTTTATATTGTGATCATTATTATACAATGCGCTTGTCATAGTGTTGTTATTCTCATACATAACGTCTCACAAAGGACCGACGCCATTTTGTCGGCTTTCACTAGTTTGAGGAAGTGTTGCCATAGAGACCCAGTGGCTGACGTACCCGGCACGTCAAGGCTACGTCACTTCCTGTAAGGCAGGTTGTGTTTTGAAAGCGGTGTTTACCGGTGCCTCATGAAAGCGGACTCCTGGGAGCCGCTAGGGGTGACATCAGCCTAAACGGCGGCTCCATTGTGTCTGTCAGAGCAGGACACGTTATCTCCGAGTGCATGGCGCTGTCCCTCATCATCAAATGGGGCGGCCAGGAGTTCCCCCTGTCTGCCCTGTCCGAGGAGGACACTGTGATGGATCTCAAGCACTCTCTGAAGAGCCTGACTGGGGTCCTACCAGAGCGCCAGAAACTGCTGGGTCTCAAATATAAGGGTGAGTGCTAGGACAGCCTGCTATCAGTCCTGCCAGGAGTACCCGGCTATCAGCCCTGCCAGGAGTACCCGGCTATCAGCCCTGCCAGGAGTACCCGGCTATCAGCCCTGCCAGGAGTACCCGGCTATCAGTCCTGCCAGGAGTACCCTGCTATCAGCCCTGCCAGGAGTACCCGGCTATCAGCCCTGCCAGGAGTACCCGGCTATCAGCCCTGCCAGGAGTACCCGGCTATCAGTCCTGCCAGGAGTACCCTGCTATCAGCCCTGCCAGGAGTACCCGGGTATCAGCCCTGCCAGGAGTACCCGGCTATCAGTCCTGCCAGGAGTACCCGGGTATCAGCCCTGCCAGGAGTACCCGGGTATCAGTCCTGCCAGGAGTACCCGGCTATCAGTCCTGCCAGGAGTACCCTGCTATCAGCCCTGCCAGGAGTACCCGGCTATCAGTCCTGCCAGGAGTACCCTGCTATCAGTCCTGCCAGGAGTACCCGGCTATCAGTCCTGCCAGGAGTACCCGGCTATCAGCCCTGCCAGGAGTACCCGGCTATCAGCCCTGCCAGGAGTACCCGGCTATCAGCCCTGCCAGGAGTACCCTGCTATCAGCCCTGCCAGGAGTTGGTGCGGTGTTACCCTGCTATCAGCCCTGCCAGGAGTTGGTATGGTGTTACCCTGCTATCAGCCCTGCCAGGAGTTGGTGCAGTGTTACCCTGTCCTGACCCTTCACCAGGGCAGTGTGCCTCTGCCAGGCAACATAAAGAATAACAGACTAACATGGTGACATCTTCTAGCAGAGCATACACATTAATCTTTATATTTTTACTTCATGATACATTTTACCTCTGGTATGGCCATACAAGTAAAGCTACTAATATCACTGTTGATGTGAGTGAATGGTGGCCATATGCTCAAGGCAGCATTACACATTAAGCATGTGAGGATGATGGTGCAGCCCACAACAGATACCTGCTTGCACAATTCATATAAGTGTGACATTCAATGTATACATATGTTGGCATTTTCCTTTGCATAACGTATTGTTTAAAATGCATTACTTATTAGATGGGGATCATGCCATCAACACATTTTGGTGTCAGGTCCTTTATAAAGTAAGCGAGAGTTTTACATTTCTATCATTAGTTAACATTATTCATTTAATTTCAGTTCACACTTTCTTTTTCACCCGTCATGAGTAAACTTGCCTGTATTTAACTAGATTCAAGCAGTTACATTGCAGTGTAGTGAACCATGTGATGTCTTCCCAGAATCCTGTACAAATTATTTGGACTGATATAAGGAGCACATGCACTCTTTAAGGCAATAAAGGAATTCTGTAAAGAGCAATTTTGACACTTTTACTTTGTCTTTTGGTAAAACTTAGATTCCTTCTTCCTATTTTAGTTGACCAACATGCTATAAACCATTCTTTAAAATCTATTTAGGAATTGAGAGTCCCCAATCTAACCTCAATATCAGCTCGCAATTACCATCTGGACAGTCAGGTCAACTTTGGGTTAATACATTTTAGGCAACTATAATAAAGCCTATTTGTTTATCGATTTGAATGACATTTTTGTTCTGATCTATGTAACATATATTTTCTCATTATGTTTTAACAACTGCACCTACGTATTTTAGCCTTCCATATACTAATACTCAAGAGGAATTTCCTTATTTTCCTTTTCATGCCAAATGGTCCTAGTTCATCAAAAAAGGCCAGTCAAGTTCTTCCATGCCAAACTCATTCAACCATTCCTTTATGGACCTTGCTTTTTGCACTGGGACACAGTCATGCTGGAATAGAAAAGAGACTTCCACAAAGTTGGATGCATAGCATTGTCCAAAAGATTGCAATGGAAGTAAGGAGCCTAGCCCAACACCTAAAAAACAACACCATGTCATTATACCTCCTCCACCGAAACTTTACAGTTGGAACAATGCAGTCAGGCATCTGCCAAACCCTGACTCGCCCATCAGACTACCAGAGAAGTGTGATTGGTCATTCCACAGAACATGTTTCCCACTACTCCAGTGACTACATGCTTTAAGTTTACACCACTCGATCTGGCGCTTGTCATTCTACTTTGTGATGTAAGACTTGCATGCAGCTGCTTGGCCTTAGAAACCCATCCATGTAGCTTCCGACACATTGGTTTTGTGCTGGTATTAATTGGAGTAAAAGTTTGAAACGCTTTAGTTATAGAATCATCAGAGCGTTGGTGACTTTTACATTCCATGTGCCTCCTCACTCTGACTTTACGTGGTTTTTAGAGTTCAGACTAAATTCTTCCCCTTTCCAATAATACCGCTTACAGTTGACTGTGAAATCATTATCATTAAGCCTTAACCCATGTACTACTTTTAGTACTTGACTTTCTGTCTTGTGGTTTATTTAGATATCTCCAGAAACACTCAATGGCATTTTACCATAATACAGGGTTCAGCCTTGTGTGTGTATCTCTCTCTCGATGCTCATGGTCTATCACTGCCCACTACCGTTGGTATGTGTAAAGCAGAGCACATCTCAGCCTCTGCAAAATCATAATTGGAGGCCTAGCTGCAGGCTGTCAAGGACTGATGATCTCTGCTAAACAGCGAGTAAATCATTTAGCAGTGATGTGGCGATTGGCACCCACAGACTCCAGGGACCATAGCCACTTGACTAAGTGTTTATATTGTCTTGAGGGTTCCTTTAATCTTAGGGCAGCATGCTCTACATTCCCAGACACGTTGCACACAGACTGCATGCACACCACAGACATTGTACGCAGCCACCACACACTATGGTGATGCACAAGGTGAGACACTCAGTTATTCAGTAAAATAAAAGTTTCGTACGTTAAATCCAAATGAAAAAAAATGGAGAACCCTTTTTGATCAATTTTTGTGCCTCTGTCCCCTCCCCCCCCCCATTCAACATTTAGTAAATTAACCATGTCAGTGTTCAGTGCTCTAGCCTGGAACCCCAATCTTAAATTATTTTGTGTGTCTGAGCAAGAAATTTGGGCTGCCAGTTTAGTTCCCTGGACGAGTACATTTAAAAAAAAAAATTAAAAATAAATATATATTATGTATATTTCCACATCTCTGCACTAGTCTGTACAAGATTGTTAGTTATACATCGCTTAATGGGACGCTATAAACACCAAAATAACTGAAGTGACTTTGCTAGATTATGCTCCTGCAATCTAACTGCTGTATTCTCTGCCATTTAGGAGTTAAATGACTTTGTTTATGCACCCCAAGTCACACCTCCCTGCATGTAATCTACATATTAAAGATTTTCCTGTAAAGAGAGATCTAATGTTTAAACTTGCTTTCTTGCACAGTATGTTTTAATTTAGTCAGTTTAATTTAAAAATGTATCTCCTTTGTTAATATCCCATAACTCCATAGAAGCAAGATGCTGGTGGGAGGGAAATAAAGATGTTAGGTCAGTGACCCGTATCGGTTCACAAATGTGATTTTAAAAAAAATGTCAGATAATTCAGCAGTGAGCTTACAGGGGCATGATTTATCCACTAAAACTGCTTCATTAAAAGTTGTTTTGGTGCTCAGAGTATCCGTTTAAAATTAATCTATCACAACAGATTCATTTTAAAGGAACACTATAGCATTAGAAATTCGTAATGCTATAATTCCCTAACTAAAATTTAGGTGACCGGGCTCCCCAGCTGCAGGGGTTATACAAGTTAGTTTACTTTTTCTTTACCCCACAAGTTTGCAGTGTGACAGCCACTAGAGGCCGGTTAACCCTGCAAGGAAGTTCTTGCAGAATTGCAGGGTTAAAACAGGGCACATATGGTACCCAGACCACATCAGAAGTGTCCTTTTATGTTATAATTGTTCTTAAATCTATTACCATATTAATCATCTTAAAGATAAATAATTGCTTTAGGAGATATTTTGATAGGTCCAACATGCCAGGGTTGCCCTGATCGAAGTTCTGTGTATTTTACAGTACTGTAAAACCTAACTCCTGGTTTCACCCCTCTTTTGACATGACTGGCCTTGCTTGGGAACACTTCACCCCCGTGATATCAGCAAGATTTTTTGCCAGCATATTGGTGTCTGAACAAAGATTATCCTGCTCATCCTTTTCATTCAATTTAATATAGTTGTTTTTTGTTGTTGTTTTTTTAGCTATACATTTGTTAGTAATGCTGCTAGCATAACATATATACTTGTTCTTGCCTCTCATATTGTGTGCATAATGACAGACTTTCAATTTCTTCATAGTGCCTAACTGGGCATTTTACACAGAATACATCCCCTCCTTCAAAAGTGTCGGAGCAACCCTTTAAAGGACCACTATAGCCACCCAGACTACTTCAGCTCAATGAAGTGGTCTGGGTGCCAGCAGTGGTGTATCTTCCGCGAGGCAAACAAGGCATTTGCCTTGGACGGCACTTTGCAGGGGGTGGCAAAAAAAGCCACCCTCAAATGCCCAGACAGGTCCCTTGTTTGCCTCGTGTCCTGGGTGGCTCAAGAGCTGGCCACTTTTGAGCCCTCCCCGAGGCGGGCATTGAGGGAGCATGCTCAGCTCCTTTGCACGCTGCTTAGTGATGCCGGGAGCCGGAGTGACGTCATATTCCGTCTCCTGGCTTCATTAAGCGGTGCGCGAGAGAGCTGAGCAGGAAGAGCTCAGGTGAGCATGCTCCCTCAATGCCTGTCTCCGGGGGGGGGTGTCTCAAAAACTGCTATGTTTATATTGGGGGATAATACAGCCTTTAGTGGCTGTCTCTCTGACAGCCACTAGAGGCTCACTGAGGACATGCTGGACGTCCATAGGAAAGCATTGAATAATTCTTTCCTTTGGGCAGTTTGAATGTGCGCGCGTCTCTGGACGCGCATGCGCATTCGGAGCTGACGTCGGCAGAGGAAGGAAAGGTCACCAGTGCCAAGGTAGCCCAGTATTGGATTAAGGTAACTGGCTGAAGGGGTTTCAACCCCTTCAGCCCAGCGAGAGGAGGGGGCACCTAATAACCCTATAGTGCCAGGAAAAAGTTTGTTTTCCTGGCACTATAATGCTCCTTTAAGTTAAAATCTGTATTATATGAGCCACAGCCGTGACTCAAAGTACCTCTTTAACTTTAGCTATGTTGTGAGAATGTGTTCGTTTCAACCAAACTTTACACACTGGCTATTTACAGAAAACAAATCTGCTTTATAGATTTTTTTTATTTTTTTTTATTTTTTTTTACCGTAGTTTGTACTACTTTTTGGCTGTCTTTAAAATCAATCAAATCTTCACCTAGGACATACTTGGAAATGAGAGAAATCTCAATGTATCCTTCCTTGTAAAATATTTTATAAATTAAAAAAAAAATAGCCACATAAAACCTTTTTGGAAAAGACAGCTCTTTCTCAGAAAACCCTTTTTATCGGATGTTATTTCTTTGTGCTGACATTTTATCTCCTATAGTAATATACCAACTCCCTAGCACCAAGCAATATCTCAATAGGGAGGATAACTTATGTCAACACCAGGTAGGTTTTCCTTCCCATGTTTATATCAAGCTTTGTCAATGAGGATACTCCTATGACCTATGTATATATAAAAATAGCTGAAATGCTGACATTTTATCTTCTCCTAATTTATATAAATACGTATATGTAAACATGTTGTAACATCCTGCATATCTGGATAGTGTGTGTATGTATATGTGTGTGTGTGTGTTTTAGAAAACCTGTTTATCAGCTGTGTAAGTTTCTAATTCGTCATAATTATTTTTAACAAATTGTTTTTAATAGGTAAACCAGCAGAAAACAACATGAAACTGGGTGTTCTGAAACTCAAACCAAATACCAAGATTATAATGATGGGGACACGAGAGGAGAGTTTGGTAATACTATTTCTGCTTTTTATCACTTTATTAGAGTTGCCATTTTTATGGAGCTAGACCGATAGATTTGTGTATTCATTAAACAAAATATGCTGTAAATCCTAGTTTTATAGAGACCTTGGAGAACCCTAGGGTCTTTATTAGCACCGGAAGTTGCTTTGTTGTAGTGCAGTTGGATGACTGTACCTTGTGGGACTTTTAGTATCATGCCTTTTGTTTGCAGATATATATATATATTCTTTATTTTTGCAGTGCAAAAAGTAAAATACAAGCAGTTAGAGACATTTTTAAGAGTATAGGTTAATAAGAAGGCATGTCAAGCTGTGTCATGTAGAGTAACAGCACTTTTTTGTTTTTTAGTAATCATGCAATAGTAACAGGAGAGACAGCGAGTCCAACAGCATCTGAATATGAGGATAAGAAACTTAGAATTGCTTTTTAGTACCTAGAACTGGGTAAAGGGAATTTGCCCAAGCATAGTGTACATAAGTAAATCGTATTAGGCAGTCATATTTGTGCACACTGTAGACGCCCTGCTCTGTTCTAGCGGTGGTCCAGTGATTAGCGTAGTGCCATGAAATTTTTAGAAATAAAGCAAGTAACACAAATTAAATCTAACACCTTGGCAAAATAAACATCAGAAAATAAACTAAATTACTGAGCTAGAGGTGAGAGAACATAACACATTGCAGCTCAGTCAGTGCCCTCCAATGGCAGCTTGTCCACCCTTTGGGACCACAGACTTAGTAGATTATTCCACTGGAGAAGTTGCTGAGGCGATGTCACTTTGTGCAGGGTGAGCCTATGAGGACCTCATCAGCCTTCCTATGGGTGGATAAAGTCCCAAGAATATTCTCCTAGGACCAAGGCTCAAGGAGTCTCTCGATGCAGTCCTTGCAGGTAAGGAGTGATATGGCTTAAGTCGCTAATTCCTGGCTCTTGTGGAAGTTGCAGCCGCCTTCACTCTTATACCTCTGGATGGCAACCACCGGGGTAATGCAACTATCCGCATTCTTTGTGTAGGTGAATGCTCTCTTTCATACAGCCTGTTCCAAAACCTCTCAATTATTAAAGGGACACTATAGTCACCCAGACCACTTCAGCTCAATGAAGTGGTCTGGGTGCCATGTCCCTCAGGTTTTAACCCTTCAGGTGCAAACATAGCCGTTTCAGAGAAACTGCTATGTTTACATTTGGGGTTAAGCCAGCCTCTAGTAGCTGTCTTCCGGACAGCCACTAGAGGCGCATCTGCAAAGCTGGAGGCATATTATGCCTCCCATCGCGCAAAGCGTCCATAGGAAAGCATTAAGAAATGCTTTCCTATGGACACTTTGAATGCGCGCGTGGCACTTGCTGCGAATGTGAATTCGGCTCCGCTGACGTCGGCGGGGGAGGAGAGGTCACCAGCTCCGAGGGAGCCCGGCGCTGGAATAAGGTAAGTGGCTGAAGGGGTTTTAACCCCTTCAGCGCCAAGGGAGGGGGACCCTGAGGGTGGGGGCACCCTCAGGGCACTATTGTGTCAGGAAAACCGCTTTGTTTTTCTGACACTAAAGTGATCCTTTAAATTCAGCTTGGTGAGGATATCTGCATTTTGGCTGTTTGGCGCTAGAGCGCACATGGCATCTGCCATTACAGGATCGCTTTTGCTTTAATGAGCCTGATGCCACCACCGTCTTGGCATGCCGGCTGTGCTATAGGAACTTCGGGTGTGGACCAGGATCACCCCTACCGGTCAACAAGCATCCAGTGAGCGGGAAAGCTACTCTCTCTCTCCTGCCCAGCACACAAATTAGGCCCAATTGCTTCTTCTGTGGATTCTGTAGGCTTGGAGGTCTTTCAGAACGCATCCAGCTGCCATGCATGTCAGGCCCCCCACCACATTTTTAATTACATTTTTTTATTTTTATTATTATGTTTACAAAGCAAGCTTTTGGTCATTGTTAGTCTAAGATGGTCATTCTATGGAGGGCTTTACGTCATGTTCCTGGAGGCATAGAATTCTAAGGAACCATGCTCCTGCTTCCCCACCTCTTTTATTTATAAAACAGATAAATAATTAATACAAATAGAGACGCTAAAAAAAGGTTTTCGCTATTGTGAGGCATGTATGGGATATAAGACAATATTAAACAAAAGAAAATAGAAACTTTAAATTCTTGTGTCAATGGAAGTACGTTTTTAATTCTTTTATCATATATAGCTCTAAAAATGTTGAACATATATACAATATAAAAAGAGGATATCAAAACTGTCTTTATATATTTTTTTTAATTATCACAATACAAAAAATGTTATGCTATAGTAAACCAGAATGTTGAATTTACACTCCATCAATATGTGAGTCAGACTGTTTCAATGTAGTTAAGAAAGGGAATAAATGTAAGTAAACACTTGTCATAGTCTAAAAGTATAAAATGTATTCACTTGCATATCAGTTAAAAATGCAGCATATCTAATAAAAAAAAAAAAAAAATTCACTATAAGCTGTCCAATGCGTTTCGTCATGTGACTTCCTCAGGGACAAATAATATTTACAAATACAGTAAGCAAAACTTATTTGATCTCTAGGGGTTCAGCTGATTGCTACTCACATTTCCTTTTATAAGTTTTCGGTCATGTGACTTGCGCAATTACATACTTCTTTCAACTTCATATTTCCAAACTTTTGTATTATGCTTTCCAACCTGTGTTCCAGTGTTGCAACGTCTAATTTGAGAGTCCCGATTGTCCTCAATAGTCCAATTTGTCTCTTAACACGATTTGCTAATCTCACCTCATTGAGAACTTGCAAAACACCACAACCATAGAGAAAATAAAATTTTACAAAGGGCTATCAGTAAAAACTATAGTATATCTTGATACAAAGCCCCATAATTGGTGCACAGGTGAAACTAAATTGTAAATAAATCTGGTCGGAGAAGAATATATTAAAACTAAGAAATAATAAAGAAATAAATACATTTATGAATTTAAAAAAAAAAAATACTAAAATAGTAAATATATCTGAAAAGAATTGAAGTATAAAAGTAAAATGTAATTTAAAAAAATATATAGAAAAATAAAGCCTAACGAAATGACAAAAATAGACTTATGCTGTGCTTCACACTATACGAAGGGTAGCAGGAAGTGCTGAGTGCTTCCAGCCTATCACTGCCGCAATCCCTGGTGTGAATTCCTAGGGCAGGAGGTGGAGTAGAGCTCTGCCTTTGTCATATTATAATTAAGGCCTCTTGCTGCAGGCTGCCAGAGAACATCTCTGCTAAATCATCAGTAAACTGTTTGATATTAATACAGGACCCAGCGCCCATGGACTCCAGGCACAACAACCAATCAGTTAAATGTCCCTTAATTGTAGCCCATTGGCTCCCTATCCCATCTCTAGCCTGCATTTATATTGATTTCAGCGTTGGCACTTGCATCTCTTACAGTCCATTTATGTTTGCATTTCTAAAGAGCTTAAACAGACCAATGCTACGGTATTTGCAACAGCTCCAGCAGTACTTGTTCTGGAAAACTGAAGCCAGAGGATAAGCTAAATTCTGTATAATTGCCATCTTTCATGTACTGTATAGTTTATGTAAAACCAGAATAGCTTTCATCATGCATATGAAGAAAGCTAGATTTCCTTAGAGTAGAGCTGTCATTTGTGTAGGTAACAAACCTGATGATGGTGGCACATGGCAGGAGAACCACACAGGATCTTCAGTGGATTTTTTTTCACATTTAGCACATACGTTTAATACAGTTGTCTTACTCTTAAAACCAAAACTCTGGGGGCGGGGCCTAACCATCATGGCCGCCGGACTTGTTTAGTATGTGCTCCTCACACAACTTCTATAAGATTAAAGCGAAGTGGCATTCCCAGGACATACCCAAGCACTTACCTGATTCTGATTGCTGATCTACTTACCTGATTCTGATTGCTGGGGTACACTTTCGACCGATCTTGGAGTCACACTGTCTAGCCAGCGGCCTGCAACGGCTACTGGGGGGACCTACGGAAGGGAGAAACGGACAATCTTCCAGCCTGGAACCACAGGTGTGACACAGCTCCCCCCCACCCCCTCTGGACCGGTGGGGTATATCCCGGTCCCCACTGGGGGAACTACTACTGAGCACACACAGCGCTAACGTGACAGCCTGTCCAGCCACAGCAATCCCTCGTGGCATGGTCAAAATGGCTGACACACGACAGACTCACTCGTGTTCAATTGGGAGGCCAAATTCTTTGCCACATTTGATGCTATCTGCACTTCTTTCTAGAACCAAATAGAATCCTGTACAAAACCAATGCACCTATCTCTATCTACTGCCATGCAGCCTCCTACTGGCAGCATCCTTGCCTCTGGACTTTAGAATGGTATGGCTCAAAGCCCTTACTCACCAGCACCTCCAGACGTGCATGTAGGCAACGCTGCAGCCCTGACCGCTCGCACTTCTTCTGAGCTGGGTTCCCATCTGGAGGTATACCTCCACAGCCGTCCATACACTTTTTTTTATTTGTTTCCCTCTTAAAATAAAAATAAAAAAAATTCTGCACGAGTCACGTTATACTTGTGTTCCTTAACCCTGAGTGGTTACTACCGATTTATTTAATTTTCTGTCTGTGATATACTGAATGGCATGGCAATACAACATGTACCCGCCCAATTTGCAAGCTCTTTGCCCACTAGCATACTCATACCGTTGCATCAATTACTCTCTCAAACTTGCTTATTCCCGAGTTTGGTATGCCATTCCAGTCCCTTACCCATTGTTAAGTCAGCTGTTTAGACATATTAAGTCGTATTTGCTTTACTTAAAAAATGAGGCCAGCTAGTTTATTGTTGGACAGACCACAAACCATACCACCACATAGCCTTATGCATCTCATGTTATGATACATGCTGATACTTTTATTATTGCTCCTGATATATATCTACTGCTTGTATCGAGGTGGTGTTGTCGCCACAATACTGTTTTATTTCTGATTCATGCCTCAATAAAAATACAGATTTGACAAAAAACAAAACTCGGTACACTTTCTTTTTATTACTGTTATTTATATTATTATAATGCAAATTTGAATGTCTTGCATTTTTTAAAAATATTTATTTATTTTGGGACACTGTCATACAAACATATCAAAAATTGTTTTTGTTTTTCTCTTTACTTTACAGGAAGATGTGTTGGGTCCCCCTCCTGATAATGATGACATTGTAAATGATTTTGATATCGAAGATGAAGTTGTAGAGGTGGAAAATAGGTAACATGTTTCTGTTCTACAATCACTAAGCCTGTGAATGGTTCCTGTTTTGTCCAAACAATTGTCAGTCTCCCAAGTTAATAGGTACATTAGAGCACCTCCTAGGGAAAAATATTGAGACATTAAAATATGTATCATAAATATGTAGGAGCAGATATTAAAAGTTACTCCAACCCTTATGGAGAGGAGACCATTCCAGTGTAAAATACCCTGTAGGGCACTATGGAGAGGCTCAACCCCTCTAAACCTGTAAAATAAAAGTGTATTAGTTACCTGCAATCTAGGAACTGCTCGCGGACCAATCACAGGCTTCTCGTTTGGTCTGTTTTGCCAGTTCAGAGCAAAACTCCAGGCTGCTAAGGGGAGGGCTCATAAAAAAAAAAATCAAAAAAAAAAATCGCAGAGGACAATGTAAGGATGCTGATAACAGATGTATTTTATACAGTGAATTGACATTGAGAGCCCAGAACGGAGTTCTGGACTGTCAGTGTCACATGTGCTGTGGATGCAACTAGCTAAGAGCACTCTATTAATATCTCAGTTTCTTCAAGCAGAAACACTGCACAGACAGTTGGATTGAACCGTTGCCAGAGAAGTCAAGCCTCAATTCTTTTGTCAAACTTTGCCAAGTCTCATTTTCCCGCAATACTCACCTGCCTGTCACGTCCCTGGTTTGTAATCTTGCGATCTAACCTGTGTTCTTGATCCTTCCCCAAGCCTTACTCACACATGTACTATGCTGCACAGTTTCCATTGCTTTTGGGCTCCTGTGCATGCAAGTTAAAGGACCACTATAGGCACCCAGACGTAATGAAGTGGTCTGGGTGCCAGGTCCAGCTAGGATTAACCCTTTCTTCTATAAACATAGCAGTTTCAGAGAAACTGCTATGTTTATAATAGGGTTAATCCAGCCTCTAGTGGCTGTCTCACTGACAGCCGCTAGAGGCGCTTCCGCGCTTCTCACTGTGATTTTCACAGTGAGAAGACGCCAGAGTTTGTTTTCCTGGCACTGTAGTGGTCCTTTAACTCATGAGGTGACACTTGAGTTTGGAGTTGCATGAATAGACATTAATACTCCTGGTAAATGTGTTGCCCAATAACTCCCTTTATCGTCAAGTATTTTTAGTTTATTTTTTTAAATTTAGATTTTAATGTAAATTAATTTATATAGAGTCCCATTTTTTTTTTTTTTTTTATTCTTTTTTTATTAAACCAAAGGTACTCTCTGCCATTTTGGTTTCTAGTATTTAGGTCTATGATTAAATTAAACACTCCTGCACTAAAATGTGTACACTTCTGTTTTATCTTCGGATGATACATTTATTTAGCAGGACCTTAAACCGTTTTTCTGTACCCAAATGCCCTGTGTACGATGATTGAATACAATCATCTCTTGCAATAAGCCACTAGGTACAAATGGTACAAATATTTGTGTTTCATTATGTTTAACCCTTTACAAGCCAGTTTTAATGCTTTCCTATGGACTGGCTGTGCGCGCAGCTCCTGCCGCGCATGCGCATTCAGCCGATGACGACAAGGAGGAGGAGAGTTCCCAGGGCTGGAAAAAGAGGTAAATTTAACCCCTTTCAGCCCCTAGAGCCCGGCAGGAGGGGGTCCCTGAGGGCGGGGGCACCCTCAGGGCACTATAGTGCCAGGAAAACAAGTATGTTTTCCTGGCACTATAGTGGTCCTTTAAGCGTCTGCATCAGCTTGCACAAAATCAGGGAAGCTAAAAAATGTGAGCTCTTTTTCAGGAAGTGTGTAGGGAAAATGTGTGTGTCACAGCCAGGGGAGGTGTAACTAGGGCTGCATAGTGTTTTAACTCATACATGGCAGAGAATTAAGCGGTGAGTGTCCAGGGCCATCAGTAAAGAGGTTTCACAGCCGTTATCTAAACACTAATACCACTTAATTAACCCCTTAAATTCTGGACTGAGACAAAACCTAGGAATTGTGTTTTTTGTTTGTTCCACCTAAATTTAAGGGCTTCTCTTTAACCCCTTTAATATCATTCATATTACGCATGTTTTTTCAAAGGAGAGAACAGGCTTTCTTTTAATATCTTATATGCACAATATTAAGTGTGACAAAAATGCATTTTTGTTCACATTTTTTCTTAATAATTTTTACACATCCAGTGTAGCTAAAGAAAATAACTCAGAATAGATTCATGTATTAGTCCTGATTGTAAACTGCCTCATATGTCTAGGATCTAAATTAATTTTTGCTAGTTAATGTTAACCCTATAACAACATTCCCTAACATTATACTTAACGCAGCCATACCTATAATCCTATGCTTATATTAACTATCCATATACCTACCCCAACCTTAACCATAAACTATCCCTAACGCTAAACCAGCATTCACCCTTGTCTTATCCTAACCTTACACTTAACCCCATATAAAAACCCTCTCTGCTAATAGCAGTACGGATATCAGCAGCAGCTGGATTTCCTAGGTAAAGGGACACTCTTGTTTATAAAAGTTGTTTTGGTCACTATAAAGAACCAGGGAAGGTTTTTAAGGAAGGAAGTTAGACGGATATATAATACCTTTTTAAAAAGAACTAAATATCTCAATCGAGTTAAAACTTAACTTTTATTTTGTATATTATTAAAACAATGTGAAAATAATGGGTGAAGTAATCCGACCTTCCTGGATCAAAATAAATGTAAATTAAATAATAATCAGACCTCACTGGGTCAAAGCAAAGAATAACTCCTAATAACGAATTACTGGGTCAAAGAAAATAATAACCCCTGAAAATAATGAAAAGAAAACCAGAAAATTAAAAATAATACAAATTACTAGACCTCGCTGGGTCAAAGCAAAAAATAACTCCTGATAGTAATGAAAAAATCCCAAGGGTGCTAAAAATAAGTAAATAAAAATGCTGCATAACCTGCAAGTAGAGTATGTGCATATGATTCCTATATTAGCGAGCCAAAGGACGAACAAGGGCTGTCTGCACATACAAATATGTTGTAACTAGGCAGTAAAATGTTATTGTATCAAACAAAACAAAAATATATGGTAATATATGAAGTAGTAACCTGAAACAGGGTGCAGACTGGCGCTCTCTTAACTTGTGACACAAGAAATGGCAGGGAGAATTATCAACTAAGTGGTGGTTAAGCAAATGTCTAAAAAAAATGCATAAATTGCTAGATACAAAGTATGTGTACTCTACATTGTGCTTGGAGGGCACCCCATTCATGTGAATCCCACCACTAAAACCTTGGCTAATCTCTTAAATGAAGTGACTACTACATTGGGATGGCAAATTGTCCGAAAGCAAGAAAAGAGGTTGCACTGACTTGCCTACAAAATGTTGCTAAATAGCAGTAAGACAAATATACTGTAATAATCAAATCCTTGTCAGATAACTGATAATATCATTGTAAAGATCGGTAAGTCATTAGAGCCCCTGATGCCCTTTTTGCCAGTGGTAGCTCATCATAGAGGCACCTCTGTTTCAAGTTACTACTTAATTTATTACCATATATTTGGAGATATATATCTTTTTTTATCTCCTGCTCTGTAAATTGAACTTTAGTCGCACACACTTGAACTTGTGCAGGGTCTAACAAGCTATTAACAGAGCAGGAGATAAGACATTCTAAATTACACAGAATTTACAATAAAGAAATGTAAACATTAGATGTATCTTTACAGGAAGTGTTTATGAAGGTTGTGCAAGTCACATGCAGGGGGTGTGACTAGGGTGCCTAAACCTAGTGAGTTAAATGGCAGGGAATTGAGCAGTGAGACTTCAGATGCATGATCTGTACACAAAAACTTGTTTTGGTGATACTAGTGTCCATTTAATACAGTAGAGCTTGGTGCGTTACCGTCATCTACTGGCTGTTTTCGAGGATATCTTCCCGTATTGCTGAAACTTCAGCATGCTGTATCTGCCGATTACACAGTGATCGGTGCAGGGCAACTGGCAAAGTCCAACACTGATCAAAATCGGCAAGGTGGCATTTAATGAGAGCCTGTTGGGGTCTTCCTCAGACCATCAGTTGAGTTAGAGGCTTATATGCAGTGCTGTCTTTGAACACTGCATATAACTCATGGGTCAATCTGGGGCCACCAAAAGTGGCCCTGGCTGACAGAGGGGAGCACCAGGTATCTATTGGTACATAGCCCTCCTTGAAGTGAGCAGGGAGTTAACCCTCCACACATCACATTGCAACAATAGGGATTCAATCCCTATTGAAAGCGCTGTATGCACCACACACTATGAGCACTGCATACAGCTCATTTGTCAGTCTAGGGCCACTTAATATGACCCCAGCTGACAGAAGGGAGCCCCAAGTTTTAATACCTGGACTTCCTATTGTGAGCAGGGATTTAACCTGGCTCACACCAAAACTGCAGCGTGTTCCATGCTGTCCTAACGTCTTTAAAGAAACACTATAGTGTTAGCAATACAAAACTGTATTCCTGCCACTATAGTGTCCATCTGCCCCTCTGGCGAACGCCTTCCCCTCCCCACTGCACACGTGCAGTGAGCCTCCCTCATAGGAAAGCATTAAGTGTTTTCCTATGTTTTTTTTTTAAGGTGTTGGATGCCTTCATGCTTTGCATGAAAGGCCAGGAAGTGTGACTAGTGTCTGTCTGGTAGAGAGGCTGTCTGGGAGTGGCAGTCTTAGCGCTGCAATGTAAACCTTGTTTTCACTTGCAGGATTAAGAAGACAGGGACACTGCATCCAGACCACTTTAATGAGATGAAGGGGTCTGAGTGCCTGTAGTGTTCCTTTAAAGTCTATTTTGTGGAGGACAGCATGGAACATCCTAACGTCAGGAAGGGGTAAAGCTAAATTTGTTATGGTGTTTAGTGTCTTTTTTTTTTTTTTTTTGGTAGACAGTTGTTTTAGATTTGTTGTTATCTCCTTATTGTGCTGCATTACAGTTTAGCATGCCTGACACTGTTCAGAAGTCTGACTTGAGTTTCTTCCAAATGTGTTATTTGCATTAAGCATTGAAACACATTTTTGTTTTGCATGTGACTGCTTGACACTTGGTGATCAAGAATAATTTTGAAAAGAAAGTGAAAACATTAAATCTTTTGGTCCCATTCTTCGATTCCCTTGTTTTAACATTAAACTCTTTTCCTAGAGAAGAAAATCTTGCCAAGATTTCCCGTCGGGTGAAAGATTACAAAGTAGAAGTTTTAAATGTCCCAAGGGAAGGCAAGAAACTTCTAGTTCTAGATGTCGATTATACACTATTTGGTAAGTTTGCTGCCTGTGTTGTACCTGCTACACTTGCGAAAAATCCAAAATGAAAGATTTGGAAATGTTTTTGTACTTTATTTTGTGTGTGTAATAAAATTCTCTGCCAGGTACAATAATACTTAATGGGGGTACATACATGTGTGATATATTTTAATTCCTTATTTAAAGGACCACTATAGTGCCAGGAAAACATACTTACATACTTGTTTTCCTGGCACTATAGTGCCCTAAGGGTGCCCCCACCCTCAGGGTCCCCCTCCTGCCGGGCTCTGGGGGGCAGGAAGGGGTTAAACGTACCTCTTTCTCCAGCGCCGGACGGGGAGCTCTCCTCCTCCTCTTCGGCTGAATGCGCATGCGCGGCAGGAGCTGCGTGCGCATTCAGCCAGTCTCATAGGAAAGCATTCATAATGCTTTCCTATGGACGCTGGCGTCTTCTCACTGTGATTTTCACAGTTAGAAGCACGCAAACGCCTCTAGTGGCTGTCAATGAGACAGCCACTAGAGGCTTTAGAGGCTGGATTAACCTATTTATAAACATTATATGTTTATAAAAAAAAAATGGGTTAAACCTAGCTGGACCAGGCACCCAGACCACTTCATTAAGTGGTCTGGGTGCCTAGAGTGGTCCTTTAACCATGGCCAAATGCATATTCAAAATACTCCTTCAGAGCGTAGAGTAATAGTATGTTGTAACATAAAAAGTGCATAGGGTATAAGTCTAGCACAGGTTTCTGGCCATGAACCAAGATTTTATCTAGAAAACAGAACCATGTGTGATATAGAGCGGGTATAATTATATTATTCATGCCAGTGATTAAAAGCACAGACCAAAACGGCAGAAAACCTTTTGTATGTAAAAAAAAAAAAAGTAAATCCCAGTTACTCATGCTATTTTCCCACTTAGGAGCTGTCGATTATACATCAGCGCCTCTGCGATTTGAAAAATGCTTTTGTATGTAAAATGTCTTATCGTACAAGTTATGGTGGGAAACCTTTGCACATAGAAGCTCACGATTCAGATAACTGTAGTGATAATAAAACACTCAATCAAGTACAGTTCATATCACATCCCTAGCAAAACCCTATTACATTTATTTTAGCCCAACTGTAATCTTTACATTGTGCTGGCGAAAAAAAATAAATACATGACCAGATCTTGCCAGCAAAAAAGTAAATTTTCTACTGTAAGCCTCTAATGCAGTATAAGCTTTACATTGTGCTCTCCCAAATTAAAGTTGCTTCTATCAGTAAGTTTGCTTTAGTAGTTTTTCTGCATGGTTTGAGAGCTTACATGGGTTCTGCACTATTCAAGTGCTGTACACACAGCACATGTTTGTGTGCAGCATTGCTGCTGAAAATTAGATCAAATAAACCAGTAAAGGCTTGATTCAGTAAACCATTAAATTGAATGGCAAATATGTGTAATGTTCATAGTTTAGTGAATAAACCCTGTGACGATAGTCACTGTCTTTGGGGATGGAAGACAGACACTGTGTGGGCCCCCAAATTCGTCCAGGGTGGAAAAGGCCCTCAGTGATCCCAGTCAAGCCTGAGCGACTGGGCCTGATAGCTATGAGGAATCAGACCTGGCGGAGGTACTTGGTCGGAGTACTGGAGCTCCGTCACAAACCCCATCTGTATAATAAAGCAACAATTTATTCAGATGCGTCTGAACTGGCTAGATGTATTGCTCTAACTGCCTTGTTGTTTATAGTAAATGGGGCACACTCCGAAACACACACACACACACTACAGCATGCTGTAGTATAACTTGTGCTCTGTTTGCCTGATTAACCTTGAAGGAGGTATACCGTTTTCTTCATCTTGGCCATTACTTCAATACACTGAACTGCAACCTTTTTTTTTCATTTAAAGATGATGCATTAACCCTTACATGTAATTTTTGTACTATTCAAACGCACACTATTCCAGGGATGCCCGGAAGGTACATCCGCTTAATGCTACATCTCAGTTCAACTTTTATGATGGCATTATTTGGTTCAGAATATTAGTGTGCTCTCCTGTCTTGCTAATGCTTGCAATCAGCTAGGTGAATTTGGCTGTGGAGCCTGTAGAGCGCCACCTGTTTGTTGCAAGGATCTAACAACAGCTATATGCACTACCTGAATAGCAAGGCTTGCAAGATGTGCATATTGTTAATTCTGCAGACAGGAGAGATATTTTGTGTTGTTTATTGACTTCCCTACCCCTTTGTAGATATGTTGTGTTATTATTCCATGTATGTTTTCTGACATGTTTTGGTTAGTTTAATTGTATTTTGGTTGTCAAAGCAATCTTAATGTAATGATCATATGGGCTAGTCCCAAGAAAATTAAGCGTGTTTAATTCCATTTTGCATGGTAATTCCATTTGGAACTGGGTCTCCTGTGTGGATTTTTAGGAGTCAATAGAGATAGGCCTGAGAGCCGCAAGTGCCTTTGTAAAGGCAATATCTGGCACTATGAGCAGAGCTCCAGAGGAATAGGCAGAGGGGACGATACCTACCTGGAAGGAATGCTGAAGCCAGAAAGACCCCAGTCAAGCTGGGGCAGAAGTGCTTCAGGTTTCCCGGTACCAACTAGGGTGCGAGCTTGGCAAAGGTACCCAGCCGTACAGGCAGCTCCGTCACACTCCACTTTCAGTGTTTTCCTTTGACCTTCAAATTCATTTGTACTTCACAACACAGTGGTGTGAGCTCCCTGGTTTCCAAGTACTTCTTCAAACTAAATATTAGGGATCACCGATTATTAAATAAAGATACCGATATTGCCGATAATGCAGACCAGGACCGCCATCAGGGTCCTGGGGGGCCCAGCACACTCTTACTTACCTTCCCAGCATCTTCCTCCAGCTCCCCTATCTAAATCTTGCGAGTCCTGCGGCCGTCAGAGCATTGCCACGGGTTACCATGGCATCGCTCTGCGCGGCACACAGGCCGCAAGAGTTAAAGAGGGGAGCTGAAGGGATCTGCTGGGAAGATAAGTGTGTGCTGGGCCCCCTCTGCACAGTCCATTCCACCAGACCACCAAGGAATGACATATCCCCCCTCCCTGGCCAGGTAAGAGCAGGGAGGGGGGACTAAAACATAATTTAAAAAAAAATTAATATTTAAAAAAAGAAAAGTTACAAAAATAAAAATGCCCTCCCTCCCCCATTTTACTCACGTAACATACCTACACAAACACTCACTGCTCAAACACACACAAACCCACACTGCATTCATTATATACACACACTACACAAACACGCTGCATTCATTATATACACACACACACACACTCTGCATTCACTATACAAACACTACACAAACCCACTCTGCATTCATTATATACACACACTACACAAACCCACTCTGCATTCATTATATACACACACTACACAAACCCACTCTGCATTCATTATATACACACTACACAAACCCACTCTGCATTCATTATATACACACACTACACAAACCCACTCTGCATTCATTATATACACACACTACACAAACCCACTCTGCATTCATTATATACACACACTACACAAACCCACTCTGCATTCATTATATACACACACTACACAAACCCACTCTGCATTCACACACTACACAAACCCACTCTGCATTCATTATATACACACACTACACAAACCCACTCTGCATTCATTATATACACACACTACACAAACCCACTCTGCATTCATTATATACACACTACACAAACCCACTCTGCATTCATTATATACACACACTACACAAACCCACTCTGCATTCATTATATACACACACTACACAAACCCACTCTGCATTCATTATATACACACACTACACAAACCCACTCTGCATTCTACACACACACAAACCCACTCTGCATTCATTATATACACACACTACACAAACCCACTCTGCATTCATTATATACACACACTACACAAACCCACTCTGCATTCATTATATACAAACACTACACAAACCCACTCTGCATTCATTATATACACACACTACACAAACCCACTCTGCATTCATTATATACACACACTACACAAACACACTCTGCATTCATTATATATACACACTCTGCATTCATTATATATACCCACTCTGCATTCATTATATACACACACTACACACACACTCTGCATTCATTATATATACACACTCTGCATTTATTATATACACACACTACACATACACACTCTGCATTCATTATATATACACACTCTGCATTTATTATATACACACACTACACATACACACTCTGCATTCATTATATACACACACTACACAAACACACTCTGCATTTATTATATACACACTACAAAAAAACCACTGCATTCACTATATACACAGTATACAAACTCACACACTGCATTCACTAAATACACACTACACAAACACACACTCACTCTGCATCCACTACAGAAAAACACACACTGCATTCACTATATACACAGTATACAAACTCACACACTGCATTCACTAAATACACACTACACAAACACACTCACTCTGCATTCACTACACAAAAACACACACTGCATTCACTAATCAAATACTCTCACTGCATCCAATACACACACACACACACACACACACACACACACACACACACACACATTCTTGAAAACATGTATATTTTGTGGGTTAATGGGTGAGATTACTTTAAAAGTAAACCTCTGGTTAGAGAATGAATAATGGCAAGGCTAAACCACTCTACTGGAAATAAAGAGAC
The DNA here is from genome assembly GCA_933207985.1 of Pelobates cultripes. Lineage (NCBI taxonomy): Eukaryota > Metazoa > Chordata > Amphibia > Anura > Pelobatidae > Pelobates > Pelobates cultripes. The sequence goes on along the minus strand of OW240914.1, from coordinate 213,214,792 downwards.
TCCACTAAAAATCCCTTATGATGCAAATAAAAGAAAAATTAATTGTAAAATTAATAAAATATCCAGGAATAGTAAATGCCTTAAAGATAATAATTAGTTAAATAAAATAAAATAAAAAATAATAAATAAAATAAAATAAAAATAACGAAAAACAGTTATGTCCAATATGGAATTCAAGTCCAATTGTTAACAGTCTCTTTGCTGAAAAGCTATATCATAATAGCTGTAAATGAAATAGATGGATAGTCTTTTAAAATCTTTGTTTGTAAGCTAATTCAGTTCACTCCAGTTATAGATGAACTGGGATCTAGATACTGAATTAGTTATTTAGTATAGTACAATATAACAATATATATGGTCCTTATAATTGTAACATTGTATCTTGTACCAGAGAATAAATAACTAACTGACAGGCTATATAAAGTAGCCTTTAGTTTTAATACTGTTACTCCTAATAATAGGAAATAAAGTGATGAGATAAAATAAGATCCAAGTGCTAATACAGAAAATTATTCCAAGTATTGATATATTAAAAAAAAATGGATTTATTGTAAGATAAACTTGAAATAAAGATTAAAAAGCAAAAAGTTGCACTCACATTGATTAAAAGTTATGCTGAATATGGAGCCAGAGGATGGTGTAAGCAGCTGAAAAAAATAGACTGTCCGCTCATCAGATGTAAAGTGAATGATTTTCAAGCCGCGTGCATTCCACCAAATTCTCCCTGTTGATTAAAAGTTTTGCCGAATATGGAGCCAGAGGAGGGTGTAAGCAGCTTAAAGAAAAAATAGACTGTCCGATCATCAGATGTGAAGTGTATAGTTTTCAAGCCGCATGCGTTCCACCAAATTCTCCGTCTGCGTTCCAGATGCAAATCAGCAGTGTTGCGGTAGATGCCGGAAAGATGCCGAAAAGCAGTGAAAGTGTATAGTTTTCAAGCCGCGTGCGTTCCACCAAATTCTCCGTCTGCGTTCCAGATGCAAATCAGCAGTGTTGCGGTAGATGCCGGAAAGATGCCGGTAGATGCCGAAAAGCAGTGAAATGTCGTTCTGTCGTTCTGAATATCGTCCTTACGCGTTTCGTGAGGCTTAGCTCACTTCATCAGAGGATGTCTGATTGAGGTTTCTTGTGGGTTTAAATAGCCAGCAGAACTTCTGGTTTATGTTAACCCCTTATGGTTAATGTTAAATATAGCACTGGATTCATTCAATAGTACAATCATATACAATAAAAGATTTTTACAATGTTTTGGAATTTGAACAAAAAAGATTATAATACATATTGGACCTATATATACTACTCATTAAAAAAGAGATAAATAACATAATATATTTTTTAAAAGATTATAAAAGATTCACATATTAAAATATATTGTCATAAAAATAATAGTATAGTTAAACAGTTCATAAGGTATTTGATACTTGATTAAAACTCATTTATTTTAAAAATTTATATTTAAAAAATTATTAATCATTTGAAGAAAAAAAAAATGTATTAATTATAAAACAGCTGTTAATTCAAAATCTACATTTAAACCATTGGGTTCTAGCGTGTCTAACTGAAATATCCATTTGGCTTCTGCTTTATCTAATTCTTTTTCTAAATCTCCTCCTCTCCATGGAATATTTATTTTTTGAATTGCCATAAAAATAAGTCCCTTAGGATTCCTTGCATGTGTGAGATCAAAGTGTTTCGAAAGATTATGTGAATTGAGTCCATTTTTGATGTTTCTAATATGTTCTCCCATTCGTGTTTTAAAAGCCCTTTTAGTACGTCCCACATACATTTTATCACAGGGACATTTTAATAAATAAATTACTCCAATAGTTTTACAATTTAAGTGTGATTTTATTTTAAAAATTTCATTTGTTTGTGGGTGACTGAATTCTATAATACTTGTAGATCGATTTGGTTATTTATACATGCTTGACATTTTTTACATTTCCAAAAGCCTGCTAGATTTTTAAGAGTGGTAGTTTTATTTTGCTTTGGTTTTTCTTGTTTTGTTGTGGGTGCTAATAATAAACCCAGATTGGGGGCTTTGGAGTGTATTATTCGAGGTTTATTACTTAATATTCGTCCTAATTGGGGATCTCCTTTGAGAATATTCCAATTTTTTTGTAGAATATTTCTAATTTGATGGGTATGACTATTATACCTTGTTATAAAAGTGGGAGCTTCCAAATTGGATGAATCTTTATATGACTTCGTTGCCAAAATATGGTCTCTAGATAAAAGGGAGGTCTTAGTTAGAGCTTGATTTAAAATTTTACTTGAATAGCCTTTTGCTTGGAATTGTGCTGTCATCATTTTAGTTTGTTCGACACAGATTTTGGGTTCAGAACAATTTCTTTTTATCCTTCTAAACTGGCTAAACGGGATATTGTTTAGCCATGTTCTTTTATGAAAACTATTGTGAGGAATAAAACTGTTACATGCTATTGTTTTTCTAAAAGTTTTAGTTTCCAATTTGTTATTCTGAATATAAATTTCAAGATCTAAGAACTCGAGTTTTTCTGTGGATTGGTTAAAAGCAAATTTTAAATTATAAGGGTTAAAATTTAAATATTCCTTAAAATTTTCCAACAATTCGATATCTCCCTTCCAGATAAAAATACAACCATCTATATAGCGATGCCATGAGACCTCAAGTAAAATTTTAAATCCCTTTTATCTAGAGACCATATTTTGGCAACAAAGTCATATAAAGATTCATCCAATTTGGAAGCTCCCACTTTTATAACAAGGTATAATAGTCATACCCATCAAATTAGAAATATTCTACAAAAAAATTGGAATATTCTCGAAGGAGATCCCCAATTAGGACGAATATTAAGTAATAAACCTCAAATAATACACTCCAAAGCCCCCAATCTGGGTTTATTATTAGCACCCACAACAAAACAAGAAAAACCAAAGCAAAATAAAACTACCACTCTTAAAAATCTAGCAGGCTTTTGGAAAAGTAAAAAATGTCAAGCATGTATAAATAACCCAAATCAATCTACAAGTATTATAGAATTCAGTCACCCACAAACAAATGAAATTTTTAAAATAAAATCACACTTAAATTGTAAAACTATTGGAGTAATTTATTTATTAAAATGTCCCTGTGATAAAATGTATGTGGGACGTACTAAAAGGGCTTTTAAAACACGAATGGGAGAACATATTAGAAACATCAAAAATGGACTCCATTCACATAATCTTTCGAAACACTTTGATCTCATACATGCAAGGAATCCTAAGGGACTTATTTTTATGGCAATTCAAAAAATAAATATTCCATGGAGAGGAGGAGATTTAGAAAAAGAATTAGATAAAGCAGAAGCCAAATGGATATTTCAGTTAGACACGCTAGAACCCAATGGTTTAAATGTAGATTTTGAATTAAGAGCTGTTTTATAATTAATACATTTTTTACATTTTTTTTTTCTTCAAATGATTAATAATTTTTTAAATATAAATGATTTTTAAAATAAATGAGTTTTAATCAAGTATCAAATACCTTATGAACTGTTTAACTATACTATTATTATTTTTATGACAATATATTTTAATATGTGAATCTTTTATAATCTTTTAAAAAATATATTGTTATTTATCTCTTTTTTAATGAGTAGTATATATAGGTCCAATATGTATTATAATCTTTTTTGTTCAAATTCCAAAACATTGTAAAAATCTTTTATTGTATATGATTGTACTATTGAATGAATCCAGTGATCGGACAGTCTATTTTTTCTTTAAGCTGCTTACACCCTCCTCTGGCTCCATATTCGGCAAAACTTTTAATCAACAGGGAGAATTTGGTGGAATGCACGCGGCTTGAAAATCATTCACTTTACATCTGATGAGCGGACAGTCTATTTTTTTCAGCTGCTTACACCATCCTCTGGCTCCATATTCAGCATAACTTTTAATCAATGTGAGTGCAACTTTTTGCTTTTTAATCTTTATTTCAAGTTTATCTTACAATAAATCCATTTTTTTTAATATATCAATACTTGGAATAATTTTCTGTATTAGCACTTGGATCTTATTTTATCTCATCACTTTATTTCCTATTATTAGGAGTAACAGTATTAAAACTAAAGGCTACTTTATATAGCCTGTCAGTTAGTTATTTATTCTCTGGTACAAGATACAATGTTACAATTATAAGGACCATATATATTGTTATATTGTACTATACTAAATAACTAATTCAGTATCTAGATCCCAGTTCATCTATAACTGGAGTGAACTGAATTAGCTTACAAACAAAGATTTAAAAAGACTATCCATCTATTTCATTTACAGCTATTATGATATAGCTTTTCAGCAAAGAGACTGTTAACAATTGGACTTGAATTCCATATTGGACATAACTGTTTTTCGTTATTTTTATTTTATTTTATTTTATTTAACTAATTATTATCTTTAAGGCATTTACTATTCCTGGATATTTTATTAATTTTACAATTAATTTTTCTTTTATATGTATATTTTGTGCATTGAGCTTTATAAAAAAAAAAAAAAAAAAGATTTTGCAAATAAATAATAAACATAATTTTTTCTAAAATGGTAAATATACAGAATATTGGTACGTTATCGGCTATCTGCCTGAAAGTTCACAGATTATCTGTCTCTGCTCTAAAAAAAAAAAAAATCAATATTGGTCGATTCCCTACTAAATCAAACATCAAACAAATGTGTAGGCTATCTATTAGGGATTGATTTTTTTTTTTTTTTTAAGAGCCAATACCGATAATCTGTGAACTTTTAGGTCAATAGCCGATAACTTACCAATACAGATATTTTGTACATTTAACGTTTTGAACAAAGAAACCATTTCTACACTAATATTCTGTTTACTGAACATGTTTATTTACTATTTTAATTAAGTGGTAAATGCACAAAATATACACGCCGGTCAGTTTTTTTTTTTTTTCAAGTATATTTTGTGTTCCTCTCCCCTTCCTTTCCCTTAGTGTACCTCTCCCATCCCCTTCCTTTCCCTTAGTGTACCACTCCCCTCCCTTTCCCTTAGTGTACCCCTCCCTTACCTGTCCCTTAGTGTACCCCTCCCTTCCCTGTCCCTTAGTGTACCCCTCCCTTCCCTGTCCCTTAGTATACCCCTCCCTTCTCTGTCCCTTAGTGGCCCTCTCCCCCTGTCTTTTAGTGTGCCCACCCCCGTCAGTGGTCCTCTCTCCTCCCTGGTGTGCCTCATTACCTCTCTTGTAGTGTAGCGGAGCGGACCGCTGTACTTGAGCTTCTGATTCCTATTCCCGGCTGGACTGACACAAAGTGCTCTCTCCGTGAGCACTTACTGTCAGTCCGGCCGGGTACAGGAAACTGAAGCTCCTATACCGCGGTCAGCTCTGCCCCACTCGACCACGCTACACTGAGTAACTCTTAAGGGGAGTGCTGTGCGCTTCCTTCCTGCTGGTCTCTCAATTTTTGCGCCCCCCTCTCCCCCCCAGAGCAGGTGCGCCCTAAGACAGCCTATGCCGCCTTATGGACACGCCGGCCCTGCATGCGCTGGGCCACCGGCGTCTTTCATATTGTCAGCAATATCTTTATCAGTAGTGGCCGATACTGATATTTGACGACATCTGTAATATCGGCTGAACCGATAATCTTTCTATCCGTACTATGTATATTGACACTCGAGGATTATTTTTATATTGGGCTCTCAATAATACTCTACCAGTAATGCAAAAACAACTTGCATAGAGCCAAACCCTATTCTTTCTTTTACATTTTGAATCTGGATAATTAACATCAATGGCATGCTTGAGCTGAATATTACTATTATTTTATATGTTATGATAATTGGAGCTGTCAAATGACTTACCCAAATATTTTTAAAAGTTTTCTATACAATTCGAACATAATCTTCACCACAATGCCAGGAGAAAAAAGAAAATCTGTGGCTTTCACAATTTCTGCAGTGATCATCCATTTTAAGGCTTCATAGATCAGGGGCATTATGGGGCATTTATTTGGCCTTTGAGGCAGTAGAATCGTATTGTTCCAAGAAGCAGGCCTATACAATCAGCTGGTTTCCTTTAGCAGATTATCCCCCATATAAACAGTCCGGGATACAAAACCATGTGCCTCATAATATAAATGTGACTTCTAATTGGATAGATTGTGTGTTAAGAATCAAAATATTGTTAACTATGTTAAAGCACTTTTTGAGAGATGCACTTGTGTGATATAAGATAAGTGGACACAACACTTTATGCACTTCAATGCAAAATAGTTTGGAATATTGATAGAATTTTCTTTAAGTAGAAAAGTAAGTAAAAGGTCCTGCTCCCGATCCACGAATCTCCTGATTCTGTTATCTAGAAATGTAAGGACACTGGGTGGAATGCACGGAAGTGCGACATGAACCTCGACCAGGAAGTATCCATAAAGTGGTTGAACGCACAATTAACATAAATGGAACACAAGCGAACCAAAATGGCGTTGGAGAGAAAGCAAAGCACCGAAATCTGCATACAGCTAGAAGAGGGAGGAGAATTTCAACGAAGAAGCAAAGATCAATCTGTAAAAAATATAGGAATCAGGAAGGGATTGGTGGAGTAAGGGTCATGCCCCTTAAAACACCTGTGGAATATTGGGACTGTCCCTTTTTAAGTGAAGGAATGTATGGAAAGGGGAGACTGATATACTTTTTCTGTTGGCATTTTGTTATTTTAATGTTTTAAATTTTATTGGTCCTTGAGGAAGTTTCCTCAGAGGAACGAAACCTGTAGACCTGTTGTTTTAAATTATTTACATTTTGCAAGAAACCAACGTTTACAACCTACCTGGAACCCGGTTCCTGTTTGTTAATAGTAGTACCCAAGGGAGATCCTGATCCTGACAAGGACCAAATGGATACTTTGTGAAGTTCCTGAAATTTCACTGGAGTCTATGAGTGCCATCAGAGCAACTATTAAATTGAACGATACTACACAGTGTTGTACTATGTTTTTTTTATTTTATATATTTTATTCACGTGTATCCCGCTGTTTTTCGTTTTGATCTATTTTGTCTATACAAGATTACTATATAGGGAAGTTGATTTGTTTTTTACCCTCCCTTATTACTTATTTTTGTATTCGGGATGTGTGTTTGCACATTTGATTTTCCTTTAGCAGATAAATTTGTAGCTCTACTTACTGAATGGCAATATATGCAGAACTACTAATTACTTAAAGGGTATTCAGGCCATTATCTTTATAGTGTGACCATAAGGAAGGATATTGCTTACTAGGTCATTGTCAAAATTGCTTTGTCCTCTATCAACCACTGGGTTTCAGAAGTCCAACAGCAAGGACATTTCTTGGTGTTGGAAATGCTCTGTCTTTCACCTGCAGATCCTCCTCTGCCATCTTGGTCTTGACTCTGCACTTGCAATCTGACCAATGCATTCAGATGACCTCCACCATCGTCATCCTTGCACCACATCTGTTCAAAGCATCCTCCATGTTTCTCCATAATTGTCAAATCCATAATAGTGACATACCTGCGAATAGGATAGCCAGCTCTTAAAGGTTGCCTATTGCCTCAGCAATATGTTCCCTATGACTTGCCAGTGCTTCCCTACCCTTCCCCCCCCCCAAAAAAAACAACACTCTAAAACACTGTCAATCAAACACTGTTAGTTTATTTAAATGTTCTGTAATGTAAAAATAATGTAGAGTTAGTGTGACCTGTATGAATGTGTGTGTGCAAGAGAGTAAAAAAGTTATATATGCCAGACAAGAACCTTACCTAACTCACCATAATCACTAAGCCAGAAATCTACTTCCGGCATCTCTAGCCCTGTGCTCTATTGTGCAAAGGACAAAGCACAGACAAATGATTGCGGTGTTCATAATGTTTATATAGAGGATTTCAATGAAATTGACATGTTAACTTGATGGGCCATGAGTTTTTTTTTTTTTTTCTTTTGCAATTTGACAATGTTTATTAGTTTTTGGGGTACAGAAAGGAAAACTCGGAGGGGGAAAGGGCATATGGTTCTGACATCACACCAGCTCAGATTACATAATCAATGTACAAGACAATATCCATTGTATAGCGTGTTTCAAACAGCGCCCCTAGACCACTAGGTTACCAACCCATTGTTCTCCTTCATGTGCCTTGCGTCTCTGCTGTTAGTAGGATCTATGTGGCGGAACTTTGTAATGGACAGGGAGGGCATATGCCCAGGTTCTCTTTATTGTTGGGTTTATTTATTGTTCCATCCCTGTTTGTCTCGGAGGTGGGTAGAGGTCCGTAGGGGAACCTGTTTGTCGGAGTATGAGGGTGTACAGCAGAACACCCTTTTGTAACCCTATGGGGAAGATGTTGCTGCCTTCTAATTATCCTAGTGCAGGGTTTTGTCATTGAGTGCAGATGTAACGCCGTATATGCACTGTTTCCAAGGCCCTGTTAGTACTGGTGTGGCTGATCAGACCCTTGTGGGTCAGTCTCATAAAGGGGGGGGGGGCCTCAGGAGGTCTATCTCGGATAAGATGTGTTGGTGGTCTTGTTGTTTGCAAGGTCATATCTTTGATCTGCTGGCCGTAGTGACGATTTGTAAACCCTGTCTCCGCTTTGGCCTAGATTTAGAGATTAGAACTTCTTTCAATAATAGGTAAATGGGGGTGGGGGATTGAGTTTATTCTTTATTTCGCTCTTCTAAGATTATTTGGATAATTTATTGGCTGTGAGATTTGACAGATGGTAAACTCTGCTGTAATGCATGCGATGGCTCATTATGAACGTAATTTGATAACTCGAGAAGCCATTGGCTTCTTATGAATGCATATTTCTACTGTATAAAGACTTGGCTAATTATCATCGTATTTGCTTTAATTATCATGGAGGATTGAGTTACTTGCTGTCAAGAGGCACAGTCACAACAGTTTACACATGTGCATCGTTGGTATTAAGGATTATTCCTATTTAAGTATGACATTACCAATTGTGCATTATCTGGGATGTTGATCATAGAATATTTAAGAGAGCAGAGTAGATTGGAGGGGGAGAGTTGTTATAGTAGAAGTAGTGGTTTTAGAACAGTTGGATACTTTACATTAAAGGGACACTCCAAGCATGATAACTTCTGTACCATGCTATAGTTGTTATGGTGCCAGAAGAGCAATTGCAGCCCCCATCGTAAACAGTCAAACTATTCCAAGCCTCCACTACAGTTATTGGAGAGCCTGTAGCTCTGTTTGAGCTAAGCTCGGCAGTACATGACTTAACTCATTGTTTGTGCACGATAGCTGATGCTTTCAGCCATTGATCCAGCCCTGGAGAGCTAATGGAATGTCCCAAGCAGATGCTTCTGGCTCTACTGGACCTGGGAGAGAAGGCAGGGTGTGGAACCTGATCACTTCTGATACCTGAACCACCACACCCCCTTTTAGGGATTATGATGTTTGGAGTGTTAACATTATATACATACTACACTTATACAAATATGGCAGAGTATATGAAGGTTGGGGAAGAAATGCAGATGAAGAGGCGTCCATGGGGCAGGGAGTGGGAGATGAAGGTGTGTTGCATGAAGAAATAAGGGTGGGTAGGGGAACCAGGCACGCAATTCCAGGATAGCCAGGAAAGGTTACATGGAAGTAAATGCCAGCCACTGGACAGGAGTAGTGGTCCAAGTTCACCTATGCAGCAAACCTTACGCTGGTCCAGGCCATTTTGGAGCTCTTTGCCATGGAAGGACAGTGTGTTGCTGTAACAAGGAGGAGAAAGGCCTGGAGTGCAGTGAATGTGACCATGCATAACGTAGATGTCATTAAGAAGCTGTGGGTAGACTGCAGGTGCCATTTGAAAGTGAAGACGATCCCATGCAAGAGGTATTGGTGGGATCCCACCACCCTAGATCACCATTAATGAGTGGGAGGAGCTTCTGAGGGTCAACCCAAGACCTGTTTACATTGCTGGCATTCCTGCTGACCATGACCCCAGTGGTCAAGCATCTTGCAAATACCAGGTAAGTTTTGCACTCACAATATATGAGCACTTACTGCATGGTAACTGTACTATATTCTACCACACAGGCCTAACAATTCTAGGATCTGTTAAAAACATGCAGTTGCTAGCACTTAGCAGGCCTCTGTGGCCAGTTTTTAAACAATCTTTTTTTTTTTTTTTAATATAGTATTCCATCTACCAAACAGGAAACTTTAAAACCCCTATGGCAAATGTTGATTTTCAAGTCACTGTCCAGTGAATACAACCCCTGAGTTTACTAAATATATATGGTGAGACCAGAGTATGTAAAACCTAATTGTTAATTTTCAAAAACTGTATATGCACTTCATATTTTAAATTGTGTTTTCAATTTGTTAGTGGGATTTCAAGTGTCAAAAGTAAAAGGAAAAAAAAGCAAGTTGTAAAGTTATAAAACTTTAGATCAGTACTGGTAGGAAGGAAGATCTATCCACTGCTGAGCACACCCTACATCAGAGGTAAGCAACCTTCAGCATCTCCTGATGCTTTGCCAGCGTTGTGGCAGTAGGAGCATTATGGGAAATGGTAGTCCACAACATCTTGAGTGCCAAAGGTTGCCTACCGCTGCCTTACATATTTAAAGTAGTTGATGTAATGTCATCCAACTGCTACTGTACACTCTTGTCCTCCATTGTGTGAAGACATAGGAGCTATAAGATGTGGGATTATTTACTAAACTGGCAATTGGAGAGAACGGATAAGTGTATTGCAAATTGTAGACCATAATAATGGATTTGGTCATTTTCTCCAACCCAGCTATTGTTCCAGATTTGATACTCTGGTCCCTTCAAGATGTGAAGTTTTCTTATGAATTCACCACAATGCCTGGCTTGTTGAATAAACCTATAGGTCTTTGCCTCATGATTATTATTTACATAGCGCCAGCAAATTCCATAGCTCTGTATAGTGGGAATTCCGTACCGCTATACAATGGGTGTGTGAATATTGCAAAACCATACATTTATTCCTTTACCACGTAATTGAGTAATGCTGAGGCTACTCACAGAATAATCTTTTAAGAACAGCACATACTTAAATAATTTCTATCATGCAACAAAGCGTGTACATTTTTCAAATGCAAGTTCAGAATAGTAGAGATCTAATTAGTCTTTTAGTAAATATGTATTTTTCCCTGCAGGTTCTTCACCATCTAGTCAGGAAGGCCAACGGTATCCGCACAACAGGCACTGGGACATTGCCCTATGCCCAACTTGGCATTGTAACTCATGGTCTGTAGTGTGTCCACACCACAGTCTCCACCATCCGCATCAGGTAGACTGCCTTCATAGCCTTTACCTACTGCATCCACCAGGTCTCCAACAACCAGCCAACTCTGAGAATGATTTTAACATACTATAGCAACAGATATGTGCAACAGCCCATGAGCATAAGCAGCAGACACAGATGCAGGCAAGGACAAAGCACTCAGTGGAGGCCTATTTTCAGGATTCTTTGGCTCATCAACTGGCAACGCAAAGCAGAATCTTGGTCCGTGGATAGGGCGTTTACTTCTCAAACCTGCCACCATAAAGAGACTTGCGGGGCCTCGCCCATCAACTGCATTTTGCAGTGCCGTCCCATGTGTTAACCCTACATCATCTGCTTGCACTACCATGGCAACTGTGTACAATACCCTCCCTGAAAAAGGAGATCCTCCACCCCTCCCCAGTTCAACTGCCCCTCCTGTCCCCATGTCTTTTTTTTTTTTTTTTTTTGCTTTAGCATTGAGGGCCGGTGTCAATCTAAAGTTTATTTATTGTTTATAAAACATTGCTGTAAATGTTCATTTGTGTTCAATAAGCTACCATTGCTCTCAGCACAAGTGATGAATGCTTGTTTGCTGAGTTTAGTGGGATTTTATGTTTACATACAGAAAAAGAAACTCCAATTTGTATGTGCATTCATTGGTTTTACATTGACAGACCGCTTCAGAATACCCAGAATTTAATGTGCACTTTACACATAAAATTAAACGATAAAACCATCCATCTAACCATGCTGGTTGTACACATGATCATGGCACACATAGCCGATCAGAATACAGTATCAATGAGAAAATGCTGTTCATGCTCATACATGGTATATGTTTATGGTAAATAATATTTGGATTTATCCCAGCAACATAGATTGACGCCAGGTTTACAATATCTGCATTTATGGGTACCATACACGATATCACAATGAGGAACAGTAATGGATCATGCCATTCACATCTTCTACTATCTCAGTTCAGCATTTCAACACCTTTTTTATATGCTGTTGATAAAAATGAAGGCACAATTTAAACAATAAGCAATTATGCCTGGAATAAACAACCCCATACATGCTAATTATAACTTGGAAAATTCTGTCCCACCCCTCCCAAAAAAACTACTTTCAGGCCTTTTTAAAAAAATACATTATTTGATAAGACAACAGATTCGCATCTAGCGGTTTGTACTGACATATATACATATATATATATATATATATATATATATATATCTGTATAGTACTATCATATCCCCTCTAAAGAAAACAAATACTGTTTTTCCAGATCTTTCTACATCATCACCCTAATTAATTTTCCCGTTTGCGTCTGCACTTTTTTTAGTTCTGCAATATATTTATTTGAAACTATTGCCCAGAATTGCACCACATTTTCAAGATGTGGTCTTATCATTGATTTATGAATCGACAAAATTATATTTTGATCATGTGAATCAATGCCCCTTTTTATACACTGCTCAAAACAATTTAAGGGAACACATAAACACAATGTAACTCCAAGTCAATCACACTTCTGTGAAATCAAACTGTCCACTTAGGTAGCAACACTGAGTGACCATCAATTTCACATGCTGTTGTGCAAATGGGATAGGCAACAGGTGGAAATTATAGGCAATTAGCAAGACACCCCCAATAAAGGAGTGGTTCTGCAGGTGGTGACCTCTAGTGGTAGCATGAGACGGAGTCTACAACCCATACAAGTGGCTCAGGCAGTGCAGCTCATCCAGAATGGCACACCAATGCCAGCTGTGGCAAGAAGGTTTGGTGTGTCTGTCACCGTAGTGTCCAGAGCACGGAGGAGCTACCAGGAGACAGGCCAGTACATCAGGAGACGTGGAGGAGGCCGTAGGAGGGCAAAACCCCAGCAGCAGGACCGCTACCTCCACCTTTGTACAAGGAGGAGCACTGCCAGAGCCCTGCAAAATGACCTCCAATAGGCCACAAATGTGAATGTGTCTGCTCAAACGGTCAGAAACACTCCATGAGGGTGGTATGAGGGCCCGACGTCCACAGGCGGGGGTTGTGCTTACAGCCCAACACCGTGCAGGACGTTTGGCATTTGCCAGAGAACACCAAGACTGGCAAATTCGCCACTGGCGCCCTGTGCTCTTCACAGATGAAAGCAGGTTCACACTGAGCACATGTGACAGACGTGACAGAGTCTGGAGACGCCGTGGAGAATATTCTGCTGCCTGCAACATCCTCCAGCATGATCGATTTGGCAGTGGGTCGGTAATGGTGTGGGGCATTTCTTTGGGGGGTCGCACAGCCCTCCATGTGCTCGCTAGAGGTAGTCTGACTGCCATTAGGTACCGAGATGAGATTCTCAGACCCCTTGTGAGACCATATGCTGGTGCGGTTGGCCCTGGGTTCCTCATAATGCAAGACAATGCTAGACCTCATGTGGCTGGAGTGTGTCAGCAGTTCCTGCAAGACGAAGGCATTGATGCTATGGACTGGCCTGCCCGTTCCCCAGACCTGAATCCAATTGAGCACATCTGGGACATCATGTCTCGCTCCATCCACCAACGTTACGTTGCACCACAGACTGTCCAGGAGTTGGCAGATGCTTTAGTCCAGGTCTGGAAGGAGATCCCTCAGGAGACCATCCGCCACCTCATCAGGAGCATGCACTGGCGTTGTAGGGAGGTCATACAGGCACGTGGAGGCCACACACACTACTGAGCCTCATTTTGACTTGTTTTAAGGACATTACATCAAAGTTGGATCAGCTTGTAATGTGTTTTTCCACTTTAATTTTGAGTGTGACTCCAAATCCAGACCTCCGTGGGTTGAAAAATTTGATTTCCATTTTTTTATTTTTGTGTGATTTTGTTGTCAGCACATTCAACAATGTAAAGAACAAAGTATTTCAGAAGAATATTTAATTCATTCAGATCTAGGATGTGTTCCCATTTTTTTGAGCAGTGTATATTTACAGCACTTTACTAGACTTGCAATGGCAGCTAGACATTGTACACTGTTGTCTAGTTTATTTAAAATTGTTCCCAAGTGCTTTAATGTTATCCATAACTTAACCCTATTTAGGTGGCTTGAGGGTTCCTTATCCCAAAATGTATGACTTTGCATTTATTCATATTGAATCTCACCTGCCACGTGCCCAGTTACCCATTTTGAATAGAAGTTACATCATGTTCCAACAATATTATCTTGCATAGATTTGTGTCATCCACAAACATTGATACATGACTTTCAACTTTTACTTCAAGATAATTTATAAACAGATTAAAGAGAAGTGGGGCCAGGATCCAACCCTGAAGCATTTCATTTACCACTTTTGTCAATATAAAGAACAAGATTGGCTATCTAATCCAACTGATTTCAACTTTAATAGTAACCTTTTGTTTCGAGCTGTATCAAATGCTTTGTAAAAATCCAAGAAGATCACATCCACTGGAACACCCCAATTCATTCATAGAACTCAATTAATTTAGTTTGGCATGGCCTGTCTTTCATAAAACCATGTAATGATATCGTTGTTCAAAATAATTTCTTGAATAGTCTTGCATAATCACCTTTTACATGATTTCCCAACCGCAGATGTTATGCTCCCAGGTCCGTAGGTTCTGGTTTAAAATATAACTTTTTTTTTTTTTTTTTAAGTTAAATATGGGCACCACATCTGCTTTTCTCCAATCCCCGGTTTGATTTCTGAAAGAAAAGAATCATGAATGATTAAAACCAGTGGTATTGAAATTTCTAGAAGTTCATATACACTCGCCATCAGCGGTTTAACCATTCTTGAAAGGTTTAACCACAAAGCTGCCTCCAGCACCGATATCCATTCCCCCCCAGGCGGCATTTGGCTTCTGAACCTTCACAGCCAATCGGTGACTCCTCATTCACAAGGGCCATGCGCACATCCAGCTTCACTATTGGAAAGCATTGAATCAGTTTTACTCAGTTACTGCGTCAGAAAGCTCCTTTAGTGGCTGTCGGTATGATAGCGAATAGAGGTGCGTTTAACCCTGCAATTTAAACTTTGCCGTTTCTCCAAAACAGCAATGTTTTTGCATTGTAAGTTTAAACCTACAGGACCACTACACACAGGTCTTTTCATTTAGATGAAGTTACCTGGGTGATTTTAGTGGTGTAATATCTGTAAACGTTTGATATATTTTAAATATAGTTGTATCAAATATAGTTGATACATCTCTTTAGGTTTGGAGTTTCTACACAGTCTTCTGTTAGGGAGATTATGTGAAAATAAGCTGTAAATGCTGTTTCTGCCTTGTGAATATCTAATTGGATGCAGTGATGAACTTTTCTGTTTTTGACATTCCAATAAGAAAATGTAAATACATAGGTTGCTAACCTTGTAATTTTGCTCCTTTTTAAAGTTTTTCCAAATTAATTTCAGATCATCGTTCCTGTGCTGAAACTGGGCTAGAACTCATGAGACCATATCTGCATGAATTCCTTACCTCTGCTTATGAAGACTATGACATTGTAATATGGTGTAAGTTTTTTTTTCTGCAACAATTGTTGTTGTTAGATTAACATTTTTATAATTGAACCTTGTTCTTTGCAATACCATACTTTTTTTTGTTTTCTTGTTAAATGTACTGAGTGTCCAACATATTAAATGACCTCTATAGGCACCCAGACCACTTCAGCTTAATTAATATTTAATGAAGTGGTCTGGGTGCCAGGTCCACCTAGGATTAATCCTTTCTGCTGTAAACATAGCAGTTTCAGGGTTAAAGGTTAGGGTTAATCCAGCCTCTAGTGGCTGTCTCATTGACAGCTGCTAGAGGAGCTTTCGCGCTTCTCACTGTGATTTTCACAGTGAGAAGACACCAGCGTCCATAGGAAAGCATTGCAAATGCTTTCCTCTGAGACTGGCTGAATGCGCGTGCGGCTCTTGCCGCGCATGCGCACTTAGCTGATGACGGGGAAAGGAAGAGGAGAGTCTCCAGCACCGAGGGACCCTGGCGCTGGAGACAGGCAAGTGTTTAATCCCTTCCTCTCCAGCCAGCCCGGCGGGAGTGGGACCCTGAGGGTGGGGACACCCTCAGGGCACTATAGTGCCAGGAAAACGAGTGTTTTCCTGGCATATAGTGGTCCTTTAACTTTCCCATCAATTTGAGGATAGAGATTTTGATTGACCTATTGCAGCGCTCCACAAAATCTAAAGCATGGTTGAACCAACTTAGGACCCAGGCTATATTTTTCATAGATATATTGGTTTTGCTGCCCAACTTATTTTTAAACCTTTCATAGGCAACTTCAAAACAAAGATCAACAAAAAACATCCAATGTATACATACACGAGTCATATATGACACTCTGGCTCCTAACTTTGTCGAGCTCTGAACTTGGTATAAAGCATGGCTTGACATATCACAGTATGGAAATTTGTTAGATATTTGAGCTGGCTTAAAAAAGTATGCCTCAACACTATCTTAAAGGACCACTATAGGCACCCAGACCACTTCAGCTCAATGAAGTGGTCTGGGTGCCAGGTCCATCTAGTATTAACCCTGCCTGCTGTAAACATAGCAGTTTCAGAGAAACTGCTATGTTTACATTAGGGTTAATCCAGCCTCTAGCGGCTGTCTCATTGACAGCCGCTAGAGGCGCTTACGCGCTTCTGACTGTGATTTTCACAGTGAGAAGACGCCAGCGTCCATAGGAAAGAATTGAGAATGCTTTCCTATGGACTGGCTGGCTGCACACACGGCTCTTGCTGCGCATGCGCATTCAGCCGATGACGTCGGGAGGAGGAGAGCGTTCAGCACCGAGGGAGCCCGGCGCTGGAGAAAGGTGAGCATTTAACCCCCTTCCTCCCCCTTCAGCCCGGCGGGAGTGGGACCCTGAGGATGGGGGCACCCTCAGGGCACTATAGTGCCAGGAAAACGAGTTTGTTTTCCTGCCACTATAGTGGTCCTTTTAATGGTGTGGCGGTCATTCAAATCCGCTGACTGGTTATATGTTGAAATAAATACAGACCATATGCTTGCATTTTGAAGAAGATCATTTATTTTGTCATGAAACTAAGTCGATAACATTTTGACAGCTTTGCAGGAGTTTTCCAGGCCTTTGTAACATGCGTACAACTGTATTATAAAACCAAGCTAAGAAATTTGTTGATAAGTTTACAATTAAACCCTCCACATCATGGGACATCACTGAGAAGGCATGATCTCCTCAAGCGATGGATCCAAAACTCCATGTTGAGAAGCATTGGGGACCTAATGCATATGTGCGTCAAGCGCCCCATGCACACATTTATTGCATTTCATAAGAAGCATTAAATTCAATGCTTTGCTATATGCTTCAATGTTGCATTACTGTTTTTTTACTCGGTCAGTGCAGTGAAAGCACCTCTTTTATCTATCAATGATACATAGCCACTGCAAGCCATAGCATACCCACCAGGAGTGAATCTCTACTTGTGTATTAGTATTAACGAGAAGCAATTTTAATCCTTGTGTGTGTGAAATCTGAGTTGGAGGGACTTAAATGGCCACCATAACCTGTACATCAGCTGTTGCTAAGTATATTAATGATGGAAACATACACGACTCACATTAAGAAGATGCTGGAAAAACTAGACCAAAATAAGCAAGCTTGCGCAAAAATAGCTGAATAACTTTTTCTTTAGTTGAAGAATGTTTGAATATATTAAAAATAAATAATGTTTTAACATGTGTTTTTTTTTTTCTTTTTTTAATTATTGCTTTGCCTTTTAAGCTGCAACCAGTATGAAATGGATTGAAGCCAAAATGAAAGTAAGTTACAAGATCAATTATCTGCTTAGCATGAACTGAAATATGCAACTATAAAGTTAATTTCTCTGTTTTGAGGAAATTGATTAGAATACCCTTATTTTTGTTACAACGGCAACGCTCTGAAACTTTATTGGTACCATGAATGTTTCAAGCTTGCTCTTTTTAAAGAATTAACGTATGAAGGCACTAAGAGATGCAGCTCTCGTGAAACACTCGTTACATACAATATTCATATCCCTTGTAGCAGTCATCACATATAGAATCAGGATTCAACATTTCCACTTGCCCACTAGCCATTGCTGAATGGAAATTCAGAATGTGTCATGTGTTCATTGCCGGTGACAAAACTTAGTGCTATTTGAACAGCTTATTAGTAACATAATACTGTCATATGCAACCATCAGGTCTAGATGTAAACAATAGAGCATGGCATCATCAATTTTAAAGGAACAACTCTTTGTCTTTAATCCCTTGACTTCGTTGTGATTAATTTTGAATTATAGACTATGAGATTATATTTTATCTACCCACTGTACTTTGCTTAAAAATTTATTGTTAAATTATATGCTTTAGGTGTTTGGAGAGTTCTTTTTATCAAAAGGGCAGATATTTGGTGTATTCATTTTGGATTGTTGTTTTTTTTTTTTTTTTTTGTCCCCCAATTTGTAGTTGTTATGGTACCAAAACTACCTATTTTTAGATGATTGTGTAATGGATTTGATTCTAGTCATGCACTAAACAAGTGGAAATATATTTTAAAATTACTTAGCTGACTGTTGTCTTATTTTTTTTAAAACATTTTTTGCCTCTAGGAACTGGGAGTCAGTACAAATGCCAATTACAAGATTACGTTCATGTTGGACAGTGCAGCCATGATCACTGTACACACCCCGAGAAGAGGCTTAATTGATGTAAGACCCTATGCTGCCTGTTTAATTTGTGTTTCTTGTGAGGTTTTAAAGTGGTACCAAAGGGCTGTCTGAGAATCACAGGAAAACAAGCTAGTAAACATCTGGAAAACCATAATTAACTGTTTGTCTCGGACCACAGATTGATATATAATTTCTAAGAAAATGTGTTTTTGGGGGAATATATCTATAGCGGCACCTCGCATTCCCGGGAGTCCCACTTCGGCCTCCAATGCTCCATTCACGTCCTGACAACTCGTTCTGCAGTCATTCATGACGCAGAATGCTCACCCATTGCCCATTACTAACAAAATTACAGTCTACACTTTAGGCATTGTAAATTATTAAAGTGTCCCTAGCACCCCATTCACACTGTGCTGCTTTAGGTAATGATGAAGCATTAGCATGAGCCGCAGTGATTGACTGTGACCATTTTTAGCCTATTACATGGCCCATTTCTGGTATGAATTGGTATGACTCGAAGGAAGTGTGCAATCTCTCCTCTAGCCATACCTCCAGTGGGGCCTCGGCCATGGATGGAGAAGCAGCACCAGTGTACTGCAGGCGCTATAACCAGTTCAATATGATGAAATGTTGTATGTAGTACCTAGAGTGTCCATTTAAGCTAGGTTATGCACACAACATTTTTTTTTCTTCAATTTGACCATTTTTATTTTATAAACAAAAGGGCAGCAAAGTTATGGCACATATTACAGTGTGTACAAGTACAGTATTACAGATAAAGAGAAAGTGTGTTACACGTAGTCACAACAACAATAGTAAATAAAACAGTAGTACAGGTAGAAGGGTGCCCAAGGGAGCTGCCAGTGAGGCGAGAATCTTCAGAGTAGTTTGTCATGGGTAGGGGTAGAATATCTCAGGCTTAAAATCAGCATGTTCAGGTGAGTGGGCTAGTCATGTTACACTGGAGTTGCATTACTGCATCAGCAAGACAGCGGGCATTGACAATATGACATCAACGCACATTTCATAGATGGAACATCACAAGTATGATACAGCAGTAAGATTTCAACATTTCAAATGCAACATCTTATTTATAGCAATGTGATGTTTACAAAGTTTGTTCGTAGATAGATCAATGAGTTCTTTGTAAATTATATGCTTCCCCTAGTTAGCTAGGATATGCATTGTGTGTATGTATTTATTTATTTATATATATTTTTTTGCCATTGTTTAGTACATGCTGCATATGAGTTCTCCCTTTCCGTTCATATTCTCAATACAACATCTTAACTAATCTTGTGAAGTTGTCCTGAATTCCTTTTCTCTTAAAGAGGAACTGCAAGTCATCAATTTTAGCACAACAAAACGGCTAACTGGACATTACTGGTTGTGCTCAAAACCTTTTCTTTTCTTATAAGAAGTAGCAGACTGTTGTTTAGTCCATAGAAAGCCTATATTTTTTATTGCACAGCAGCTATTGGTGAATTCAGCATGGCACAGCAGCTATTGGTGAATTCAATTTGCATTGAAATAGACATTTATGAAACATGCTTTTTTGTCTTCCTGTATTGCAGGTTAAGCCTCTTGGAGTAATTTGGGGAAAATATTCAGAATATTATAGCAAACACAACACTATAATGTTTGACGACATTGGAAGGAACTTCCTGATGAATCCTCAAAATGGACTAAAGGTAAGCTACGACCAATTAGCAGGGACTGATTTATTATCTTCTTATAATCCAAACTAGCTATTAGGCAAACATCAATTGACTTACTGGCCAGAGTATGTGCATGTGATATGTCACTTAAATTTTAGATGTATATGCTTCGTGGGTGTATGCATTCCATAAATTACTTGAATGGCTGCAGTAAATTATATCTATTATATCACTATCATAATTAAAGCACATGAGCAACACTGGTGCCTGTGTTGGCTTGTGACTGTTAGTCCATCACTGTATCACAGTGAAGATTATATCACAAACCTGCTATAGGACAATGTATGGCTGAACGGGCACACACTAAATGATTCTGTATCTGCAATATAGGTCATACCACGGTCTTTTTAATCTGTTAAAGAAACACTCCAGACCTCTAAAGCAATTGAGCTTGCTGGAATTCCCTTCTTTCTTATTTTGTTATTTTTGTTAAAGTGCTGAATTCAAAATAAATCAACACTTTCATAAACTCCTTGTTTGCACCCCTCAGCTGTCAATGGGACAGTTAGGAGGCTTCTCTTCCTTTACTGGTTTGAAGCACTTTTCAAAGCAGAAGGCAACACTGTTCATAGAGACGAAATGGTTTTATTGCTTCTCTATGAAAAGCATTTTATTGATGCAGGGCAGCAATTGCTGCATTTGCCATAGGACTGCAACGCTTCTCCTTGAGAAGCATTGGATCTGCTTGAGAGCTCCTAACTAGTAAGAGCTGCGGCTTATAAACAGTCTTGTTTCTGGGTTACAGTTAAGTAACTCAGTTTGTGGACATTTAGTGGCTGTAGAAAACCACTTACCTAGAATGTAAACTCATGGGTCCATCAGCACCCTCTGTTCGTGTGTGTCCAACTTGTCTTGTTGCCTATACTTGTCTGTTGTAAGGTAGTCTAACATGCTGCCTTCTGCCCCAGTTACGACATCCTGGTATGCATTTCCAGTGGGGCCAGTCCGTCTCTCTGTTTGCCAGAGATATACCCCCTGCATGGCACCAACTTCCCCCAAGGCAGCCTTCATTTCCATGACAATATATGGCATCATTGCCTTATATGGAATGGCTTACTGCCTGATAGAAGTCTGGCAGTGATACAGAATAATAACCCAGTTGTCATGAGTCATGTGAGGTGCTCATGTTTCCTTAGGGCTTTTAAGGGTTTGCAGGAAGCATGTGAATTGCTCAGATTAGGAATAACAAACCATCTTCACTGTAGTCTCAGCAATGTAAACACTGCCTTTTCTGAGAATTGCTGCCTACATTACATTACTGTCTAACGCCATCTCTAGTTGCTGTCACTTGGAAGATTGCAGGGCTGACATTCCTTGTCTCCATGGTCTTCATGGAGACGCTGATATTTCCCCATAGAGATGAATTGAGTCCATGCAGATTGGCGCAGCATGGCAATTGGTGCACATGAAGAAGCATTTTGAATAAATAATTATTGAATATTATTGGATGATTATTGCGTATTGTTGATCTCAGCCAGAGGAGGCGTGGTGACCTCAGCGACACCAGCATATCGGGGGAAATTACTCTACTAAATAGCTTTATTTTATATTCTAGGGCTGGCAGCATTTAACTAGCTAGTATAAACTCTAGCTAGAGTGTAAATTTACTCGGAGATGTAAATGACATACACTTTTTAAGTGACTATTAAATATGGAATTGTTGAAAACACATTTTCAAAAAGCAAATTGACTAATAGTTTTTGAATTCTATCACGTCGCTATGTTGCGTCAACAAATGATGTTAGTGTAAGCAGACTAGACTTGTTATCTGTACTTTACATAGCTTTCTTGATTAAGGCAGCAGGTATGCAGTGATACTGCTGAATAACTTTGAGAGATTGATATTGGCCTCCTACTCCTCTTGAGAGATAATTATGTAATATTTTTGTTTCTTTCATCAGATCAGACCTTTCATGAAAGCACATCTGAACCGGGACAAAGATAAAGAACTCTTGAAACTTTCTCAATACCTTAAAGAAATAGCAAAACTAGATGACCTTTCAGAGCTTAATCACAAACATTGGGAAAGGTAAGCATAGTCTACTCCTGTATTAGATAT
This sequence comes from Pelobates cultripes, assembly GCA_933207985.1. Taxonomy (NCBI): domain Eukaryota; kingdom Metazoa; phylum Chordata; class Amphibia; order Anura; family Pelobatidae; genus Pelobates; species Pelobates cultripes. The sequence continues at coordinate 213,192,123 of OW240914.1, read as the reverse complement.
GATGAGATGTATGATTTTTTTCTGTGTATATACGAAACAGGGATAGCAAAAAGATAGCTGTTCCCCACGTCAGATACAATTTACATGAAGGTGACTGAATGGAAATGCATTGTAGAATATATGGTTCTGCAAAACCTGAATAACTGCTTGTTGACCACTAATGCGAACATTTACAGGTTATCACACTATGAGAAAAAAGAGAAGAGAAGAATGAACTGGAAGACCACCAGAATAGAATACAAAGGTGGAGCACCTGTTCATTCATAAATCTATACCTCTCGAAAATATATGTACTATATACAACGGGTACTAAGACCTTTAATAGAAAAAGACATACATATAAAAGTTATATATATAACTGGCTATAAAAACTGCCAGAAAGGGATTCCCCTGAGGGATATTTCAAGTGAGTGAGATAAATATTCACAAAAACTAACTAGAACAAATCCTCATTGTAGGTTCTATAAATTACCTGGCATAGAAAACACTGTTATAGAAAAAAACAGAAGAAAAGATATTATGTATACACAACAGACTTATCCAGGACTTAATATAGAGGCAGAGAGGGGAGAGAGAGGGGAGAGGGAGGGTGGGGGGTAAATATAGGGTTAAATGAAAAGAGTTACCCTGATAGTAAGCGTGTCCCTAAACGTGGTGAGACAGTTGCAAATAAGGGTAAATGTATTAACAACGTGCAGTATGAGTAGTATAAATGTTAGGCTAATAACCAGAAATGTTTGCTGCCAAAAACCTCAAAATGCACCATTAATATACCCCAGCTGACCCTGAGCTGCTAGCTGACTCCCAAATTGCCAGGGAGATAAAAATAACTACCTGCTGCTTCAAGGCAGCCTAAAGATTATCCCTATTACCCCAACTCCCATCTGCCTAAACAGACCCTAAACGGTCATAAAAAGAGCAAAGAGGATGTCTAGTTAAATAAGAAAAAATAATAGAAAACACAAAAGAAACTCAAAGTGAATGCATCGGCATTGCTAAATTGCTCGACGCGCGTTTCGTCGTAACTAACCGCCTTTGTCAAGAGTCAGCTCTTGACAAAGGCGGCTAGTTACGCCGAAACGCGCGTCGAGCAATTTAGCAATGCCGATGCATTCACTTTGAGTTTCTTTTGTGTTTTCTATTATTTTTTCTTATTTAACTAGACATCCTCTTTGCTCTTTTTATGACCGTTTAGGGTCTGTTTAGGCAGATGGGAGTTGGGGTAATAGGGATAATCTTTAGGCTGCCTTGAAGCAGCAGGTAGTTATTTTTATCTCCCTGGCAATTTGGGAGTCAGCTAGCAGCTCAGGGTCAGCTGGGGTATATTAATGGTGCATTTTGAGGTTTTTGGCAGCAAACATTTCTTGTTATTAGCCTAACATTTATACTACTCATACTGCACGTTGTTAATACATTTACCCTTATTTGCAACTGTCTCACCACGTTTAGGGACACGCTTACTATCAGTGTAACTCTTTTCATTTAACCCTATATTTACCCCCCCCCTCCCTCTCCCCTCTCTCTCCCCTCTCTGCCTCTATATTAAGTCCTGGATAAGTCTGTTGTGTATACATAATATCTTTTCTTCTGTTTTTTTCTATAACAGTGTTTTCTATGCCAGGTAATTTATAGAACCTACAATGAGGATTTGTTCTAGTTAGTTTTTGTGAATATTTATCTCACTCACTTGAAATATCCCTCAGGGGAATCCCTTTCTGGCAGTTTTTATAGCCAGTTATATATATAACTTTTATATGTATGTCTTTTTCTATTAAAGGTCTTAGTACCCGTTGTATATAGTACATATATTTTCGAGAGGTATAGATTTATGAATGAACAGGTGCTCCACCTTTGTATTCTATTCTGGTGGTCTTCCAGTTCATTCTTCTCTTCTCTTTTTTCTCATAGTTTGTTGGGGTTAAGCCCCCTATACCTCTTGTAACCTCTACAGAGTTTGGGGAGTTGAATAATTTCAACACCCTATACACTCTGTTCTTTTTCAGGTTATCACACTAACCATGGTAGGCATCTATTTTTCATAAAAGCGCCATTAGATCTTGACAAGAGAACTTGGTCACATAAAGATAACAATGCATAAAATGCTTCCTCTCTTAATATTCAACATATCGTATAAATATTGGTTCTATTTTAATGAATGTACCCAATACGTAAAGGATAGACCTTTTTGCATCATTGTTTGAGTTAATATAATGGAGAGGGTGTCAGGATCTCACACTACACCTAACACATTATTTAAATTCTTGTATTTAAAGGGACACTAAATACACCAAAATAACTTGTGTATAGTGTACCTCTCTCTACATTCTCACTGCTCAATTCTTTGCTAATTAGAAATTAAATCACTGTCTTCATGCATCCACGATTTTACCTCCCTTGTATGTGACCTACACGGTTTCCCTACTCATTTCCTGAAAAGAGAGATCTAACCTTTAAACTTCCTTTATTGCACAGTCTATTTAATTTTTCTCCCGCTGTTGGTTAAGTTCAGTTAACAGGAGATCCAAACTTCTAAAGTAAACACGCTGTAGTGTCCTGTCTGATTGAAAATGAAACAATTTTTCATGTAGGCTTTGTGAGTCCCACCCAGGGGAGTTGTGATTAGAGCTGTATAAACAGAAACAAAAGTGATTTTAACTCCTAAATGACAATGGAATTGAGCAGCTAGACTGCAGGGGCATGATGAATACATCAAAACTGCTTTATAAAGCCAAAGGCATATTGGAGTTTAGAGTATCCCTTTAAATAGTATCCCTTTAAACACTAGAAAAGCAAGACAGGAGAGGAAAAGTATATATTTTTATGAAATAAATATATGAGGCATAATTTTGCATTAAGTCTTAAAGGGACACTATAGTCACCAGAGCAACTACAGCTTAATGTAGTTGTTCTGGTGAGTATAATCATTATATACAAACATTTTTATGCAAACACTGCCTTTTCAGAGAAAAGTCAGTGTTTACATTGCCCCTAGGGACACCTCCAAGTGACCACTCCTCAGATGGCCACTGGAAGTGCTTCCTGACTCAATGCTGCACAGTAAGAAGCACTGTCATTCAGCCTCTCCACGCTCTGCATGGGGATGCTGAATTTTCCTCATAAAGATGCCTCCTTGCTGCTTTTAGCCAATCCAATGCTTTCCCCATGGGGTTTTGCAAACAAGATAATATATAAGCTAAGTTGACCGCTCCAGTCTTTTCTTCAAATGAAGGATCTCTGATCTCTCATACTTAAAATGCTTGCTATCAAATTCTTAAAATGCAGATGAGGGCTTCACAGGAAGCACGCCATATAATAAATGTGGCCAGAAGTAAGTGAGGACTTGCAGGCATATCCTCAGAACACACAAGGTTAATACTGATGGCAAAGGTTTAATGTAGACAACCTTTCCAACATTAGCAATTGTGAAATGTCTTTATTTGCTGATCCATAGTGGGCGAGGAATTCCACACATGCCTTTGTAGCGCAACTGCATCAACAGTAAAGTATTTTGTGACCGGATATGTTCACTAATTTAATTGGTAGGTGTTTACAATGATAAAGTATTTGTTGATGCACATTTTTCAATAAGGCAGAAGTGTTTCCTAGTGGCAATGATTGCAATGACCAGCAGGGGGGCTCAATTATATGAAATGTCACTCTTGTGAAACCTGTAGATGCATGCAACACAATTCCAAACCACAGGGCCAGCCATCAGACGTATCTGTATAAATAAACAGATTCATCCCTCTCTATGTGATGTGTATATGGCAAATATTTATCTTCGTTCCACCCTGAGACGTATGGAATACGCCTTTTAAAAATTAGTTTGAGTGTAAATAATTCTGAAGAAACAGCTCTTCCTACTAGAACCATTTAACAGTGAACTCTTTTTATAACTATATAAAGGGAATTTACACTAATGAATAAAACACTGAAAATCACGTTAAACTGGGTTAGCTTTTTTTTTTTCTTATATAGTTAATTTTTCGCAAATTACATTCCAATCCAGTTCAGGCAAGGCGAAGCCATGACAAATCTTGTAGATGAGAGGGTTAAAAGGAAACATTGTTTCATTTTGGCTCTTCTCTGTTTGATTTTTCTACTGATCTGACTGCCAGGTGCCAAGGACAGATGTTAAAATAATGATTGGCAGTAAGATAAAATGGAGGTGCACAGTTCCAGGTTAAAGAGTTGAGTATTTCTACATTTAATTTTGGTTTTTACACCTCACAAATACATATTTGTTAAATATAGGGATAAGTAAACATAATCTTAGAAATCCATGAACAGGACAGTTACCCTTTAAGGGTTTATTAATTTACAGACTGTTCTTTCCCCCTTAATATTCTAGTTCATTTGTTTACAGTAAAGTGTGTGTTTTAGGTTGCATTTGAATTGATAGCAAGGTTGTTCTGATAGTCTGTCATTATTTGTGCATTATTCCCTACAATTAAGTTGTGATGTCATAAGCATGTTATAAAGCTCTACTTAGCACCTACAGTCACCCAGTTGTTTTTTATTTTACAGATATCTTTCTAAGAAGCAAGGTCAATGACAACATATCTCCGTAAAAGGACACAATGTTTAGATTTCTGTTACTGTTTTTTTTATTCAACCCTGCATGCATGCTTTTGGAGGTTGATCTGGCACATTCCTTTGCTTTCTACTTTTTTATATACATATATTTTGGTTCAGTTGAGATTTTCAGGGTTTAACTGAATGTTGCCAAGATGACTTCTTGTTCAAATGATACATTTGCTTTGGCATGTTAACTGATCAATGAAAATTTCTAGTTTCAATGCATCATCTGTAATCTGACCAAATCTCATTTTTGATAATCAGAACTTTTATTTATTTTTTATATACTGAAAGCTCAGTAAATACCATTATTTTGCATGTTTATCCATTCTCTTCCAATTTTTATTTCCTTGGCAAAGAATTCATTGGAATTTTTTTTTTTTTTTTTTTAGTAGTTTAAACATATTTTTTTTCTTTTTTTTTGTATTTTGAATGGTCTCATAGGACACGTGTAATACAAAGGATCTTTAATGTAATTTGCCAGAAAAACTGTCAATAAATTGAGAACCAGAGGCATGGACTTTAAAAGTGGATATGAAACCTATTTGGTTGACTAGAGTTGTTAATTTTAGTTTTTGTAGCATCTCTCTGAGATATCTTAATTCCACTAAATACCTATATCTTAAGTCATTTGATTAAAAGAAAGATCTGCACAATGTCCACACTTAAAGTTCAGGTTGTGTTTATTTATTTTTTTCTCTCATGTTTTGCATTAATATTGCTAAAAAAAGAAAAAAAGGCCGCCTTATCAGTCCCTCCCCAGTGTTACACTGTTGCTGCAGCTCTATGTGATGTTGCCATGATGTCACCATGTGTAGCTCTCTCATATAGCTTTCTCTGAACGTGCTTAAACATTTGTGTGTGCGTGGCTGTGATTAGAATAACTTATTAGAAACGAATTCAGCTGCAAGCAGAATGACAATGCAATCAAATTTGATGTGTGCTTTCTAGCTATGTCTATATAAGCTAAAGCAGAATGTGTGCCCAATAATGATAAAACCGAGCACTCCAAATTACCTTGATGTGTGACTGAACATATATGTTTAACACTACAAAACAGGTTGCTTCTCCCTGGACTTCCCCAAATTCAGTCAGTGTTTAAATAAAAACTATTAGTTGCACTGTTAAAAGTAAAACTGTGTTGGGGAGCGGAGCCTGACCACCGATGAAGATGGACGTGTGATCCCTGAGCTCCCTCACCCCCGAGCACAAAATCAGCTTACATCAGCGACTACAAGAAGCCATCCACGCAAGAAAAGCACCACGCATTAATCCCACAGCCCTCACCATAAATCCACCATGGGTGGCAACAAAAAACGGAGAGAGCAAACTCCGTCAGTGGCCACGCTGTTCCGCGCCTCAGAGCAAGGGCGGCCATCTTCGGCCCAAAATACACAGAACTCAGACTCTGAGGACAGCGAGAACCCGGAGGACATCACTGCTCCTCTAACCATGGGCAATCTGAGAAAACTACTCAGAGAAACCTCCGCAGACATCAAGGCCTATACCGCGGTGGAACTGGAAAAGCAAATCTCGGGTCTCAAAAGTGACATCGAAGCGCTTACATCGCGCACAACGCAGGTCGAACAAGACATCGTAGGCCTGACCCAAACAACCCAAGCCCAAAACCTAGACATCCTCACCATGCAGGATAGTACAATTGGAAGACGGCTTGGGGGATCTCAATAACCGATCCCGCAGGCATAATATAAGGATCCGAGGCCTACCCAAAATAGTCCCACCGGAGGCCATACTCACTACTACCAAAGAAATCTTCCTCAACCTCCTGCCGGGGGCCTCCGACCACGACCTCACGATCGAGAGAGCACATATAGGGCATTACGTCCCCCCACACCTAACCTGGCCATGCCGCGAGACGTGATCGTCAAGCTATTACTCTACACCACCAAAGAAAAATTGATGGCCGCAGCCCGCGCAATGTCACCGACCCATCAAGGACAACTGCTACAATTTTTCCAAGACCTGGCACCCACGACTCTGAGAAAACGAAGGGAACTTAAACCCCTCACCATCTCACTGGTCCAACATGGCTGGAAATATATGTGGGGCCACCCGTTCAAACTAATGGTCCGGAAGGACAATCAATCTTACACCCTCCACCACCCTGCAGACATGATGGACTTTGCCGAACACATCGGAGTCCCACTCCTCCAAATACCAACACCCGCTGACAGGGACCTACAAAGATCCACCCGTCCCACACACAGGGAAGAACCGACACCTCACTGCCTGTCCCAAAGGAACAGACCGCTTCAAACACCAAGGAATACCTTGCAGACGGGCACTTAAAGGAGAAGTACAGAGACACGGACTTTAAAAACAGGACTTGCCTCCAACACCATCTTCTAAACAGGTTTTCTCCCTATTAAACCCCCCCCCACCAAAAAAAATAAAAAGACCCACCCTACCCCCCTCAAACTGTCTAGCAACTTTAACCGCTACCACTGAGGGTCCTAGGGCTCTCCTCCCCACCCAAAAGCCCCCACCACCCAGGAGGAACAACCCGCATTTCCCTAGGGGAGCGATGAATATACCAGGTATCTCCCCGTGGCCTATCCACCATAGCCCCTACCCCATACGGGATCTGACCCATCCAACCACTACCCGGGCCAGCCCTAGACTTAAAGTGGCCTCCGGGGCACCAGCGCACACCCTCCCACAGCCACGGAGGAGAATCCCACAACAGGCTGCTGACACGATCAGCATAGGCCCACAAACCAGCCCCGCATAACCTCTCACTATGAGCCCCATCCATACCCCCCGTAGCTAAAGAAAAGTTAAATGTTTGATGTACATGTATAATGTATAGGTTATGCTCAAAGGCGCACAAGCGCATGTTTATTGTTATTGTTAGCAACAGTATAGGCGAAACGCACATGAGACCAAGGGGGCATGGATGCATATCACGCCATATGCATTAAAAGAAAACATAGGCATAGGCGTACCAACCAGTCCCACAACCCCCCCACTACTACTCCTAATAAGTAGTGGACTCCACGCCCCCCTGGTTACTGTAACTGTTAACAGGCTATGCATATGGTCTGGTCTCGTAGGCGCACAAGCGCACGTTTATCAAGGCAGCCATCAATAGGAATGAGGGGAGTAGCAATGTAAAATATGTGGTAAATAACTTTGTACTGTTCTGTGACCGTGACAAAATTACCCCCCGCCAGGACGTAATACACCACACTACACCCACCCCTAGATGACTGGAAACCCCGATGCCTAAACCCTGATAGCGACCTCAGCTGACTTATGCCGCCCACTAAACGCAAAAACTCCCACTGCATTGAACTCCGACACTAAGACTACACACCCCTGGAAGGGGCCCGACGAAGACCCTAAATTACAGAGACACACAACCAGACCGACCCCATAGCCCAACCCCCACCATACCACATGACATATGCAATCCCTCTTCAGACGATGACAGTCAGGATAAGACCGCTAGACATGCGTAATGCCTAAACTTTCGCCTTATATGTTACGAAGTTGAATGCAAAATGTACTGAATTGAATGTTGTTTATTATTTCCAAACCGTTGTTCAAAATATTCTACTACAGATGCACATCACCCCAAAAAGGACTCACAGCCCCTCCACACTACCCTCCGGGACAACCCCCTCAGCTCTTTACATGCTATGAACCGGGGGGATGGGACCCCAGCGCAGAGTGGGACACTGACCAACGCAGCCCGGAGAGGAGGTACACTACACACCACTACGGAAACCCCCTCACGAAACGTAAGCATAACCCCCCGTTAAACAGGACACCATACGCCTGACCGTACTGGCAGACATAGAGCCCACCGCCCACGCGGTAAGCCCCACTAAAGCAAGAGTACACGGGGCAAACAGAGGAATCCAATCCTACTCTGCGCAGGCATTAATCCCCACCCCTTCATCCCGCAGCAGCCCCACAGAACCCACCAACCCCACCCGATCTTAGAACCTAGAGGAGACCCTTAGAGACAAAGAGACAGACAACACCCACTACCTGGATCTCACGCCCTACAAAGCCACACCCTCGGCACACCTAGGCTCCTAGGACGACTCCATTAGAAGGAGAGACAGAGGGTATACTCTACCTGATTTAGACACAAGGAGCACCCCAAGGAGGACCGCCTAGGACAGAGGCAGGACCCACAGGACGCGCTAAAAATCGGACTGACCACCCGAGACAGCGATCTCAAACACTAATGCGTGCACACCCCTCACACGAAACCCAAATCACTTGCTACCTACAAGCTCACAGGCTCGGGGGGAGGAACGGGACATACCGGCTACCTCGACCCCACCACTTCAAACACCTCTCTTCACACCTAACCCCCAGCTTCACTCTGTCCTTGCAGACAGGCTGGGCAAAACTCCGCTCCCTACTAACCTGGCTATATCCAAGTAAGACCAGGTCTTACTGACACACTCCTCATACCCACGGCTGACTCATCAACCTACCCAAAGACAACACCATCCACCCGTACTACACCACCCCTCCACAACCCTCTTTACCCCACCACCCTGTCTCCCTGCACACAAATCAGGGACTCTACATCCCGGGGGAGGAAACGGGGGGGGAGGGGAAGATCCATGGCTCCCACACTGATTTGCACCTCCATCAACTGCAAGGGCCTCAACAAGCCCCTTAAACGCCATCAAACTATGCACTGGGCGAATAGAACCCGGGCGCAAATCATCTTTTTGCAAGAGACCCACTTTCAACACAACAGGGCATTCCCACTACAAAACCGAAATTTCAACAGACACTTCCTAGCGAACTCACCGACAGGCAATCACAACGGAGTAGCGATCTTATTACACAAAGCATGCCCCCTTACAGTGAAAAAAATCAACGCCGACCCTCAAGGCCGATACATTACGGTAGCAGGGAGAATAGGCACTCAAAAATACACCCTCTCCTCAATTTATGCTCCTAACGCCCCATCAGCCCCCCATCAGCCTCCAATAAAGGCACATCTTGCGCTATTCTCCTCATACCACTTAGTACTAGGAGGAGATTACAATGCTACCTCATCCCCAGCGATAGATAGGCGCAGAACAGGACCTCTAACAAACCCACGCTGCTAAACCCGACAAACTCTTCCAATCCTTCCTCACACGAACCCGTCTCATAGATGTATGGAGGGCCCAACACCCCACCACCCAGGACTACATGCTCCCATTCGCGCATAGACATGTTCCTGACTTCCCCCATCAATGCTCCCTATGATCAAATCCACGACTATTGGATCAATAACTTGGTCGGACCACGCCGAAATCTCACTTACATTTGACCCACCAAATGTAACACGCCAATGGTCCTGGCGACTGGACCCTACGCTGCTACATAATGCCACGATCCGCGAGACTACCTCACAAGCCATTTCAGACTACTTCTCCCTAAACAAACACTCAGTTACCTCACCGGGGATCCTACGGGCAGCACATAAAACTCTCAAAAACCTGGCCTCCCACCACAAAAAACAACGCCTAACGAACCTCGAACACAACCTAAAAGAACTCCGCTCACTGGAAACCGCATTCAAAATCCAACCCACGCCCGACCTAAATGCTAAAATATCACAATGCCAGGCAGCCATAAAAGACTTCATGTCTGCGGACACAACCAAAGCCCTCCAATGAACCCGTCAGCTCTTTTATGAGAAATCAAACAAAGCTGATACCCTACTCGCCCGTAAACTGAACCGCAGAGCTGCCCACAAACAGATTACCAAAATCCACTCGAAAGACGTAAACCCACACAAGACGCCAGAACAAATAGCAACAGTATTCCAAGAATACTTCTCAGAACTCTACGACCACAGCCCCCAACACAGACACAACCCCACCCTGCTAACTGCCAAAATCAACGACTACGTCAACTCTATCACTCTGCCCTCACTAACACCCGAAGGAGCTAGCAGGTTGACAGAAGCAATAACACCAGAAGAATTAGCTAAAACACTCAAAACCCTAAAACCAAATAAATGCCCAGGCCCACACGGCTTCTTGGGTCTATACTACAAAACTTTTGCAACAGTCCTACTCCCACAAATAAGCGATCTCTTTAACTCAATGCTACAGGGGGACCCTCTTCCCCCAGACATGTTGCAGGCAAACATATGCCTCCTTCCGAAACCAGGCAAATCCCATCTGGACCCCGGGCATTACAGGCCAATCTCCCTGCTAAATGTAGATGTTAAGCTATTCACAAAGGTCATGGCAGAGAGACTTAACCCCTTCTGCCAAAACTCATCCACCCGGACCAGGTAGGGTTCATCCCGAACAGACAGGCTGGTGACAACACCAGACGCACCTTCGACCTCATATGGTACACTGACCGCAGACGCATTCCCACCCTGATCTTATCCCTCGACGCTGAGAAAGCATTTGACAGATTGCTATGGCCCTTCCTATTTGCAACATTATAAAAGTTCCGTTTCCCACGACCCTTTCTCAACGCTCTGAGCACGCTATATTCCTCCCCGACAGCTAACCTTCTCCTGCATTCGGCTAGACCCCCATCCTTCCAAATTAAGAACGGCACACGGCAGGGATGCCTCCTCTCCCCAATCCTATTTGCCATCTCCCTGGAACCGCTACTCCAAGTCCTTAGAACCCACAAAGACATACACGGTGTACATATTAGGGACAAAATATTCAAGACTGCCGCTTACGCGGATGACATCCTCCTGACAATCACAGACCCGCTAAACTCACTCCAACCCCTATTCACGGCGATATCAGAATACGCTAATATCTCCGAATACAAACTTAACTTGGAAAAAACGAAGCTCTCCCGATACAGACAGACCAACCTACCCTCCAATCCCTCCATGCACGCCACCCGTTCAACTATCAGACCTCTGCCATCAAATACTTGGGCACCATTCTCCGAGCTGACCTAACACAAATCTACAGTCTCAACTACGCGCCCTTACTTCACACAGCCTCACAAGACCTAGAAAAATGGAAAGACATGTCCATCTCTTGGATTGGTCGAATGACCTCGATAAAAATGAACCTCCTACCGAGGTTCTTATACTTCTTCCAAACCCTCACAATTCAGATACTCATGTCCGATTTTAAAAAACTGCAGACCAAAATAGACAAATTCATATGGGCCGGCAAAAGAGCTCGGATCGCCCGCCAAACACTTTACATACCAAACAGAGCAGGTGGACTGGGACTGCCCAATTTCACCCAATACTTCCACGCAGCACAAATAGCACAAACAATTCAACTCGACGTTGCTCCCGGCCATAAACGACGGGCCGATTTGGAACACAATATATTCGGAAATGATTTCCCATCCCTATACATCTGGCTCCCGAAAGAAGCTAGACCCCCCGCTCCTTCCACTTCCCCAGCGGTCTTCACCACGATCAAAATATGGGACAAAATTACTGAAAAACATGACCTCATCTCCCACCCCTCCCCACTAATGCCCATCCTCCAGAACACACTGTTCATGCCAGGTATGTCACCAAAGGACTTTACCCACTACGAAGATAATGATCTGACCCGCATTCACCAATTTTATAAGGACCAACAAATCATACCATTCACGGAACTTCCCCAACAAACCCCCCTCACAACCCGAGACTTCTTCCGTTACATACAAATACGCAGCTTCGTTGCCAAGCCAGCTCTAAAGAAAGCAGGCACCACCCCCCTCACCCCACTAGAAAAAGCATGTAGCAACCACCCACTCCACAAAGGACAGATCTCAGCAATATACTCCCTACTTAGCAAAAACACACGGGAGGGTTTCATGCCCTATATGGCAGCCTGGAGAAAGACCTAGGCCCCATAGCAGACCGAGACAACTGGGCAGCGATATGGGAAGCTACAGCAACCATCTCGATTTGTGTCAATCACAAAGAGCAAGCATATAAGACACTCCTCAGATGGTACCTCACCCCCCTACGCCTGAAACAAATGAAAAAAAAGGACAACGACCTCTGCTGGAAGGGGTGTGGAAATCGGGGAACATACATCCACATGTGGTAGGAGTGCCCGCAGGTAATCCCACTCTGGCAACAGATAGCGCAATTAGCCTCGCAAGCACTACACACCACCATCCCGATGGACCCATGGCTATGGCTCCTCTCTAGATCTCTTAGAGACACCCCAAGGGCACAAAACAAACTGATAGCCAAACTAGCGCTAGCCACCAGGCGAGCAATTGCAGAAAAATGGGGGAGCCCAGATATACCACCCATAACCCTCATAAAACGCAAAATCAATGAAGCAATGACAATTAATAAACTCACCGCCCTGGTATACGACACCATTAAGCACTTCGACAAAATATGGGAACCGTGGGTCTTTGAATTCCCAACCCTACCGAACAACCTACCCTGCGGGACAGACTAGGGGATCATCCCAGTCCCCAAGCCTTACCGACCTTGTCGCCCCCCTCCCCTCATCCACTCCTATATCACCCAGCCAAGCCACCCCAATAATTACCCCTTCCCCTACCGGACTGATACTAAGCATGCTTCATTTTACCTATCTCACGAAAATCTAGGTTAACGCACGACGTAGCGAATAAACTCATACATAAGTAATCAATCAATCACTAACTCAGTCTATCAGCATGTCGAATCGCACAAGCTTGTTTAACCTTTAACATGTTTCCTGTTCTGATTATAAAAAATGTGCAATGTTTTTCAATGCCATACTAATGATGTTATATGTATACATATTCGCTTGCACCAGCTATTGTGGCAGTGCAAATTTGGCTGTTCACACTTTGCACAAATAAAATAAAGAATTGAAAAAAAAAAAAGTAAAACTGTGTTAAAGCGACACTGTCATGGCCGAATCCCGTTTTTTTGTTTGTTTTTTTTAAACCGACTCCACTACATCTAATTGACCCCCTACTCACCCCCAAATTACCTATTTTTTTTAAACTTTATTTTCTGCTCCGATCTATATTCTGGGCGCCACCATCTTTGTGTGGGTTGATGAAGTCCCTGTGTGACACGTCATCTGCCCACACTAGATGACGCTGTGAAATTCCCGCACATGCCCAGTTAAACACTTGGGCATGCGAACGGGAATATCATCTATTCATTCATTTGTCAGAAAGCCGAATGAATGAATAGAAATGTCAGACGAACAAACACTGTTTATCAGTGTTCGTTTGTTCGTTCAGTTTATTACAAGGAGGGAGCTATCAGCAAGCAGCTCCCTCCTTGTAATATGTAACTATAGAAGTGGCAGGGAGCAGTGCTCCCCGCCACTTCCTAAGCCCCCCAATGTCCTCCCTCACTCTATGGGGGTCAATATGACCCCCATAATAGCATAAGGGAGATTAAAATCTCCTGAATACCCCTACTCGCTATACCGCGAGTAGGGGCATGTTTACTAAACAGGGAGCAGTCTGTGGCTACTCACTGTTTAAAAAAAAAAAAAACCCTACTATCCGCCCACCCCCCGGTCCCCACCCCTGCATGATGGGTGGGGGCCCTAAATAACAATAAGGGGGGGGACGGGACCTATTGTCCTCCCCCCATTCCCCCACCCCTGAGCAGTGGGTGGGGGGCCCTAAATAAGAATGTGGTGGGGGGGGAACCTACTGTCCTGCCCCCACACCTGCGCGGCGGGTGGGGGCCCTAAATAACAATAAGGGGGGGTACCTACTGTCCTTCCCCCCAGACCACATGCCTGCGCGGTGGGTGGGGGCCCTAAATAAGAATGTGGGGGGAGGACCTACTGTCCTATCCCCCAGCCCCCACCCCTGAGCGGCGGGTGGGGGCCCTAAATGAAAATTACCCCCCACCCAAATAAAAAAAAAGTTTTTATAAAAAATTTTCTTACGGCCGGTGTTTTCGTTAATTTTTTTTTGGCGCTTGTGTTTTTTATTTTAATTTCGACTGGTATGATGGTTTTTTATTATTTCGAGCCCCCACCCACCGCTCAGGGGTGGAGGCCAGGGGAGGACAATAGGTCCCCCCCCCTTATTGTTATTTAGGGCCCCCACCCGCCATGCAGGGGTGGGGGCCGGGGGGGAGGACAGTAGGTCCCACCCCACATTCTTATTTAGGGCTCCCGCGCAGGGGGGGAGGACAGTAGGTTCCCCCCCACATTCTAATTTAGGGCCCCCACCCACCGCTAAGTGGTGCCACTGGCTGCTCACTGTTTACTAGACATGGTAGGGGCTGAATTTACTAATACTAAATAATCTTTACTTAGTATTAGTAAATGTGGCTGAAAGACCAATTTAGGTCTTTCAGCCTTTTGGTAAATAACTCCCTAATTCCCATGGTATTAGGGAGCTATCTACTAAGCGGCTGCAAGATGCAGCCACAGAATGAATAGGATCAGAGTTTCATTCATTCAAATTTGTTCTAACACGAATGGAGAAACTGTTCTCATTCTGTTAGAATGCAACTCAGCAGTTTTGCTGGTGTTCTGTCTAAGTGACAGGATGTTTGGCAATACTAACAGGAAGCATCATGGGAACCAGCGGTCATGGCGTAGGAAACCTCCAGAAGAGAAATAGTCCCTACTTTGTCTTAATTTTTAAAGAAAACTAGAGCAGACAGGAAGACATCAAGAACAGATCCTGAGAGAGGGAGAGAAGAGGAATCGATTGGGGAAAGGTAAGTTCGGCATGACAGTGCCGCTTTAAATATAAACTCTTGGCAATCAGAATCATAATATTGAGGATGAATTTCTGCATTCTCGATTCCCCATATTGCTAAAAGTTAAAACACTCATTTATTGCATGTAATTTTTTTTTTTTTTAAATCCTTTCTTTTTGTTGTGCATTGAGAACATCGGTCAAGCTTTAGTCGCCACAACAGCGATAATACAGACAATTTTACATGTTCAACAGTGTCATAACATCTTGCTTCGTATCTCCGTTACATAGTTGGGGCAGGACCAAATTGCACATTTTGTGTTATTAACATTGATTCTTACAAAACATATAGAACTCTTAGGACGTTCTGCGTAAATAGCAATGACCTATTGATCTGAGCCATTATTTTTTTGGAACAGGACCTGCTGGTACATTTTTTTAATGTGTACATTCAGATCTGGCATACAGTATCTTTTCTTTTTCAAAACAAAACAACACATTTTTATTCAACACTAAAATAATCCACTAAACCACACACAATGTTATCTATACAGGAGATCTAGATCACCTAAATGCTTTTTTCATGATAGCTTTCCTTTAAAATAGCGAGCCTTCTACATTTTCATTGCTTTAAAATGTTATGTTACTGGATCCTGGCCAAATCACTTTTTTTTTGTAAATAGTGCTTTTATTAGCAATTCAGATAATAGGTAGCAATATGAATGATATCAGTGAGACTCGCAGGTCTCAATCAGCATCTTACATGAGCACCACACATGCCAAGCGCATCTTTATTCAATGTTGCTGTAGGCGGTAGAATGCTGGCCTATAATATTAAGGACACACAGGTTTTGCGTTTGTTCTCCTAACAGTTGGTTGTTAGTGCGATAGGTCTCGAGTTAACATCCACTTACGTGGAGGGCGAGATGAGGATCAGTCTTACGGGACAGAGTCCTGTAGTCTTGTACCGGGTCTTGGTCTCCCTCGTCTGTCTGCCCTTTCCCTTGTGTTTTCCGAGCCTGGGTATTTACTCAGTTCTCTCCCGGGGCATCTACCATCTTGTTCTGAGTCCTCATCCGTTCCTAGTTTACTAGACAATGCCATTACAGAGGAGGCTCAGTAGTGCGTTTGGTCGTTGCTATCGTCCTGCTTCCTTATAGGCGGTGTTTGGTGTAGTTATCCAGTCACTAACTACATTAGGTATCTGTGATGTGTCTGGAGTGTTCCCCCCACTTTGGGTGGGGGTGTTGTGGTGTTGTGGTGTCCAGTTGTGTCTACCATCATGTGTTGTCTTATGCTTGCTCCTTTGTGTAGGTGTTTCCTTGTCGTGGATTCCTCCCTACTGCGTTATGCGATGTCCTGTGGGCCTTTTGTTCCGTATGGGACCGTGATGACCCCTCAGGATCTTATATTGTTGTAACCTTTTTACGCCGGGTGGTCCCCGGCTCCGCCCGGAAAAGGAAAAAAAAAAGGGAGGGGGCGCTGATAGGGATGGGGTTGAGCTATGATGTTGTATGGGTCTATTGTGTCTCCCGAGTTGGCCTGCTGGGGCAAGGTGGAGAGGGGGTGGGGGGGCGCTGATAGGGATGGGGTTGAGCTATGATGTTGTATGTGTCTATTGTGTCTCCCGAGTTGGCCTGCTGGGGCAAGGCGGGGGGGTATGTTGGAGTGCGTATGTTATTCTTGTTGACTAGTGTCCCTGTTGTGTTCCACCCCCTGTCCTCGTGTGGGATGTGTACAGGTACCACGGTGTCCACAGTTCAAGATGTTTGTCTCTCCTCCCGAGTATGTCAGCGTATCTCGCCTCGGCTGTATGGATCTCTTCTATTCTTTGGAGCCATTCCATTTTAGTGGGTGGCTGGGTTTTCTTCCATCTTGCTGGGATCAGTGCTTTGGATTGAGCGTTTGTATTGTGCCAGCTGTCCTGCAAAGAAGTGCAGGAGTGTAGCCTCTATGCTGAAATCTGGTGGGTCTCCCAGAATTGCAGTGATTTCCCGGTTTATCTCTTCCCAAAATGGCTTGATTCCTGGGCAGTCCCACCAAATGTGGTGGAGCGTGCCTGGTTGTGTTTCACATCTCCAGCATGTGTCTGGGACCCCTGGAAAAATCCTGTGCAACCTCGCTGGTGTTCTGTACCACTGGGAGAGCAGCTTATAGTTCACCTCTTGGTACCTGGTGCTTATCGAACTTTTGTGCTGCAGAATGAGAATTTGTGCCCATTGGGCGTCCGTGAAAGGCGCCGTGACGGCGCCCGTCAGTTCCTCCCACTGCCTCTGGAAGGCATTATTTCTAGTGAGTTTCCCTGTAAGCAGTTGTTGGTATATGCCTGACACTCTGCCTTCCCCTCCCGGAGAAGTCTCGCAGAGGTGTTCAAACCAGGACCGTTCTCTATGTACTGCTCCTCTATTAGGTAAGTTGTAGTAGAAGTGCCGCAGCTGTGCGTAGTGGAATTGGTGCATTGTGGTCAGGCGTTCCGTGGTAGCCCAGTCTCGGAGGCTGCGCAGGTTGACGTTTGTCAGGGGTACGAAGTCCTCTTCACTGTGTATTGGCCACGCGTTCGCGTGCAGTCCCCCCCTAAGGCCTCATTGTGTGTTAGGGGGATCAGGGGGCTTGGCTGTGGTGAGATGTGCGTGTTCCTTCTCAGGGTGGCCCAGGTTTTCAGCGTCTGCGTAAAGGGGGATTCCACACCCAGAGATTGTGCAGCCCCTGTCGAGCGGTGCCAGATGTATGCGTGGAGTGCTCTGTTTGTGCTTTCCCTGTCCAGGCTCGCCCACAGTTTGTTAGAGGGGGCCGTGTGCCATTCTCGAATCCTCTGGAGCACTGTTGCTTGGAAGTACTTCCGAAAGTCCGGTAAAGCCAGGCCGCCCCATGATTTGGGCAGGCATAATCTGTCGTGTTTGAGCCTCGGCCTCCCCTCCCTCCAGACATATTTCGTTACCGCTGATTTTAGCTTGGTAAAAAAGTCCTGGGGTAGGTGCCAAGGGATGGTGCTAAAGCAATAGAGAAGGCGGGGGAGAATGTTCATTTTGACCACCGCTATGCGGCCCTGCCATGAGATGTGGTTGTACGAATACCTCTTCAGGTCTTTCAGTATGTTGCGAAGGAGGGATGTGTAATTCCTGTTGTATGTCTCGCCCGGGTTGCGGGAGAGCCATATACCCAGGTAGCGCATCTGTTCCATGCACCAGTGGAAAGGGTAATTGCGTTGGAGCCTCTCCTGTGTGTTCCTTGTGGTGCGTATTGCCAGTATTTCACATTTTGCTTGGTTTAGCTTAAGTCCTGATATCCGTCCATATCGCTTGAACTCATGCAGGAGGGCTAGCAATGTGGTCCAAGGCTCTGCGACGAAAAAGAGCATGTCGTCCGCATATGCGGCCGCCTTATGTATCTGGTCTTTCTGTTTAAATCCCTGTATCTCTGGTGTCCGTCTAATCTTGTCCAGGAACGGCTCCAATGTGAGGGCGAAAAGGAGGGGGGACATCGGGCAGCCCTGTCTAGTACCATTGTTGATTTCAAAGTTGTCTGTAAGCGCTCCATTTACCCGTACTCTGGCAGTTGGGTCGGTGTAGAGTGCCGTTATCCAGGTGAGTATGCCGTTCCCCAGAACCATTGCCGTCAGCGTTGCCGTCATGAAGTTCCACTTCACCCGATCAACCGCTTTTTATGCGTCTGTGGAGAGTATAAGGAAGTCCGAGTTTCCTTTACGAACCAAGTTTTGTATAGTGAACGCCCGCAGAGTGCTGTCCCTGGCCTCTCTCCCCGGGGTAAAACCGTCTGGTCCGGATGGACTAGCCTCGGTAGGAATTGTTGCAGTCTGGTAGCTAGCACTTTGGAGAGGATCTTCACATTCACGTTTAATAGTGAGATGGGACAGTAGTTGCCACAGACTTCCGGGTTTTTGCAGGGTTTGAGGATAACTGTGATTATGGCTGCTAGGCTTTCTCGGTGGAATCTACCTCCATCTCGAAGGTGGTTGAAGGCATTGGCGATGTGTGGGGCAAGGATGTCCCTGAATTTTTTTATAGTAGCCCGCCGAGAATCCATCTGGGCCCGGCATCTTCCCGTTCTTCGTCGTTTTAATCACTGCCAGTATCTCTTCAGTGGATATCGGGGCGCCTAGGGCATTGGCTTCCTGCGAGGAAAGGGCTCCCGGGTTGAAGTCTCTGAGGTAGCATGCGATGTCCCCTGCGCTTCTGGTCTCATCTGTATCCGGTGTTTCGGGTGTTATGTTGTACAGGTCTTCATAATACACGCGGAATTTGTTCGCTATCTCCTCTGGAATTGTGTAAGTGAGCCCTGGGATGTTCGTAGTGTGCTTACTTGTGCACTAGCTTGTTGATTTCGTATCATGCAGGCTAGGAGTCTCCCTCCCTTGTTGGCATGTATATAGAAGAAGGCCTTTGATCTCTGGGTTGCCCTGTGGTGTTTGCGGGCAATCAAATCTGTCAGTTGACGTCTGAAAGTCAGGAGAGTGCGGTAGTGCGCCTCCTGTTGAGTCCTCTTGTGCAGTGTTTCCAGCGTTGCTATCTGTTCCACGAGTGCCGTCATTTGCCGTTGTGCTTCTCTCTTTTTCTGTGCTGATATCCGAATGAGAAGCCCCCTGAGGACGCTTTTATGCGCCTCCCACAGGGTCAGTGCGGAGGTATCTCTGGTGGGTACTTTTTGTACGGTGGTGGAGGTGAGGCAGGAAGAAAGAAGTACAGGTACGAGGGCAAGGGGTGGAGGAGTGGAGTTGGAACACAGGTCCTGTCTGGGGGTGGTATGTCAAGAGGTTAACGTGCCGAGTACCTGTCTAGTCACAGATGTCAGTAGGTAGTCGTGTAGTGTCAGCCCTCGGTTTGGGTCCAATCCCCACATATGTGTGAGCTAGTCATGTTTGCTCACCCCATTCCCCCCTCCCCCCTACCACCAAGGTCCCGCAGCATTGTGTAGCATACGTTTCATCCTATTTGATCTGAGCCATTATTCATCATTGTATCCTATATCATTGTTACTCTGCATCTCGTGGAGGTCATGCACAGAACATTGCCTTCTGTTGTTATGATATACAGAGATCGGTTATTGGCATACATAGCCATAACATGCGTATCACCTTTTGTGGTATGATTCGAGCGCTGTGGCATGGCCTAATATAGGTGTCCATTTTAACATATGAACCTGTATATTTGTTATATATATAGAAAGTTTAAATACCGTTGCCTAAATTTCAGCATCATCGTAATTCAACAACATACATTTTGTCTTTGGCTTAATTCAGCTTTACTCTTCACTCTGGCGAGTTTCCACTCTGCACCTGAGCTGCGAGTACAGATGCTAAAAACTAAGCATTTGCCCTGTAGAAGAGGGCCAGAGAAAGAAGGAGAAAAGGAGAGAGAGAAAGAGAACAAGAAGGAGGCCCAGGGAGGGAGGGGGAATGGAGGATGGGTGCGCCGAGGGAGTGGAGGGGGGAGAGACCCTCGCTGGGTGGTCAGGTTCTAGGTGATTGCATGTAATTTAATATAAATAATTATCATTGTACTGCTATGTAGCCTGTTGGTCTAGATAGTGGATTAGGTAAGTGCATTGCAGTCCAAACTATGGATTGTTATGGACATTTAATCATGCCTAAACGATGCAGTCCATACCCTGGGTTTACCCTCCTCTCGCACTCATCCTCTCATAACAGCCACACAAATAATTTTAGACTTGTTAGGAGGCACAGGCTCTTACCTTCTCAATTTTTTTTTCCCTTTCCTACAATCCATCTTTCCCCAAAGGTCTACCTTAGTCTTTTTTCCAATAATTAGCACACTTCATAGGTCACTTAGGGCTCACTATCATCTCCTTCAGGGTGCCCTGCCCTCACAGTTCATCTCCTGTGTGGATCACCCTTTGCTATGTTGGCACCTAATGTTTAAAACCTTTTTTCTATTTGAAAACCCTCTTACCTTTTCACAATCCGCTCCATTCTTATCTCTCTCCCAAGAATACATCCTCTCATGCTACAATGAATAGTGGAAGAGATCAGGCTGTATCATTAACACCCCCAGACGTCTTCATCAAAATAAACATGCTCCATGAGTAAGCAGCTGCAGAAAGTGTCCAATAAACTACTTTTCATTTGTGCTAAAACCTTAATGATTCTCCACAAGATCTACCATTCAATATTGGACTGGTGTTTGAGGTTCCAGATAACTTTTCCTCACTTATGGTGCTCTTGCCTAAAGATGTAGTTGTGTTCGAGGGGTGAGCAGGTACTTGAAGTCATACTCTCAGACACCGGTCCTCACACAAGCACCCCTCTTTCTCTACATGTTCTTTCAAAAATTCTCTCCTGCTGCATCTGATAGGTGCTGCTTTGGGTTTTAGACTAATGCATTGGAGGAACACCTCTCTTTTGAAAATCTTTATTTTGTTGTGCAAGATATAACACGAGGCTTGCAATGCCACGACAGTTAGGGCAAGCTCAGCAAGACATATTGTTAGTTGGTTACATGGCATTTGAGTATTTTGGCACATTGTTATATTAACATAAGAAAACAAGTTAGAGATTCATGTCTAAGCTCTGGTTACATGCTATAAATCAAATATGTAAGTCATGGATGGTACTCTCTATGAGTGAAATTGCTAAAACAAAAACATGGCTACACGTAAGATATGTAGTGAGAGTAAGATAAACACTGGGACTAGATTAACTATTGTGCTGCAGTGAGTTACAAGTAGCCACAGGCAAAGCACTGCATCATAGTGTACTATAATTATCACTGAGGTAAGGCTTATTAGTAGATAATAGAGTGAAATAAAAGATTAAAAGACAACAGGTCTAACGAAAACAAAAAGGTTGTGCGTCGAGATATTTGCTGATGTCCCCATGACCCAGCTGAACTGTAGGATATCCCTAAGCATAGGTTGGGTTGGCAGCTGACTCCTGTATATGGCAGTCCCATCAGGTATTTGGTGATTCTGCTCCTTGTTAGAGAGGGCACACCGTATCCAATGTCACCCATCCATACTCCAGGTCCGTGGAGGCCGATTATTTCCTATTGCCAGCAGAATACAGATCCGCAAGGCCTCTGCCCCACGTGTCTTCGGCCCAAGGCCTTAGGGGGAGCCCGTTCCATAAGTCCATTGACCGCATCATCAGGATTGTGAGCCCATGGATCTTCCAGAATTGAGAAGGCCTTCTCAGTGTATGGACATCGGTGAGGGGTTACCTCTGATTGGGCCCCCGGCTCGGAAGAAGAGCAGCCGTTGAGGTCAGCAGCACCGCTTCTCCATTCGACTGGAGGTGTAATCAGGCATTTGCTATGCTCCTGGTAGGCCCCCTGTCCTGGGTGGAGGAGAGACATCCAGGATGTCAGTGTGGGGTGGAGGCTTCTGTGATTGGTTGCGTAGTCGGCGCCAGAATCTCCGACCGATCACATCAAATCTGTCGTTAAATGAGTTAAGCCACTCCTGGGTACTGAGGTCTGGTCGGGGTTGCAATATCTCCAGCTTAGTGGTCTGCCCGCAGCTCATAGCCTGAAGGTACTTGTGCCCCAGTGGGGCACGGGATATTCCCCACTGGTCTATGTGGGGAGTACTAGCAGGTAGGTTCCCGAAAGTCCAAGAGGTATCTCTTAAGGCACCAGAGTGCGGTTAGTAACAGGTACAGTCGTTTGTAGCAAGCTGGCTGTCCAAAAATCAGGCAAAATAGATGAGTCTAGTTAAGAACTCATTTGATGCCCAGGGCCTGCCCCCCACTGAACACCTCTCTTCATACAGAGCAGGATTAGTTTTACTAAGTACAAGAGCTCAGACCCATGGACTTCCTGGTGGCTCCTTTTACAGGGTAACAGTGCTAAGATTGCTGCACTCTGGTTTTACTGGGATTAATTCCTTGAGTTTGGTTTATTTTAATAACTGAGTGTTTGCTTGCCCTTTGTAGTATCTGTTCTGTTGGTTGTCTGTGATCTGTCTTATTGCCCTTTTAATCTGTCTCTCTCTTGAGATACCGCACTGCTCTTGAGCTTCTTAAACTCGGACATCCCGTTTTCCTTGTTATTACTGCTCCCTCAATTCCCTCTTAGTCACTTACATTCTCCTATCTTTTACCCTATATTCTTCCATGTCTCATTCTCCCCTCTTTACTTCCATTTAAAAACATAGCTGATGTTCAGGGTTATTGACTAAAGTGTGAATAATTGGGACTTCAAAGTGTATATTAAAGGATCACTATAGTGTCAGGAAAACAAACTCGTTTTCCTGACACTATAGAATCCTTAGGACCCCCTCACCCTCAGGGTCCCCCTCACCCTCAGGGTCACCCTTCAGCCACTTACCTTTATCCAGCGCCGGGTCCTCCCCCACCGACGTCAGCTCCCGAGTGGAATGCGCATGCGTGGCAAGAGCCACGTGCGCATTCAAACAGTCCATAGGAAAGCATTTCTCAATGCTTTCCTATGGACGTTCTGTGAATTTTGCATCCAGCGTCGCAGAAGCGTCTCTAGCGGCAGTCAGGAAGACAGCCACTAGAGGTTGGATTAACCCTGCAATGTAAACATAGCAGTTTCTCCGAAACTGCTATGTTTACATCTGAAGGGTTAAACCCTGTGGGACATGGCACACAGACCACTTCATTGTGCTGAAGTGGTCTGGGTGACTATAGAGTCCCTTTAAATTCTTTGACCAAAGAGCTAAAGTGAAAACATACCTGCCTTACTCCAATTTTGCTATTTTCACCTAACATTTTAAACTGAATTTGAATTACCCCCAAAATAATGTTTTAGTAATTAACCCTGATAGTATGTAGGCTTTTATGGTATAGGTGTTCAGTGTACCATAAACAGGTGTGCTCTCTATTCCATACATTTATTTTTCTCTCTAAATTTAACATTCTTCCTTTGACCTGGAGAATTAGCTGGGACTACAAGATGTGCAGTATTTGCTCTTTCAAAGTTTTGTTGAGATGATATATGTATATATAAATACAAGAACTTGAAAAATATTAGTTTTAGCACTTCTAGGAAGGCTATAAATCTGCAATATGTGATCTCTGCTTAGTATTAAAATTACATGTTTACATTCAGTGTGGGTGGCTTAGGTGTCTGTTTTCATGCTACTTACTTTCCCAGAACCATCTATAATGTTAATCATTAGCATTTCTAAAACAAAATTAATGTTATTAACCTGTTACAACTGTTGGCTGGGTTTCTGTTGATCATGAGGCTAATGCATTTTCTTATAAAATTATTGTGTACTAGATATCTAGTTTCTGTGTGCCTGCCTGCTGACCGGAAGTCATTTAAAACCCATCTCATTCACTCCAAATACAAAGCTTGTTGTTGTTGTTATAGTGCAATGAAGTTATCAGTGCAATCTCAAAATGTAATTCCCTGCCATTATTTTTAAAAATCTTTATCTCTCAAAAATAGCTTCTACCCTCTTGCATCATTTAAAGAAGTGTAGCTCCCCCAGCATCTGTCCAAGAGCGTACAACCTGCTCATGGTGATTAGGTTAATGGTTATCAGAGTGTGTGATGGAAAAATGCTCCAGCAATGTTCTCTTGGTGCCTTAAACCCACTCAGTGTTTATGCATTTATTCGCTACCTTCTAATTGACGTTGTGTAAAAAAACCTAAATGGATTAAATGAAGACTTGGAAGGTGGCCTCCTAGAGAATATTTGGGAGGCTGCCTAAAAGGTGTCTATATGTGAGGTGGGGATGAAATTTTAAGTGACTTACTAATTTATGCAACTAAGAAGCAGCTTAAAAAATATCTTATTTACATACAATACATAAATACAGATTGACACCTTCTTTCTAGATTGTGTGGCCCTAGTATAGTTGTCCCGCTTGTGACATAGGTGTCATCTCCTGGTCCGACCTAGTCATGTGGTCCTAGTGCTATGAGACTCACTTCAATTCCGTGTGAAAGGGTCCTGGCGAATGAATGAGTCTCTGCTGCACGATAATGATTTTGTTGCAGACATTTATGCAACGCTCACAGACTA
Organism: Pelobates cultripes; assembly: GCA_933207985.1. Classification (NCBI taxonomy): domain Eukaryota; kingdom Metazoa; phylum Chordata; class Amphibia; order Anura; family Pelobatidae; genus Pelobates; species Pelobates cultripes. The sequence continues at coordinate 213,166,962 of OW240914.1, read as the reverse complement.
CTTCACCCTTAACTCAGGACAGGGGACCTCTGACACAATAGTGTGGATGGCTGATAGGGGACTATTCATAAGATGCTCCTTCTACCACAAGAAAACACACCAGTCATCCCTCGGAGAATGCTATAAATAACTAGCTTACATATCAGCTTTAAAGAAAGCTAACCCATCGCCAGAACTGGCAGCTAAACTACCACTCTACATAAAAGACTTACGGAGCTGAACAACAAATTACTTCCTACACAAACTTAGAGCAAATGTCTACCACACAGCTGGAAAAGTCAACAAGACATTGGCCAATAGATTACAAGCCAAAATGGCTTCTTTCTGAATAGCACATATTGTTACTGAGGACAGGGAAAAAAAAAAGATTGACCCCCAGGCGATCGGCAAAGAATTATGCAAAGCTTTATAACCTGGTCACCATATCCACGTCCCAACTACCTGGGAAATTGATGATTTACTTGGGAAGGTTAAACTGCCACAACTTACCCTGGAGTGCACCCGCTGCTTGCTCCAACCACTATCGCTAAATTAAGTCTTAGACACTATCTGTAAACTCCCCTCAGGTAAATCATCAGGAGATGATGGGTTCTTGAATATTTCAAGAAGTTTTCGGGAATACTGCCTCCCTGCTTAGTATCTCTATTCCATTCAGCTTCACACTCTGGCTCTCTGCCTAGGGAAATACTTCTAGCCACTGTAGTTACAATCCTCAAACCATACAAACTCCGTACCATTTGTAAAAATTTCCACCCTATCTCCCTCCTTAACAGAGATGCCAAAATCTATGCTAAGATTCTAGCCAACAGATTCAACATGCTCCTCCAGTACATCATAAATGACAACCAAACTGAATTTAAGTGCAGACAAGGGCAGGATAATACACATAAGCGTTCGCTGGTGCTGGGACACCTGAGGGGCTCCGGCTAGAGCGGACTCCATTGCTAGCACTAACCGAATTTGTTGGGGCTTCTTGGAAAGGGTGTTGGCCTCCTACGGCTTCCCACTAGAAGTTTTGTGACAAATATCTGCCCTCTATGCAGAAGCAGCAGCAAAGTTATTACACGCTGGCTTCCTTTCACACGAGGCTTCCTCTATGTACTTGCACTTGAACTGCTTTTGCAGGCAATTAAGGACAACCCACTGATTAAAGGCATTTAGATATACCATAGAGAAATTAAACTTGGTACATTTGCGGATGATATTCTCCTATACATTTCGGAACTCCCCACCACCTTTACTAGATTTGATACACAATTACGGTCTAGTCTGTTACTACTCCCTTTATGCAAACAAAACCCAAGCAATGTGCGTGGGGGTTCCTTCGACCATCCTAGAATCCCTCAAACTAACCTATCTCTTTGAATGGAGATCGGATATCTAGGAGTGACATTTACTAAGAACCTGAACGATTTGCTTTCGACCAATTATATCAAAATCTGGAATGCATGCTGACAATTATTACAGAGATGGTCACCCCCATTCCGCTCTTGGATAGATAGAATTATATCCTTTAAAATGTCCATTCTCCCAAGATCACACTACCTATTTAGCACGCTCCCAATTGATCCAAAGAGACTTAACCAAATTTGTGTGGACAGGAGGGAAACCCAGAGTGCCTAGGTCCTTGATACAAGCCCCACCTAAGAAAGGGGTCTAGTTGTTCTAAATGTCCAAACTTACTATTCTGCCATGATCTTGGTGTTGGCCCTACCACATTTTGTAGTCTCCTGGCAGAGTAAGTGGAACAGGGGCTGAGGAAGGGGGCAGGAGCATAGGAGGGGGACAGGGGCTGAGGAAGAGGGACAGGAGCTGAGGATGGGGGACATGGAGTTGGAAGGGGCAGAGGTGCTTAGGGATAGGGACTTAGTAGGGGGAGAGGGGCTTAGGAAGAGGGACAGGGGCTGAGGAAGGGGGACAGGGGCTGAGGAAGGGGGACAGGGGCTGAAAAAGAGGGAGGGGCTGAGGAGAGGGACAGGGGCTGAGGAGGGGGATAAAAAAATCCAAAAACTAAAGTGTATCCCCCCCCCTCCCTGATTCTTACTTTGGGACAGGATCTGAGTCTGCAGTCAGTGAAGTTGGCCGACACTACAAACTGCTCTACGGGTAATACACGGTGCCGACCGGGCTACAACATTTTTTACCTCTCACATCCCCAATTTGTTGGAGATGCAGGCTCGAAAAGGGGGACTTCCTCCATATATGATGGAACTGAGCAACCCTTCTACCATACTTGAAATCCATACAAGATATCTTATCAAAACTCCCGTGATGTAATATACCTCTCCAATCACCCACTATTACCCAATTTACCATATAAACTCCCCCATACAATACAAAAATTTATACTACACGTATTATTAACGTCTCAACAAATTATAGCATGAGCACAGAAATCGCCCTCCCCCCAAAAAATTCTTATGTGATAGCTGAGCTAGACAAATATAGACTCTATGAATCCATATTCAGTTCTACTGCTCTTCCCCCCTCTAAAGTGACTTTGATATTGTGGGACACATGGAGATCGACAGAGTTCTAACGTCTGTAATATATGGTACTATTAATACTGTGTCTTCTCCCTCCCCTTCTTGAAAAGTTCAATATTTTGGTACCCTCCACACTACACATAACGAAGGTCAGACCGAACCTCATAGACCTAAGTGATAATTCAGCCATTGCTTAGAATATGAGTTTGAAGCAGTTGCCTACATTAGGTACCATTCAACTTAGCTGCTGCTCTGGATGAATCCTGGAGCAGAGAAAAATTTGAGACACCTTATGGAGAAGAGGTGGAGGGGTTGCTGCAAAATGGATACTACTGAGCTAGAAACTCCTGTCTAGGTTTAGTCCGATATGAATCGACACATACAGTTCCACTGTAGTATGTACAATGTTTCCTTTCTTTACACTTACATCAAGATACTATACAAGCGTGTATGTACAATTTAACCTGTTGTCACATGCAATGCTGATGGATGATATTTTCTGGTGAATACCACCTTTTCCTTCCCCTCACCTCCCTTTTTTTCTCTTCTATACCTTTCTTCTGTTTTTGAAAAAAATCAATAAACATTCCAAATGGAAAAAAAAAAGAAACCACAAAACAACACAACCAAATTTGGACTTTACATCTGAGTAGTCAACCTGCATCACACACGCAGTCCCACGAAGGCTCTTTGTGACTTTTCACAACCTGTTTTTAAAATTTTTTAAAACCTGTTTAGGTTTGAATCATATACATTGTGTTACTGTGTTCACTGAATCTCTTAGACTCTTTTCTATACAATTACAAAATTGTAAACAATTTACAGAGGTGTGGTTTAATTGGCTACATATATTTTTTAAATCTAATTTTCAATAAAAATTACAATTCAAATCCATACAATAGAAAAACTAAACAGATAATACATTATACATATTAATTTGTTATTAAGAGCGAACTGTTTCTAAAAAAATAAATAAATCCAAATTTCCCTCTCTTCCCCCACATCTCACTCCATATTAGACCATATAATAATCAGTCACAAAACTTGGCTCCAATTAATTTGATTAACATTCTACTTTTGTCACTTTCTTTATAGTTAAACCAGGGTAACCATCTCTTATAATGCTCTATACTTTTACTATTGCTCAGAAGTATTATCAGTTCCATTTCACAAATCTCATCAACCACGTTAAACCATCCTCTAATATTGAATGGACTTGTGTTTGTTTCTAATATTTTGGAATCAGAATCTTAGCTGCATTAATCAACCTGACTGTAAGAGAATTTCAATAAGTACTTTGTATTGTGAATTAGGACTTGTGAAGGGTTAATTTTCAAATCCAAATCACCTAGAGATCTTTTTATAACAAACATTGTTCCAAAATGGATCAAAAGCAGGCAAGCCCACCGGATTTGTATGTAAGTACCTATTCAGTTCAAACATCACGAGCAATTTTCCGATCTGCTTTGTTGGATTTTGTGTAGTGTATATGGAACACTATACCACCTCATCAAGATCTTATAAGAATTCTCCTGTATACTTGTTGGCAACGAACATTTATGCCATGATATTCCATTGTTTTTTTTCACAAGATATATATATATATATATATATATATATATATATATATATTACAGTAATCTTCCCACTTTCTGTTATTATTTTATAAACTTTAGAAATCAAACAAGTCTAAAGTTCTTGCAACCAGCATAATTTCTCAAAAGGTGAAAACATTTCTGATCGCTGGCCTTTTTGTTTCAGAGTAGCCACATAATAAAGAATTTGAGATTCAATATAATATTGATAAAAAATTATGCCCAGATTGTCTTATATTTGTTGTAGTTCTGTTGTAATCAATAAAAAAATGCCCCAATCTAGGGTATAGAACCCCCTGAGGGAAAATGTTCTCAATAGTTCCTTTCTCTAAGCCTGAAGGGAACTCCACATTAAAAGTTAAAGGGTCATTCTGGTGGGGGATATCCCAGTCCCTCCCTCTACACTAAATCCCAGTCCCTCCATCTGTACTAAATCCCATTGCCCATCCTACACTAAATCTCTGCACACCCCTCTATACTAAATCCCAGCCCCGCCCTCTACTAAACACCAGCCCTTGTTTAAAACCCCCCAAAAAACAATATTAGCTAACAAGCAGACTCCACTCACATTGCCGCTGCCAGTATGCGACTCCGGAGTTCAGCCTCTGGTATGCCCCCACTGGCGCCGTCCGCATCCTGTGCCAAACAGATCCTCCTGCTACTACTTGAAAACCTGTGAAGGTGGACCACGTTGACCTCATGTCAGAATGTGACGTGGCGTTACGTGCCTCTGTGCACCTCCAGGTCCTCCACTGTCCAGCCGCGGCCTTCACAACACTGACCAACACACACACTCACTGACAGACACACACACACACACTCTCTGACAGACACACACACACAAACACACATTTACACATTCTTGCACACACTCACATCATTTTATTTATTGCTCCTGACCTTTAGTAGCTGGTGTGGAGCATCTCCCTGATCTTCTCTCAGGAGCTCAGTCTTCCTGCTCCCTCACACACGCAGTTTAGTGATGCCGGGAAGACTGAGCTCCGTTGCTGCTGCCAGGGACCTTTTCCGGCCAGGTAATTCTGGCAGAGTAGGCAAAAGCAATGTGGGGAGAGCAGGTGCCTACTCTGCTTTAGTAAGTATGGCAAACTCGCGGCTTGCTGGTCCTCAAAAATATTAATTGTGGGCAGCATGCGGGTCACGGGTTTGACATGCTTGCTCTAGAAGATATCTTTAACATATTCTAGGCTAGGATGTTGGACCGAGCAAGGCAAGCAAAGGCTACGCAAATGCCACCTACAGGTAAACAAGACTGCGACACAAGGAGGCCTGGGAAACCTCTCAAGGGCACAAACTTGTCCCAAGCTACTATAACCAGCTCACGCTGCCCACCTGGGCTGAGAGCAAAAAGGGTTTCAACCACGTACTGGCCACATACACCAGGCGGACTAGCAGGCGCATTCAACGACATATACTAACAGCACACAGCGCCCACCGCATCATCCGTAACGGGAAGACCCTGGATCACAAAAAATTCCTGGCTCGTGGCAGTAAAGTACCTGCTCTCCCACAACCCAGGAGGCGTTTTCACCCCTTCAGCTACATGGGATGGGAGGTGGGAAGGTACCTGCAGTGCCAGGAAAATGGATTGTTTTCCTGGCACTGGAGTTTCCCTTTAAAGACCTGGGACGCTTCGTGGGGGCATTTACAGCCCTTGACAAGGCCCAAGCCTCCATGAGACGGGTATTCCAGGGGCGGGTCTCCACCAGGGTCGGCAGATCCAGGAGCCGTCCGGCCGTACCTATTTCCAGTCCCGAGGCTCTTTCCAGCAATGCTCCAATTACCAGGAGACGAGAACCCATTCCCCATTCTTCCTGTCACGCGGATGCCCATGACGATCCAGAGGTTTCCGTAGTAACACCAGCTCCAGACGCCCATATGGTGAGCTTACACATACCTCATATTTCTTCTCATGTTTATGTAGTGGGCAGACACTAGTGGGCAAAAATCTTTCCCAGGTTGGTCACAGATAACTTCAGACCCTTGGGTGCTGGGCGGTTTCCATATAGAACTCGTAGGGAACCCTGTAAGTATCCCTCCTCCTTGGCCGATCTCATGGATGCATACCTGACTGTACCGGTGGCCATGGCGTCCCGAGACCTACTACGCTTCCATTGGTGGCATGAGATTTGGCAGTTTACCTGCCTTCCCTTTGGTCTCTCATCGGCGCCATGGTGTTTCACGAAACTGCTGCGCCCAGCGATGGCCTGGCTGCGCAGTCGGGGCATTTGTCTAATCATATACTTGGACAACATCCTATTCATGGCTCAGGAGCACTCCATACTTCTTACACACCTTTGGCTGGCCATAAACCTACTCTCCCGATTGGGGTTCATTATCAACTGGGAGAAGTCATGCCTGATTCCCGCCACTCGTATGGAATTCCTGGGATTCCTCGTGGACTTGGAGGAGGCGACGTTGAGCCTTCAGATGACCAGGATTCGATCTATACGCAAGGAGTTTCGCAGAGCCCTCATCCGACCACAACTCACCTTGCGACAATTGGCACGGCTCATCGGCCTATTAGCATCGTCTATACAAGCAGTGTTTCCGTGCTCCACTACCGAGCGCTGCAACACCTGAAAATAGCTCACCTAAGGGCCGCCGCATCCTACGTGGATCTGGTGTCGCTGGACAGCGAGACAAAGGACAAACTGTGATGGTAGATCCTCAACCTATCCGCATGGAACGGCAGGGCGATCTTCGACTCACTGCCGGAATTCACCATCGGCTCCGATGCGAGTTTCCCTGGCTGGGCGTCCCATTGCGAGGGAGTGTCTACGGGGAGTCCCGACTCCACATCAACGCACTGGAACTCTTGGCAGGCTCCTTTGCGATCTGCAGCTTCGCAAGGGACAGGCAAGGCCGGCGCTACCTGTAAGGGGACTAGGCAGCCGCCTAGGGCGCCCCTTCGGAGGGGGCGCCGCCAGGAGCGCCGGCCCCGCTCATGCTGCAGCCGCCCGAGTGCTCTGTAAAGAGCCTCAGGCGGCTGCAGCTTTGCCCGGGCGGTGCGTCCATGAGGGCGGACCGCACCGCCCGGGCGCAGCCTGAGGAGAGGGGCTGACAGGAGGGAAGCGCTCAGCGCTCCCTCCTGTCACTCCCTCTCTGTAGCGTGGCCGAGCTCTGTATAGTCGGCGGGTACAGGGAGCATCTGTCTCCACTGAGTGTGCACTTCCTGTTAGTCCGGCCGGGTACAGGAAACAAAAGCTACCTGTACCCGCCGACTATACTGGGCTCGGCCACGCTACAACACAGGTAGGGGAGGAGGGAGAAGAAAGAGGGGGGGAGAAAGAAACAGGGAGGGAGGGAGGGAGGGAGGGAGAAAGAAGGAGGGAGGGAGGGGGGGAGAAAGAAACAGGGAGGGAGGGGGGGGAGAAAGAAACAGGGAGGGAGGGAGGGAGAAAGAAACTAACAGGGAGGGGGAACTAACAGGGAGGGGGGAAGACATTGACAGGGAGGGGAATTGACAGGGAGGGGGAGAAGAGAGTGACAAGGGAGGGGGGAGAGATTGACATCCATCACACTCACACAATCACACACAAAGACAATGAACCCCTTGCACACAGAAAAACACACAATGCATTACACACACAATGCATTACACACACACACACACACACACGCAATGCAAGCCTTACACACAATGCATCCCTTACACACACAGAAACACACAATGCATTCCTTACACACATTCAATGCACCCCTTAAACACACTCAAAGCACCCCTTACAGACTCACACACTTCATCCCTTACATACACAGAAACACACCTTGCAGCCCTTACACATACAAACACAGATTCACACAATGCATTCCTTACACACAAATCAGACATCCCCTACACACTCCACCCCCTGTGAACAAACTCATTGGTGGAACATGAAGGTGGACCCTGGGACCCAGACCTTGAGCTGTGTAAAGTGCCCCCAAAAAATGGAGCTGCTTCCCGTTCTCCCAGAACATTGATTTTTGTGACCACAGTTACAAACAGCCTCCAGAGATCCTGTTATACACCAGACCAGTGGAGAAAGCTAGAGCCCATCATCATCCTCATCTGCTTGTAAGTAGGTAATCTAGTATATTATTCGTGGCACTAATCTCTAATTTACCTCACATTAAAGAAACACTATAGTCCCCAGAACCACTGCAGCTTAATGTAGTGGTCCTGGTGTCTATAGCCTGTCCCTGCAGGCCTTTTAATGTAAACAGAGCGGCACTGCAGCACTAGCGTTAGTTAACATGGCAGGTCATATGGGTGGGGCATTGTGATGTCACGGGGGAGGGAGGGCGGCAAACTTTACTTTTGCCTAGGGCGGCAAAAATCCTTGCACCGGCTTTGGGGACAGGGCACAAGCATGCATTCGCCTCCGCATGGACAACGTCTCAGCAGTGAAATATGTCAACCACATGGGCGGTACACAGTCTGCGGTTCTGGCCAGATTGGCGAAATACTTTTGGGAATTTTGTCTGGATCAGAACTGGGGTTCACAATATCTCTCGGACACCAGCGACTGGAAATTGGACATGGACGTGTTCTCTGATATATCGTCTCTTTGGGGTCCTTTTGCTATCGACCTCTTCGCATCCCGGCTCAACACCCAACTCCCTCGATTCTACAACTAGAGGCCGGACCCGACAGCGGAGGCAGTGGACGCCTTCCTGCAAGACTGGAGTGGGGACCTCCTGTCTGCTTTCCCCCCATTCTCCATGAACCCGCGCACTCTCCTTCAATCCCGCAGACATCGAGCTGGACTGGTCATAGTGACCCCCTTCTGGGAGTCCTGGTTCCCTTAACTTCTCGGGATGGCAGTGGACTACCCCAGACTATTGACATCCTTCAAGGAACTTCTGCAGTTTCCGAAAGGATGTTGTCACCCTCTCCTGTTAGAGGGCCACCTCCCGCTCCTGGTGTGGCGGATTTCAGGGGACCCTGGGAGGTCCAGGGAGTTTCTGAAACTACTAGATGCTGGGGTGTTTCAGCTGTGTTATCGTTCCTCACATCCTGGCCCGCTAACTCCGCACTCTCCTTACGACAGTTATCGGCAAAGTTGGTTTGTCTGTTTTGCCTCATCTCCTGCAAGAGGGTCTCAGACGTCCGAGCCCTGTACTTTGATGCCAGATTGTACACCCCGGAGGGAGTGACTTTCAATATCAGCAAACGCACCAAAAGATCTATTAACTCTGTGTCCTATCCAAGTTTCCCACCTACACCGGCGTTGTGTCCAGTGGCTTGCCTACGTGAATATGAAGACTGCACCAGACTGCACTGTTCCGCATCCTTTCCCCAACTATTTTTATGCTTCCATCCTCCTTTTGCCCCCTTCACTAGCACCACGTTGTAGCGCTGGGTGAAATAGTTACTGATTCAAGCCAGTATTGATACTGCGCTCTTTGGCGCTCATTTGGACAGGGGGGCTTCAGCCTCTTCGGTTATGGTTTCTGCTGCGCGTTTGGAATATCTCATGAGTATGACTGACTGGTCGAGGGAATCTATTTTTTGGGAATTTTACTTTTGACCGGTTCCTCATATGTTCGCTGTAGTAGTTGATCAGCTTTAAACTTGCAATATGAGCCACCGTGTCTTGTTATAAATTTGTATGATTTTGCTATTACATGACGAAAAATCATGATTTTATTAAAGACACTGATGCGAGTATTGTTCCACCCATATTGTACTGCTCACTTTATGTTCTCTTGTCGCCCACCCAGTTTGTTTTGAAATATAGGGGAAATGTATGGACTTGTTGGTACGGTAAGTGGGGCCTGTGTTGTAGGGGGATTTGGTTGAGTAACTAGCTGGGTTCGGGTCTACCTGGTTTCTAAGACTGATGATATATGTGGGGCTTTGCATTGTCTGGCCCTGATGTTAATCTCAAGTACCGATTTAACCCTTGGGCTCCTGTTCCTTATGTTTTCGCAGCCTGATCTGATCTGGTGGAATGTCATGTTTTCAGCATGTGAGGACTTCTCCTGCAGATGGAGTTTGTTCTGCAGTCGTCCCGATGTGCTTCCCTGTTATTGAATCGATGATTCTATATTTTTGATCTGAAAGTTCTGCGTTTTCTTCTCACTGGACTCTATTGGTGTTCCTGTTTAAGGACTTTATTTTACGGTGTCGCATCTTCAGAAAGAGGGAGATAGAAGGGAAGTGCTGCCTATTATACTGGGACTTGTTCAGAGAGGGACCTATGTTACTGTATGTTCATTATTTTTTCATTCTGTTTGTATCCTTTGCTGCTATTGGTGGACAGTAAAAAAAGGGATATGCAATATTCGCCTCCATGTCTTTAATAAAATCATGACTTTTCGTCATGTAATAGCAAAATCATGCAATTTTATATCTTCACTCTTGTACATTTATTTATAATTTTACAAGTACATGTAGGACAGTAGGATGATTTTTATATTTTAGAACTGGTTGAATATTACATATCCTTGCATTTTGTTCCAAATCTATCCAAGCTTTATCTGATTTATTCCAAGTTATTGCTTGGGACAGGTGTACTGAATTATAGTATTTCTCTGTAGAGCATAACCCTAGGCAACTTCTATTTTCCAGGTTAATTAAATAAGAATACATCAGCCATGGTTTTTCCATTTCCAGAGAAATTTCCTAATTAGTCCCTTATATAACAAAACAATCTTTTAGGAACATGAATTGGTAATGTTTGCATTACAAATAAGATCCTATGGAATTTTTTGGCGCTATATAAATAATAATAATAATAATAGGTGTCCTGTTCATTTTAAGTACGTTCACTGTACCGAGCCATGAACTTTTCCTAACTGCTGTCCTATTTCTCCTCTTCCATTTGCTTTCAAGCGCCTTGAAATACTTGTTACACACTATGTGAACTAAAATTTTTTACTTGACCTGCTTCAGTTTGGCTTCTGCTCCCAACATTCCACAGAGACTGCCCTGACAAAGTGACTAATGATAGCTAAATCTAAAGGCCATTATTCACTAGTTATTCTTCTTGATCCTTCTGCCACTTTTAACACTGTTAACACTTCTCCTCCTCACCATTCGCAACATTGACTTTGGTGACATGGTAGTTCTCTTCCTACCTCTCTGACCTCTCATTCAGTGTCTCCTCCTCTGGCTCCTGCTTTCCTTCAGTACATTTCTCAGACTGAGTTCCTCAAGGCTCTGTATCTTCTATTTTCAGTTGTATACATCCTCTCTCGGTGACCTAATGTCATCCTATGGCTTTTAATGTCACCTATACGTTGATGATACCCAGATCTACCTCTCCTCACTTGATATTTCTTCCCGGAGCTTATCCTCTGACTGGATGACTTCATGATTACTAAAACCCAAACTTTACAAGACTGAACTTCTTGTCTTTCCTCCCTCTAGGAGTACATCTGTGCCTGTTTCCATGAAGGCGAACAGAACTATTATAGCCTGGAGGCACGTTGCCTTGGTGTGCTCATTCTGATCTTCCCTTTACCCCTCATATAAAATCAATCACTAAAACTTTTTTTGTTCACCTTAAAATGGCAAAACAGTAATATCTCACGTTTGCCCTTTTCTCACTCTGGACACAACCGAGTGTGCCCAGAGTGAGACAAGATAAATCTCCATGTTCTCATTGTTTTCCATCTTGATTATTATAATTCTCTGCTTATGCTCTTGTACAGTGCCCAGATTGCCACTTTACAGTACACAATGAACACCTCTTCCAGACTCATCTACATCGGGCAAAGTCACAGCATTGGCTTCCTGTTTCATTTAGGATTCTTTTCAAAGTTATTGTGCCTACCTACAAAGCTCTCCATAACCATCTACTTGTTTGCATTTCATCCCTCATTAGCAGATATCTTCCAGCCTGGCCTCTTCACAACGCCAAGGACCTATTACAATCCCCTTCTGGCACACAGATTTTTGCCTGCAGAACTTCTCCAGGCATCTTCCCTCCTTTTGGAATGCCCTCCCACTGCACATTTGACTTTCCCGGTCTCTGCAGTTCTTTAAAAATCCTAAAAAACACACATGTTTAGAGAAGCCTATCATCTCTCCCTCCTCCTGACCATGCCTCCCATTCCCAGATACTTGCAGATCACCCAATTCCATCACTTCCCTTTTTAATGTCCCTCTGCCTATAAGATTGTGAGTTTATTTGGGCAGGGCCCTCTTCACCTACTGTTCCCATATGTCAAACATGTTTCGTTAGAATTAATTCAAAATGAATTCACTCTAAGTAAGTTAATAGCTCCATGTCCTGTATCCAACAAGAAAAGCAAGGAGTTAGGGGAAGACTTAATAGGGAACTGTATGTATTGTTAATTACACTATTGTATGCTAATGATTCTCTGCTTGTATAAATACCAGCTGTATCAAATTCAGTTCTGTTTAATCCTTACATGTAGTCTCGACTCATGGTGTTGGGTAAAGGCTGTATCACTTGCTACATTTGACCTTAAAATGATGATTAGATTACTTCAAGATGGGCACCTGACCGCTCCTAAAGGCACTGAGTACTTTGACTAAGCAAGGCAATACCAAATAGAGTAGGAAGCACAGACGTAACGGGGGTACTCACCCGGGTTACCAGCAGGCTATTACACTCCCAATTAAAAAAAAAGTTGTTCTTTTTTTAATGGGGAGCTACCGATTGACTTTCTTAGAGCATCAGATGACCACTTTAAGCCAATCAGCAGCACTCCTCAACAGCAGTAATCCAAGATCCCCCTATCTGAAGCACATAAACTGAATGTGGACAGTGAGGAAATATCTTGGAGTGTCAACTTTGAAGTTAAACAGTATGTGAATGGTTTAACTCCTTCAGGTAAGAAAGCACCAGTAACTTCCAGGCACCATAACAACTTTATTTTGATGAAGTTGTTCTTCTTCCCGAAGTGTTCCTTTAACTAAATGTTATTTACTTTCTTTTTCATACACGCACTCTTAAAGCAATTCTTGCTTTCTTCTTCATTCAAGGCAGTGACAACATTCCAATTTCAAATAATTAAAGGAGCTGGATTTAAAAGAACAAAAGTAATTGACAACTTCATATTTCCATTTCATTTATTAAGGAAGTTACATGTTAACCATATATGTTATGATTATGTTATCTACACCAGGCTCATCATTAAAATGAGAGCAGGTGATTGTCATATTAATAGTAAGTTAATCAAACGTAGGAAGCGACCAAAGAAAGCAAATTCAGGACTATGCCAGGGAGAAAGTTAAGCAGTGATTTCGTTCTCAACATTAATTGTCACATCAAAAACTTTTAGGGTCATTTAAAAAGAGTTATGGTATGTGCAATTAGCATACTTACTGTTCAAACTAAACACTGTACTGTTGTATACTGTGTATGCACTTCAGTATTGGTTCATTTAAAAAGAAACAGAACATACCATATTTTTAGGTACAATTACTCAAATATATAATGAGGAACATATATTCTCTCAAGATCACCCTTTCATATAAAAGCTGAAGACACTCATTTGATGATTGCTGTGAATAGTATTAATAACTTGGATAATCTGTACTCTAAGTTAAACATCTTATCCAGTACCCTGCTTAAAGAATGGTATATTTTCCATAATATAAGAAAACAACAGATACTCATTCTTACCAATCTTTTAAAGCAAGGCATAAAACCTCTGTTTCTAATCAAACATGAAGTCCCTTTGCATCATTGTCGAGTGATTAATTATTACACATATTCTAGATAAAAAGGGAGGCAAGCATAATTGTGCTATCCTCTCTGATATAAAAATAAAGGCTTACAAAACCTAAACATAAATACTTGCAAAATGGATAAATAAATATTGTTTTTTTTCTTTTTCATTTATATTTTCTTATTTTCAGTTTCTTTTTTTAATTCCAGTTACATTTTAGCAGCTACTAGGTCAGAAAAATCATTACAAAAAAATATAATTACAAAATGCAGTTTAAGAAGAAAAATAGTATTAGTTTTTTCACCAAACCAGGAATTGTGAACAAATAACCAGGGGATTAAAATCAAAATATAACTGTTAGAGAATTTCTCCAATTTGTCATTTTGGCTCAATTAGTATTCTCTTTGATTGTAATTCATTTCCTGGGTTAGTGATTAAACTCCCTTAAGTTATTATCTGGTTTGTGGCTTACATGACAGATTGGCTGAGGAATTGAAGTGGGTTAACTTACGGTATGAGAAAAATTGACTTTCTTTTGGATACATATGTGAGTACAAAGAGATAGTACTGGAGGAAAACCATATTATTGGTAAAAAAAAAGTGTTGGCCTACATCTCCAACACCAGAAAAAAGCAGGTTGGCTGTCTTTTATGTCTTAAAAAAGTGGGCCAAATTTATTGAGGTGATACATGTAAACTTATATAGTTCTATAGCGTTGCTTATTAACGTTACGTCTCTTGTTGACTTCAGTGAGAGACAGAGGATTGTCTAAGATATCCAAGTGATGACCTGGCTGAAGAGGAAATCGTAGGATTTGTTATAGGAGAGATACTCTCTTAGAGAAGTCTATCTTTTTGTTACTGATGAGGAAAGGCTTAGCACAAGGAGGTTTATTCATTATAAGCAGTCATAGGAGGGAATGGGGTAGGCAAAAAGGTCTATGGGCATGAAGAGGAGGGAATGAGTTGAATAATCAGTTGGCTGTGGTTGGAGAAGAGCGAGGGGATAGGTTATAAGGTGAATGAAATGAGAGAGGAGGGAATCGTTGTGGCAGTAAAGGGACTGGGCAAGGAGGACGGTGGAGAGGGTCTGGGAAAAGCAAGGATAGATCTTGGAGGGGAGAGAAAATTAGTCTGGTGATGTGTGATTGGGGATTCAGTGGAGCGAGGGGGGTTACAAATAAGGTGATTGAAGAGGTAAGATGTCTGAAGATTTGTCTGGCTGGGGAAGAAAAGCAGAGAAGATAAAGGACAGAGATATATATTCTAAGAGGTGATGAGGACTGGAGATATGGCTGGCTAGAAGAGAAGGTAGTAGATGTGGCTGACTGAGTATGAAAGGGTATAGGAGATTGGTGGGGAGAAAAAAAAGGGAAAAAGGAAAGAGAATTAATTTCGGAGTATAGGGGTGAAAAAGTAACTGTAAACGATACACACAGCAGCTCAACCAGCTATCAGCAATGTTGATGCAAAGTGTTGGCACATTGGAGCGATGTACATATGATACAGAGCATCCTAAGTAAAATTGCTGCTGGGCCGGGACTCGGAGATGAAGAGACAGGGACTGGAAGAGAAGATGGATTTGCCTTATTGGTCAAGGATGCTGAGAAATGCACTACAATATGGAAGGTTATTAGACTAATATCATTGAAATGGGACTGCAAAGGAAAGGCAATATGTTTTTTGCAGTTTTCAAATTGTAATTTAATGTGCATGTATCATGTGCCCATATTCTAATATTTGGCTGGACATCTATTTCCCATTTGTATAGCTAAATTCTGCAATATGAGAAAAAAATTATTTGTAAAAATGTATTTATAGTGTACACCTGTTTATGCATTTATACCAAAATACATTCATTCATACACAAAGTACACATTCATGTACACATACCTCATATATAACTACATGCAACATACATATATGTAATCACTGCATACATTCATCTACTCACAATATACATGCATTCCCCACGCTATATATATATATATGCCTCTGCACACTACATATATCTATTCTACACACGTAAATACATGTATGGTACAAGCTGTGCATCTACACAACAAGCCTCACACTACACACAGAAATAATTTTTTTTAGAATACTAATTATACACAACATTCACATATGGAAAAACACTGCACACATGCACATTTTCATATCAGAGGCTTTTATATGTGCGGTGTTTGGAGTCATTTTTCAATTTTTGTGGCATTAAATTTTTTTTAAATTACATTTGTAATTTGCTACCTTCTTTTTGATCAACAGCAGAGCCACATATGGAAATGGTGGAGCCATGTTCTTTGTAACATTGAAAGATTTACGAGAATAATTTTATTATTTAGAGGAAAAAAAAATGAGAGATCTACTATGAACTTTCGTAATGCATGATTTTTTAAAACTGTCGTGATTTGCCAAACCAGTTGTCACAGAGGGGTTAAAAAGAGATAAACAATTGCAAGTATTTTACAACTGGTCCAAACTATGTTTACACACTTTGCCGTTTCATTAGTTCATTAGCCCTGCCAGGATGGACTGGCTTGTTTGTTAATAGTTCAGCATTGGGAGAAGATAGAATTTTTTCTATAAACAAAGTGTTGATTTTTTTCCATTGAAGTGCTAGTACACACAAAGCATGACAGTTCTTGTTTATGTTCCCAGTGAGAGGACAGAAGGATGGACATCACAAATATCAAACCACTTAGAATTGATTTTCTTTTTGGGCCACAGTCCATTGAGAGGCAACGATGAATTGGCCTGTCTTTCTTGATCACTGACCACTTTCCAGAAGTACTTGTCTTTAATAAAGTATGTTGACATATGAGTGTAGGAAAAATAGACAGCATCGATGTAGGCTTTAGGATGATCTGTGGGATCAACTGGCGGAAATACATCAATAATGCGTTTGGGGTAATGCTCCACTTTTTTATTCCTTTCAATACTAAACGCAGTTACCTAAGAAGAGAACAGTTTCAAAAAGCAAAGAAGATTTTAAGGTTCTGAGAGTGCAAGCAACAGAAGAAAACTGTAACAAAGACAATATTAATAATGAATTAATTCATCATTTGCATGCATAGAAACGTAACTATACTACTCTTAACTAGGATTTGTTAACGAATTGACCTGGTCAGATCTCATAGAAAAATGCACACTTCACCTTCCTTATTTACAAACACTTTACTTTTACCAGCTTCCAGGCTACTTGAGAAGCATGCCTGGTCCAGTTATGTAAACAAACTATAATCTCCAGTCCACTGATAGCACTTTCTTTAGCTAACATTTCCACCCCACATTTCTTAAAGGAAATTGCCATATCCACCTCTATAGTTCTGGAGAGTTACAGCATTTTAAGTCTATGAAAATATCTGCCTCGTATATTCAATTGAAATGGAACTGCAATTTCTGTATAATTAATTTGGAATGGCATTTTCTACTGTATGTGCAAAGTTAAATATTTATCGTATCCACTGGTCTACTATTAAAAGGCCACTATAGGCACCCAGACCACTTCAGCTCAATTAAGTGGTCTGGGTGAATTGTCCCAGGTCCCTTAACCCTACAAAGGTAATGATTGTAGTTTTTAATAAACTGCAATAATTACCTTTGTGGGATAACTCCACCTCTAGTGACCACTATTGGTCGCCTGATGCTGGACATCCACACGCATAAGGGCATGCAGCGTCATTTAAAACCCCATAGGAAAGCATTATACATGCGAGCATGGGCATTGCCGCGAATGCACATTAGGTCTCCCTCCCAGGAACGGGACATTTCTCGGCGCTAGTCTCAGGTAAATTAGAGCAGTTTTAACCCCTTCTACACCGGGCAAGGAGGAGGGGGGATTTTAGGGGGTTATAGTGCCAGCAAACAACTTTGCTTTTCTGGCACTAACGTTTCCTTTTAACAATCATACCCCCAAATTATTATATATCTCTTCTGTCTCCCTAAACATGATATGACTGCTGCAGAGCAGCCAAACAGGACCCATGTGGAATCATGAGGTCTGTTATTGTGTAACTGGCATAGAAGTATTGTGTAACATGATACCCCTATATCTCTCATCCTAACGACCATTGATCGTTTCCCATACCTACAGGTCAAGTCCTACTACTCCACATCGGCGACCAAACGACAATTCCACCGAGATCTCACACCCTTTGAGAAACTATGCACGACCAGGCGACACCTGGAATGGGGGATCTCGATGCTGTACGCAATGCTTATGGATGGAGAAAACAGACCGCTGCCGAAATTCATCGCCAGATGGGAGAGAGAGAGACTGGAGATACCCTGACTACCCAAGAATGGGATCAAATATTCCTGCTCACTCATAAAAGCTTCATTAGCTCAAAATACCAGGAGATGAGCTACAAGGTACCGACGACCTGGTACAGAACCTCTGATGTGTTGCACCGCATGAACCCGGACGTCGAAGAGACATGTTGGCGATGTGGGGAGGAGAGAAGCACTATGCTTCATATCTGGTGGACATGCACAGCCATCACACCCTTCTGGGAGATGGTTAACACCAAAATCTGTGAAATATCGGTTCCGGAGCTCCCACTCCAACCCCTCCCAATGTTGCTACACCACACGAGCATGTCTTTAAAAACTCATAAGAAATCCTTGACGAAACACCTGCTGACAGCGGCAAAGTCCCTGATACCCACTCTATGGACAAAAACTGCTGCCCCCACCTTCCAACAATGGGTGGATAGGGTAGAAGAAATCCATACCATGGAAATTATGACAGCATCCCTCCAAGGCCGCACAGAGAAATGCAACCTGACGTGGACCCCCTGGCTTATGTACATTGCCGCAGACAGAATAACCCCCTTGAAAACTATACTCAAGCCATGGTCCTCATCTCCCCCCCCCATCTTTACACTGCCTCTACCACCTTCTCTCAGCTATACCCCCCTTCCTTCTCTTCCCTCCCTCCTCCCTCCCCCCCCACACCCCAGACTCAGGCCCGACATGCCCGCCCCACACCCTATACTGGACCAGAACGCGCATTAAGCGAATAATTGTGCACAGACAAAGGAGCGGCCAGCGGACGGAGCTCCACACAGACAGGAATTGCCTTAGATACCCCACAGCACTTGATCACACACATAGCAGACGCTACGATAGGCCCTGGCACATGGGCGCCCCTGCCCGACCAACCTACACACAGGCAACAACCCCAACATAATGGGCACACTCAAAAGGCGACATGGCGACCTAAGCAGTATCACCTAAGGTAGAGGGAACACCACACATATAGCGACCAACCATCTGCGAATGGGTCGGGACTGACAGCCCGGATAACACGCCTGTCCCCAATACGAGGGTGCACAAACGTGGCCTGTTCCCACCCCATGCACAACCGCAGCCCACTCGACCTACCTGTGGTCTCACACCTGACATGTACACCCTCACTGCCAAATGAAACAGAACCATTAAAAAAAAACATGGGTGAGATGTACAATGATAAGACGCAAAAGACCCACGCTACTACGAAACAATTTAACAAGCAATTAACGCTACTCTGGCCATCCAACCTCAACAGCATGAAGTCAAAATACTACTGTATATCTTCGCATGTACATATATCTGTTAACCACAGTTAATGCGTGTCCTGAACACCAATTTGACCCCCCCACCCTTTACTCTTTTCTGTACCCCCACCTGATCTTGGAAACAAACAAACAAACAAAAAAAAAAGGATAAATAAAGATTGTCAAAAAAACAAAACAAAAATATACTTACGCACATCTCACATTTGTAATATTTTCGAGTTAACTAGGCCACTTACATTATTTTCTGAGAAAAAATAAATGAGACGATCCTTCCTGTCAAAGAATGCTGCATCCACAGGATTTGGAACTCCTGGAAATGCCTCAGAAATGAGTTGCGGGTACTTCTTTTTTCTCCAATCTTCTGTAAATGCCATATCCTTCTCTGGGTCATAGCGCCAGACTTGTGCGCCTTAAAAAAAAACAAAACACAACAACAAAATAAAATCTACGGTTATCATTCATTTCGATTTTTCAGATCACCTTCCTCTTGCATTTAAATGTGTTCAAATGTGTAGATTACAAGTGAATTTTAACAACCTCCCAACATGCTTAATGCGCTCTATTCTTTAAATACTTTTTTTGGTGGAATCTCCAGATGTGAATACCAAAATAAAATACATAATCATCAGCACATGGCTGAAAATCAATGTATGTAGATAACCTTAAAGGAATACTTTAGTGTTAGGAATACAACGCTGTATTTCTTGTGCGTCTATTTGTGACGTATTTCCGGTTTGTCAGTTAGTACGTATAGCGTTCCAACCTGGAACACACGCCGAACACAGATGGACCGTATCTTTTGTTGATGCCGGTGGTATTTAATCAGAAGAATTGCAGAATGCCCATTCATATCCCGGAAGAAGTCCACTACACATGACGAAACGCGTTGGATTGTTGGACTTTTATTTTATATTTTTTCTGCCATTATTGCTGTTCCGCCTTTTGGTTACTTGTGGGCTGCTCCACATTCCAAGATATCAGAGGCCTCTTTTGAAATTACCACTCTGAGCGGAGATATGCCTTCTTTTTACCTTTTGTTTGTAAGTGCAATACAATAAATTATTTATTTATCATCCTGTCATATAAACACCCTCAATCCTGTCACATTCACCTCCCCTCGCCCTGTCACACTCCCTCCTTCAACCATGCCAACCATTACCCCCAATTCTGTGATATTAACCCCCCCAACCATGCCCCACTTACCCTGTCACATTAACCCCTATAATCCTGTCACATTCACCTTCCCTCGACCTGTCACACTACCTCCTTCAACCATGCCACATTACCCCCAATTCTGTGATACTCACCCCCAACCATGCTCCACTTACCCTGTCACATTAACCCCTCTAATCCTGTCACATTCACCTCCCCTCACCCTTTCACACTCCCTCCTTCAACCACGCCAACCATTACCCCCAATTCTGTGATACTCACCCCCCCAACCATGCCCCAGTTACCCTGTCACATTAACCCCTCTAATCCGGTCACATTCACCTTCCCTCGACCTGTCACACTACCTCCTTCAACCATGCCACATTACCCCCAATTCTGTGATACTCACCCCCAACCATGCTCCACTTACCCTGTCACATTAACCCCTCTAATCCTGTCACATTCACCTCCCCTCACCCTTTCACACTCCCTCCTTCAACCACGCCAACCATTACCCCCAATTCTGTGATACTCACCCCCCCAACCATGCCCCAGTTACCCTGTCACATTAACCCCTCTAATCCAGTCACATTCACCTTCCCACGACCTGTCACACTACCTCCTTCAACCATGCCACATTACCCCCAATTCTGTGATACTCACCCCCAACCATGCTCCACTTACCCTGTCACATTAACCCCTCTAATCCTGTCACATTCACCTCCCCTCACCCTTTCACACTCCGTCCTTCAACCATGCCAACCATTACCCCTAATTCTGTGATACTCACCCCCCCAACCATGCCCCAGTTACCCTGTCACATTAACCCCTCTAATCCAGTCACATTCACCTTCCCACGACCTGTCACACTACCTCCTTCAACCATGCCACATTACCCCCAATTCTGTGATACTCACCCCCCAACCATGCTCCACTTACCCTGTCACATTAACCCCTCTAATCCTGTCACATTTACCCCCCTTTGCCCTGTCACACTCCCTCCCCCAACTATTTTACACTCACTCCCCAATCTTATCACACTCACCATCCTTCATTCTGTTACACTCACCACCCTGTAACACTCACTGTGCAACAGTTACCCCTTTACTCATACTGTCACAGTCAGCCTATGAAGACATTAATCATACATACACAGTCATTAAACATAGCTTTGCGATATATCACAACACACAAAGGCCACAGGCAGCTCTCCATACATACAACTTACTGCAAGCAGCTACCCCACACACATACAGTCCCAGAAACACATTCTCACAGAGACATACATTCACACACTAGGATACTATCTGTCAGACAATCTCAGGCTTATACATGGGTAGACAGTGCCAGAAACACTCAGAAATACAGAAAGCCAGATACCCATTGTGACTGGTTATCTGTATTTGTCAATGTGTATTTTTCTGTGCATCAGTGTGTTTGCAGCTTAACTGCCATTGCCTGTATTTACTGGCTGTTTTGGCATATTATATTAAGAAGATTACTTATGTTTAGGTATATACTCAATCTTTGAGGAGTTAAGCAAACTTAACTCCTCAAAATAAATTATCTCGCCATTATTGTAGTTTAATTAATAACTGTAAAGAAACAACAATTCTTCTCATTGCAACTGTATTCTATAAATTCCAAAATCTAGTATGCCTAAATTCTCAAAGAAAAGGAGTTGTGTGACTCCCAGCAATATCCCACAACACAGTTTCTTCTTTTAGTAATTACTAACTATTTAAAATAATGTTTACCAAGGAACTGTTGCTTCTCTGGAATTTACACCATTCGATATAAGACTGAAATTCACCTATAACTTCTGCTAAGCTTTTTCATGATAAATACACACATATATATATATATATATATATATGATTAGTAGCATCCCCTGGATATGGGGCAACATCCCCACGACGTACTTGAAAACCAGAGCAAACTGAATGTTCCTTTCCTGGTTAAATACTTTGTTATTATTATTATTATTATTATTATTTAGACATGTGCAATTCGTTTCGTGCTTCCGAATGTCTGAAGTGCCAAATTTCGGAATGCCGAACCGAATTGTCAAAGTGCTGAATTTCCAAAGTGCCGAAGTTCCGAATTTCGGAATGCCGAACCGAATTGCTGAATTTCCGAAGTGCTTCGGATTTCTGAAAAGTGGAAAAACAGGAGAGGGTTGGGGTAGGGTTAGGAGTTGGGGTATGATTCAGGTTAGTGGTTGGAGTCGGCTTTGGGGTAAGGTTAGTGGTTGGGGTTGGGTTAGGTAACCCTAACCCTAATCCTAACCCTACCCCTAAGCTAACCTTACTCCTAAACCTAACTCTGCTCCTAACTCAACCCTATCCCTACCTCTAACCCTAAACCTACCACTAGCCCTACCCTAACCATATCCCCACCTACCACTAGCCCTACCCTAACCCTGCCTCTAACCCTACCACTAGCCCTACCCTAACCCTACCCCTAAACCAACCCTAACCCTACCCCTAACCTAACCCTCCCCTACCCCTACCCTAACCCTACACTTGTCCCGAAGTCCCAAAGTTCAGAAGTGGCGAAGCTCTGAAATGCCGAATTTTGGAATGCCGAACCGAAGTGCCGAAGTCCAAAATTTCGGAATGCCGAACCGAACCGAATATTTTTCCCATACACATCCCTATTATTATTTAGCAAATGTCCAGTACAGACATGGCAAATTCAGAGAGAAGAATAAATATTGTTTTGTTTTTCAATTATCCTGTATGTTTTATTTGTGCTGACCACCAGGAGCAAAGGACAGAGCTTATAACAATGTTTGACAGGGAGTTAAGATGGCTGTGCCCAGTTGCAGGATGAAGAGGTGTCGATTTCTAAAATTAAAAGAACACCAGAAAAACTACAGCTTATTGTATTTGTTCTGGTGAGAATAATCATTCCCTTCAGGCTTTTTGCAGTAAACATTGTATTTTCAGAGAAAATGCAGTGTTTACATTAAAGCCTAGGTAAAGCTCCACTGGCCATTCCTCAGATGGCTGGTAGAGGTGCTTCCTGGGGCAATGCTGCAGACAAAGCAGCACTGCCATTCAGTGTCTCCACCCTCTGCATGCAGACATTGAACTTTTCTCAGAGATTTATTAATTCAACTTATCTTTATGAGGGGATGCTGATTGGCCAGGGCTGTGTTTGACTTGTGCTGGCTCTGCCCCTGATCTTCACGAGGACCAGGAAAGCAATGCTATGGAGATATGCCAATGGATGGCTCCTCCAGCCCCACACTGTTATAGAACCGACACATAGTCTATCGATGTGGACGCTCCAGGTGCCCCAGTCAACAAATAATGTGACTTTTACAGGGACGCAAATCAAGTACAAAGGTTGTGGGTCATGTGATAGGAGTTTACCCTACAGGCGCACGGCCTAGGTTGGTGGCCGCGTAAAACAGGCAGCTGGAATGCCGAGACATGGTTGGCTGGTCCAGGATGTACACTACAGCATGTTTGCTTGATTGTAAAGTTTACAGTGAGCTGTGCAAGCCAAGAATCATGTGCAGCTTTCATCAAGGTCTCATCAAATTCATCCATTCTTGGCACTTGTATGGCGGAAGTACTCTATAATGCAGGCATTGCAGACGTTGTAGGTACAGGCTGCATATCCAATGCAGTACCGGACAAACCATAACTCTCCATCTGATGGATATACTCACCACACCAGTGGAGCCTGGGATAACCGCCACTGATCCAAAGGGGGAGGGCATGGGGCAGACACTATACTGAGGCTGCTCAAGTGCAGGGAATCTGTATAATTCCAAAATTCGCATAGGCTGTAGGTAGAATTTGAGCCGTTACTCAGTCCAGATAAGGGCTGGAGTGTGTCGTCAAGGACTGTTGAAATTTATGTTAAGCGACAATAGAAACATCTGATCTTGCAGATGGCTGTGCCTCCTTACTTAATTAGCTCCATGTGCTAGTGATTGTTTGTTAGTTACATGCTGGTCAGTATCTAACTTCTATTTCTGTCTAGAAGCCTTGCAAGACCTGCTAAATGTCCTGGGTCCCTGTATCCACACCAGCTGGTAGTGTAAGTAACTGCAGCTGTCTAACTCAAGGGCTCAACCTGTGAGGCAAGCAACTGTAAAGGCAAAGATCCATGGGAAATATAGACAAAGGGAGAGTTTTACGTTATATAAAGTTATTCCCCTACCTTTAAAAAAATACTGTGCATCAATATTCCAGTTCCACACATGTACATAGGCATCAATGCCTTTCGCTGGAATCCCCATCCAACCTGCTGTGATAGGCCGAGGATCACCAAACCGTGTCCGGTTGCCATTGTTCTCATACATCCAATACCAGCCAGTCTTAAAAAAGTAAGTATTGAATCTATAAATCTCTCCTCGTGAAGTCCTCTCTTTTCTCACCCAGTCAAAAACAGTGCTGAAACTCCCATCACAGGAACCTGGTAATGACAAAGGAATAGTTTTTAAACAATAGCCAAGTAGACTGTATCAAGAAGATTGTCAGAGGTGGTAATAACAGACAAGGCAGTTTACAAATTTCTCTTAGTACAGAGATGGCGAATCTCTGGCCCCTGTCTAACCCCTTGGAATTGGGAGGTTGCTTATGGTTGCCTTATAATGCTATGTGTATTATTGTAATTTAAAGCTAGAGCCCAACTTGCAAACAAAGCATTTATTTGTTTTATTCCCTGGAAAGACAACCAAGAAAAACTTGACAATGAACTACAAGAGTGTCAGCGAATCACATTTTCTTTTAGACCAGGTGGATGGTCAGATGCATATGCATCGTTTACTTGGGGAAGAGATTGCAGCAAGATGCACCATGGGAAGAAGGCAGGCTGGTGGACGCAGTGTTATGATCCTGCCAATGTTCAGCCGGGAAACCTTGGGTCATGGCATTCATCTGGATGTTATTTTGACATGTACCACCTACCTTGAGATTGTTGCAGGACACGTACACCCCTTCATAGCAACGGTGTTTCTTAAGGCAGGGGGCTCTTTCAGCAGAATAATGCACCCTGCCACACTGCAAAAATTGTTCTGGAAGGTTTGAGGAACATGGCAAAGAGATCACAGTATTGCCTTGGCCTTCAAATTCCCCAGATCTCAGTCCAATTGAGCATATTTGGGATGTACTGGAACAACAAGTCCAATCCACGAGGCTGCACCCTGCAACTTGCAGGACTTAAAGGATCTGCTACTAATGTCTTAGTGCCAGATTCCACAAGACACTTCAGGGATCTTGTGGAGTTCAAGTCTTAATGTATCAGAGCTGTTTTGACAGCACAAGGGGGACCTACACATTATTAGGCACTGCAGGTGGTTTCAATGTTGAGGTTGATCAGTGTATAGTTCGTTTTTCAGTATTAGCTTAAACAACAGTTTCTTCTATTTGATCTATGTAACTGTTAAAGACTTAAGTGTCGAATTGAATACCCAAAAATGGCATACCTTTCATTTGGAACACTGAAACGAAAAACTTGGAATCTATAAAATAGTTATTTTGTATTATTTTACCCATATTTTAATATATTATTTCTCTAATGCATGAAATACTTGGAACAATCTCTAGCCTTAGGTGCTTTGTTTGACTTACATGACAGGTATGATTTGTGTGATTTAGTGTGGGGTAATTTAAAAAAAAAATTGAGCCTAAACTCTAAAGAAGTGTATTAAGGCACTGAAGAAAATGTCTCAAATGGGGAGTTACGACAGATTTAACAATTTTAAACATAACTTAAATGTTTTTACTTCAAAGTTTTCCTATGTACAGATCTCATTATCTCTGTCTATCTTCGTGTAAAGGTTTGTTCAATAAGTGAAAAATATTTTTTGTAAAACACCTTAAAATATTGTAAAATACCCCATATCAAATAATTCTTAACTATTATGATGCACCGATTTCTACCAATAGTGACCCACTGAAATAACACGGAGGAGCATTATCTGGTTCCTACTCAAGGTTTAGATATACTAATTTACGTTGTGCTTCAAGCTAAACTGGAGAGCCAAATATTTTCATGATAGTGTTCATTTGGCATAATATTGGCAAATATTAATATATAATGAGTATAAATATTGCAGTCATCAGTGTCTAAGTCCAAGTTTAGTCTTAAAATATAAATGTTTGATGAACCGGTAATTATTCAATAGTTCTGAAGTCAAATTACTCTCTTGCCTTTCAGGACAAAGTTATATGTGTCTTTAAATTAAATAATGAAAAAGAATGGGGTATTTACATCCTCCTTTTCTTTTTATAGAGTTGCATATAATAGGCCCAAACAATCAAACTGCGAAGAAGCGCCACTTCAGAGATATTTTTCCAACACTTTTATTTTGGCTGGGTCACTTTACCATATTTCTCCTGGACTGCTTTTCTGTCTTCCCAGTTCAGCTCAAACTTCCCTTCTTGTGGAACATAATTTGGTTGCATCACTGACCCCAAACGGTTAATATGAGGCAGTCCAAGAGCATGACCGATTTCATGTACTGCAACCTGAAAAAAAATAATAATCAGTACATTGATTGTTGGCCTAAAATAATATAATTATTAAACAAAGCACAATTGTAGTCAATGCCAGGCAGAGATTGATAGCAGGTTTTGTAATACTAGACTATATTTTCCCATCTTCCTGTGATGCGAGCCAGCAAATCCATTAGATTTCTGTGTTTATATTGCCCACATTGAGATGAGATGCCTTTGCCCATGTATTATTTACAGTTAATCACTAAAGTATGAATTGCCAGAAATTCAAATTGAATTTAAAGTTTGAGGGCAAATTAGCTGTATTGGGAAAACTCTGCAAGTTAGTTATGGTTTTTTCATAATTCATTATTTTTTAAAAAAGTTCAGCATGGGTAGAATGAATAAAGATGAAATGGGCATAGCAACCACAACATGTGGAAAGAAAATGGCAGCATAATATATAGCGAAAGTAAGCGATACAGATTTAACCATTTAAGTAGACAGCATATATCAGGCCTAAACTTGAGCTGGACAGCATAAAAAAAAAATATATAAGTCAGCCAGTGTACTATGCCCAAAATAAAGAAAAAAATCAAAACACTTTTAATGGTAACACACAGCATATGCTTGAAAAGGAGGTAGAGGGTGACAATCTGCAAAAATAAGGCTAACTAAAGTCTGCTGGGCAAGGTTAACTAGGACCTCGATTTAATATTGTAGGATAAACTTTTAAAATAATTCAATAGTATGGAAAATATTCTAATTTTGTAATATTTTGATAGTTATTGATATATTTTATATAAAATATATAATTTTGATATTTTAAGTCAGTTATATTTATGTTTAAAAATATTTTAAAAGTTTATCAAATCATAGGAAAAGCTTACCCAACAATATTAATTTGAGGCCTAAGATATAAGTATAGAAAGTGGTTGCTGAACAGAATCAAGTTGGAAGCTCTGTTTTCATTGGTGTGCTGGGTCCAAGGAAAAAGGGTAAAATTGCATTGACATTCCACTGGTGGTGCGCAAGGAGTCCACTGAGAGGCTCAAAGTATGGAGATAGGTAGAACGTCTGCCATAGAAGTAAGGAAGTAGGTTTTACCACTGTGCTCACCAGCTGTTAATGTTCCAACTAGTAGGAGATCTCCTTGTCTCGTAGAAGCTTAGTAAGCTAACGGTTACCAAACAACTGTTTGCCTGAACAAATCCATATAAAAAGATGTGACTCTTAAAATAACAAAATGGGATAGCTCCGAGAGGCTTACATAAGCACTGTCCTGTCTGAGTCTTTCAGGATCTTGATGGGTACATTTCTGGAAGCCTTTTGAGAGGCATTTAGTGTTGGGTATCCTGAAACAACCATCCAGTGAAAGCAGCTGAGCCTGTTTAGGCTGCTACATGTGCAGCTAATGCTGAATAAATTCTTCAAGACTGTGTGTATTGCAGAATTCATAGCCATTTGTGCAACACTAGCAGCTCCTTCGTCTTCCTCCACAGCAGCAATGTGGCCTGGGAAGGTGGCCACCTCCTCCCTGACTACCCCTAGGAAACATCGCTTGCATATCTTTCAGCAGAGCTTTAATGCCAGCTTTAGTAGAGGAGGCATTATTCTCCTGGGTCAAAGTGTTAGGTCTACTGTCCCATATGTTTGATGAAGTTGGTAAGTCATCTTCCAGACTGTAGTCCTCTGAGGAGGGTGGTGAGTAGGCCACATCAGGTGCCATCTTAAGTGAATCTGGAACAGTGCTCCTATATAATGGGATTCAGAGCTAGTATCTAGCATGGATCATAATTTAGTCAGTAATCAGCCGAATACTGGCCAATTTATAGGCAGGGACAAACAATAACGGCAAGTAAATTTACTATAGAAAGGCATGAAAGACAGAACTCACACAACACACCTCCATCTCAGACAGGCAATGTCTCCAACTCCAAGTCAGTTATATTTATGTTCAGTTCTTACTATGTCAGATTAAGAATACCACAATACCGTATCAGACTAAGAATGTATGTTTAGTCCATTCAAATAGAAATATTGTCAGTATCATGAAAAAAACTAGTAGTAACTACATTTCCTTTATTTAAAATGCATGCTCCATTTTGTGTTAAACACAAGCAACACACTAAATACATAAATAAAACAATATAAACAGTCCATTATGCATTTGATTATGATAAACTTAAAAAACAAATATATTAGTATCCATTTGCGCACAAGGTTATACGGACCATGCACACTAGTTATATATCAGTGGTGGGTACAATAATGTTAAGGATAGTCCCGAAGCTAACTAAGGTATAATGCATAATGGAAAAAACAAATTCACACCAAAATAAATAAAAAACCTTATTACAAATATAGCAATATAAAACTTAGCTATACATAAATCCATATCTCAAAAATACAAAACCTCCACAGTTATGAAATAGCACAGGATCAAAAAGCAAAAAATAAATAATCTAGTAATCAATGCTTAGTAAAGTGAATGATAAAGCATAGTAGTCAATGTAGTGTTTCCTTCAAATGTTAGTACAGAAAGGAGGCAATAACACATTTCAGTTATAAAGTCTTTGTCAAGTGCATATACTCTGACGTAACTTAAAAACAAACCAAAACCACCTTATTTGAACTGCTAGCACAGTCAGTAAAAAAAGGGGACAAACATTTTTTATATACATAAATGAGAAAAGGAAAGTAAAACAAGGATTAGTTACATAGTTGAAAAGAGACTTGCGTCCATCAAGTTCAGCCTTCCTCACATATGTTTTTGCTGTTGATCCAAAATA
This sequence comes from Pelobates cultripes, assembly GCA_933207985.1. Classification (NCBI taxonomy): domain Eukaryota; kingdom Metazoa; phylum Chordata; class Amphibia; order Anura; family Pelobatidae; genus Pelobates; species Pelobates cultripes. The sequence goes on along the minus strand of OW240914.1, from coordinate 213,137,268 downwards.
TGGCAAAAATCTAGTCTGAAGCGCTTCCAATTTTGCAACAAACTAGGAAAAAAGAAACTGTACAGACGTGTATCTGTGGAGCTCCGCTTCACATCGAAGAATATATATAAACTACACCGGCATCTTCATCCGGAGAGGAACCCCCACAATCCCACCCCCCCAGAGACAGCATGGGGTGCAAGCACCGTAAATTTCAAGTACCAGAACTCCCTACACAGAGAGATATAAGGCTCTCATTCGAGCGGCCTACCCCGCCAGCGCCGCCTAAAATGGCGCCTGCAATAAGCCGAACAGGAGACACATCAGAAGACTCCCAAGAGGAGGCGGAGGAACCACTCACCTCTGCAAGGCAGAGCGACTTGCACCGGGAAGCTGAATCTGATGATGACTCGTCCCCAGCAACCAAGGGGGACATTAAACAAATGCTCCTGGAGATGCGCCAAATTTGAAAGTCGGATCTCCAGGAGATACGACAAGATATGGGGGTAATACAAACTAAACTCCAAGAGGTCGGGGAGAGAGGCAATGCCCAGGACACTCGGCTGCAAACCAATGAAAATACCCTGGACAGCTTAACACAGCAGGTTCAGAGGCTACAACGCTTGGTGGCGACCCTGGAGGCCAGACACATGCGCTGCAACATACGCCTGAGGGGCATACCTGAAACTGTCAAAGGAGGCGCACTGCTCCCGTACACCCAAAAGCTAATTACAACCATTGGCATGAAGGGAGCTGCAGACCCCTCGATGATTCTCACAGCGTTCAGGGTCAGGAAGGCACTGTCGGCACCAGAGGCAGAGACACCGTAATTGTTAACAGAGACATACCCGTACGAAATGCCATCATGGCATGCTCCAGAGCGATGGGAAGCGCGAAGGTGCCACTATCCTGTTCTTCAGCGACATCCCCTTTGCAGCACTATTAGAAAAACGAAAACTGGCCCCATTGGCCAAAGAATTGAGAGATAACTCGGTACGGTACTGCTGGGGAGCTGACGGAACCCTGATGGTGTCCCACGGCGACCAAATCCTCACACTTACCTGTGACGAAGACCCAGAGAAACTACACTGCTGCATAGCACAGAATGAAACACCGACAAGAGTGGGCACAAGCAGCTCCAACGGGAGATAGCAGGGAACAGCAGGGGAAGAGAGAGTGAGCACCCACCTTAGGACCAACAGCCTGGGAGTCCGCAGATTGTGACTACCAGAATATCAGGAAAAGAAGTGTACACCTGAGCTACCAGCATAGACCCAACCCATGGGACTGCCCTGACCCCTGACCCCCTACCACCGCACCGACCCATTACCCGCACACATACTCACCAGGTACCACCAACTTATCGCAGACCTTATAGCACTCGCCAGATGGCGGTATCACCTGGACTCTGATATACACCACCGATAGCAGACAGCATGAGTTGATGTGGTATGCACAGAATACCCCATGCGCAATGCCCCATACATAACATTATATTATGTTAAGTTATATAACAGGACTTTTTTCCCTAACACCAATACTCTGATGTGAATGTTTTTGCCTATGTGCATAAAATTCAATAAAATACAAAAAAAAAAAAAAAGTAAAGACAAATAAGACAATGGGGCCTGATGGAATACACCCTAAGTTATTAAAAGAGCTTAGTGGTGTACTAGCAAAACCATTAATGGATTTATTTAACCAATCATTGTTAACAGGAGTAGTCCCAAAAGGTTGGAAGTTAGTGAATGTTGTGCACATTCACAAGGGAGGTAATAGGGAGTAGTCGGGCAACTATAAGTCAGTAAGCCTTACTTCAGTAGTGGAGAAAGTAATGGAAACCCTGTTAAAGGATAGAATTGTTGAACATCTAAAATCACATGGATTTCAAGATCAGAGACAACATCGGTTTACTTCAGGGAGATCATGCCAAACTAATCTTATTGATCTTTTTGATTGGTTCTTATCTGCCATTACATTCTATGTTTCTATGTCAGTTTGGCATAACCGAAATTATATATGTAAATCAGAAGGAAAAAGAAAGACAATTTGGCATGATTGTTATACATAAACATTGACACATTTAGTAGCAATTACCAGAAGTCTATTAATAAGTCAGAATATCTCCAGGTAGAAAGTGGTTCTGTTGTTGGTGCACGCTTTGGAAGGATGAAGACACGGTGAAAGTTTCCACCTTTTGCAAGAGAGCAAAATCCAACTGAGTGTCTTTTCTACCTCAGAATGTTTCCTATTACAAGTGTTTCATGGAGAACCACAGTTATGGATGTATAAACTGCAGTAAAAGTGTTTTTTCTTTGGCCAACAAGAATATGTTGGGTAGTATGATGATTCCATAACTTGAGATGTAGATAACATATGTATTTGTGTACTAGGTATCACAAATTGAGCCAATGATGATTTTCAATATACACAGACTACCTAGGCAGTTTCTGTCCATTGTGATTTATAATTGTCTAATATTTCCCGGTTTCAGGTAAACTTCAACTTGTGCATCAAACATTTGTAGGCAAAGGATGCAAGTGTCAAACTCATCTTGTTGAAATAGTCACACAGGGAAGAGAAGGTCACATAGCTAGATATGAACATGTTACACAGTGGATATTTCGAGACCAGACTGAGGTGAGCAGGTATATCAATGTAAGAAAATTCAGGCTAAATTTTGCTTACCTTTAGAAGGCTGATCCCATGCTCACTCGATAACCCAACAAAATGTTCATCATCGTCAAAATGAATATCTCCTAGGTACCAGGCATGAGCAAATTGCTGCCCTTCTCCATCAAATGCCTGGGAGCAACCAAGGTGCTGTCCTGGTAGAAAAGACAGAATCAGGAGATAATCTTTGATGTGTATGGCTTCATAGAATATAGAATAATATGAGATTGTTTATTCAGGAACGATACACTTATTATTTAATATTCTTAAGTATGTCCTGGAATATAGATATTGTTACCTAATTTAGTGGAACTCATTTATTTAGCAATGCAGTAATAAAAAGTTTGTTTAAAGGGAAACTGCTACTTCCCAGGATTTTCACAATTATAATTTTTTTGCTGCCTTAAACAAATATGTATTTGAGGTCAGAAAAACAAAATTGAACATAAAAATCCACAGCAATATATTTATGTATATCTTGGAACTAGTTCCCTCACTCTTGTAGCAAGCTCTGCCCTTTTCTGCGATTTAACAGAGTAAACACAATGTGAATCCAGGATGCACTAGGGTTGAAATGGCTTGTGATGTCATTCACAAAACCTTCAATACATTTAGAGAAAATGGAGCATCACATGAAAAATATAGATAGACTCAAGACCAAACTTGACATGAAAGTTTGGGATATTTTTCTAAACCCTTTTCAAATATTACTGAACCCAAGATAGGTCCACATAAACTCACCAGCATCCCTAGTAATTTGAGACACTGGTTTTCAATGCACATTCAGTGCACAAAACCTTTTCTCTAGGTTTCTTAAGTCAGGAGAAACTCACTAATGACCTGCATCTGATGTGTTTTCTTCAAGGCAGCACTATAGGGACAGGAACACAAACATATATTTCTGACCCTATAGTGTTAAAACCACCATATAGCCCCCCTGGCCTCACTAAAAATAGTAAAATCTTACTTGTATTCAATTCTGCAGCTGCTACCTCTGCCCCTGTTTGCCTGTGAAACTGTCAGCTGCCTGCTGACATAATCAGAAGTGGTGGTCAGAGCCAATCACTGTGTTTCCCAAAAGGATTGGCTGAGACTGTCAAGGTGGCAGATCAGGGGCAGAGGCAGGAGAGGACCCAGGGGGAGCCCTTGCCAGCAGCTCTGCCGGGTTCCTCTCGCATGATCGGAGCTTTGCCGCGGCAAGCTCAGATCTCGCGAGACTGAACTCTAACCCCGCAGGTTGCGGGGCTAGATTTCACTCACCACTGGACCACCAGGGATGGCAGCAGCATGGTCCCCCCTACGTACAAAAGGTAAGAAGGGAGGGGGGATATTAACTAAACGGCACCCCCTCCCCCACACAATACACACAAACAGCACCCACACACATACATCATCCTTACACACACACTAGCAGCACCCTCACACTAACAGCACCATTACACACAGCACCCTTACACACACACAAACACACACACTAACATCACCCTTACACACACATACATTACCCTTATACACACATACATTACCCTTACATACACAGCACCCTTACACACACAGCGAACTTACACACACATCGCCCTCACACACACACACAGTGCTCTCACACACAGCGTCTGCACACACACAAAGCGCCTTCACACACACAGCACCATTACACACACAGCGCCCTTACACACACAGCATCCTCACACACACACAGCGCCCTCACACACACACAGCGCCTTCACACACACACAGCGCCTGCACACACAGCGCCTACACACAAAGCGCCTTCACACACACACAGCACCTACACACAGCACACTCACACACAGCAGTATATGTGTGTGTGTGTATGTATATATATATATATATACACAAACATTTATATATATATATATATATATATATATATATATATACACGGCGTGTATTTGTGCTTTAGGGTGCACACCCTTAAACAATAGGCTGCGCACGCCTATGGATATACTGATATGTTTTGATGCTCACTAGGCAAGACTGAGATAGGAAGCAGCTCTAGCAGCCATCTAAGGAGTGGCCAGTGGAGTTATCACTAGGCTGTAATGTAAACACTGCATTTTCTCTGAAAAGACAGTGTTTACTGCAAAAAGCCTGAAGTGAATGATTTTACTCACCAGAACAAATGCAATAAGCTGTAGTTGTTCTGGTGACTATAGTGTCCCTTTAATGCTTGTTCCTGATCTAAATACATATTGTATTTTAAAAGGAACCAACCTCATAGAATTCAGAGAAATTAGAAAGAATGTATTTACTGAGCAATTAATGTTCCTAGGAGCCTGCTTTCATGAGCTTTAAGTCAACAGATAGAATATTTTTTTTATTTCAGGGATAAACCCCTCGTGTTATGCAGAATAGAACTGTTTTAGTTATCACCTACCTGTGCCAAAACCAACCCGAATGTCTACATCATCTCCATTGAGGTCTTCTACAAATTGTAGAGGGATCACCTCACTCCACATCCGAAAAGCCTTCTTGAGTATCTGTCTCTGCTGTTCTATGGTCAGCTGCATGCTATACCCTTCTCCCATTAGCCTCCATTTAAGTGTGTTCTTAGAAAAACTCAAAGAATTGCTGTTTCCCAAAGTTCCTTGGCTATCTCGTTTCCTTCTGTGGTGTTCCACAATTTTGGAAAGCAAACTTCTCTTTTGTCGTTGGGTTCTCTCCATTTGTGAGTTATTATGCTGGGAATCTTTCTCCTCAGCAATGAGACTCAAAGTCCCATTTTTTCCACGTTTTGAAGGGGTTTTGTGATCAGGGACACCACAGCGGGGTTTGTTCATGGCTATCTTTGTAGCACTGTCAAGGATTCCTGTAGCATTGAGCCCATTAGCTTCCTGAAATTTTTTCAATGATTCGGAAAACAATGGGTTTAATTCAACCTTTTTGGTTGTGTTCAAACTATGCCGCTCTGAAGATTGTCCTTCTAATATCGCCTGCGAGACATCTTGTGGAGCTTGGTCAAACTCTGGGATTTCAGGGTAAGTCTGTTCTTCCCAATGAACTGGGGCCACCCAGCCATATTTTACAAGGTATTGCTAATGGTAAATGGGATGAAGATTGAAGAGAAGACATTAAAATTAGGTAGATCTGCAGCAGAAACCAAACTTCTATTAGGTCAACCAAGCTGGAAAGCCTACTTGACTATTTCTAAGTCAATAGTGTTATACTATCTATTTAGATCACCCCCCCTCCCCCAATCCCCAGAATTAATTTATAATGGGTTTCCCCTGATGGAGATGCTGAATGTCAAGGAATAGTGGAGGTCAGAATAGTCAGAGCATATCCAAGTTAAATAACAGATAATCAACCACATAAAGAACACACCATTGGGACCAAGGTGGAACCTCAATGGGTTAATGTGCTAAATGTGAGTAGTTTTAGTAATTGACACTCTACGTCATTATTGAGTGCCCAGAACGTGCCAAAACATTGTCACAGGAATGACGGAGGATGTTCGGTGTCACTTATTTGACGCTATAAAATGATGCAGACTCAGAATGCCCATCTTCAAAAATGATGCTGGAACTACGTGCATCAAAAACTATGCCAGAACAGCATGCATCTAAAATGACTCAGGTCTAAAGAGGCACTACAGCTACATACAGATAACTTGACATATGAAGGCTGTGTCCATCACAACCAGGGAAAGTGTGGCTAGATTGCATATACAGAAACAACATAATTTTACTCCTAAATGACAGATAACATAAATGAGACTGCAGGGGCATGATCTATACACCAAAACCACTTAATTAAGCCAAAGTTGTTTTTGTGCTTAGAGTATCTATTTAACATCGCACTCAGCAGTGTGTACCTATACTATTCTGTGTTTTTTACCTAGATGTCAAAATTATTATTTTTCCCTATTATGTTTGAATTACCTGGGCTTCCTCAGGGCTCAGGATAGGATCAGCTTGCGGATGATGTGGAAGCTCAATATCTGAATGATCTCGATTGTGGAATAGTCTCTCAGAACCCGCATCATCAAACAGAAGCAGCAGGAAAATAATAGCAGCCAGGATTGAGATTGTTTTCAGGCAATCAGCTTTCTCCATTCCAGCAGTGCCCATTCGTCTTGTATTTTCATAAGGTCAACAGTTGAAAAACTTGTCTTGTTGCTGGTAATTAGTTGAGCATAATATGTCATAGGATAAAAGCAAGATTCAAAATCACTGACTCTGTTAAATTAATCAGAGAGTTTTCACCTTACAAGCCTAAGTAGAAAATAGAGAGAAAATAAATAAATTAGAGGATTGGAGCAGGGATGTAACCTGGAATCTGAATGAAAGTTATTTAACCCCTTAAGGACACAGCTTCAGAAGCTTGTCTTATGCTTAATGACACAAGCAATTTTTGCATTTTGTTGTTGTTTGCGTTCAACTGCAATTTGCATTTTACTAATTTATTGCACCAACACATTATATACTGTTTTTTAAAGGACAGAAAGGGCTTTAATTTGATGTAACATATATATATATAAAAATGCTTATTTATTATAAGAAAAATACAGAAAAATGCAAAAAAAATTAGAAAAACCTTTTTTTTTTACAGTTTTTGCAATAATAATGTGTACATAATTAGTGCAGGTTAAGGAAAGTAATTAAAAATAAATTAATTTAGTTGTTCTGATATACAGAATATATAATGTGTCTGGGATTTTAAGTTTTTTTGGTAGTTACAGGTCACAAAGCACAAGGAGTAAAATAAACTTTTAATGTGGAGCGATTTTAGAATTTGGTATGTTTGTCTTGTAAGCTTAATAGCCATAAAAGAAAACAAAATTGCCACACAAAAGTATATATTTATATAAAGTAGACATCACAGGCTATTTACCTAAGGTTAGTTTGACACTTTTTACGTAGCCATTTCATTTCCAATCTCTGCTAAATATTGGAGTAAAATTGTGTTTTTTCTTTATTTTGGCATATACACATATAACAAAGAACTTCTCATGTGTATTTCGTAAAGCTGGTGTGCGCTATTCCTGCACATAACCCCATATATATTCAGCTACATCTGCTGAGTATAACGATACCCCCATTGTATACCTTTGGCACTTTTCTGTAAAGCTACAGTGCCATATAAGAGACAAGGCTATTCATTCCGACACATCTCTGACACAGAGCATTGTGCTGCCTGTCACAAATAGTTTTAATAGCTCCCATTGCACATACTGATCATCTTCTTTTAAGTGTTCAGTCACTCTACATCTGAGACCTGAGACACTAATGGTGTGAGTAGTTGAAAAGTTGTGAAACTTCAAACTGCATGATTGGGGCTGTGAATCTGAGGACTGATCTGATTTTGATATCAATCTGTTGTAATTTGTAATGATTGTTGATTCTGTTAACCATGTCAGCTACTTATTGGCTCCATATTATCCTCTGTAGAGTAATTATATTGCAAGCTGCAAATGTGATAAGGCGTCTATTAGTATCCTGCAGCTTTAACACTGTGTACACTGTGTGCTGAGATTAATGCTTTGATGCAGTTGTGATGAGCGCAGAGCATACGTATTTGGTGCCACCATCACCAGTACGTCGCGGGAGGAAGAGACATAGCTAGAGCTGAAGGAGCCTCGATGCTGGAAATAGATAAGTGAAAATGTTTTTTTTTAACCATTTATTACAGAATGGTGGGAGCAGACCTAATAGGTTAGGGACAGGGACATTATAGCATCATGAATACAGGTTTGTATTACTAACACTATAGCGCTCGTTTAAGGTAGGTAAAATGTATAATCCATATACTTACTGGAGTTTTTTGAAGGAACAATATATACATTATATCTATCCAAAGCAGACTTTGTCTTTGTCACACAGCAGAGTGGAGCACCCATGAGCAGCTAGCTCTGGTAAATGACTTCATGAGTAGCTCTGAAGAGAAGACTTCCCTACTTTATGCAGACCATCATTCAAAGCAATGCAAAGGAAAGCAATAACCTTCTGATTAGAAGAATGTTAATTTTAATTAAAGAATTTAATTAATTAAGCAAAAATGTGTATGCTTACAAGTTTAAAATATCTTGTAGATACCAGATGCTGTTGGATGTTTTTTACTAAAAACTACCAACAGCATTCTATGGTCCATTCTTTTATTTAATGTCTACACATCCGCCTCATAACATAAATAAGAAATACATTGTAAAATAATTGGATATTTTGTATATTTTTAATATAGATTTGGTTATTTTTAATAGTTCATCATTTAACTTTTTGCTTTATTTTGTAAATGTTTCCTACATGATTCTTTATTCATTTAAGATATACATGTAATAGTAATGTGCAAACTGAAGTGGAAAAAAAAGCATTTAAATTAAAAAAAGTGATCCTTCAAAAATCATAAACTGGAAGGATTTATTTCTTGACAAGCCAGTAGACATTTCTTACCTAGATTTCAGTAAGGCTTTTGACACTGTTGCACATAGAAGGCTTATGAATAAACTGCAATCTTAAATTTGGATTCCAATATTGTTGAATGGGTAAGGCAGTGGCTGAGTGACAGGCAACAGAGGGTTGTAGTTAATGGAATATATTCGAAGCCTGGACTTGTCACCTCAGGGATCTGTACTTGGACCCATTCTCTTTAATATTTTTATTAGTGATATTGCAGAAGGTCTTGATGGTAAGGTATGTCTTTTTGCTGATGATACTAAGATATGTAACAGGGTTGATGTTCCAGGAGGGATAAGCCAAATGGCAAATGATTTAGGCAAACTAGAAAAATGGTCAGAATTGTGGCAACTGACATTTAATGTGGATAAGTGCAAGATAATGCATCTTGGACGTAAAAACCCAAGGGCAGAGTACAAAATATTTGATAGAGTCCTAACCTCAACATATGAGGAAAGGGATTTAGGGGTGATTATTTCTGATGACTTAAAGGTAGGCAGACAATATAATAGAGCAGCAGGAAATGCTAGCAGAATGCTTGGTTGTATAGGGAGAGGTATTAGCAGTAGAAAGAGGGAAGTGCTCATGCCATTGTACAGAACACTGGTGAGACCTCACTTGGAGTATTGTACACAGTACTGGAGACCTTATCTTCAGAAGGATATTGATACCTTAGAGAGAGTTCAGAGAAGGGCTATTAAACTGGTTCATGGATTGCAGGATAAAACTTACCAGGAAAGGTTAAAGGATCTTAACATGTATAGCTTGGAGGAAAGACGAGACAAGGGGGATATGATAGAAACATTTAAATACATAAAGGGAAGCAACACAGTAAAGGAGGAGACTGTTTAAACGAAGAAAAAATACCACAAGAGGACATAGTCTTAAATTAGAGGGACAAAGGTTTAAAAATAATATCAGGAAGTATTACTTTACTGAGATGGTAGTGGATGCATGGAATAGCCTTCCAGCTGAAGTGGTAGAGGTTAACACAGTAAAGGAGTTTAAGCATGCGTGGGATAGGCATAAGGCTATCCTAACTATAAGATAAGGCCAGGGACTAATGAAAGTATTTAGAAAATTGGGCTGACTAGATGGACTGAATGGTTCTTATCTGCCGTCACATTCTATGTTTCTAAGATCCTTCCAAGTTTATTAAGGTAACATTATGTTTCAGGAAACACATGCATAATGGTATATTCTTTGGGGAACAGGAACTGTCAGTTATTCTTACTATTGTTCATTATGAATATATCTATTGCTATTTACTAAGAATATCCCTAGTAATTCTAAATGATTAACTGCAAGTAAGTAACCCTCAATACCTAATAATTTTCAGAATGCTCAAAAAATCCTTTAGATTCCTCATTTAACCAGTTGAGTAAACAAAATAATATATTTATTCTTTTGTCCCAATATGCAAATAAGTTAAAAGATGATCTCTGGCATTTCAGTGGCAACCTACTATGATCCATTATTTTCAGGCAGCCATTTAAAGAGTTAAAGAACTTATGGAGAAATAAAACATATTCACCTACTGAAAATGTATCCTTCATAGACGGAAACAGAACCGTAACAATACAGATTTTAACTTTTTTTTATAGATCTACTGAAATGAATTGAACTACTATGCAATGTAAAAATGAACATCTTAGCACCCATGACATAGGCAAAATATTTTTTCCATGACAAGTTCCTGTTGTATTGTACAGTGCTATACGATAATAATTTTATTACAGCAAAATGCCATGTAGTCATAATAGCTAATAAAATAAATTAACTGAGCCAATCAAAGAAATAGGCATTAAAAAAATTAAATATCCTTTCTAAAATTATTCTACTCACTCAAAATATACATAAAAACAAAGTAAATTATCATCATCATTATCATTATTATTAACAATGCTAAATGTAAATTGTAAAAATGTATGTAAAATAACAGTATCTGTCATGAATTTGCACTTACTGGATGTCGATCAGTGTGTTTCAGTGTCAGAAGCCCTGCTCTAGCTAAACCAACACGAGACTGTACCAACACAGGAAAGCTGGCTTAATATATCTTTGGATGTCCTGCCTTTTTATAAATCTGAACCATCCTCTGTTACTACTCAAACTGTAAATATGCAAACAATTGGCTGAGTCCAAGTACCAATCATTAAATACTTCACTAATTGAATCTATCCATTATACCTATGGTGTTCCTAAAGAAAATATTGTTACTTTATAATTCACATTATTTCAGGTAGAAAAATTTAAGCATGTATTTGTGCAAGCAGTGTTACTCATACTATGATTTTGGACTACGAAGACCCTTGCAGAGTCAAAAGTCTGGCTGGCAGTAATGTTTACATGCTTCAGATCGAAAGTGGTAGCTGGAGACATCAGGAGATAACTGTTCCTTACTTGCGTAATATTTTAAGCTGTGGTTTATATTTTAGCCAGTAGAAAAAATCACAGAACTGTGTAGTAATTGTGGTTTAATACACAAATTTGCAAAACCATTCACTATGACAGGCAAAACTAGGTTTCACACCAACTGAAGAAGATCTCAAGCTACAGATTAGACCTGTTCATACAGTTTCAAACAAACCACAATTCTTCAGAATTTTGACATGTCGTTTGAATTCTGTAACGTCGAAGTGCGATGTGGACGTATCATGAAAAAAGTCATGGACAATAGCCCAATAGGTTAGCTTTCTTCGGGATCCAGCACCAGAAAAAGAGATGATTGATGGTTATGGGAGAGCCACTAAATCAAATAAATACATTTAATTAAATTGATAATAAAGAAAAAATGTAAGGATCACATGTCCAGAACACTTTAAATACACAACCAAATGCTTAAAAGTAACTGAACACTCATAATCGTGAATACTAACCGAATGTGAACTGAATTGGAATGGTAATACACAATTCTGTTCTAGGTATTCCTAACTGTTTGCATGGATGATATTCGGAAGAGCTAAAATTCAAATGACTGAATTCAGTTTTTTTCTGGTTTAACTGATTTGGCTGAACCTAATTTATTACTGTGTATAAGTCTACTATATATACTGTAGAACAGTATTTTCATGTAAGACTGCTACTATCAGTTATAGTAAAACCTCAGTTGTAGTTGGACCACAATCTGGTTAGATCCAAAAGTTCCTAGTTTTCTGGGATTGGAGAAAGCGTCCTTTTAATAAGTATAAGGAGTGAAGGAAAATGTGGAAACATGTGCAATAGCACTTTCACTTCCTTTTGAAAAAGATATTTGTAATTAATGGGATAGTACAATCAGCTCCTACACATAGCTATTTCATCATTTTTGTATACATTTATTATTAACTTGGGTAGTGTTACTCAACCTTTATCTAATAACGGAAACCTCAAGTCAAACACATATTAACATTTCCTACCATGTGAAATGATGCATGCATTGAATATCAATTATATGGTTGTTTTATTCCCTCTGTATAGACATCTATACTGATATGTGCCATTATTAGCGTTAATGTACTGTAATTTAGTATTACGCTGTTCAATACCCTTTTCTCTTAAGCTACTCTGATAAGGCCACTGCAGGAACAGCCACTACAATGCTTTTTCAGGATGTTTATTTACAGAACCAACAGTTTTTAAAATCCAGGGTATTCTTTCCCCTTAAAACATTAATCAAAACAAAAAGCAAACAAAAACCTACTCCTTTTAGGAGACTAACTAAACAGATATATTTCCGTTTTAACAGTACTGGCCAGCTGAGCCGATTCCCAACCACAAAACAATAAATAAAACTCGCACTTTACTCACCCAGACCACTTCATCTCATTGCAGTGGTGCGGGTGCAGTGTTCCTGTTCCCCTTAGCCCTGCAATGTTTACATTGTAGGGAGAAGGAGTGTGACCCAGCACCAAGGTTACTCGTTGCTGGAATCAGGTAAGTGACCAAAAGGGTTTTTAACCATTTCATGGAAGGGGGATGGGGCCGCAGGGTAGAGGAACAATTTAGTGCTAGGAATACAAAGATGCATTTCTTACCATGCAAAGTTTTTCTTACCACTCAGGCTCAGACTCGCTGTATGTCTGTAACCAGTAGCCTAGTAAAAATCTCAGCAGATAAATAGGACTTAACAGTGTTAATTAAGTAGCAGCTGAAGCTGCTACTAGTATTAACCCTAGAAGCGGGGGGAAAGGGAACTTTCCATATGCATATGTATATACCCTCCCAGTGACCCTGTTACACTACAAAAATGAATCATATATGGGAACTTCAAAGGAACACTATAGTTACCAGTACCACTACAGCTTAATGTAGTGGTTATGGTGTCTATAGCCTGTCCTTGCAGGTTGAATGCTGTAAACACTGAGATTTCAGAGAATAGGCAGTGTCTACATTGCTGTCTAGGAACAGCAGGCAGCCACTAGAGGTGCCTCCTAGTCGCACTAGCGTTTAGCATCTTCTCGCTCTGCATTGAGTTGCTGAACATTCCCCATAGAGAGGATCAGGCTACTGATTACAGACATACAGCGAGTGTGAGCCTGAGTGGTAAGAAAAACTTTGCATGGTTAGAAATGCATCTTTGTATTCCTAGCACTAAATTGTTCCTCTACCCTGCGGCCCCATCCCCCTTCCATGTAAGGGTTAAAAACCCTCTATGAGGAGATGCTGATTGCTGGACTCTGGAAAGCATTGGATTGGCTGATATTAAGACTGATCTCAGCCATGGAGGTGAGGAATGGAAAAACATGAGTAAAATCACCTTTCCCATGCGATCAGAGGGGGTCCGGTCACCTAAATAGTTAGTTAGCATGTTTGTATTCTTAACACTGTAGTGTTCCTTTAACTGACTTGGGGAGTCTTGGAATGATTAACCATTAAAATGCATTCTATACACGATGAGTCAACATACATTTGTTTTAGCCAAGCAGTTTTTAAACTAGTTGCCAAAGAACTCCAATGATATTTGGACTTTGATCAGTGTGTGCTCAAGCAGAGAGAGAAACCAGTGGATTAGCATTTGTGTAATATATTGACAGAACAAAACATTTCTAATAAAAGACACATTTTAATGACATGTGAAGAGGAAGTTCACCATTAATTAAAATTGCTACTACTTAACTCACTGCCTTTAACATTTTTGTCAATTTTATTTTAGTAAACTAATAGCTGGTTCTTTAATATACAACTTATCTTCAGACCTTGAATAGTGGTCTGTTCCACACATTAGTGCACTGATAGAGCAAGATAAAAAAAAAAATAATTATGAACCAGCACCAAATGTTCAAATGAGAAATTTCAATAGTGGATGCTCACTTCATATGAACACTCCATGTACCATAACTACTACAGTGTGCTCTGGCCGATGTAGTAGAGAAGGAGAGCTGCATCCTACAGGAAAGAAGTCAAGCTCTTCTAAGTGTTACTATTTTGCAGCAGTCGTTGACAACTTAAAATGAGAAGGGAGTGCCGGGCAGTGTTCTGTAGTGGTCAGGGTTCTTGGAGTGTTCCTTTAAAATATAATGTAGAAAAATTGTTGCTCAAAACACAGAATATTTCTGCTCCAACTTCAGCACTCATTGTAGAAGTAAAATGTGGAAGTGTCACTGTAATGTTCTTTGTAACATTGTATAAAAAAAAAGATAAAAGAAAAAAGTTTTAAAAAATGTGCACTCAATGTTTTTTTATTCCGGTTCTAAAACTTTATATAGTATGTTTGGTAATCATGAATTTCCTAATCACTGCCATACATGTATTCAGCATATTATTACTACAGCAAAAGCGTCAGTCACTTGATAACTTAAAATGGTATAAATACAAAACAATGAGAGATATGTTAAAAATGTTGTGCTCTAAAGAGTTGTCTAAAGTGTGACATTCACGGAGGAAACCAGTGGAACCAGCATGCATATTCCTTTGGCGACTCTGCACTACTTTTTAGAACATAATAGATTTTATACATAACCCCTAATTTATCATAGGTGTTTCCACATTACATGTCACAATTACTACTAAATTAAAATAAATATTGCACCCTTTTCTACCAGAGACATATCTAGCGGTGGTGGAACTACTGCCAGTGCGACTGCACCAGGGAACTGCACGCTCAGTGGGTCCACTGGGTGGACCATGCACCTGGGACCAACAGAGGGGTATTGGCAAACAGGGGCTGCAACAGTAATGCAGTAAATAACTGTAAGAATCTGGTGCCAGTGCAAGATTATTTTTGCTACTTACAACCCCCCCCCAAAAAAAATCCAACAGTTTGTGTGTCCCTTTTTCCCCTTCCCCAGCCCCTCTTTCCCCCAGCTCCTTTGTGGGTCTCTCTTCTCCCACAGGTACTGTCTATGTCTCTCTCTCTCCCCAAGCCCCTCTGTGTGTCTATTTGCACCATCAGCCTTTCTGTACACCTTTTCCCCCCCCTCAGTCCTATGTGTGCCTCTTCCACACCACAGCCCTCTGTGTGCCTCTCCCTCTGCTTGGTCCTCTGTGTGCCTATTCCCCCCGCCCCCAATGTTCTATTTGCCTCTCCTTCCCCCTCCTCAGTCCTCTGTATGCCTCTCTCCCTTTCTCCTCAGCCCTCTGTGTGCCTATTTCCGCCCCAAGCCCATCTGTGAGCCTCTTTGTCCCCCCACCCCTTTGTCTGTCTTTTTCCCCTTCCCCCTCAGCCTCTCTGTGTGTCTCTTTGTTCCACCCAGCACATCGGTGTGTCTCTTTGTCCCCTAACAGCTTGGGTGTCTCTTTTTCACCTTCCTTAGCCCCTCTATTTGTCTCTTTCCTGAGCCCTTTGTGTGCCATTCTCCCCTCCCCCCCAGCCTCTCTGTGTGTCTCTTTGTCCTACAACCCCTTGTGTGTCTCTTTTTCACCTTCCTTAGCCCCTCTGTATGTCTCTTCGTGTTCCAGTAATGTGGAAACACGAGTTTGTTTTCCTGGCACTATAGTGCTCCTTTAAGATATGTTTGTCTTTGTAGTGAATGTTTAATTTATATACAGAATATGGCCTTTTGTGTTTGGCAAATATAGTTTTTTGTGTTTAGCAAAGTTTGAGATGCATCCCTCTTGGATTCTACCAGGCTCGGACAATCTTTTCAAACGTCATGTTGTCAGTAAGATGTTTGGTGAAAACATAAACTGATAACATGACATATGAAAGGATTGGCAGAGCCTGGTAGAATCCAATTCTATATACAAAATAAACATTTGTTACAAAGACAAACATATCTTAATCACAAATTTGAATGTGCAGTACATTTGTGGGGAGCATAGTTTGAGCCAGATTAGTGAAAGATTACAGAGGTGAGACCTCTTTGAAAATGTTACCCGTAATTTGTTTAGAGCTTGTTCAATTATACATAGTCGGGTCAGGACTATTCAGTAATATATTGTGAACCATGCTATTTCTCTGTAAAAAAGGATGCAAAAATATTTTAATTGAGCAGTAATTGTGATGGGAAGCGCTGTAATGTGGAAACACATATGATATGTTGGGATTACTTACGTTTTCTCCCAGCAGACACATACGACCTTGCAATACTTTTCAGACTGTGGGTTTTAAAAAGTAATGCAGAGTCACCAAAGGAATGTGTCTGCTGGTTCCATGGGTTTTCATGGTGATTGTCTCACTTATCGTACTTAGATAGCTCTCCAGAATACATTTTTATTCATATCCCTAGTTGTTTTGTACTGTTACCATTTTAAATTATCAAGTAAACTGACTGCAAAATTTGCTGTTATAACATGTGCTGAATAAATATATGGCAGAGATGAGGAAATTCATGTTTTCTTTGATTACCAAATATTTTTTAACCGAAAAAAAACAACCTTTGACGGTGAAACGCGTTGTGGATATTTTACATTAGTCATTTTAACATTGTTTATTAATATAGGTATTTTGGCTTCTTTCAATAGTGAGTGTGCCATTTTACTTTTTTTTTTTATCTTTTACTATTCTATTATTTTATTGTTTTCCACCTGGCATCTGTTCTTACTGTTCTTGAGAAGATTACTTCATAAAGAATCCTAGGAGGGGAATTTTACCACTCATACTTTGTACATTGAGCAGTCTGTCTGCTCAATCAAATGTGAGTAACATATCATTATTTTATACTCCTGTTTTTTATATACTGTAAGCACTATTGTTGTTTCTTTTAACCTTGTATTGTCTTCATATTGAGGAAACATCACCCTATCAGCATCCCCTCACGTATCCCATAAGTGGAGATTATACCACAGTACCCTATTCATACTAGAGCTAGTTTTAAGCTCTAATAAATGTGAATAGGACTATATGAGACTTATCTTATCAATATTGTCTGCTTCTGGGATATATTGCACTATTAGTCTTTCGCTCTCTCTGTTTTGTTATAAGGCTCCCAAAAATATCTATATCTGGCACTATATTGAAGATTTCCCCTGGCAGAACTGAGGCTATATCTTCTGGCAAGTTGTTATTTGGGACACTAATATTGGACATTTTATTACTATCATTGATTATATTTATTGTTTTTTTATTGTCCTTCTGCTGTAATCTTCATTTACACACTGGTTTAATATCTTTTGGTGCAACCTCCATTCCTCCTTGTGCACTATTCCTCTTACCCGTAGGGCTTAGCGAGAGCCTTACCTATTCAAGGTGTGCCGACTAATTTTTTAAATGTATTTATCTATTGGTTTGGTATATTAAGTGCTGATCCTTCTGTCTTTTTTATCTTACATACACACAAACACTGCTCGCAAATAAAACCCTGTAAGGATGTGCAAATGGTAGATCTCCTGCTGGTAAATTTAAGTGGGAGTAATATGACTGTTGATTATCTATCTTTTGGCCACCCTTGCACAAAACGGGTCACAACAATTTCTTCAACCAGGGCCCTCCCTACATTAGTTATGCCACTGTATTGAGAATCCTGCAGCCTGATTCCCACAGCTGTCCCTAGTGATGGCTGGGGCAATAGCAAACACTTTGGCGTAATATCTGTCTTTTGTCAGGTTTTGTCAACCTCGTACTTTATCATAATGCAAAATAGTCCCTACTTTCCCTAATGATATTATTATTAATATTTTATTATTTATAGAGCGCAAGCAAATTCCATAGCGCTGTACAATGGGTGGACTGACAGACAGGTAATTGTAACCAGATAAATGGACGCACAGGACAGGAGGGGTAGAGGGCCTGCTTAATGAGCTTACATGCTAGAGGAAGTGGGTTATAGTGACACAAAGGGTATAAGTAGGAGTAATGAAATAGGTTTCTAGAAAAATATTCACTGATAATTTAGTAGGTGATTTTTGACAGTTGCAGGAGAGGAGTCATGGGGGGGAGGAGGGGAATGAGAACCCACTAACAGTTTATATGATATGCTTTCCTGAAGAAGTGTGTTTTAAAAGATTTTTTGAGTGGAGACTGGGTGAAAGTCTAAAGGAGAAGGGAAGAGAGTTCCACAGAAAAGGTGCAGCCTTGGAGAAGTCTTGGAGGCAAGCATCAGATGTGGGAGTACGGGCAGAGGACAGACGTAGGTCTTTGGCAGAGCACAGGGGCCTCGACGGGACATACTTGTGTATTAGGGAGAATAGGTAGGTTGGAGCAGTATTATGTAGGACTTGTAAGCAAGCACCAGAATATTAATCAAATGTTCAAGGAAGAAGTCAAGGAAGGAACTGACAGAGGGGGGGCATGGGAGATGTGGGCGGACAGGAAAATGAGCCTTACTGCCGCATTCCTTATGCAGTGGTGCAATCTGGGAGCACGTAAGAGCACTGAGAAGGGGATTGCAGTAGTCAAGGCGAGAAAGAACATTGGCATGGACCAGCACCTTAACCGCGTCTTGTGTTAAATAGGGGCAGGTGTGAGTTATGTTTTTGAGATGGATATGAGGGGTGAAGGAGAGGTCGGAGTCAAAGAGAACACCTAGGCAGCAAGCTTGCAAGGTAGAGGTGATGGTGGCGCCACTGATTTGGAGGGAGACAGCAACATTTGAGGGAGGAAAGACCAGAAGTTCTGTTTTGGACAGGTTGAGTTTAAGATAATGAGTAGCCATCCAGTTGGAAATTGCAGAGAGGCAGTCAGAGACATGAGTCAAGATGGATGGAGAGAGGACAGGTAGATTTGTGTGTCATCTGCATATAAATGATAATGGAAGTCAAAGGAGCTGATCAGTTTTCCCAGGGAGGCAGTAACGATAGAACAGTAGGAGACCAAGGACAGAACCTTGGGAAACGCCAACAGAGAGGGGTAAAGGACAAGAGGCAGAGCCAGAGAAAGAAACACTGAAAAAGCGTTAGGAGTGGTAGGAGGAGCAACAGGAGAGAGCAGTATTCTGTAGACCGAGATTAAGGAGAATGAGAAGAAGCTGTTGATGTTCAACAGTGTCAAAGGCAGTAGAAAGATCAAGGAGAATTAGGATAGAGTAATGGCCGCAAGATTTAGCAGCATTTAAAACGTTGGATACTTTGGTCACAGCTGTTTCAACAGAGTGACGAGCACAGAATCCACACTGAAGCGGGTCAAGCAGGGAGTTGGATTTGAGGAAGTCTGCTAAGCTCACATACACAACTCTCAAGGATCTTGGAGGAAAATGGCAGTAGCGATATAAGGCGGTAGTTGGATGGGGAGTTGGGGTCAAGGTTGGGCTTTTTCAGAATCGGTGTTATGATTGCATGCTTGAAGGGTGAAGGAAAGGGAGAGATTGAAAATTTTAGTGAGAGGAAAACCAAGAGAGGGAGACAGAGTGTGGATGAGTTATGTGGGAATAGGATCTAGGGAACAGGTGGTGGGGTGGGAGGACCGGAGCAGAGCAGAAACCTCTTCCGTTGTAGTAGGTGCGAATAAGCATAGAACAGCAGAGGGAGTGGGGTTGGGTGATATATTGGAAGGGGAGAGAGAGAGGTTAGAAATCTCTTTCCTGATTGAAGAAATATTCTCAATGAACTGAGTTGCAAAGTTTGAGGCGGACAGGGCGGTAGGAAGAGGGGGAGCAACAGGGCGAAGGAGAGCATTAAAAGTGTTAAATAGGGATTTGGGTTGGCGCGATAGTGTGCTTATTAGGGTATTGAAGTAATTTACTTTTGCAGAGGAAAGAGCCATACTAAAGGAGCGCAGCATAAATTTATAGTGGAGGTAGTCAGGTGCAGAGTGAAAATTTCTCCAACAAATTTCAGCAAGTCAATGTGCGGTTTTCATAAAGATGATGAAATACTCAAAATGTTTAATCTAATGATAGATACTTTAATGAGTTTTATAACAATCATCATACCTTAGAATCTTGTTTACTAGACCTGAATGAAATTGACTGTACACACGTCACATGCAGGTCTACTGGGCGTACTACCTCTGCAGCTCACTGAACAGAGAATTGTAGCGTATTGCTAGCAGACGTTGACATGGTGTCTGCACTACAATAATACAACACAATTTTGATTTAATATAGTTAATCAACTGCCCATCTGTCCATTTTATGTAGCAACATTTTAACCTTTTAAGGCATTTGTAATTTTAACCAACCATGAAACCTTTTATTCTTTTGACATTTATAGCATATGTCTCATTACTCCACACACTCTGAATACTTCCTAGCTTCCATAAAAAATTAAAAACGAAAAATAAAAGAGTGACCAACCAATCTGTCTATCACATACTGGTAATAGGAATAATTTTAAGCATACTATCTGTTTATATTGGAGGGACAGTGTCAGGAAAAGCTTTTTAATCTAGGAAGCCTAGAATCCAGAATCCAAGAGTGGCGAGATTAGTTTACTGAATGGATTTAGGAAACCTTGAGTTTATATCTATAGTAATATCGTATGTACAATATCAATATTGTATAGTATTATATAATTATATATTAATTCACTGTGTGATGCAGTGGATTTATGAATTGGATACCCTCCAACCCAATGGACTAAAAATGATTAAACATGATATATATAGTTTGTTTATTTTTGTAGTTGTTAATCTTTTCTAATTTTTTAAGTCCAATTTCTCTTGCTGTGGATACTTATTTATTCCAATTTGTATTATTATTTTTATTACAAATCTCTCTTTTAATTTTTACTTATATTTTTATTTAAAAATTGGTGTTTTTTTTAATTCTTATGTTGTTTTTTATATTTAAATTTGTATTAACAATTTTTTTCATTAGTCATGCTTTTCTGGTTGGGTCCATTTATTTATCACATGTTTAACTATATTAATTGTTGCATCAAGTATTTAAAAAAAAGAACATTTGCTGTGAAAAAAACAAAAAAATTAGAAACGAATCCCTGTATAGGTGATCTAGTGTGTGTGAAGCGGATCCAGAGAGTTTATAAGAGGAATGTAGTGTATGTAATTGGGGTAGTGTGTAAAAGGGATGTTGTGTGTGTGTGTCTGTAATGTAGTGTGTGTGAGGGGTGCAGTGTGTGTGTGAGGGTGTGTGAGTGATGCAGTGTGTGTGAGAGGTGCAGTATGTATGTTTGAGAGATGCAGTATATGTGTGTGAGGGGTGCAGTGTACATGTGAGGGATGCAGTGCAGGTGTGAAGAATGCAGTGTGTGTGAGGGGTGAAATGTATGTGTGAGTGGTGCAACGTATGTGTGAAAGGTGCAATGTTTTTGAAGAGTGTCGTTTGTGACTGTGTTGCGACTGGTACAGGCCTGTATTGTGTGTGTGTGTGTGTGTGTGTGTGTGCGCGAGGGAGGGGGGTTGGGCAGATGGAGGCAGATATAAATATTAATTTAAAATCAACATATGATTATATATATGTATTTTAAAAATATGTATTTTTTTAAAATTAAATAAGTAAACTCTATATCCCCACTCCCTTCTTACCAGTGCTTAGGAGGGGGGACATTGTAAGCCCTGGAGGTCCAGTGGTGAAGTCCTGGTGGTCATAGCGGTGTCCAATTTCTCTTGCTGTGGATACTTATTTATTCCAATTTGTATTATTATTTTTATTACAAATCTTTCTTTTAATTTTTACTTATATTTTTATTTAAAAGTTGGTGTATTTTTTTTATTCTTATGTTGTTTTTTAAATTTAAATTTGTATTAACAATTTTTTTCATTAGTCATGCTTTTCTGGTTGGGTCCATTTATTTATTACATGTTTAACTATATTAATTGTTCCATCAAGTATTTAAAAAAAAAGAACATTTGCTGTGAAAAAAACAAAAAAATGAGAAACTAATCCCTGTATAGGTGATCTAGTGTGTGTGAAGAGGATCCAGAGAGTTTATAAGAGGAATGTAGTGTATGTAATTGGGGTAGTGTGTAAAAGGGATGTTGTGTGTGTGTGTCTGTAATGTAGTGTGTGTGAGGGATGCAGTGTGAGTGATGCAGTGTGTGTGAGAGGTGCAGTATGTATGTTTGAGAGATGCAGTATATGTGTGTGAGGGGTGCAGTGTACATGTGAGGGATGCAGTGCAGGTGTGAAGAATGCAGTGTGTGTGAGGGGTGCAATGTATGTGTGAGTGGTGCAACGTATGTGTGAAAGGTGCAATGTTTTTGAAGAGTGTCGTTTGTGACTGTGTTGCGACTAGTACAGGCCTGTATTGTGTGTGTGTGTGTGTGTGTGTGTGTGTGTGTGTGCGCGAGGGAGGGGGGTTGGGCAGATGGAGGCAGATATAAATATTAATTTAAAATCAACATATGATTATATATATGTATTTTAAAAATATGTATTTTTTTAAAATTAAATAAGTAAACTCTATATCCCCACTCCCTTCTTACCATTGCTTAGGAGGGGGGACATTGTAAGCCCTGGAGGTCCAGTGGTGAAGTCCTGGTGGTCATAGCAGTGAGTGAACTCTAGTCTGCAGCTCTTCTCTTGCGAAATCCGGAGCGTTTTTATGGTAACTGCGGCAACACTCTGAGCTCTTGAGAGGAACCCGGCGGAACTGCAGGTTAGAGCTCCTGGGTCCTCTCCTCACTCCTGCCCGGATTGAAGAGCCAGAGGGCTGGTAAAGTAGATTTTTGATCTGCACTTTCCAGCCCATGCACTTTCCAGCCCATGCACTTTCCTGCCCTGTTGGCCTTGGCCCATGGCCATCGTGGCACACCGCCATATGCCCAGTTTGCGCAATGGCCAGACTCTTATCGCCCTTCTGTCCCTGCCTAAGTTCTGCGTCAGCGCTGCACTATTTTCTTGGGGGGTGTAATTTCCCTATTGTCCCCTCCAGATCCACCACTGCTGTGATATATTTTATTAGGACAGAGGCTTGTGGGTTGAAGAAATTTGGTACCCAGAGATATTAGGTTTTTGAAGTCATGGTGGTGGTTAGCTACCGGAGTGAGTGCAGGACTCCAGGAAAATGATCCCCTGTGTTTCTGTCCACCTGGTTTGATAGAGAGCAGCAGAAATTTTGTGTTTCTTTAATAGCAGTTTGATATTTTGCTAAAATATGATTTGTGGGAGGAACATGAGAAGGTGTTTTGTCCTAGAGCAGGAGAATATAGACTACTAGTAGGGATACCATTCCAATGGACCGGAGAGATACACCGAGTGCACATGGCTTCCACAGTGTCAGAATTAGGACCACATACAAGTGGTTATGAGCTTGTTTTTAATCTTTATGTCAGAATGTTACTTTTCTTTAATTTACATATATTGCTCTGCATACCTTTAAATTCTCTATGCAGGGAATAAATTGCTACACATAGCTGTCCCTGAGCTTCTTGTAAACTTTTGTGAAAGTCACCGAGAAAGTTATGCCCATAACAGCAACCTGATATGTTGATATCACTAGAGCTTGCAAGGTGTTTTAAATGTGAGTGGAAAATCTTTATCTTCTACTGTACTTCTATTATTTAACATGCTACACTATTGATCTATTTCTTCTTTTCTCTCCCCATATTGCACATTTGAGGAACACCTACTGACAAAAAGATCTACCAAAGAATTGGACTTTTATGACCTATGTAAGTTGGATGTTAGTGTTTTAGGTACATTCCATGTTATTAACACCACTTGCTATTAGTTTTTATACCCTCAGCTTTTTGTGACAGAATCACAGTCATACTCCTAATCTGGCTTGAAACTTGAAATACAGTACTGAAGTGGACAGTAGAATAATATGACTCTCATACTCTCTGCTTCTGCCTTTATCCTAATTTTGTTCCCACTCAATATACCCAAATCAAGTGTAGAAACCTCAGATCCATTCATGATATGTTTACAGTTTCTAGGTATATGGTCAAAGACGTGTATGTAATTGTGATTGATAACCAGAAAACCTTTTACATGTAACTCTATTAATTCTTTTTTGTAAGTGCAATGTCTTATCTCTAGGTTGTCTGTGCACAACTTCCAAATCCACTGATATGTCAGTGGAGGGGGACCTGCAGGGGATGTGGCCTCATCTCTTGGACAACCAGTTGCTCCTGGATGACATGTGGACTTGAGCAGTGTCATGGGACCAGGGGCCGTGGTTAGGTAGCAAACCTGACCTGCAGGTTCCTATGACAACTCCCTGCTATAGTTGAGGAGGCACGATGGAGGAGTGTTGTTAGTAAATGGTGCCCTATTTAATCTCAGAGTAACCGAGTTATCATTGCTCAGTTGTTTTGAGGCTTGGTCCTGAAATGTGACTGTAGGTAAATGGTATTGTCTTTCTGGTGCTTTACACTGGGCCTGACTTATCATTCTGCCTGTATTCATTACCTTGGACTGTTTGACTACGCCTATTGGATTGCCACTATTGGATTTGTTACCTTGGACTTTTTTCTACTGCTTGACCCTTAGCTACCTACTGCATTTTTTGCTTTACCAGCCTAACCCCAAGATAGTAAGGGCCCAGCAGCAGCTCATGTGATGGTTGCATCCTTAGTGAAAGTCATCACGGCATCTATCAAGGCGTCTTTAAGGCACACTCCTGTTATTGTTTTAGTTATGCCTGTGAGTGAGCTACACCTGGTGGATATAACTGGTGTTACACATTGGTCTCAACTGGGAGAGGCCTTCATAAACCTGTGCTTAATACCCATCATTGCCGTTTCATGGTTTAACCTCACTAAGAGCATTTGCTAGTGTTCCAAAGTACATATCAAAGTCTTTGCTTTTTATACTGTACATCCTGATTTCTGTATTCATGTCTCTAACTTGTCCTGTTTACGCTCAATCTGCCTCCTACTCTAACCCTATGGCTGGTTTCACATTTTACTGTATCTTCTCGTTCCCTATCGTTTTCTTGTCTTTATGAGATTCATTCATCTGTCTCCAGTGATTTATTACCATTTTTAAGTAGGTGTCTGTGTTTTGTTAAACCGGATCATCCTTAGGACCGGTAATTAACCTTTTTAACTTTTTCCTATTTCTGCATTTTGTGATCTGACACAGTCAGACCTGACATTTCTCTACTGGGCTGAACCTAAGCAACACTTCACCAGAAGGCTTGACTTTCACCTAGATTTTTTTTAACAGATGTAAGAGATCATTCTCTCCAGTTCTTTGATAAACATTACCAAAATCTGGAATGTGTGCAAACTGCTGTCTCTCTGACAGATAACTGGTGCCCTTTACAAAATATGTAATTAAATCATTTTGCTATGACACCATGTCCATTAGTTCTGAATCAGTACCCTGAAAAATAACAGGCATGCCCTGGACTGTTGGAGCTGATAATGTTGCTTTCGGTCTCTGTGAAACAAGAAGGTAGAATCGGTGAAGGATATTGAACGGCGGCATTACTGTTAATAAAAAAAACATGGTTTGCTAGAAACCAGACATCACTGGAAAAGGCTGATGTCAAATACCAAAGTAGGAAATTAAATAAGCAAAATATTTAATTTAATTTAAGGTCAGGCATTTGTGAGTCACTTGCTGTTATAAGTGTATACCCTTTTTTTATGTTGATATTGATAAAGCCACCTAGACCAGCTCTGTCGCTACGCATATGGTAACTGTATCAATTATTTTTTAGGGACAAACCTTTATTTTAATTTAATGGCCCAAAAATAATTTGGGGGAAAGTGGGTTTGAGTTGGGGGCAGGATAAAGTGCGTAGAAAAATATGCAAAAATATGATGTGGTTACAGATGGTGGATATTGGGGGTGTTTAAATGTTCTCTTTTACTTTTGGGTATTCTATTGAAATTTCAGTACAACCAATAACAGACATCATAAGAGAATATAAAGACCATATGTAACGAGGTTGACAAAACTTGACAAAAGACAATGCTTCCACCATTAAGTTTGTCAGCCCGTACAGCCATTGCTATTAATACCAATGGGTAAAAGGCTTATATCTGCCTTAAATTCTCCCCTCAACTGCCACACAGCATGCATGCAAGTCACATTCAACAGACCTACTTAAAGGAATAGTGCTACTTTAAATATTATTTATTAAATGACTAATTACTTTAGAGTGGATGTAAACTTAACTCCAACAACACTAAACTTGACCCTCGCTGCTAACATTAACACATTATCCTAATTTCTAAAACTATAAACCTAAGCCTAACTCTGTTACCCCCAAATGTAATTTCCATAACCCTTCAGGAATAGTAAACTTTGCACAACTCTACATATTGAAGACTGTAATGTCCATCACTTTAGGATGCAGTCCTCAGTTCTCAGTATAAAACTACATAACTCTACAATACTCTGTTTTGTTGGTCATTGTTCTATAGCTGTCAGTGTTATTGGAAGAAGAAGTGCAAAACAATTTCAATATTGTGTCACCCTAGGTTGAATTTTGTATGAAATTGAAACTTTGCAACAATATATAATTTGGACAGTAAGCTAGATATATAGATTTTTATAGACATGTTTGTACTCATTAGTATTGACGGACATTTGTGTAATCAATTTTTCCTATGACTCAATTGAAGCCAAGGACTCCAGAGAGAGACCTAGCACGTGCATAGATTGTAATTAATAGAGCATGTTGTCCAACATCCGTATGTTGCAAATAAATCAATAACTCCCTCCTTCAAAAATTTCTATCCAATAATTCTTGTAAATAAAATATTTCTAAACTCTAGAGGTTAATTAGATTTTTCTTTTTGCTACATAGACATTCAAACTTGTTTTTACTGTATTGACAAAACATGCCCAAACATCTTAATTTGGCAGTAAATCACACATCTTATGAGCCCTGACTGATGTCTGATACATATTGTCATACGGTTGAGAAAAACCTGGCAGAAATATACATTTTTAATAAGATGACCACTTTGACTAGATTCATTCTCTTAAACTTCATGTTATCTCCTCACAATGGTCCCAAGTTCCATACATAAGCATTCCTACCCTTTTAACTATCCCATAAGAGAACACCCCTGTTCCCTGCATATAGCAACATTTATGACAATTATTGTTGAAAAACAGTAATTAACTACATTTATAGAAACATTGATTTTAAATATGCACAAAAGCCAAGTGACCCATCTAGTCTGTCAAGTTCCTATCTAAAAGTAGGAAGTTTATTCTACACCTGCCCGGTTAGGACTGCAATGTGTCTATTCCAAGTCTACCCTGTGCATCTACCATCTATCTATATTACATAGTTACATAGCTGAAAAGAGACTTGTGTCCATCAAGTTCAGCCTTCCTCACATATGTTTTTGCTGTTGATCCAAAAGAAGGCAAAAAAAACCCAGTTGATCCCAAAATAGCAGTCAGATGTCTCCTTGGATCAAGCAGCTATTACTAATAAGAAATTATATCCCTCTATCTATATCTGTTCCATACTTCTACAGCTCCCACATTTTGTTGTAACTGCTCACTAATTTCCATTATTCCATCTTTATCCTAACTCCTCTTATTTTAGCTACATTTCAATGTGTTAAATCCAACAAGGTAGTAGAAAGCTGTTATGTTGACTTGGTGGTACATGATACATCTATTGATGCATTTAATGTAGGGTCCTCAGATCTCCATGGCTTTCAGATGAACTGTGTTTTATAAGCAAACCGGCTTTTTTTAAAACTCTTTCTGTGTATGATAAGTTAATCATTATGTAGGTTGTAGTACCTATTCCAGGAACACCCCCGCTAAAAATGACTTTTATAATTTACAAAATTATAAAACCTTTCCTAAACGAAACAAACTACAGAGTCTGTTTTGGATTATTTGTATTTATTTATTCATACCTCACACACACCATATTTATTAATACCTCACAGGCACCACCTAAAATATCTGACAGGAACTATCCTCTGCAGTGAAGCCCACACATCTAATGCCCTTAGTGTAAAACACTGAGGACTATTCATTCTTTCCCCTAATCTTGAGAATCATAAATTTTTGCATTTCTTAGAATATCCTCTGATATGTCTAAGCACGGAATAATTTGTACACTTATTCTTGTCTATTCAAGCTGTAAACAAATCAACTTGCCAAGACTCATCTACAGGAATTAATATTTTGTTGAATCAGTTCTTGAGTTTATTTCCCCTTGCATTTCAGGCCAGCAATGAAGTGCACTGCTTGCTACTTACAACAGGCAAGTGAGAAGAAAGAAAACCTGTAGTTCTTAAAATGACAATATGTTCCCTTCTATCGCTGTCAGAATGTTCACCCTCCATTTCTGCTAAAAATGAAAGTTTATTAAAGATTACTTTCTCGTTTCCAGCTCCAAGACTCCTCTGCTACAGCTGCTCACGGGACCTGCAAAAATGTTCGCTCTCCTCTTTCATGTTCTACTTCAATATAATGCTTCTCATGGAGAAGCATTGCATCTGAGATACGCATGTCCGGTCAAAACTGCTACAAAACTGCAATGTTCTACATTATGTTCTATTAATATAGCGGGACCCCTGCATTTAGACCACTTCATTGAGATGAAGTGGTGTGGGAGTCTTTAGTGTTCTTTTAAGAATTTTCCCCAAATGACAATTTGCCTAAGTATATGGCAGAGAAATAAGCCATTGAAATGGCTTATGTTTTTACTAAATGTAGAATTTTAATGAATTGAAAACATGATTGGAGAAGTTAGGTAAAAAAGACAGATTTAGAAAATTCTCTCTTTAACCTAAGTATTGGTTTTTAATTCTCCACCATGCAATATGTTAGTTTTTTCTATTTTTTTTTTTTTTTTGTATACTGTATACTTTGGATTTATTTTGGTTGAAATTAATTTATAAAAATCTGTAGTGTAAACTAATAACATTTGTTTCGTTTGTTTATAACAATCTGTACTATTTGGGCAAAAATAACAGGGTTAGTAAACAGTCTTTAACTCCCAATGCCAAATGAGCTAGTAAAAGTAACAGAAATAGAACTTTAGGGAAAAAAATTGTAGAATACAAAAGAATATTTGAAACCACTATACGGAGATTATCAAATCATATTGAGTGCTATTCTGTGGCAAAGTACTAATAAGGTGCATTTACTAAGTAGAATTAATTCTAACATTTAGTATTTGCTACAGGATAGATGCTGTTTTACTTTGATAAATCCCACCCAATATAGTCACAGCTGTCCATGTATGCATTTGGAGTTTTGGCTTAGCCTGCTCAATTATATCTCATAGCAGATTAGGATGGACAAGCACATGACTGGTACATAGTAAGCAGATAAGAAATAAATATTTCAAGCATGACAGAAAAAGCTACTGAAAAAAAGAACTTTATCAGGAATCTGATCCAAGTCCAAAACACTTTGGGATGAATTCAGTAAGCAGTGAAATGGGACGAGTTAAAAAGTAAATTGCAAAATGTAGCCAAATCAATTTGAAGCACTCTCTGACATTTTTCTACCTTGATGAATTTGGAACAAAATTCTGTATTACAACCTAATACTCAGATTTAATAGAATTAGTAACTATCTGCCTTTAAACTCAGTTCAACCAAACTCACCTTGTTCACGAGTTAATACATTGCAAAAATCTGCCTTTGGCACCATTTAGACCGCTAAATTCTAGAGCAGGGGTCCTCAAACTCTGGCCCCGCAGATGTTGCTGAACTACAACTCCCATGATTCTTTGAATTACACAGATAGCCAGAGAATCATGGGAGTTGTAGTTCAGCAACATCTGGGGGGCCAGAGTTTGAGAACCCCTGTTCTAGAGTGAAAGTGTTGATGCAATAGAGAGGTATGACTTGCCCCGTGCATTTATAATGTATTTATTATTATAAGAGTATTATATAAATACATTCGATATATTAAATAAGTATTATTTAGTTAACTTTTTAGATGGTTTAACCCTTTCCCGCTTTTCATTATATGCTGCATGTGGACACATTTTTATACATACAAATGTAAATTTGCATTCAAAATGCAGGTGGAATTATTTAGCAAATTTGTCATTTTGTCTTTAACCCCTTAAGGACACATGGCATGTCTGACATGTCATGATTCCCTTTTATTCCAAAAGTTTGGTCCTTAAGGGGTTAATAAACATGCAAATACTGTATTGCAAGAATTACTTATTTTAAAGCAAACACAGATGGTACTAGCTCAAAAGTGCTCATTCAATTAAAATGATCACATTTCAATAAGATTTGCCTTTAGTAAATTGAAATGGCAAATTTGGTAAAAAAAAATAAATAATAATTGGTTATTTTAACCCAATTTTACCAATCCAGACCAAATTTGGAATTTTGAGATTAAACCTGGTCAACAAGCAGTGACAAGCAATAAGCAGGAAAATTTTGATTCCCTAAGATATAGTTACCCGTACATCAGCCAGAGAGTACAGACAATACATGTAAAAGAACACCATATTTAGGTCACTTTTACATTACATTATTTGTACTGTGTGCAAAGTAACAATTTGATAATAATTATTCACTACATTTAGATTTGTGAAAAACGAGGGAATTGCAAATTCGAGGACAAAATAACAGAGCTGTAAAAAAGTTGAAGTGGGCACTTCTTCCATATGCATAATATTGCAATTTCCTTTTTGAATAATATAAAATTATAATATAATAGAGTGCCTGATAAAACAGAGAGAGTTGTGGAGCTAGTAGAGACAGCACATTAGAAACCTGTCTGATATGTACTTAAAAGGTATAATTGTCAAAAAAAAATTTAATTTTACACGTTTAAGCATATTGACTGGATAAAGTGCAGGAATTTATGATGACCTATTTATCAGAAGCTCTGTGCAGAGGATGAAGGATCTCCATGAAATATGAGAGAAAAGGAGATAACACCTTAAACACACAAACACACATGGAGTCCATTATCTTAAATAGTTTTTCACTGTCAGCTCTCTAGTACCCACCAACATTTCAAATTGATTAATCAGGGATCCTAGATCCACCTGTGCTAATATGAAAAAGACCACCTGTTCTCATTATAAGAAAATTCTGAAAAAAAGTGCTAGTGTGAAATTTACGGGCTACCTTTTTTGATCCACCATCCCGATAGGTAACGTTTAAAGCATTCAAAAAGGGTTAGAAATGTGTGTGGGATAAATGTTTTGGATACAATCAGCAATCAAGCAATTTTTTAATTACATATCAGATTGACAGCTTGCAGTTAAGATATTTTTTTTATTTTATTTCTATAGGTCAAAAGCAAAATGTGATTTTCCATTTATTAGGCTAGCATATACATACAGGGCCAGGAGGCTATTTAAGACAGAGTATGAAAACTGCATCATTGCGTTAATTTCTGACATTCTGTACATTTTATAACATATCATTTAATTATAAGGATAATGTTCATTTTAACTGAAAGTTGTGTTCAATAACTTCTCACTGTTACTTATGATAAGTGGTCATTTAATGCTAATATTGCTGAATAAACAGTCCTTGCCATGACCTAAGTGTCTTCCTCTTTTTTACACAGTGTGTATGGGTAGAACAAAACCATAGATTACCACAGATTATGCACATCCACTCAGATACGCAATCACGAACATACACATCCATAAAGGTCATTAAAGAACAGAAATAGAGTATTTTATTTTACCAACCATATGCATGCATAAACTACTTTGGCCCTGATTTAATATTCTTGGATAAGCTTTTCAAATGATTTAATATTTTTGGATAAACATTTAAAACAGGTTGTTTATTTAAAAAAAAAAAAAATATTAACATATCAAAAATATATCATATATAAAAATGTATCAATATATTCAATTATTTGTAAAGATTATTTAAAAAATATATAAAATCATGGCATTTGTTGAAAGACATATGGGTGCTCTGCAATCTGTATATCTACAAACACAAATATGAACAAACAGACAGAATATACACAGACATATGAGCATTCACACATTTGGAACCTGATTAACAGAGTAAACTGAATACAGGTTTGGGGTAAATTTGATTTCTTATATTACAGAATTAATAAACAGGCACACTGAATAAACAGAAGGAGCTAGACTGATTTGTGGGACATAGAGACAGATACACAAGGAGACAGGTTTAGAAAGAACAAACCTATACAAACACAGACACATGCACTCAACACTCCAGTCACTTACAGGCACACAAACACGTGTCAAGTAAATATAACACATAAATATGTACAAACACCAGGACATAATTGGCACCAAGTGAAGCCTCATTGTACCTTTCATGGTAATACATTTTAGAAACAATAAATATAAGAAATGTTGAAATAAATCTCTAAAATGATCAATATACATTTGGGTTCTTATATTTTAGATGTGTACATAATTTATTTCAAAATTAATAGTTTTTAATACTAGTGTAATTATAGCTTAAAGAAATTGAATCTATTTACAATTACTTTTTTCTCTCTTTATATATATGTAAAATATGCATTTATGAAAAAAAATTCAGATTTAGCAGTAAAACAACAGAGTATCAACATCTACTGATCTATTTTCTTGGAAAGCAAAATGTCAACAATATAATGCAAGGAACAAATGCACACAGATAATTAAAACCCTCCTCTCCCAGATCACATGCTGTAGCACTATTAGTTCTGCTAATATTAAAGTGTTATATATATATATCATTTATTTATTTTTACCTTTTTCCTGTGTCTGGTTAGTGACTATTCCTCTGGATTGCAGATGGTCAGGTTACTGAGCACTGAGGTGCTTTGCTGTGCTGTAGTTACTTCTCTGGAGGAAATAAGAGAATTCTGGACTCTTAACAGCTGTCTCACTTCAGCTCCTCCCACACCCCTGTCAGCCATTTTTAAATCATGTGTTTTTCTTTCACTTTTTTTTTCCAGTGACAAATATGTGGGAATGAAGCCAAACCATCACATAAACTATTCTATTATAATCATGGATCAATCTTTGCTGGTGGGCATACATTTTGCCAACTGACATGTTTGTGTGGTCCTGAATGAGATTCAAAATGAAAAAAAATAGATTCAGTGTTTAGCTGTAAAATGATTTAAACAAGTTACATCATGTAACTGCAGTAACATTATTGGTTCAATTAGAAAATCTATCTTAATACATAATTGTTTAAATAACATATATAAATATAACATCTGGGAAAAAGTAATGACAATACCTCAATATCTATGTATCTATCATCTATCTATTTATCTATCTATCTAGCTGTCTATCTATCATCTAACTAGCTGTCTATCAAAATGAACATGGCCATCTAGAAGATATAACTACCATTGCTTGATTGACCATTGTTTGATCAGGGTGGCTGTCTTATAGTTGCAGTATTACTCTGGAATGCTGGATAATACGTTTAATATTTATCGACACAATATTGGCTGCCAACAACAGGTTAACAATGCTAGAGTGACCACAATGCTACAGTTCCGATATATTTCAACACCACTTTTACCATTATGAAAAAAGATTAAGCATTTACTATAATTATACCACATGACAGGTGGCCTCATATTTTGCATTTAACTTCCTTTACTAATCCATAGCAGCAAAGAACATAGAAAAAAAAAACAAATGACCAATGAGAGACAAGCAGAGTAAATAACAAGCTCCTCCCACTGAGGCACTTCCTCTTTCTTTGCTGCTTCATCACAAGTCAGGTCAGAATATTGTGTGTCTCACATTGTCACTGGCTGTCTTGTTATTGCTATTATGTGTCATTATTTGTGTCAATATTACTGTGTTTCAGCTTTATACAGCTTTTTTGTACTATTTCTGTGGGAAGTCTGTGGGATACCCTGCAGCCTTTCTTCTAGGCTACCAGAGGTGCTAGGTTTTCCCTATCCCTCCCATCTCCAAACGCCCCCCCTCTAGTTTTCCCCACAGGTTATCGGATTTTGGGTGTATACCGACGGTGCTGATCCATCTGGGTATATTCCCGCCCCTTTGTGGCTACGCTTCCCACTTTGGAGAGTCTTCGCTTAAAGCGCCCGCAAGGCTTTCCTACCCGTCAGGTGTTCGCGCCCCACACGCGTTCGTGCGGCAACGTTTCTCAGTTCGGGCTGTTTCACCCACTGAACACGTAAATCCCTCCTTCGCGTTTGCTGGTTTTCTTGCGAATGCCTTGTCGTTTGCGAGCACCACCGTTCGCCTATCTTTCACATCGTACATAACGCGACATAACAACCATTCGCATTGTTGTTAGATTTCCCAGTGGGTTCGTATGTTCGCCACAAATGTTTGGTCACAAGTTTTTCAATAATCCCGTTCGCGGCCTTTTCAGTGGCCATAATGTATTTCGCATTGCGAGAGTCCCAGCGGCCATTTTAAACTCTGAGTATATATTGGAGTTTGTGCTGTGTGAACGTGTTAGCTCAGTGCTTTGTAAAAGTTGTGGAAATTTCTTTAACAGCCTGCTTGCCGTTTATTGCCTGTCTAAGGGACCTGCTACGGGTTAGTGGAAACCTTAATGGTGGGTCAGGCAGTCAGGTTTATTGCCTAGTACTCCTATTTCGGATGAGCCCCCATTTCATTGGCAGAGCGGAGCTATTCTCGCAGTCTTCTATATTTCTGGGTGAGCCCCAGAACTTGTCCACCTATATGTGGGCCATATATAACACAGGCCATTATAAGACCCCTGTTGGTCCCTGCTATCTGCTGCAACGTGCCAATCTACCCAAAATTTCACTGATAAATTGGGTAAACCCAAGTGTGTCTTACTAAAATGGAAGAGTCCCCAATGCCAAGAGACTTACAGGCCCTTATTAACGAGGCAGTGGTCGCTTTGGTTGAAAAGCCCTTAGCCAAAATAATGCCAATTATCCAAGACCTGCCAATGCCTCTCCCTAAATGCTCTCAATGAGAGACGAGAGAGATATCGGATGATTTTGACTCATCCTCTAAGGAGCAATCACGCCTGGCAACATACCACTGGAAGGGCGAAGAGTCCAAACAGAAGCCTAACAAAGGCAAACAAGTACAACTAAAGCACCCCTAAAACACGTCAAACAAGTACAACCTGTGCCTCAGAGGGTATACAACGTTTCCTGGGACGAGGAGCATGACATTCCCCCCTCTTTATCTATCCTGGACGAATGGCAGGCTGAGCAGTCTCAGTTGGACGACGAGACATGTGTTCACAACTCCTTTGTTAAGGAGACATTCCTGGGTGAGGCCCAGCAACAAGAGGACGTAGATGAGGCGGCATCCTCAGAACAGCCAGATAATGAGCGCTTCTATGATGCCACAGGTTGACGGATGTTTGACCCAAGGAACATCCGCCATCCACGGTCAGGAGATTGGATACCACCACCTCACCTCTCAAAGTTTATGCACTTCTGGTTGAGGAAGGCCTTGGATAAGGAGGTCTGCAAGAGATTACGCTCTGTTGCCGGACAAAGTTGCACTCACTCCGGAGTTCGACCAGCTGGCCTTCATTGCAAAAGGGGGTGGAGACCCTAGAAAGGGGGTTGAAAAAGGCTTTAAAGGAGCCCAACAAAAGTTGTTAGATGCAATAGGGCCACTGACACGTGTGATGACGCTGGCAAACTAAGCTTATGCACAGGTTGATTCTTTAACGGCAGACATGGTACACGACTGGGCGCATGAAGTTCTGCTTCTTGGGTAAGACCAACGTGGCCCTCTAGTCAGATATACGCTGAGCAGTGCTCTTTAGGATTAATGGTAAAC
This sequence comes from Pelobates cultripes, assembly GCA_933207985.1. Taxonomy (NCBI): domain Eukaryota; kingdom Metazoa; phylum Chordata; class Amphibia; order Anura; family Pelobatidae; genus Pelobates; species Pelobates cultripes. Next base: position 213,101,329 of record OW240914.1, on the reverse strand, counting down.
TAGTGGATCTTGGGGCCAAGGAATTGGGCCTACAGGCACCCGGCAAATTGTTCGGTGAACCTTTTATGAAGGAACTGAACAAGCACGTGAACATGTTCACGTCACTAAACAAGGCGCAAACATTAAAGCAGACTGTACGAGGCTATCGCATAGTGTTCGAAGTCACTCCAACCCACGCCTTGCCACCACGTCTGATCTACTTCACAAGGCCATATGCCAGGCATATAGATCATGAACTAACAGATCTACATCTCCGGGAGGATTCTTATCTCTTATCTCAGCAATATGTTCCTTGTGTGGAAAAAGCCAGGAGAATACCGTCCGGTAATCAATCTGCGGGATCTAAATGTACACATTACTTACCATCATTTCAAGATGGAAGGTATACACCTATTACAAGATTTAATCCAAGAAGGAGACTGGTTCACCCATCTGGATCTCAAGGACGCATACATGTCCGTCCCAGTACACGACGATAGTCACCCATTTCTGAGGTTCCTATGGAAAGGAACACCTTGGCAATTTCACTTGCCTTCCATTTGTACGCAGCTCAGCACCATGGTGCTTTACGAAGGTTTTGAAGCTAGTGATGGTCCACCTTAGGGGACAGGGTATCAGATGCTTAGTATATCTAGACGACATACTTTTATTCGGTCAAATACTACAACAACTGGTGTCATAGACAGCATATACAGTACAGGTGTTTGAATCCCTGGGATTCATCGTAAACCGCACAAAGTCAGCAATGACTCCAGCTCAATGTGTATAATTCCTGGGCTTCGACATTGACTCACGGTCCTGTACACTTCGACTTCCAACAGCGAAGGTCTCAGCAATCTGAAAGAAGATTAGCAGGATCCTCCACTGGGAATCAATCAAGGGTCGTCTTTTTGCATGGGCACGCTGGGCAGTTGCCGGGGGCCCCACAGCGGTGACCAGCATGCCCAGGCAGACAGACTGCCGGCACATGGAGAGTTGGCCCTGCTGTCTTGCCGTGGGCCCTCTTGGTTTATCTCTGATCTCCCTCATCGGCCCAAATGCCCTTCGTTAGAGGAGAGAGGGCGGGAGGACCCGGAGGCAGGAGGAGGGTCCTGTAAGGCACATTGCTCCTTCTGCGAGCAGGCTGTGTGGCAATGGCAACACTCCATACAGCATTCTGCACGCGGAAGGACAGGAGACAGCCTGCAAACCAGGGACGTATTAGCCGCGAGGCAAACAAGGCATTTGCCTTGGGTGGCATTTTCCAGAGGGCAGCAAAAAAAGCTGCCCCCAAATGACCAGGGCAAATGTCTTGTTAGCCTTGCAGCTAACGGTCCAGGCAGGTGAGCAGCTAGGTAAAAATCCGTGCTGGCGGCGCTGGCGAGGGAGCACTTTCCCCTGAGCTCTCTGCTCAGCTCCCTCGCGCGCCGCCCGCAGAATGATGCTGGGAGCCTAGGGCAGCACAAAACCAAGGTACACCACTGCTGCAGACTACATAGAACTCACCACCACCGGACCACCAGGGCTGGCTGTGTCCCCCCTTCACTAAAGGTAATAAGAAGGGAGGGGGGATGAAGACTTTATTAATGTATAGCAGTATTAAAAAAACAAAAAACATTTACAAGTACCACTAAAGCACTCTCGGTCTCGTTTCAGCTTAACTCTACACGATGCCGTATTCAGACCCATGAGAAGATTTTTCTACATTCCGGCTGTCCCATGGATTTTGTATGGACAATTCTTATCTGTTAGAAATTTGTTGGACGTTTCCTGGTTCTGATCTATGATTGATTGTTACTTTATGATTTGTGATGCCGCTATCTTCGAGTGAAAGTGCCTCAGTGGGAGGAGCTTGTTATATACTCTGCTTGTCTCTCATTGGTCATTTGTTTTTTTTTGTGTATAATTCCTGGGCTTCGACATTGACTGGTCGAACTCCGGAGTGAGTGCAACTTTGTCCGGCAACAGAGCGTAATCTCTTGCAGACCTCCTTATCCAAGGCCTTCCTCAACCAGAAGTGCATAAACTTTGAGAGGTGAGGTGGTGGTATCCAATCTCCTGACCGTGGATGGCGGATGTTCCTTGGGTCAAACATCCGTCAACCTGTGGCATCATAGAAGCGCTCATTATCTGGCTGTTCTGAGGATGCCGCCTCATCTACGTCCTCTTGTTGCTGGGCCTCACCCAGGAATGTCTCCTTAACAAAGGAGTTGTGAACACATGTCTCGTCGTCCGACTGAGACTGCTCAGCCTGCCATTCGCCCAGGATAGATAAAGAGGGGGGAATGTCATGCTCCTCGTCCCAGGAAACGTTGTATACCCTCTGAGGCACAGGTTGTACTTGTTTGACGTGTTTTAGGGGTGCTTTAGTTGTACTTGTTTGCCTTTGTTAGGCTTCTGTTTGGACTCTTCGCCCTTCCAGTGGTATGTTGCCAGGCGTGATTGCTCCTTAGAGGATGAGTCAAAATCATCCGATATCGGGGGGGCGGGGCCGGGCGGCCATGCAAGCAGGCTGCAAGACACCATGGCTCCTGAGGAATTCAACTAAAAATGGGCACATACCCACTTTACTCAGCATGGATCACCCTGGAAGTTTATGGTACGGGGTCCTGGAGTGTCCCGGTGCAGCTGGAGCACCTGATTTCGGGTGAATCTGGGTCCTGGTGAGATGCTCCGGGGCTTGGAATCTGAGGCCTATCCGGGAGGGGAGTGGGGCGGACGGCCGCTGCCTCACTCTCTGATCCGGCTAATGAACAGCACAATTGTGGCCGCCCCGGCACCGTTCACCCCCCCTCTGGACCGGCGGGGACTATCCCGGTCCCCACCAGGCACATAAATACCTGCAGTGCCCCTGGGCGACTCAACGCCGACAACTAAAGGCTACCACGCGGACCCAACAAAATGGCCGACAGCGACGCATTTAGCTAACAGGCCATCAGAGAAGAACCTCGCATGGCGCGCTGAACCTCACAACACACAGCGAGAGTCATGACAGCCTCTGGAGTTATTCTGCAATGGCAACCCCCCAGCAGCAGGCGTGTGCCTACCCCAACTGTGCACACCCCACCGGAGCTCCCTATAACTAAGACCACAGACTAACACTGAGTGAGTACCCGGAAAGATCATCCACACACAACAACTCCATCACTCCGCTACCCGCACCTGGACACTGTAGCCAATAAAGCACCACACCCGTACTCACTTACCGACCGGGTGGTCTGAACACGGCGATGCATGGACACTTTGCCCTGCAGCGGGTGCTCGGGACTCAAAGGACTCTGGGGTGCCTGTGCCTGTGCCGGAAAGCGGGATCCCTACTGGAGCCATTCCTGAAGCCGACAGCTGCCGCATGACGGAAGGCGACTAAGGCGCACACCACAGGACTCATCACCGACAGCCTTAACAGAAGACACCCTGGCTGTAGTAACCACTAAACTGACTTATCTGCTGCCAACAGTTGAGGTTACAGTACATGTTGGTTTCGACACCCTGCTTATCGCTGTCAATAACCCAGTAAGCCACAGTCTGCCTGGTGGTACATTACCTAAGCGAGTACCTTAACTAAGCTATTCTTCTATAAAAGCGCCCGTATACACATCAGTAATCTATACACTTAAATAAGTGCGCATTCAGTCTCTGGTCCCCAGCAGACCCCTAGCGTAATCCCTTAGAATGAGCGATGATTGTACTTAAATATTAGCAACATGATTTAAAGAGCCCAAGTATACTAATATCTATTCTTAAAGCGAGCCAGGTAATCACTGTGCGTACCCTGCTTTGCCAACACTTATGAGCTCTCTCCACTGTGACACCTATTGAACCTGTTAATTAAAACCCAAACTGTGCAGTGAAACAGACATATGTTAATGTTATGCTCTCTCATGATCAATGTCTATGTACATCTGTAAACCTTGCAATGCACAACAAAAATAAAGAATTATAAAAAAAAAAAAAAAAATCATCCGATATCTCTCTCGTCTCTCATTGAGAGCATTTAGGGAGAGACATTGGCAGGTCTTGGATAATTGGCATTATTTTGGCTAAGGGCTTTTCAACCAAAGCGACCACTGCCTCGTTAATAAGGGCCTGTAAGTCTCTTGGCATTGGGGACTCTTCCATTTTAGTAAGACACACTTGGGTTTACCCAATTTATCAGTGAAATTTTGGGTAGATTGGCATCATTTCAAGATGGAAGGTATACACCTATTACAAGATTTAATCCAAGAAGGAGACTGGTTCACCCATCTGGATCTCAAGGACGCATACATGTCCGTCCCAGTACACGACGATAGTCACCCATTTCTGAGGTTCCTATGGAAAGGAACACCTTGGCAATTTCACTTGCCTTCCATTTGTACGCAGCTCAGCACCATGGTGCTTTACGAAGGTTTTGAGGCTAGTGATGGCCCACCTTAGGGGACAGGGTATCAGATGCTTAGTATATCTAGACGACATACTTTTATTCGGTCAAATACTACAACAACTGGTGTCATAGACAGCATATACAGTACAGGTGTTTGAATCCCTGGGATTCATCGTAAACCGCACAAAGTCAGCAATGACTCCGGCTCAATGTGTATAATTCCTGGGCTTCGACATTGACTCACGGTCCTGTACACTTCGACTTCCAACAGCGAAGGTCTCAGCAATCTGAAAGAAGATTAGCAGGATCCTCCACTGGGAATCAATCAAGGGTCGTCTTTTTGCATGGGCACGCTGGGCAGTTGCCGGGGGCCCCACAGCGGTGACCAGCATGCCCAGGCAGACAGACTGCCGGCACATGGAGAGTTGGCCCTGCTGTCTTGCCGTGGGCCCTCTTGGTTTATCTCTGATCTCCCTCATCGGCCCAAATGCCCTTCGTTAGAGGAGAGAGGGCGGGAGGACCCGGAGGCAGGAGGAGGGTCCTGTAAGGCACATTGCTCCTTCTGCGAGCAGGCTGTGTGGCAATGGCAACACTCCATACAGCATTCTGCACGCGAAAGGACAGGAGACAGCCTGCAAACCAGGGACGTATTAGCCGCGAGGCAAACAAGGCATTTGCCTTGGGTGGCATTTTCCAGAGGGCAGCAAAAAAAGCTGCCCCCAAATGACCAGGGCAAATGTCTTGTTAGCCTTGCAGCTAACGGTCCAGGCAGGTGAGCAGCTAGGTAAAAATCCGTGCTGGCGGCGCTGGCGAGGGAGCACTTTCCCCTGAGCTCTCTGCTCAGCTCCCTCGCGCGCCGCCCGCAGAATGATGCTGGGAGCCTAGGGCAGCACAAAACCAAGGTACACCACTGCTGCAGACTACATAGAACTCAACACCACCGGACCACCAGGGCTGGCTGTGTCCCCCCTTCACTAAAGGTAATAAGAAGGGAGGGGGGATGAAGACTTTATTAATGTATAGCAGTATTAAAAAAACAAAAAACATTTACAAGTACCACTAAAGCACTCTCGGTCTCGTTTCAGCTTAACTCTACACAATGCCGTATTCAGACCCATGAGAAGATTTTTCTACATTCCGGCTGTCCCATGGATTTTGTATGGACAATTCTTATCTGTTAGAAATTTGTTGGACGTTTCCTGGTTCTGATCTATGATTGATTGTTACTTTATGATTTGTGATGCCGCTATCTTCGAGTGAAAGTGCCTCAGTGGGAGGAGCTTGTTATATACTCTGCTTGTCTCTCATTGGTCATTTGTTTTTTCTTTGTTCTTTGCTGCTGTGGAGTAGTAAAGGAAGTTTAATGTAAAATACTCACCTCCTGTCATTATTAAAATTAAGATTATTAGTACACTAAAGCTAGCATCATCTTTATTATGAGAGATAAGGGAAGCAGTAAATTAAACAAGGATCCGAAACCTTCTGACAACATGCAATATACCATAAACAAAGTAGAATTACTGCGCCAAAAGATACAGATAAGTGGATATTCGCGAAATATATGAACCCTCAGGTGCAGTAATATGTATAAATACATATGCCAAAAAAAGGTTTTTTTGATCAGCCAGGTTATTTGGTCTAAAAAGTACAAGTAGGATACTTTCTGCTACTCATCACCATTGACCAACATATATCCTTTGATGGGGATTGTACTGTCCACACTGATTACAGCAGAGCTCTTAGTAGTTCTTCAAAGTGTGAGTTAGTACTGTTGTACTCAAGCACACCACACATTCTTGACTTGATGGCATGTGCAATTAATGTTAATGAACAATCTCTAATTGATCAGTTACACCAATTAATGGACAAATGATAGTTAAAGCAAAATCAATAACATAAACACACGTTCCTAATATTTGAAAAATATTTTTTCAACACCTTAAAGAAACACACACACTTACTGCAATATCTCTATAGACCATAATTAGTTAAAGGGACACTCCCCACTAAGCATGTTAAACACAATGCTTATTTTTGCGGCCCGGCTGCCCTAGGGCCGCTTTCAGCTGTGACTGCGACCAGCAAGACAGGAAAAATATTTCTTGATTCTTGCTCTCCCGGCCACAAGAGGGCAGAGTGGCTGTCTGTCTGCTGAGCAGAGCAGCCACTCCCCCTTCCCTCCTGCTCGCAGTGCCAGAGGAGCGTCTGGAGCTGGAGAACAGACAGCAAATCGTAAGGTAGAAGAAGAGGGTCTTGGGGGAGAGAGGCAGTGTATTTATTTGAGGAAGGGAGGGGGCCAGTGTATGGGAGGGGGCCAGTGGTGTTGGTGGTGGGGGGCAGTGTATTAATGGGGGGCAGTGTATTAACCTGGGGAGGGGTGGCAATGCATTAATTTGAGGGAGGGAGGGGGCACTGTATTGATTTGGGGAAGTCAGGGGGCCATTGTATTAAATTGGGGAGGGGGCAGTGTATTTGAAGGAAGGAGGGGGCAGTATATTTATTTGAGGAAGGGAGGTGGCCAGTGTATTAGAGTAGTGGTGGTGGGGGGGAGTGTGTTAAAGGGGGGTGGGGGCAGTCTATTCAATTAGAGGGAGGAGGTAGGAGGGGCAGTGTATTAGATTGGGTGAAGGGGCAGTGTATAACAGTGGAGGGAGGGGGGGCAGTGTATTGGATTTGTGGGCAGTGTATTAGAATGGGAAGAGGGGCAGTGTGTTAGATTGGGTTTGCGTGGAGGCGCTGAACCCTCTCCATGGAGATGCGGTTTGGCGGCGTAGCTTTTTGCCACACATGCACAATAGCCTCTATTGTGATTTTGGAAAGCATTGGATTGGCTGAGATCATTAAAGGGACACTATAGTCACCAGAACAACTACAGCTTATTGAATTTGTTCTGGTGAGTAAAATAATTACCTTCAGGCTTTTTGCTGTAAACACTGTCTTTTCAGAGAAAATGCAGTGTTTACATTACAGCCTAGTGATAACTTCACTGGCCACTCCTCAGATGGCTGTTAGAGATCCTTCCTGGGTCATGGCTGCCTAAAATGCATCCAAACATTCAGTATCTCCACCCTCTGCATGCAGACACTGAACTTTCCTCATAGAGATTCATTGATTCAATCCATCTCTATGAGGAGATGCGGATTGACCAGGGCTGTGTTTGAATTGTGCTGGCTCTGCCCCTGATCTTCCTTTTTGTTAGTCTCAGCTAATCCTATGGGGAAGCACTGTGGATCAGACTACCACTTCTGATGATGTCAGCAGACTGCTTGTTTTTTTAAGGCAAACAGCATGCAGAGTTACATGCAGAGTTACAGCTTCTGGCTTGAATACAAGTAAGATTTTGCTATATTTATGGAGGCATGAGGAGCCCAGGGGGGCTAGATGGTGGTTTTAACACTATTGGGTCAGGAATACATGTTTGTGTTCCTGACCCTATAGTGATCCTTTAAGTTTGGTGATCGAAGTGAAGAAGTGAAGAACACTCATAGAACCTCAAAATAAACAGGATAATGTAATTTGTTTTTTACAGCTGTGCATTCACCATTTCAGTCCCATTACCAAACCTTTCTTAATATGTCAAGGTAGTTGGACTGAAAGGTTGGTTTTATGCAAATGCACATCTCCTTAAAATAAATTAGCTCTTTTGTTTACTTTGAAGCACTACAAGCATGAGGACGTCCAGTGTCAGTTAGGCAACTTTTTTATATTGTACTTTTCTAAATAATCCTATGTTTTTATAAAAACTGACGTTTTTGTTTTTTTGCAGCCCACATAAACGTAAACCTTGTTTATTGGCCCGTGTTAGCCTTTGAGTTTGACATGCTTGCTCCAGACTGTCAGCTTTCGGAAATGCTTTAGTGTGAAGAGTGTGTCCTCTTTTTTTTTATTTTTTTTTATTTTACAATAAGTACAGATTTCATTAAAAACTGACACTTTTATAAATGAACCTTTTCACAAACCCCAACTTTCAATCAGGCAACCAGCCCTGTTACTTCCTGGTTTGTTTAGCTCAGTGAAGCTAAACTCAAGAGAAAGGCAATTGCTCAGAGCACCTGCCTTTCACAGACTTCTCAGTTAGGTGTATTGGGAAGTCTGTGATTGGACAGCCACAGAAAGTCTGGACTGGGTTAGAAGGAGAAGGCTTGTATAAGAGAACTGCAGGTTTTGCAAACTGGTTTTAGATATACTACCAATGGAAAAATGCATAATAAAATGCATGAATGTTTTCATTTGGAGTGTATCTACTAAACAGTGATTTTTTAATTTATTTTGTATTTTGCAACTAGAGTGTCCCTTTAATTACACACCTTGCACCTGCTAGCCTTGCACCTGCTAGCATCTACAAGTCAGATCTGGTTTTAAGACAATAAGGATTTATTAAAGTAGCTTTACCAGCAGAAATATTGGTTTGTAAAATTTGAATTGTAATGTCTGCCAGTGTTAAATCTTGTCCTTAGAGGACCACTTGGCACCATAACAACTTCATCTAAATTAAGTTGTTATGGGAGCTGGAGCTTTGCAGTGTTACAGTGATGCAGTGTTACACCAACTGTACTTACTGTCACTCACAATGAGCTACTAGTCATAGCCTGAGAGCCTAAGCTGACACTCTTAGCCAATCACAGGATGGCCAGTCAATGCTTCCCTTTTAGCACAGTGGCAGAGGACCAAAGAAAGGTGGCGGTGGGATAGTTGTTTACAGATACAATTTGTTATACTATTCAAAAAAGGTTTTTGAGAGGGTACCCAGGGACTCCAGCCCCCATAACATTTTTCAAATGAGCTTGTTATGAACCCAGTGTGTCCCTTTTATAAAATCTGTCAATCTCTAATATTTCAATTTTCTCTCATTTGTTATATACTTACAGGTATTTCTATTGCGAGTGAAATATGTATTGAAGAAACAACAAAAAAAATATATTTTGCATGGACCAATGCAAATAAAGTGCGTGTTCAAGTATACTAATTACATATGTCATTTAGCCAGTGATCTCAGAACTAATAAGGAAAACACTAGATCACGAGGGATATTGATGGGTAAAAGGGTGGAATATAAACAGGCCGGATGTAGGCACAGTGATTCACCATAAATCAGTTGTGGCATTAAAAAAGAAATACATGGAGATACACAATAACATGAAATGATTTAAATGACAGCCAGCATGACATGTGCGTGATAACCAAAAACTAACAATTAATTTGTAAATTGAGGAAGGATATGCACTGAGACAGGCATACTATTTGTCAATCACTCTTGGATACGCACTGAAACCTAAACATTACATAAACAATATGTAGTAAAAGGAAATAAATATGTGTGTCATTTGTACAAATGCATTATTTTTACACATACTTTAGTATAAAGCTTATTAAAACGTGTACATTATTATAGGCACAATATTACATTTAAGGAGATTTAAAAAGAATTCATTGTTTTATTTACACTAACTAAAAATGATTTATGGTGCGTTGACAAAACAGCTGTAAATAATATAAAAACTTAATATTTAGGTGCACTGAATCAACATACAAACAGAATAAACACATATCTAATATCTTGGAATACTGAGCAAATTAAAATAGATTGCATTCGGATTGAGCCGTATTGTGATTTGGCCGAATTCAATATCTCCGTACCAGTTTGTGGTGTAATATGTGTGGCTAGGGCTGTACAGTGAGAGAGTGTGTATGTATTGGGGGCATAGTGTGTCTATATGAAGTAGCAAGAGGGTGCATAGGGGCTGTAGTGTATGTGTGTACAGGTGATGTATTGTATCTAGGGGCTGTAGAGAGTGCATGTTTAGGGAATGTAGTGTGTGTGTATTCAAGGGATCTAGTGTGTGCATAGGTCACCCAGAGTGTGTATAGGTGAACTAAGGTGTGTATAAGGGACGCAGTGTGTATATCTGGAATGCAGGGCCAGGACGTCCATAAGGCGGGACAAGCGGCAGCCTTAGGGCGCACCAGCCCGGGGAGCGCTAGATTAGAGTGACCGGCAGGAGGTGGATGCACAGCGCTCCCTCCTGCCAGTCACTCAGTGTAGTGTGGCTGAGCGGACCACGGTACAGGAGGAGCTGTTTACTGTACCCAGCTGGACTGACAGGAAGGGCTCAATGAGAGAGCACTTCCTGTCAGTCTGGCCGGGTACAGGAAACTGAAACTCAAAGACACACACGGGACCAATGGGGGGGAGAGACAATACTGTGGGAGGAAGGAACACTATGGGACAAGGGGTGGGGATTAAAGAACACTATGGGATGGGGGGTGGGGGGAAAAACACTATGGGACAGGGAAGGGATGGGGAAGAACACTATGGGATGGGGCGACCACTAAAAGAGGGAGGGGAGAGGAACACTAGGGGGGGAGAGAGAGGAAAATAAGGGGGGGGCACTAAGGTACAGGGGAGGGAAGGGGAAAGCAGCACTGGGGTGGGGGGGCACTAAAAGAGAAGGGAGAGGAACACTAAGGGTGGGGGGAACATTAAGGGGAATGGGGGGCAGTAAGACAAGTAAGGGGTGGAGGGGAAAGTAACACTAAGGGACATGGAAGGGAGGGGAGAGGAACACTAAGGGAAAGGGGAGGGAGGGAAGAGGAACACTAAGGGACATGGAGGGGAGAGGAACACTAAGGGATAGGGAAAAGGACCACTAATGGACAGGAAAGGGAGGGGAGAGGACCATTAAGGGACTAGTAGGGGAGAGGACCACTTATGGACATGGAGGGGAGGAGAGAAAAAATCTAAGGGACATGGAGGGGAGAGTGGCACACAGGGGGCCTGAGTTGGGAGAAAGACACACAGAGGGACAGGAAGATGCTTTTTGGGGGGGGGGAGGTTGCCAAAATCATCTTCGCCTGTGTACCCAAAATACCCTAGCACAATTGGAAGGGGTTAACCCTGGTCACTCGCAATCATGTAAATTAAAAACACGTGAGGGGTGAACCTGAGGCATAGAATTAAAAAAAGCTTTAATATTAAGGATGTGCATGGGGAACATTTTCGGTTCGGTTCAGCATTCCGAAATTCGGGACTTCGGCAATTCGGAACTTCGGCGGTTCGGTTCGGAACTTCAACACTTCAATAGGTCCCCCCTCTTATTCTAATTTAGGGACCCCACCCACCGCTCAGGGGTGGGGGCCAGGGGTAAGGACAATAGGTCCCACCCCTGCTGGAATGTTATATGTGCAGTGGGCAGAGTGTTTTTGAGGGGTACAACCAATCAGAGCACTCTGACAGGCAAGTCTTATCTCAAGACATGCATTGAAAATATGTGGGTGGGTGGGGTTCATTTTAATTATAACAAAGACAAGAGCTAGAGTGTTATCTTGAGGAGGTCGGAAAGCAAAAAATACTGGTAAATACTGGTAAAATAACTATTTAAAAAATAATTAATAAAACCTAAATAACCTCTAATGAAGAGAAAACAAAGATAATATAAATTTAGTGGAGTATTGCTCAAATAATATGAGAGGGAAAATATTCCCATAGCATTCAGAATATTAGTGTACCCTGGTGTCAAACAGCCTCCTACATAATGGATTTCGTGTGTTATATATATATGCTAAATTCAGAAAAGACAAATCTCAGGAGTTCTTAGAAAATCACAATAAAAGGGGGATATCGCCTAAATGGAACTACCTATGAAAGATGAGTGCTAATGTTCTAACTCAATATACATTAGCATAGATAAAGAAGTTATTGATGATAAAGTGAGAAGATTCTAATCTCTAGGGATTTTTTGCCCATATATACTTAATGCTACACATGAAGGAATTCATCAGCGGTTACAAAGTTCACGAGGAAGATTTTAAACATGACATATGAAAACAGCACATGTAGCAAAAAAGATATAGAAACCAATATGTCTTAAACACTTGCTGACATGCTGGTAGTCATTTACTTGAAAAGTGTGACAGCAAAAAGAATGAAATAAAAACTGAACATGCAAGTAGTGTTCTTGCATGCAAATTACTGACATACAATTTTCAGTTAATAGTCTGCTAATTAATCACATAGTGTTCCCAGTGAGGGGAAAAAGGTGTTTTGCGATTCTTCATTTTACCCCACAATGGGTGGGTGCACAGGTCATTATTATTAAAGTAGAGCCTCACTGTGAAGAAACACAATGTCCCCCCCACTTTTTTTAGATTTATAGGACCCACTGTGGGTGCATGGGGAGCTGGACAGTTGTCTGTCCATCAGCATTTTTTTTTGTTTGTTTTTTAAATTATAGCTCCACCAGAGGCCCAGTTGTGAGAGAAGGCCCTCCCTGTATGTTAGAGGCGATTGGGCAGCAAAAGCGGGTTGCCAAAAAACCTAAAAACATGTTTAATTGTTGTTGTTTTTTAAAAAAAAAAAAAATTATTTTAGGAAGCATAGATAGAAAATAATTTAATGTAAACATAAAAACATTTTTGTTGGACAGGAAAAATTAAACATTGGTAAAGTTACCAAATATTGAAGTTACAGATAAGAAAACAGCATTATAAATAATGAGCTTTGACATTATCTCCACATATTTTACAATCCTCTCACATATATATTATTATATTATCTCATATGTACTTATATATAGTGTTATTTGTGTGGACACATATACAATATAAATGGGGATTTATATTGTATATGTTTCCACACAGGGCCGGTGCAAGGATTTTTGCTGCCCTAGGCAAAAGTAAAGTTTGCTGCCGCCCCCCCCCCATGTGACATCACAATGCCCCACCCTATGATCTGCCATGTTAACTAACTCCAGTGCTGCAGTGCCGCCGTGTTTACATTAAAAGGCTTGCAAGGACAGGCTATAGACACCAGAACCACTACATTAAGCTGCAGTGGTTCTGGGGACTATAGTGGTTATTTAATGTGAGGTAAATTACCAGATTTTACTAATTTCATGACGTAAAGTCATGATTTTATAAAGGACACGGAGGCGAGTATTATGCTTTACTCTTTCCTTTTATTCCTCAGCAGCAAAAGAAAATATTGTGTATATATATTCAATGCAAAAAGAAAACACTTCAATAACATTACATCATAACTTTGCAAGGGTTAACCATATACCACATATGAACCAATCAGAGTGTCCCTATTACAATAAAGTCCCATGTAACCCTAAGCCACTCCTCTTTCTTTTGGTGTTGTTGATGGACACTCCAATATTCCGCCATGAAAAGAACCAGTAGTCGTGAAGAGAAAAACAGGGAATCCCGTAGAAGATGACGTCGGACAAAAAAAAAACCAACAAAACTTGAAGAAAAAACTGGTCATCCTCCATCCGCCCACCTGCGGGTATGCCTGGACCATTATGGCACTCCAATTAGGAAGCTGTAAGACAGAGAAACGAGATGGTAAAATGTGTTCTTGGATAATATTTTCCATGTTCATATTCCAAATCTATCTAGAACACTAAATCATTCTCATGTTATTCACTCAAACGAAAAAATAAACTAAAATAACACATTATCACACAGTTCAAGTCCCATAACATACCTTACATTCCCAGAGGAGGGCAACTTACCTTTATTGGGTGGGATAATACTCGCCTCCGTGTCCTTTATAAAATCATGACTTTACGTCATGAAATTAGTAAAATCTGGTAATTTTATTAAAGGACACGGAGGCTCTTATTATGCTAGTTCAAAGCTGTGTGATCACTGACGTGGAAAAATGGGAAACCGGACGGAAATAAAATTCCCGGAAAGTAGATTCTCTCGACCAATCGGCTGCTCGGAGGAGATCTTCCAATTTACAGCCTAATGAAAAGGCTTTGGATGCCATCGCACCCCTCACTGAATGTGCTCCGTATGTGGAAATATCAATGCCTGCCGACGTCATGATCCATTTTACCCAACGAGATATGGTGACTGTAGAAACCGGACGATGCGGTTGTCGAATAGCCAGGAAGAGGTCCGCACATTGCGGATCTCGGACCGCCACCGTCCTTGCTTCATACTCCTTGAGGCAGGCTACTGGGCATAATTTACTGTTATGTGGAAATGCAGGGTAAAAAACCTTTGTGATGGATGTTTTTGTACGTCTCGATATATCAAAGGCCACCCCTTCTGGTGTATATGAGCGTGCCTGAATGTCCAATGCTCGTACGTCTGAAACCCGTTTACATGAGATGAGACAGAACAACGTAACCAATTTTGCGGTGAGTTGCTTGATCGACAAATCTTCGTTCCTTGGCCAACTTTCAAAAAGTCGGAGAACAAGGTTCACATCCCATACCTCAGAATACCTAGGCCGTGGTGGTCGTGCAAATTTTATGCCCCGTAAGAGCCGGCATATCATCGGATGTTTTCCAGTTTGAATTCCATTCCAACCTACGTGGCCTGCTGAGATAGCTGACCTATATAGATTAATTGTACGATACGCCAGGCCGTGGTCGAAAAGTGAAGTGAGGAAACCCAAGACTTGACTCACAGTTGCAGATATGGGATCCACATGTTGTTCCACGCACCAACCATGCCATGTGTTCCAGGCATGTAAATACGATTTCCTTGTACCTGGGGCCCAAGCTCCTGCCAGGAGGTCCAGAGTTGTTTGTGGAACATTTGGGATGTCACCGAGTCCCCTGAGAGGAGCCATGCCAAAAGCTTGAGGTGTCCCTGCAGTATGAGAGGATGTGGATTGCCATAGGGATCCAGGAGAATGTTGTCGTGTACTGGTAGTAACCTCGGCAGATCTATTGACAGTTCCAGGAGTGTAGGGAACCAGGGTTGAGACGTCCAAAACGGAGACACGAGGATTAGAGACGTGCGGTGTCGTCTGAGGTGCAGCAAGGTCCGTGCGATGAGGGAAAAGGGGGGAAAAGCGTAATGTCTGGCATTCGGCCACTGTTGTCGGAAAGCGTCCGTCGCTAGAGCCTCTGGATCTGGCCTCCAACTGAAAAACCTCGGTAATTGCGTGTTTAGTCGTGACGCGAACAGGTCGATGTCCAGTGGTCCCCACAGTGATTGCAATTGGCTGAAGGTGGCCGGGTTCAGTCGCCAGTCGCTGGCATCTCGTAGATGTCTGGAGTTCCAGTCTGCTACTACATTGCTTATCCCCGGGATGTGTTCCGCTTGCACCGATATGTTTCGATCCAGGCAGAACTGCCAGAAATCCTTTGCTAATTCCGCAAGTATTGCTGACCTCGTGCCCCCGAGGTGGTTGATATAACGGACCGCTGAAACGTTGTCCATGCGTAACAGGATGGAACAGTTGGTCGACACGTTCAAAAGACTCCGTAAAGCGAACGAACCTGCCAACAGTTCGAGGCAATTGATATGAAGTCCCTGTTCCTCCCGAGACCATCTTCCTCCGGTGGAGAAAGGTCCGCAGCGCGCACCCCAACCGAGCAAGCTTGCATCGGATTCCACTATGAGGTCCGGAGCTGTTCCAAAGATCGCGCGGCCATTCCACGCTTCCATGTGTTGTAGCCACCATTTGATTTCGTCTTTGGCGGCACAGTCGAGAGGAACAGAATCTGAGTATGAGTGCCCCAAACGAAGGTATTTTGCCTTTAATCGTTGAAGTGCCCTGTAGTGTAGGGGTCCGGGAAAGATGGCCTGAATGGACGCCGAGAGGAGGCCCACAATCCTGGCCAGCTGTCTCAAGGTAAGGACAGGCCGTGTTAGCGTCCGCTTGAGCTCCTTTTTGATGGCCTTGACCTTGGTTGTTGGGAGTAGGAGCATTCCGGTCACTGTGTCTATGGTGAATCCCAGGAATTCTATTGCCTGCGAGGGTTCGATGACCGACTTCTCCCAGTTGATCAGAAAACCCAGGTTTTCTAACAAATTCCTCGTCCAAGAGAAATGTTCGTGCAACAGAAGCGGGTCTTGCGCCATGATGAGGATATCGTCCAGGTATATTATGAGCCGTACTCCTCTGCTGCGTAGGAGGGCGACCACTGGTTTCATGAGCTTTGTGAAGCACCAGGGGGCCGATGAGAGACCGAACGGTAGGCACTTGAAACGCCACATGGTCTCTTCCCAGCGGAATTGCAGGAAGCGTTGGCAGTCGTCGGCCATTGGGACCGTGAGGTATGCGTCCTTCAAGTCGAGTTTGACCATCCAGTCCCCCGTGAGGAGGAGGTCCCGGAGAGAGTGTATACCTTCCATCTTGAAGTGGTGGTATGCGACAAACATGTTTAAAGGCCTCAAGTTGATGACTGGGCGAACACCTCCGCCTTTTTTGGGTACTAAGAATAGGTTGCTCAGGAAACCTGGTGTGACAGGGGAAATTGTATAAATCGCCCCCTTGGAGGCTAAGGCCTGGACCTCTTGGGTTATCAACTCTCGGTCCCGCATGGGGACCACCATTCGGCTGGGGGGTTTCAGTTGGACAGGGTATTGCACAAACTCTATAGAGTAACCCCGTACAGTGTGGAGCACCCAGGCATCCGCCGTGATCATGTGCCATGCTTTGACAAAATGGCCCAGTCTGCCCCCCACCATAGTTAATGCAGACATATGAGGAGGTAGTGCACTTACCATAAGGACGTCGGCCATATGAAGAGCCTCTGGGTCCTCGGGTCTGCCATGGTCTGCCTCGGACTGGAAAGAACGGTGAGGCTTGTTTGGGTTCCGGGGGTGTGAATCTGGATTGTGCGGAGCCACGAGAGCCCCGGTATGAGCCCCGGGGCGAGCGGCCGGGCAGACGGCCCCGATATCTGCCGGCCCCGCCAAAAACCTTCTGATGGAACACTCGCTTCATGCTGGCTTGAGCCTTATCCAGTGCCGTAAAGGTGCCTACATATGTGCCTAGCTCTTTTACGAAGTTATCCCCGAATAGGAGGGCTTTAGCCTGGGGACCCGGCTCTGAGATAGCTAGGTTTACCAGCTTAGGCTCAATTTTGATTAAGATCGCTTTGCGTCTGTCCGTGGCCACTGCCGTATTAGCGTTGCCCAGGATACACACGGCACGCTGGATCCACCCTCTGAGGGCTTCCAGGTACAGCGGTGCACCCCCTGCCAACGCGATTTCAACCATATCAAACATCCTCGCGATTGGTCCAAGGATGTCCAACACTTTATCCTGGCAGTTCCGCCAGGCAAAATCTAGGCCCTTCTTGGCCTTCCAGCCTGATTTTCCCAAAAATTGGGCGATTTTTGGGTCCACTTCTGGGGTGGCACATGCCATATCCGGGACCGTGGGGCGTGGGCATTCTGCCCGCAGCTTGTTTCGCGCCACCTTATCCAGTGGCTTTCTGATGCGGGCAGCGATATATTTCGCTACGTGGTCCAGAGGGTACCACTCGGAGGACCTCGGGTGTTGGAGGGTGTCCGGGTCGAACAATGGTTCACCCTGGGGGTCAACTAAGGCGGAGTCGCCAGCTCCGTCCTTGCGGTCCATGTCCGTGCACGTGACAGAGTCATAGTCCCGCACTTGGTTATCGGACTCGCTCTGTGCCTCCTCTTGCTCCGATTCAGAGTCGGAGGATTCAATTAGGGCCTTAGCCCTCTTCCATTTCCTCACCGATTTTGCCCGGCGGGGGGCTCTTGGTTGTGGTCCAACCACAGGTTCTGTGACAGGACGTGCCCTGTCCGTCTGTAGAGTTGCGGAGGCATACTCGTCTAAATGGCGAGATTTTTTAGCGGCTTTACGCCCACTAGGGGCCACCGGTTCAGTTTCTGGGGGGTTAGCCATAGGGTTTGGTGGCAACTGCGTGGATCTCATTGCAGTGGCTATTGAATGGGATAAGTTATCCGACATGGCACCCATGGCGGTAAATATAGCCTGCGTCACAGACTTCGCCATAGCCGCGTCTAGGAGAGAATGAAACTCCTCAGAGTCCATTTGCTCCTGCGCTGTTTCAATTACAGTGGGAATTTTGGGCCCTACCGGGGTTGATGTGGGTATGGTGGCCCTAGGTTTGGTGGCTCCATCAGCCATGTTATCAGCCTGCATGCTTAGGGATGAAAGAAAAAACAAAAGGGGGCAGCAGGACAGGCAGAAACACTGTTTATATAATTGAGCAGCCCAGCAGGGAGTTATATGCATAGAAACAGTAGCCCTAAAGCAACTAGCAGGCACAAAAGGCACCAATTGAAATATGAACAATGCAAACAGGCACAGACTAAACAGAACTGTAGCAAGCTCACCGAGTGTTCCCTCAGGAATAAGCTCCTGGGGAGCACCGGGAGACTTGCCCAGCAACAGAGCACTAACTCCCGCCCCCAAACGAGCAGTATTGGCCGCGCTAGAAAAAGCGCGGCAAAACTGCCAATCCCAAGATGGCCGCCGCGATGCGCACTCACGGTGTGCGCATGCGCGGGCGGCCCGAGCCGTGGTAAAACGGCGGTCCACTGGGACCGTGAAAAGACAGAGGTACCTGAGCGGGGGGAAGCCCTGGTAGTGGAGGGAAAGGGGAAGACGGTCGGGAAATAAACAAACCGACCGGAGGGGGGAGGGGGAAGGGAGTGAGATGCAGGGAGACAGAGGATAGAGTCAAAGGGAACAGAAAGGAAGACAAACTGATGAAAATAAAGGGAGAGGGCTGAAAAAGAACAATAAATACAATCTTAACTGGCATGCAACACAGAGGGAGAAAAATATGGTACTTAGCTGAGGATGCAGCAGCAAAAGAAAGAGGAGTGGCTTAGGGTCACATGGGACTTTATTGTAATAGGGACACTCTGATTGGTTCATATGTGGTATATGGTTAACCCTTGCAAAGTTATGATGTAATGTTATTGAAGTGTTTTCTTTTTGCATTGAATATATATACACAATATTTTCTTTTGCTGCTGAGGAATAAAAGGAAAGAGTAAAGCATAATAAGAGCCTCCGTGTCCTTTAATAAAATTACAGCTAAATTGGACTCATCTAATCTTAGGTAAGTCTATGTTAGGATTTGCCAGCAGTGCTCATAGCTAAGCAGATCTATTCTTCCGTTTGTAGAACCTTTTGCTTTTGAAAGTTTAAACCTGTGAATGTCCACTGGGACAAAAAGTCCTCTAAATGTTCTTGTTTTGTACTTGTCTTTGTCTCAGACAGCAGAGGACTGACCCAAGAACTACAAGCATCGAAAGAACCCTTTCCTCTATCTACAGGATTGACTACAGGAGCAAAAATAGTATTTATCATGGTGTTGTTTTGGGGATTTCTGCTATTAAAAATTTATAGATTTTCATTAAAAAAACAAACAAAAAATTTTTACATTAATTTACCAGATTGACATGGAGAGCAAATTTACTGGGTTATTCACAAAAGTAAATTTGAAATATCAAAGTCAAATTAGCCTAGCTGAAAAGAGAATTAACTTGGAGAATGTTTCGGCTGTATTGACCTAGATTTTGTGTATAACCCTGTTAATTGACATTCACAAGCTGTATGTAGAGGCTTGTAGTGAATTGACTAAACCAACATGATGTTTGTGTGAGATCCAAGTGGCATCAAATAATGTTACATTATCAAGAACTGTGCACTGCTCTAACATATTGTTTGTAGTCAAAAAGAAAGGGGTGATGGCTAGTGATGTACCGAACGGTTCGCCGGCGAACGGTTCCTGGCGAACATAGCATGTTCGCGTTCGCCACGGCGGGCGAACATATGCGCGGTTCGACCCGCCCCCTATTCGTCATCATTGAGTAAACTTTGACCCTGTACCTCACAGTCAGCAGACACATTCCAGCCAATTAGCAGCACAGCCTCCCTAGCAGACCCTC